>CM073575.1:74231541-75431541 GCA_037074715.1 Magnolia kwangsiensis | reverse complement strand
TCTGGTGTAACTTGGAAGCTTAACAAGTTACCATTGCTATGAGCTAAAATAGTCTAAATTCGACCTCTGAAGAGAGAGTTATAAGGGTTACTCTTGGACAAGGAGATGAAGGAGAAATTCAGGAGCGACGATGGATGCATAAATGGTCGCAAAATACGACGATTCCAGTTAAAAATTTAATAGCACTAAAGTATCTTTCATATGACCAAAAATTGACCCAATCTGAAATGAAATGATGGCGATATAGGTGTCGTAGTACGATTGCTCGATTTGGAAAGATTAATAATCCATATTGTAAAATGATGATCGAAGTGTTCCAACATGCTTTTGGCATATTGAACGGTCTCCGAATTAGGCAATTCTGGTGCAAGTTGGAAGCTTTACAAGTTACCATTGGAATGAGTTGAAATATTCTAAATTCGACCTCTGAAGAGAGAGTTATGAAGGTTATTATAGGACAAGGAAATGAAGGCAAAATTCAGGACTGACGATTGCGATCCCACTTACGGATGCTCAAATGGGCTTGGAATACAATGATTCCAGTCAGAAATCAAAGAGCCCTAAAGTACCTTTTAAATGACCAAAAATTGACCCAATCCGACAAAAAATGGAGTTATAAGCGTCTCCATTGGATCACATGATTTGGAAAGATTAACAATCCACATTGTAAAATGACGATTGAAGTGTTCCAACGTGCTTATGGCATAACGAACGGTCTATAAATTAGGCAATTCTAGTGAAAGTTGGAAACTTGACAAGTTACCATTGCAATGAGCTGAAGTACTCAAAATTCGACCTCTGAAGAGAGAGTTATGAGGGTTAGTATTGGACAAGGAGATGAAGGAAAAATTCAGGAATGATGACTGAGATCCCACTTAAGGATGCCCAAATGGTCTCAGAATCCGATAATTCTAGTCAAAAATTTAAGAGCACTAAAGTACCCTTCAGATGACCAAAAATTGACTTAATCTGACATTGAATGATGGAGTTATACGCATCCCCATTGGATCACACGATTTGGAAAGATTAACGATCCTTATTGGAAAATGATAATCGAAGAATTCCAACATGCTTTTGGCATATCGAACTATCTCTAAGTTAGGCATTTCTTGTGCAAGTTGGAAGCTTGACAAGTAACCATTGCAATGAGCTGAAATACTCTAAATTCGACCTCTGATGAGAGAGTTATGAGGGTTACTATTGGATAAGGAGATGTAGGAAAAATTCAGGACCAATGATCACAATCCCACTTATGGATGCCCAAATGGTCTAGTATACGACTATTCCAGTCAGAAATTTAAGAGCACTAAAGTACCTGTCAAATGACCAGAAATTGACCCAATCTAACATCAAGTGATGGAGTTATAGGCGTCTCCATTGGATCGCATGATTTGGAAAGATTAACACTTCACATTTTAAACTGACGATTGATGAGTTCCAACGTGCTTTTGGCAAATCGAATGATCACTGAATTAGGCAATTCTGGTGCGACTTGGAAGCTTGACAAGTTAACATTGCAATGAGCTATAATAGTCTAAATTCGACTTCTGAAGAGAGAGTTATGAGGGTTACTATTGGACAAGGAAATGATAGAAAATTTCAAGACCAACAACTGCTATCTCACTTATGGAAGCCCAATTGGTCTCGGAATACGATGATTCCAGTCAAAAATTTAACAGCACTAAAGTACCTTTCAGATGACCAAAAATTGACCAAATTCGACATCAAATGATAGATTTATAGGCTCTCCTTTGGATCGAGCGATTAGGAAAGATTAACAATCCATATTGTAAAATGATGATCGAACATTTCCAACGTGCGTTTGGCATATCGAGTGATCTCTGAATTATGCAATTCTAGTGCAACTTTGAAGCCTAACAAGTTACCATTGCTATGAGCTAAAATACTCTAAATTCGACCTCTGAAGAGAGAGTTATAAGGGTTACTCATGGACAAGGAGATGAAGCAAAAATTCAGGAGCAACGACTACTATACCACTTAGGGATGCCCAAATGGTCTCAGAATACGACGATTCCAGTCAAAAATTTAAGAGCACTAAAGTACCTTTCATATGACCAAAAATTGACCCAATTTGAAATCAAATGATGGCATTTTAGGCGTCTGCGTACGATTGCTCGATTTGGAAAGATTAATAATCCATATTGTAAAATGATGATCGAAGTGTTCCAACTACTTTTGGTTTATCAAACGGTCTCTGAATTAGGCAATTCTAGTGCAAGTTGGATGCTTTATCATATTTTGATATTCGTAATATGATAATGATTTCATCATTTCATCTTTGCACTCATCATCATGCTTTGCATTGCATTCTTTGCTCATTATATCATACTTTCGAGAATGTCATCTTCAGCTCAAGAAGTTCAATCATTGAATCTTTTTGCTGAATTATTTCTAGTTCGTGCTCCTTGACATAGGCTTTTCCTTAGACCTTTGCTGATCTTGAAAAATAAATCAAACTTCTCTTAATTTCCATTTAATAACTTTCTGAAAGTCATAGAATATACTAATGATGATCTTGTTTGTTCCTTGTCTTCATCAAATCTGGTACTTGAAGTCTTGGATATCATTACTCATAATTCTTATCATATAAATTCCTTTGTCATATATAAGAAATTATCAGAAAGACCAAGGCATAGAATACTTTGAATACATAGATCCTGCCCCCTTTCCCGACCAATGTCGCATAAAGATTTCTTTAGAAGATAATATTTCCGAAGTAAAGCCTGTTGATACTTCTGAAGAATAGATAATCTTTACTACTCCTTTAATGAATCCAAAGAAGATATCCGAATCCTTATATTGTCCGGGAGAGAACAATGATTCTTTGCTAATTTATTCTTTGTCTCCTTTTAAGAATCTTGTGTGATAATATTTCTCTATTCATTAAAAAGGTGAAAGATGAAAAGACCTTATGGCTGTTGTCAATATATATTAGAACTCGAAGACTTGAACCTTTGAGTAGATAATTGTCAATATCTTGAAGATATTTGCTATCTTTATAATTTGAACCTGATTCAAAAGAAACATATTTTTTTTACATGTTGTCTAATCAATGTTTAGGATTTTATCAGGCAATTGCACATTTGAGTATATCCAGAGTAAAATAGGTATCTACAGAATTTTGAATGTTATGCATAGTTTATGCTTTTGAGCAATGAAGATAATATACTCGTGACTGATCATACTTGACTGAACATGACTTGACTTGGACTAAACTTGACTCGACCAGACTCGACTGAACTAGACTGATACTACTAAACTGACACTACTTGACTGACACTACTGAACAGACACCTACACACACAATTTAGGCTCTTGAATAGTTGGAACAACACACAGTTTAAGCTCTTGAGTAGTTGGAGCAACACACAGTTTAAGCTCTTGAGTAGCTAGAGCAAGCGGTTTCTTAGACTCATGTAGGAGTTAGGTCTCATGTGATGGTCTTTGTAACTCTTAGGAGTTCACTGGACTTCTCACTGCCAGGGATTTACGCACAGGGTTGGCCGCAGTAACTCTCCAGAGTTCATGGAGCTTGCAAGGCTACCTTTGGGGTACCAAACCTAAAGCCGCCAGTACATCAATGAGTAGGTTTAAGCCCTTCCTCATGAGTTAGTACTGGAATCAAACCGTAGATCTGGGGGGTCTTATGCATGGTTAGCCTATCTATGGACATGGTCCAAAGAGCTCACACTACGGCCCACTTTTTCTTCTCCTGCAAGGTCAGGCCCATTCACAGGAGGGCATTTCCCTTCGTTCCCCGTGACACTGCCTGAAGCTATACAGACGGCATGGGGGTTACGCATGACGAGTCATTGAGGACTTTTTGGCCTTTTAGGCTTTTGGTCACTGGCTTCATCCACAGCCAGCATGGGTATGCGTACGATGGCCGTTATGGGCTTTTTAAGGCCATTGGCTTCTCGCTGCTGCCCGAATGATGATCTTGATAGGTCTTTACGTAGTTGACCGTATAGGCTTGGCTAGGCTGCCTTAAATGATAAACAACTATTAATGTCATCAATTTTATGTGTGATTGACTATATAGTTTATTCTACTGCCAAATGATGATCAATGAATGATATTTCAGATCAATAATTGACATCTCGGATCAATAATTGATATTTTGCCACTGCTGATAATGTTCTGAGAATATTTATATTATATTTGAAATAGTGGATCAACTTGGCGATGATAGCAATTTTAATAAGCGTTTGATGACGACAATGATAGTTTCCAATCTGGGCGATAATCATCGGTACCTGGCGATTCTGACAGAAATATTTTGGCATCGTTGACAATCATCAATGCTTGATAGCAATCATCAATGCTTGAAAATAATTGTCAGTGTTTGGCCTCTTGACGGTAATCATCAACGCTTGGTGGATCATCAATGCTTGGTGACTATAACACCCCAAAAATCGGGGGTCGGGTAGAAACCCAACTCCCGAGTTCCAGAACATCACTTATGCAACATATATGATGATGATGATTGAATGTTGTCTCTTAGTACAGTAAACATGAGTGAGATTAAGCCAAACAGCAAATCATACTCCAGAGGCAATTAAATTATGCAAGTAGAAGACTGTGGTATGTATATAAATTATATAAAAATGATGGTAAGCTCTCAGAGTATGATTATCACCAGGTTAAATAATTACATGAAATGTGCAATAAGGAAAAGTAGTATTTTCTATCCAAACCCTATAGTCCCGCCAGCGTAACTCCAGGTCTGCTTAGACTCGCTAGAGAGTTGGATATAGGAGAGTTCCTCCTCGTCATCGAATAGTCTAGCTCTACCTCAAAGCATCGCCAACACTTGCAGCTAAGACAGAGTCTGGTTGGTGTGTACAACACTGTCCTGAAACGTGGGAGTGAGTGATCAACTCAATGGAATCATAGAGCAAAGGTTAACATATTATTAAATCAATCAAGCGATAATGATAAAGCAAGAAAATCAAACATTCCTAAATACTATAATTAATGAAAGGATGAAATGACATGATGTATGCCCTCGCCAACATACTCCCTCATGCGACAACATCTTACGTCCGCATCATGCTTTCTTCCCTCAGTGCTCCACATCTTCCAGGCACATGCGGTGCGATATGATCATGATTACCGAGTTGTTATTAGTCCTTTTCATACAGTAGGATTGGGAAACTAGGGTACCTCCCTTATATCATTTCCAAACAAGGATCTTGTCTAGGGTCGTCACTCCTAGTAGTCTCATACGATGATATATTTCTAGGTCGCTGCAAGGGCTGTCAGGGCTGTTACATGCACTCCTTGCACCGCTCCCCCATCACCTTATCAATACAGGCCTAGTTTGTACTCTTGTTGCCACAGAAGGGTCGTCGCCTCACGTAGACTCAGAGTACGCTCAAATTAGCCATACACATCAAATCTCATCTTCTGGATCCCTGTAGAAATGACCAAACTGACAAATCAGCCCATGAAATCATGATTTGGAGCCCTTCTATCATCTGGATAAGCTTCAAATTCGGTTTCAGTGTGGATGAACGGAGTGGATTTCTTAGAAACATCCCCATGGACCCTGCACACACATTGCATGTGTATAGAGTGCATGTACACTAGCCGTGCACTGTTATAACCAAAGTCGATCAACGCCTGCTGACAGACTCTTTCTTCTCTAATTCTAAAAACGGATAGCATGCTTACCGCGACCGCCATTTTTTCATAGTGGGGCCCACACATTAGTAGGTTCGATGATCAGAACTGTTTACTTGTCTCTAGAGGGGGGTATTAACTTCAACTAGGTGACCTTTTAACACGCTGCAAGCAATTGCAAGATCTTTACCATTAAACATGAAATGAACTATGGAGTAGATCGCCTTGTGGGCCACATCTATTTCATTCTGAAAAGGGCACTTCTTGGATGGTTTTCCTCCCTAAATCCAATGGATGGAGTGGATTTTCCACTTAACTTCCATAAGTGGGCCATCAGATTTCACAGAGTCAACGTGCGTCGACTCTGTTGCGAAACAGAGGTTCCGCATGTTCATTGTGGGCCACGATCATAGAATAGAAGGTGGATCTGAACCATTCATCAGGTAGAGGGAGAAAAACCATTCAGAACCATGTTGATCTTTCTTATCATGTCCATTCATATGATCTCTACAGCGATTGAAAAAGGACCGTTTGATTGCTTTTGAGGCTTGATTATCCAGGTGGGCCACATCATTAGATGATCAAAATTCACTATTCACGGTCGAAATTTCAAGAGGAAGATGGTGGATGGTGTGGATATCTCAGACAGGGTGAGGATAAGCTTTTTGAAAGGTCTGTTGAAATCAACTTTATGCGAAAGTTCCTTGCAGGAGACATCGTGCGGAGATCTCTTTGTGGAAGGCTTTGTGCGAAAGTTCCTTGCAAGAGACATTGTGACGAGATCTCTTTGCAGAAAGCTCTGTGTGGAAGTTCCTTGCAGGAGACATCGTGCGGAGATCTCTTTGCGAAAGGCTCTGTGCGGAGATCTCTTTTACGCAGATGGCGCTTTATGTGGGAGCTATGTTGTGCGCCGCACAACGCTCCCAACGCACAATGAAGTGCGCATGAAGCTTCCTTCTCTTGTCTTCTTCTTCTTTCTCTTGTTTCCTCGCCCACCAACTGATCAACTGATCTCCCCCCTCAAATGAGGCGGGCGAGGGGTATTTATAGGTCCCACCACTCTTACAAAGTGGTGATCACCACCACTTTTTTGTGAACCTAATGATCATCTTCCTTCCTTAATCAATGGTGTCCACCAAGCTCTCCCTTAAATGGTAGTGTACAACCTCTTTCCATTAAAATGACACCAGTGCACCCTTTATTACCAAAATACCCTTTTCAATGCTTTTTTTACTGAAATACCTAAACTATCCTCAGACATGGAATTTTACTGAAATACCTAAACTACCCCTGGACATGGAATTTTACCAAAATACCTAAAATACCCCTAGACAAGGAATTTTACCAAAATACCTAAAGTACCCCTGGAGTTGAAATTTTACCAAAATACCTAAAATACCCCTGGAGCTGAAATTTTACCAAAATACCTAAAATACCCGTGGAAAGATTCTCACCATGGAATTATCTGACTAATGCAATAGAAATATTCTTTTATGCCTCAACAGAGGGTTACTATTGGACAAGGAGATAAAGGAAAAATTCAAGACCGACGACTAGGATCCCACTTACGGATGCCCAAATGGTCTTGGAATACGACGATTCCAGTGAGAAATTTAAGAGCACTAAAGTACCTTTCAAATGACCAAAAATTGACCCAATCCGACATCAAATGATGGAGTTATAAGCATCCCCATTAGATCACATGATTTGGAAAGATTAACAATCCATTTTGTAAATTGATGATCGAAGAATTCCAACATGCTTTTGTCATATCGAACTGTCTCTGAGTTAGACAATTCTAGTGCAAGTTGGAAGCTTGACAAGTAACCATTGCAATGAGCTGAAATACTATAAATTCAACCTCTAAAGAGAGTTATGCGAGTTACTACTAGACAAGGAGATGTAGGAAAAATTCAGGAACGACGACCGCGATCCCACTTACGGATGCCCAAATGGTCTAGTATATGACGTTCTAGTCAGAAATTTAAGAGCACTAAAGTACATTTCAAATGACCAAAAATCGATCCAATTTGACATCAAGTGATGGAGTTATAGGCGTCTCCGTTGGATTGGGTGATTTGGAAAGATTAACACTCCACATTTTAAAATTACGATTAATAAGTTCCAATGTGCTCTTGGCATATCGAACGATCTCTTAATTAGGCAATTCTGGTGCAACTTGGAAGCTCGACAAGTTACCATTGCAATGAGCTACAATAGTTAAAATTTGACTTCTAAAGAGAGAGTTATGAGGGTTACTATTGGACAAGGAAATGATGAAAAAATTCAAGACCGACGATTGTGATCTCACTTAAGGATGCCCAATTACTCTTGGAATACGAAGATTCCAGTAAAAAATTTAAGAGCACCAAAGTACCTTTTAGATGACCAAAAATTGACCAAATCTGGCATCAAATGATGGATTTATAGGTATCTCCTTTGGATCACACGATTGGGAAAGATTAACAATCCATATTGTAAAATGACGATCGAAGAGTTCCAACGTGCATTTGGCATATCGAACGATCTCTGAATTAGGCAATTCTGGTGTAACTTGGAAGCTTAACAAGTTACCATGACTATGAGCTAAAATAGTTTAAATTCCACCTCTGAAGAGAGAGTTATAAGGGTTACTCTTAGATAAGGAGATGAAGGAAAAATTCAGGAGCGATGACTGTTATCCCACTTACGGATGCCCAAATGATCACGGAATACGACGATTCCAGTCAAAAATTTAAGACCACTAAATTACCTTTCATATGACTAAAAAGTGACCCAATCTAAAATCAAATGATGGCATTATAGGCATCTCTGTACGATTGCTCGATTTGGAAAGATTAACAATCCATATTGTAAAATGATGATTGAAGTGTTCCAACGTGCTTTTGGCATATCGAACGGTCTCTGAATTAAGCAATTCTGGTGAAAGTTGGAAGCTTTATAAGTTACCATTGGAATGAGCTGAAATAGTCTAAATTCAACCTTTGAATAGAGAGTTATGAGGGTTATTATAGGATAAGGAGATGAAGGAAAAATTCAGGACCGACGACGACTACCATCTCACTTATGGATGCCCAAATGGGCTTGGAATACGATGATTCCAGTAAGAAATCAAAAAGTCCTAAATTACCTTTTAAATGACCAAAAATTGACCCAATCCGACATCAAATGATGGAGGTATAGGTGTCTCCATTGGATCACATTGAAATTGCGGTGAAGACCGCTTTAGTTGAAGTAGGAATAGGTCAGTATATCCTAGAGGGGGGGTGAATAGGACTTTTTAAAGTTTATATAAATTATTAAAAATCCTTATCACACTAATCTTATCACAAAGTATTGATTAGGATTACTCAACCTTAACTCTACTGGCTTCCAAGCCTGATAGAGGATCCAATCACAAACTATTTAAAAGATAAATAATGTATAGATGAGATTGTGATGGATATGACTGTGTGTGCATAGGATGTGATCATATATAAAGACATGCAAGGCAATCACATAAATGAAAGATAATATCAAACTCAAACACAGTCATTTTATAGTGGTTCGACGACTTGTCTACTCCACTCCTGGCTTCCACACTCAACCCTTGAGTGATCGGATTTCACTAAGGAGGTTTTCCATGGTTCACCTCAAACCTAAGGTTTTAAATTAGGTTCACCTTCAACCTTTACAGAGGTTTCTACTCGGTTCACCTCAAACCCTGGAGTTTTACGGGCGTACTACTAACCAGATGTTTATGCCCACACAGGACAAGGGTCCACACAACGCAACCTGAGGTTTCTACTCGGTTCACCTCTAACCCTGAAGTTTTTCTGGCGTACTCCTAACCAGATGTTTATGCTCTCCACAGAGCAAGGGTCCACACAACGCACCCCGCATGTACACTCCCGTCGGAGGCCGCCTTCGAGGACTTTAAATGGTGAGCAACACTTAAAACCCAATCCTAAAAAGGAATGATTGCAAGTGTCCTCTGGACTCTTAGTACTTACAGATAAGTTGATGAGTCCCTTTCAGCGCAATGATGAAGATCTCCTTCTTGTTGATGAAGAATCTTTAGCTCCCTTGATCTGCAACACAAAGATGTATATATGCTAGGCTTAGGTTGGGTCAAGGCTATGATGGAATACCACTCTCTGAAGATTTTTCCTATAAGGAAGATAGAGCGGTTCCCATCATCTATGCATTCAAGGCATCCCAGCTTAATGATATGTCATTAAGGTAGTAGCTGAAGGATCCTTGAATGCGGAAGTTCATTCCCCAATCCACTATATGAGATATTAATGATGAGGGTGGATTGGAGGATGAACTTCCTGAGAGAAAGGGCTTAAGGTAAATGATAGAAAGGTTAAAACTCTCAAAAGCACTCTCTACTTTCTCTACCAGCAATGAAGACAACTCTCTCTATTTATAGGCAAAAGGTTCCAACGGATATAAATGGTCATATTTATGACAGAGTTCGATATCATCGAGCAGTCGTCGATATGATCGAGCGTATACTCTCGATTGTATCGGCCGACCTCTCGATGATAAGAACTCAATTGTCATTTCACTTTTGAAAACCTTCTGCCAACTGGTCGATGGGATCGAGACACACATCTATGATATTGGATTTTAAACTCCGATTCCATCGAGTGATGGTTCGATCTATCGACAGGTGAAAAATAAGAGAGAAGCCTTGAAGAATTTCAGGATCACAGATATGATTGGGGAAACAGTCGATGTCATTAAAATTTGTACATCGATCATATTGGAGACCTTTTCGATGGGATCGATAAATTGTATAGATTTACATGTAAGCTTGCTGGACGAATTATGTCCTGACTCGATCCAATTGAATTGGTCTCGATATGATCGATATATGAATATCGATTTATCGACAGGCACCCCGATCAACATTAAAAGCAACCTAAAATTTATGCTGGAGAGAACATGCGCCCCACAGTCGATATGATCGGCTGACTCCCGATATGATCGATATTTGAGTTCAGATTGAATCGGACAGTCATCGATATATCGAAGCATATGTTAGTTTTTTTTAGAAAAATAGGAGCGCCGGAAAGCAGTCTGTCGATATGATCGATCCACTTCAGATATGATTGATTTTCGAATATCGATGATATCGACTCGAAGGTCGATATATCGATAAATCATCCTGAAGATTGTTTGATTGCTGGATGCTTTTTATCCTCACTTAATTGTATCAATTGATATGCCGAGGACATCGACAGAACTGGTCGATCATATCAAAAGGGGAATCGATATAATCGACAGTGTAAGAAAAACTTAGAAGATTTTCTTTTTGATAAAAAGTTTTCTTACACATAAACCCTAAGATGTTCTAGTTCTTTTTAAGGGTTTAATCACCTGGTGTTTTGGGACAAGGGATGTGAGGCTATGATTTACCTTTTGGCGAGCTTCCACACATCCAGATGAGGCAGACGCTTGACTTGATCTTCTTGTTAAGTGCTGTCGTCTGACTGACTCAACTAACAACGTAATTGACAAACCAGGGCACATAATAGGTGCACTTTCACACATGATTTGGAAAGATTAACAATCCATATTGAAAAATGACGATCGAAGTTTTCCAACATGCTTTTGGTATAACGAACGGTGTCCAAATTAAGCAATTCTGGTGCAAGTTGGAAGCTTGACAAGTTATCATTGTAATGAGTTGAAGTACTCAAAATTTGACCTCTGAAGAGAGAGTTATGAGGGTTACTATTGGACAAGGAGATGAAGGAAAAATTTAGGACCGACGACTAGGATCCCACTTATGGATGCCCAAATGGTCTCAGAATACGATGATTCTAGTTAGAAATTTAAGAGCACTAAAGTACCTTTCAAATGACCAAAAACTGACTCATTCTGACATCAAATGTTGGAGTTATAGGCGTCCCCATTAGATCACATGATTTGGAAATATTAACTATCCATATTGTAAAATGATGATCGAAGAATTCCAACATACTTTTGGCATATCGAACTGTCTCTGATTTAGGCAATTTTAGTGCAAGTTGGAAGCTTGACAAGTAACCATTGCAATGAGCTGAAATACTCTAAATTCGACCTCTGAAGAGAGAGTTATGAGGGTTACTATTGGACAAGGAGGAAAAATATAGGACCGACGACCACGATCCCACTTACGGATGCCCAAATGGTCTAGTATACGATGATTCCAGTCAAAAATTTAAGAGCACTAACCTTTCAAATGACCAAAAACGGACCCAATCTGGCATCAAGTGATGAAGTTATAGGCGTCTCCGTTAGATCACGTGATTTGGAAACATTAACACTCCACATTTTAAAAAGACGATTGATGAGTTCAACGTGCTTTTGCCATATCGAACGATCTTTGAATTCGGCAGTTCTGTTGAAAGTTGGAAGCTTTACAAGTTACCATTGGAATGGGCTGAAATAGTCTAAATTTGACCTCTGAAGAGAGAGTTATGAGGGTTATTATAGGATAAGGAGATGAAGGAAAAATTTAGGAGAGATGACTACTATCCAACTTACGGATGCCCAAATGGTCTTGTTACACGATGATTCCAGTCAAAAATTTAAGAGCACTAAAGTACCTTTTAAATGACCAAAAATTGACCTAATCTGACGTTAAATGATGGATTTACAGGCGGCTCCGTTGGATCGTGTGATTTGGAAAGATTGACACTCCATATTATAAAATGACGATTGAAGAGTTCCAATGTGCTTTTGACATATCGAACGGTGTCTGAATTAGGCAAATCTGGTCCAACCTAGAAGCTTGACAAGTTACCAATGCAAAGAGTTAAAATAGTCTAAATTTGACATCTGAAGAGAGAGTTATGAGGGTTACTATTGGACAAGGACATGAAGGAAAAATTTAGAAATGAAGACTGTAATCCCACTTTAGGAAGCCAAAATGGTCTCGGAATACAATGATTCCAGTCAGAAATTTAAGAGTACTAATGTACCTTTCATAAGACCAAAAATTGACCCAATCTGAAATCAAATGATGGCGTTATAGGTGACTCCGAACGATTGCTCGAATTAGAAAGATTAATAATCAATATTGTAAAATGATGATCGAAGTGTTCCAACGTGCTTTTGGCATACCGAATGGTCTCTGAATTAGGTAATTCTGGTGCAAGTTTGAAGCTTTACATGATACCATTGGAATGAAATGAAATAGTCAAAATTTGACCTCTGAAGAGAGAGTTATGAGGGTTATTATAGGACAAGGAGATGAAGGAAAAATTCAGGACTGACGACTGCGATCCCACTTACGGATGCCCAAATGGGCTTGGAATACAACCATTCCAGTTAGAAATCAAAGAGCCCTAAAGTACCTTTTAAATAACGAAAAATTGACCCAATTCGACATCAAATGATGGAGTTATAGGCATCTCCATTAGATCACAAGATTTGGAAAGATTAACAATCCATATTGTAAAATGACGATCGAAGTGTTCCAACGTGCTTTTGGCATAATGAACGGTCTCTAAGTTAGGCAATTCTGGCATAAGTTGGAAGCTTGACAAGTTACCATTGCAATGAGCTGAAGTACTCAAAATTTGACCTTTGAAGAGAGTTATGAGGTTTACTATTGGACAAGGAGATGAAGGAAAAATTCAGGACCAATGACTGGGATCCCACTTACAGATGCCCAAATGGTCTCGGAATACGATGATTCCAGTCAGAAATTTAAGAGCACTAAAGTACCTTTCAAATGACCAAAAATTGACCAAATCTGACCTCAAATGATGGATTTATAGGCATCTCCTTTGGATCATGGTATTAGGAAAGATTAACAATCCATATTGTTAAATGACGATCGAAGAGTTCCAACATGCGTTTGGTATATTGGATGATCTCTGAATTAGGCAATTCTGGTGTAACTTGGAAGCATATCAAGTTACCATTGCTATAGCTAAAATAGTCTAAATTCGACATTTAAAGAGAGAGTTATAAGGGTTACTCTTGGACAAGGAGATGAAGGAAAAAATCACGAGTGACGACTGCTATCCAACTTACGGATGCCCAAATGGTCTCGGAATACGGCGATTCCAGTCAGAAATTTAAAAGCAGTAAAGTACCTTTCATATGACCAAAAATTGACCCAATCTGAAATGAAATGATGGCATTATATGCGTCTCCATACAATTGCTCGATTTGGAAAGATTAACAATCCATATTGTAAATTGATGAGTGTTCCAACGTGTTTTTGGCATATCAAACGGTCCGTGAATTAGGCAATTCTGGTGCAAGTTGGAAGCTTTACAAGTTACCATTGGAATGAGCTGAAATAGTCTAAATTCGACCTCCAAAGAGAGAGTTATGAGCATTACTGTTGGACAAGAAGATGAAGGAAAAATTCAGGACCGACGATTGGGATCCCACTTACGGATGCCCAAATGGTCTCAGAATTTGACGATTCTAGTCACAAATTTAAGAGAACTAAAGTACCTTTCAAATGACCAAAAATTGACCCAATCTAACATTAAGTGATGGACTTATAGGCGTCTACATTGGATGGCATGATTTGGAAAGATTAACACTCCACATTTGAAAATGATGATTGATGAGTTCCAACATACTTTTGGTATATCAAATGATCTCTGAATTAGGCAATTCTGGTGCAACTTGGAAGCTTGACATGTTACCATTGCAATGAGCTACGATAGTCTAAATTCGACCACTGAAGAGAGAGTTATGAGGGTAACTATTGGACAAGGAAATGATGGAAAAATTCAAGACCGACGACTGTGATCTCACTTACAGATGCCCAATTGGTCTCAGAATACGACGATTCTAGTCAGAAATTTAAGAGCACTAAAGTACCTTTCAGATGACCAAAAATTGACCAAATCTGGCACCAAATGATGGATTTATAGGCATCTCCTTTGGATCACACGAATAGGAAATATTAACAATCCATATTATAAAATGATGATTGAAGAGTTCCAACGTGCGTTCGGCATATCGAACGATCTCAGAATTTGGAAATTCTAGTGTAACTTGGAAGCTAAACAAGTTACCACTGCTATGAACTAAAATAGTTTAAATTCAACCTCTGAAGAGAGAGTTATTAGGGTTACTCTTGGACAAGGAGATGAAGGAAAAATTTAGAAGCGACGACTGTTATCCCACTTATGGATGCCCAAATGGTCTCAGTATACGATGAATCCAGTCAGAAATTTAAGAGCACTAATGTACCTTTTAGATGACCAAAAATTGACCCAATCCGACGTTAAATGATGGAGTTAAAGGCGTCTCCGTTAGGTCGCGTGATTTGGAAAGATTAACACTCCATATTTTAAAATGATGATTGAAGAGTTCCAACATGCTTTTGGCATATCGAACGGTCTCTGAATTAGGCAAATCTGGTGCAACCTGGAAGCTTGACAAGTTACCATTACAAAGAGCTGAAATAGTTAAATTTGACCTCTGAAGAGAGAGTTATAAGGGTTATTATTGGACAAGGAGATGATGGAAAAATTCAGAACCGAAGACTGTGATCCCACTTAAGGAAGCCAAAATGGTCTCGAAATATGTTGATTCCAGTTAGAAATTTAAGAGCACTAATGTACCATTCATATGACCAAAAGTTGACCCAATCTGAAATCAAATGATGGCGTTATAGGCATCTCTATACAATTGCACGATTTGGAAAGATTAACAATCCATATTGTAAAATGATGATCGAAGTGTTCCAACGTGCTTTTGACATATTGAACTATCTCTAAATTAGGCAACTCTGGTGCAAGTTGGAAGCTTTACAAGTTACCATTGGAATGAACAGAAATAGTCTAAATTCGACCTCTGAACAGAGAGTTATGAGGGTTACTATAGGACAAGGTGATGAAAGAAAAATTCAGGACCGACGAATGCGATCCCACTTACGGATGCCCAAATGGGCTTGGAATATGACAATTTCAGTCATAAATCATAGAGCCGTAAAGCAACTTTTAAATTTCTAAAAATCAACCCAATCCGACCTCAAATGATGAAGTTATAAGCGTCACCATTGGATCACGCGATTTGGAAAGATTAACAATCCATATTATAAAATGATGATTGAAGTGTTCCAACGTGCTTTTGGCATATTGAACGGTGTCTAAATTAGGCAATTCTGGTGCAAGTTGGAAGCTTGACAAGTTACCATTGCAATGAGCTGAAGTACTCAAATTTTGACCTCTAAAGAGAGAGTTATGAGGGTTACTATTGGACAAGGAGATGAAGAAAAAATTCTAGACCGATGACTCAGATCCCACTTACGGATGACCAAACGGTCTCGGAATTCGATGATTCCAATAAAAAATTTAAGAGCACTAAAGTACCTTTCAGGTGACCAAAAATTGACCCAATCCTACATCAAATGTTGGAGTAATATGCATCGCCTTTGGATCACATGATTTGGAAAGATTAACAATCCATATTGTAAATTGATGATCGAAGAATTCCAACATGCTTTTGGCATATCGAATGGTCTCTGAGTTAGGCAATTCTAGTGTAAGTTGGAAGCTTAACAAGTTACCATTGCAATGAGTTGAAATACTCTAAAATTGACCTCTGAAGAGAGTTATTTGGGTTACTACTGGACAAGGAGATGTAGGAAGAATTCAGGACCAACGACCGCGATCCCACTTACGGATGCCCAAATGGTCTAGTATACGACGTTCTAGTCAGAAATTTAAGAGCACTAAAGTACCTTTCAAATGACCAAAAATTAACCCAATCTGACATCAAGTGATGGAGTTATAGGCGTCTCTATTGCATCGCGTAATTTGGAAAGATTAACACTCCACATTTTAAAATGACAATTAATGAGTTCCAACGTGCTTTTGGCATATCGAACGATCTCTGAATTAGGCAATTCTGGTGAAACTTGGAAGCTCGACAAGTTACCATTGCAATGAGCTACAATAGTCTAAATTCGACCTCTGAAGAGAGAGTCATGAGGGTTACTATTGGACAAGGACATGATGGAAAAATTGAAGATCGACGACTGTGATCTCACTTAAAGATGCTCAATTGCTCTTGGAATACCAAGATTCCACTCAAAAATTTAAGAGCACTAAAGTACCTTTTAGATGACCAAAAATTGACCAAATCTGGCATCAAATGACGGATTTATAGGCATCTCCTTTGGATCACACAATTGAGAAATATTAACAATCCATATTATAAAATAACGATTGAAGAGTTCCAACATGCGTTTGGCATATCGAATAATCTCTGAATTAGGCAATTCTGGTGTAACTTGGAAGCTTAACAAGTTACCATTACTATGAGCCAAAATAGTCTAAATTCAACCTCTGAAGAGAGAGTTATAAGGGTTACTCTTGGACAAGGAGATGAAGGAAAAATTCAGGAGCAACGACTACTATCCCACTTATGGATGCCCAAATGGTCTCGGAATACGACGATTCCAGTCAAAATTTTAATACCACTAAAGTACCTTTCATATGACCAAAAAGTGACCCAATCTAAAATCAAATGACGGAGTAATAGGCGTCTCCGTACGATTGCTCGATTTGGAAAGATTAACATTCCATATTGTAAAATGATGATCGAAGTGTTCCAACGTGTTTTTGGCATATCGAACGGTCTTTGAATTACGCAATTCTGGTGCAAGTTGGAAGCTTTATAAGTTACCATTGGAATGAGCTGAAATAGTCTAAATTCGACCTCTGAAGAGAGAGTTATGAGGGTTATTATAGGACAAGGAGATGAAGAAAAAATTCAGGACCAACGACGACCATGATCTCACTTACAGATGCCCAAATGGGCTTGGAATACGGCGATTCCAGTAAGAAATTAAAAAGCCCTAAATTACCTTTTAAATGACCAAAAATTGACCCAATCCGACGTCAAATGATGGAGTTATAGGCATCTCCATTGGATCACCCAACTTGGAAAGATTAACAATCCATATTGTAAAATGACGATCGAAGTGTTCCAACGTGCTTTTGGCATAATGAACGGTCCCTAAATTAGGAAATTCTGGTGCAAGTTGGAAACTTGACAAGTTACCATTGCAATGAACTGAAGTTCTCAAAATTCGACCTCGGAAGAGAGTTATGAGGGCTACTATTGGACAAGGAGATGAAGGAAAAATTCAAGACCGACGACTGGGATCCAACTTATGAATGCCCAAATGGTCTCGAAATACGACGATTCCAGTCAGAAATTTAAGAGCACTAAAGTACCTTTCAGATGACCAAAAATTGACCCAATCCGACATCAAATGATGGAGTTATAGTCATCCCCATTGGATTACATGATTTGGAAAGATTAACAATCCATATTGTAAAATGATGATCGAAGAATTCCAACATGCTTTTGGCATATCGAACTGTCTCTGATTTAGGAAATTCTAGTGCAAGTTGGAAGCTTGACAAGTAACCATTGCAATGAGCTGAAATACTCTAAATTCGACCTCTGAAGAGAGAGTTATGAGGGTTACTACCGGACAAGGAGATGTAGAAAAAATTTAGGACCGACGACCGCAGTCCCACTTACGGATCCCCAAATGGTCTAGTATATGACGATCCCAGTCAGTAATTTAAGAGCACTAAAGTACCCTTTAAATGACCAAAAATTGACCCAATCTGACATCAAGTGATGGAGTTACAGGCGTCTCTGTTGGATAGCGTGAATTGGAACGATTAACCCACCACATTTTAAAATGATGATTGATGAGTTCCAACATGCTTTTGGCATATCGAACGATCTCTGAATTTGGCAATTCTGGTGCAACTTGGAAGTTTAACAAGTTACCATTGCCATGAGCTAAAATAGGCTAAATGTGACGTCTGAAGAGAGAGTTATAAGGGTTACTATTGGAAAAGGAAATGAAGGAAAACTTTAGGAGCGACGACTTCTATCCCACTTACGGATGCCCAAATGTTCTTGGTACACAATGATTCCAATAAAAAATTTAAGAGCACTAAAGTACCTTTTAGATGACCAAAAATTGACCCAATCTGATGTCAAATGATGGATTTAAAGGTGGCTCCGTTGTATCATGTGATTTAGAAAGATTAACACTCTATATTATAAAATGACGATTGAAGAGTTCCAAAGTGCTTTTAGCATATCGAACGGTCTCTGAATTAGGAAAATCTAGTGCAACCTGAAATCTTGACAAGTTACCATTGCAAAGAGCTGAAATAGTCTAAATTTGACCTCTGAAGAGAGAGTTATGAGGGTTACTATTGGACAAGGACATGATGGAAAAATTCAGAAATGAAGACAGTGATCCCACTTAAGGAAGCCCAAATGGTCTCAGAATACAATGATTCTAGTCAGAAATTTAAGAGCACTAATGTACCTTTCATATGACCAAAAATTGACCCAATCTGAAATCAAATGATGGCGTTATAGGCGTCTCCGTACGATTGCTCGATTTGGAAAGATTAACAATCCATATTGTAAAATGATGATCGAAGTATTCCAACGTGCTTTTGGCATATCAAACGGTCTCTGAATTAGGCAATTCTGGTGCAAGTTTGAAGTTTTACATGTTACCATTAGAATGAGATGAAATAGTCAAAATTCAACATCTGAAGAGAGAGTTATGAGGGTAATTATTGGACAAGGAGATGAAGGAAAAATTTTGGACCGACGACTACGATCCCACTTACGGATGCCCAAATGGTCTTGGAATACAATGATTCCAGTCAGAAATTTAAGAGTACTAATGTACCTTTCATATGACCAAAAATTAACCCAATCTGAAATCAAATGATGGCATTATAGGCATCTCCATACAATTGCTCGATTTTGAAAGATTAACAATCCATATTGTAAAATGATGATCGAAGTGTTCCAATGTGCTTTTGGCATATCGAACGGTCTCTGAATTAGGCAATTCTAGTGCAAGTTTGAAGCTTTACATGTTACCATTGGAATGAGATGAAATCTAAATTCGTCCTCTGAAGAGAGAGTTATGAGGGTTACTATCGGACAAGGAGATGTAGAAAAAATTTAGGACCGACGACCGCAGTCCCACTTACGGATGCCCAAATGGGCTTGGAATGTATCCATTCCAGTCAAAAATCAAAGAGCCCTAAAGTACCTTTTTAATGACCAAAAATTGACCCAATTCAATATCAAATGACGGAGTTATAGGCATCTCCATTGGATCATAAGATTTGGAAAGATTAACAATCCATATTGTAAAATGACGATCGAAGTGTTCCAACGTGCATTTGCATTAACTAACGGTCTCTAAATTAGGCAATTCTGGTGCAAGTTGGAAGCTTGACAAGTTACCATTGCAATGAGCTGAAGTATTCAAAATTTGACCTCTGAAGAGAGTTATGAGGTTTACTATTGGACAAGGAGATGAAGAAAAAAATTCAAGACCGATGACTGGGATACCACTTACGGATGCCCAAATGGTCTCAGAATATGATGATTCCAGTCAAAAATTTAAAAGCATTAAAGTACCTTTCAGATGACCAAAAATCGACCAAATCTGACCTCAAATGATGGATTTATAGGCATCTCCTTTGGATCACGGTATTAGGAAAGATTAACTATCCATATTGTAAAATGACGATCGAAGAGTTCCAACGTGCGTTTGTCATATTGAACGATCTCAGAATTAGGCAATTTAACTTGGAAGCATAACAAGTTACCATTGTTATAGCTAAAATAGTCTAAATTTGACATTTAAAGAGAGAGTTATAAGGGTTACTCTTGGACAAGGAGATGAAGGAAAAACTCAGGAGCGACGACTGCTATCCAACTTACGAATGCCCAAATAGTCATAAATTTAAGAGCAGTAAAGTACCTTTCATATGACCAAAAATTAACCCAATCTAAAATGAAATGATGGCGTTATATGTGTCTCTATACGATTGCTCGAATTGGAAAGATTAATAATCCATATTGTAAATTGATGATCAAAATGTTCCAACGTGTTTTTGGCATATCGAACGGTCTCTGAATTAGGCAATTCTGGTGTAGGTTGGAAGCTTTACAAGTTACCATTGGAATGAGCTAAAATATTCTAAATTCGACCTCTGAAGAGACAATTATGAGCGTTACTATTGGACAAGAAGATGAAGGAAAAGTTCAGGACCAACGACTGGGATCTCACTTACGGATGCCCAAAAGGTCTCGGATTACGACGATTCCAGTCAAAAATTTAAGAGCACTAAAGTAGCTTTTAAATGACCAAAAATCGACCCAATCTGACATCAAGTGATGGAGATAAGGCATCTCCGTTAGATTGCGTGATTTGGAAAGATTAACACTCCACATTTTAAAATGACGATTGATGAGTTCTAACATACTTTCGGCATATCAAATGATCTCTAAATTAGTTAATTCTGGTGCAACTTGGAAGCTTGACATGTTACCATTGTAATAAGCTACGATAGTCTAAATTCGACCACTGAAGAGAGAGTTATGAGGGTAACTACTGAACAAGGAAATGATGGAAAAATTCAAGACCAATGACTGTGATCTCACTTACAGATGCCCAATTGGTCTCGAAATATGACGATTCCAGTTAGAAATTTAAGAGCACTAAAGTACCTTTCAGATGACCAAAAATTGACCAAATCTGGCATCAAATTATGGATTTATAGGCATCTCCTTTGGATCATGCGATTAGGAAATATTAACAATCCATATTGTAAAATGATGATGGAAGAGTTCCAACGTGCGTTTGGCATATCGAACGATCTCAGAATTAGGAAATACTGGTGTAACTTGGAAGCTTAACAAGTTACCACTGCTATGAGCTAAAACAGTCTAAATTTGACGTCTGAAGAGAGTTATTAGGGTTACTCTTGGACAAGGAGATGAAGGAAAAATTCAGGAGCGACGATTGCTATCCCACTTATGGATGCCCAAATGGTCTCAGTATATGATGAATCCAGTCAAAAAATTAAGAGCACTAAAGTACCTTTTAGATGACAAAAAATTGATCCAATCTGACGTCAAATGATTGAGTTAAAGGCATCTTCGTTAGGTCGCATGATTTGGAAAGATTAACACTCCATATTTTAAAATGACTATTGAAGAGTTCCAACATGCTTTTGGCATATCGAACGGTCTCTGAATTAGGCAAATCTGGTGCAACCTTGAAGCTTGACAAGTTACCATTACAAAGAGCTGAAATAGTTAAATTTGACCTCTGAAGAGAGAGTTATAAGGGTTACTATTAGATAAGGAGATGATGGAAAAATTCAGAACCGAAGACTGTGATCCCACTTAAGGAAGCCAAAATGGTCTCGGAATATGTTGATTCCAGTGAGAAATTTAAGAGCACTAATGTACCATTCATATGACCAAAAATTGACCCAATCTGAAATCAAATGATGGCGTTATAGGCACTCTGTACAATTGCACGATTTAGAAAGATTAATAATCCATATTGTAAAATGATGATCGAGGTGTTCCAACGTTCTTTTGGCATATCGAACGGTCTCTGAATTAGGCAACTCTGGTGCAAGTTGGAAGCTTTACAAGTTACCATTGGAATGAGCAGAAATAGTCTAAATTCGTCCTCTGAAGAGAGAGTTATGAGGGTTATTATAGGACAAGGTGATGAAGGAATAATTCAGGACTGACGACTACCATCTCACTTACGGATGCCCAAATGGGCTTGGAATACGATGATTTCAGTCA
Organism: Magnolia kwangsiensis; assembly: GCA_037074715.1. NCBI lineage: Eukaryota > Viridiplantae > Streptophyta > Magnoliopsida > Magnoliales > Magnoliaceae > Magnolia > Magnolia kwangsiensis. The sequence goes on along the minus strand of CM073575.1, from coordinate 75,409,263 downwards.
GAAATCATAGAGCCCTAAAACACCTTTTAAATGTCCAAAAATCAACCTAATCCGACCTCAAATGATGAAGTTATAGGCGTCTCCATTGGATCATGCGATTTGGAAAGATTAACAATCCATATTATAAAATGATGATCGAAGTGTTCCAACGTGCTTTTGGCATAATGAAGGGTCTCTAAATTAGGCAATTCTGGTGCAAGTTGGAAGCTTGTCAAGTTACCATTGCAATGAGCTGAAGTACTCAAATTTTGACCTCTGAAGAGTGAGTTATGAGGGTTACTATTGGACAAGGAGATGAAGGAAAATTCTGGACCGACGACTGGGATCCCACTTACGAATGACCAAACGGTCTCAGAATACGATGATTCCAATCAAAAATTTAAGTGCACTAAAGTACCTTTCAGGTGACAAAAAATTGACCCAATCCTACATCAAATATTGGAGTAATAGGCGTCCCCATTGGATCACATGATTTGGAAAGATTAACAATCCATATTGTAAATTGATGATCGTAGAATTCTAACATGCTTTTGGCATATCGAATTGTCTCTGAGTTAGGCAATTCTAGTACAAGTTGGAAGCTTGACAAGTAACCATTGCAATGAGCTGAAATACTCTAAATTCGAGCTCTAAAGAGAGTTATGACAGTTACTACTAGACAAGGAGATGCAGGAAAAATTTAGGACCGACGACCGTGATCCCACTTATGGATGCCCAAATGGTCTAATATACGAAGATTCCAGTCAGAAATTTAAGAGCACTAAAGTACCTTTTAAATGAACAAAAATTGACCCAATCTGACATCAAGTGATGGAGTTATAGGTGTCTTCGTTAGATCGTGTGATTTAGAAAGATTAACACTCCACATTTTAAAATTATGATTGAAGAGTTCCAATGTGCTTTTGGCATATTGAACGATCTCTGAATTATGCAATTTGGGTGCAACTTAGAAGCTTTGCAAGTTATCATTGGAATGAGCTACAATAGTCTAAGTTGGACTACTGAAGAGAGATTTATGAGGGTTACTATTGGACAAGGAAATGATGGAAAAATTCAAGACCGATGACTGGGATCTCATTTACAGATGCCCAAATGGTCTCGAAATACGATGATTCCAGTCAAAAATTTAAGAGCAATAAAGTACCTTTCAGATGACCAAAAATTAACCAAATCTGGCATCAAAAGTTGGATTTATAGGAATCTCCTTTGGATCACGCGATTAGGAAAGATTAACAATCCATATTGTAAAATGACGATCGAAGTGTTCTAACATGCTTTTGGCATATCGAACGGTCTTTGAATTAGGCAATTCTGGTGCAAGTTGGAAGCTTTACAAGTTACCATTAGAATGAACTGAAATAGTCTAAATTCGACCTCTGAAGAGAGAGTTATGAGGGTTATTATGGGACTAGGAGCTGAAGGAAAAATTCAGGAATGACGACTGCGATCCCAATTACTGATGCCCAAATGGGCTTAGAATAAGATGATTCCAGTCAAAAACCAAAGAGCCCTAAAGTACCTTTTAAATGACCAAAAATCGACCCAATCTGACATCAAATGATGGAGTTATAGGCGTCTCCATTGGATCACGTGATTTGCAAAGATTAACAATCCATATTATAAAATGACGATCAAAGTGTTCCAACATGCTTTTGGCATAACGAACAGTCTCTCAATTAGGCAATTCTGGTGCAAGTTGGAAGCTTGACAAGTTACCATTGCAATGAGTTGAAGTACTCAAAATTTGACCTCTGAAGAGAGAGTTATGAGGGATACTGTTGGACAAGGAGATGAAGGAAAAATTCAGGATCGACGATTGGGATCCCACTTACGGTTGCCCAAATGGTCTCGGAATACGTCGATTCTGGTCAGAAATTTAAGAGCAGAAAAGTACCTTTCAGATGACCAAAAATTGACCCAACCCGACATCAAATGTTGGAGTAATAGGCGTCCCCATTGGATCACATGATTTGGAAAAATTAACAATCCATATTGTAAAATGCTGATTGTAGAATTCCAACATGCTTTTAGCATATCGAACTGTCTCTGAGTTAGGAAATTCTAGTGCAAGTTGGAAGCTTGACTAGTAACCATTGCAATGAGCTGAAATACACTAAATTCGACCTCTGAAGAAAGAGTTAAGAGGGTTACTATTGGACAAAGAGATGTAGGAAAAATTCAGAAGCGATGACCGCGATCCCACTTACGAATGCCCAAATGGTCTAGTATACGACAACTCCAGTCAAAAATTTAAGAGCACTAAAGTACCTTTCAAATGAGAAAAAATTGACCCAATCTGACTTCAAATGATGGAGTTATAGGCGTCTCCATTGGATCACGTGATTTGGAAAGATTAACACTCTAGATTTTTAAATGACGATAGATGAGTTCCAACGTGCTTTTGGCATATCGAACAATCTCTGAATTCAAAAATTCCGGTGCAACTTGGAAGCTTGACAAGTAATCATTGCAATGAGCTACAATAGTCTAAATTTGACCTCTTAAGAGAGACTTATGAGGGTTACTATTGGTCAAGGAAATGATGGAGAAATTCAAGACCGACGACTGCGATCTTACTTATGGATGCCCAAATGGTATCGGAATACGATGATTCCAGTTAGAATTTTAAGAGCACTAAAGTACCTTTCAGATGAGCAAAAATTGACCTAATCTAGCATCAAATGATGGATTTATAAGCATCTCCTTTGGATCACGCGCTTAGAAAAGATTAACAGTCCATATTGTAAAATGACGATTGAAGAGTCTCAATGTGCGTTTGGCATATCGAACGATCTCTGAATTAAGCAATTCAGGTGCAACTTGGAAGCTTAACAAGTTACCATTGCTATGAGCTAAAATAGTCTAAATTCGACCTCTGAAGAGAGAGTTATAAGGGTTACTCTTGGACAACGAGATGAAGGAAAAATTCAGGAGCGACGATTGCTATCTGACTTACGGATGCCTAAATGGTCTCGGTATACGACGATCTAAGTCAGCAATTTAAGAGCACTAAACTACCTTTAAGATGACCAAAATCAACCCAATCCAACATCGAATGATGGAGTAAAAGGCTTCTTCAGTGGATCGCGTGATTTGAAATGATTAACACACCATATTTTAAAATGATGATTGAAGAGTTCCAACGTGCTTTTGGCATATCGAACAGTCTCTGAATTAAGCAATTTTGGTGAAACTTGGAAGCTTGACAACTTACCATTGCAATGAGCTATAATAGTCTAAATTCAACCTCTGAAGAGAGAGTTATGAGGGTTACTATTGGACAAGGACATGATGGAAAAATTCAGGACCGCCGACTGTGATCCCACTTACGAAAGCCAAAATCGTCTTAGAATACGACAATTCTAGTAAAAAATTTAAGGGCACAAAAGTACCTTTCATATGACCAAAAATTGAACCAATCAGAAATCAAATGATGACATTATAGGCGTCTGCGTATGATTACTCGATTTGGAATGATTAACAATCCATATTGTAAAATGATGATCGAAGTGTTCCAACGTGCTTTTGGCATATCGAACAGTCTCTGAATTAGGCAATTCTAGTGCAAGTTGGAAGCTTTACAAGTTACCATTGGAATGAACTAAAATAGTCTAAATTCGACCTCTGAAGAGAGAGTTATGAGGGTTATTATGGGACTCAGAGCTGAAGGAAAAATTCAGGAATGACGACTACGATCCCACTTACGGATGCCCAAATGGGCTTGGAATACGATGATTAAAGTCAGAAATCAAAGAGTCCTAAAGTACCTTTTAAATGACCAAAAATCAACCCAAACTGACATCAAATGATGGAGTTATAGGCGTCTCCATTAAATCATGCGTTTTGGAAAGATTAACAATCCATATTATAAAATGACGATCGTGTTCCAACGTGCTTTTGGCATAACGAACAGTCTAAATTAGGCAATTCTGGTGCAAGTTGGAAGCTTGACAAGTTACCATTACAATGAGCTGAAGTACTCAAAATTTAACCTCTGAAGAGAGAGTTATAAGGGAAACTATTGGACAAGGAGATGAAGGAAAAATTCAGGACCGACGACTGGGATCCCACTTACGGATGCCCAAATGGTCTCGAAATACCTCAATTCCAGTCAAAAATTTAAGAGCACTAAAGTACCTTTCAGATGACCAAAAATTGACCCAATTTGACGTCAAATGTTCGAGTAATAGCCATCCCCATTGGATTACATGATTTGGTAAGATTAACAATCCATATTGTAAAATGAGGATCGTAGAATTCCAACATGCTTTTGGCATATCGAACTGTCTCTGAGTTAGGCAATTCTAGTGTAAGTTGGAAGCTTGACTAGTAACCATTGTTATGAGCTGAAATACTCTAAATTCGACCTCTAAAGAGAGAGTTATGAGTGTTACTATTGGACAAGGAGATGTAGAAAAAAATCAGGAACGATGATCGCGATCCCACTTACGGATGCCCAAATGGTCTAGTATATGACGATTCTAATAAAAAATTTAAGAGCACTAAAGTACCTTTCAAATACAAAAAATTGACCCAATCTAACATCAAATTATAGGCATCTCTGTTGGATCGCGTGATTTGGAAAGATTAACACTCCAAATTTTAATATGAAGATTGAAGAGTTCCAACGTGCTTTTGGCATATCGAATCATCTCTGAATTTGACAATTCTGGTGTAACTTGGAAGCTTGATAAGTTACCATTGCAATGAGCCACAATAGTCTAAATTCGACCTCTTAAGAGAGAGATATGAGGGTTACTACTGGTCAAGGGAATGATGGAAAAATTTAAGACTGATTGTGATCTCACTTACGGATGCCCAAATGGTCTCGTTATACGATGATTCCAGAAAAAAAGTTAAGAGCACTAAAGTACCTTTTAGATGACCAAAAATTGACCCAATCCGCCGTCAAATGATGGTGTTAAAGCCATCTCCAGTGGATCGCGTGATTTGGAAAAATTAACACTGCATATTTTAAAATGATGATTGAAGAGTTCCAACATGCTTTTGGCATATCGAACGGTCTCTGAATTAGGCAAATCTGGTGCAACCTGAAAGCTTGACAAGTTACTATTGCAAAGAGCTGAAATAGTCTAAATTCGACCTCTGAAGAGAGAGTTATAAGGGTTACTCTTGGACAATGAGATGAAGGAAAAATTCAAGAGCAACAACCGCTATCCCACTTACGGATGCCCAAATGGTCTCAGAATATGACGATTCCAGTCAAAAATTTAAGACCACTAAAGTACCTTTCATATGTCCAAAAAGTGACCCAATCTAAAATCAAATGATGGCATTATAGGCGTCTCCGTACGATTGCTCGATTTAGAAAGATTAACAATCCATATTGTAAAATGATAAAATGATGATCGAAGTGTTCCAACGTGCTTTTGGCATATCAAACGGTCTCTGAATTAAGCAATTCTGGTGCAAGTGGAAGCTTTACAAGTTACCATTGGAATGAGCTGAAATAGCCTAAATTCGACCTCTGAAGAGAGAGTTATGAGGGTTATTATAGGACAAGGAGATGAAGAAAAAATTCAGGACCGACAACGACTGCAATCTCACTTACAGATGCCCAAATGGACTTGGAATACGACGATTCCAGTAAGAAATCAAAAAGCCCTAAAGTACCTTTTAAATGACCAAAAATTGACCCAATCTGACATTAAATGATGAAGTTATATGCGTCTCCATTGGATCACGTGATTTGAAAAGATTAACAATCCATATTGTAAAATGACGATGGAAGTGTTCCAACGTGCTTTTGGCATAACTGTTGTGGCATAAAAAATATACCATTGCTTTGGTCAGAGATTTCCTTGGTGTGGATCTTTCCAGGGTTGTGCATTCCGTATTTTGGTAAAAATTGGTCTCCGGGGCTATTTTGGATATTTTAGTAAAATTTCAGCTCCTAGGGTATTTTGTGTATTTTGGTAAAATTCTTTGTCCAGGGGTATTTTAGGTATTTTAGTAAATAGACATTGAAAAGGGTAGTTTGGTAAAAAAGGGTGCACAGTGTCATTTTAAGGGAAAGAGGTTGTACACCACCATTTAAGAGGGAGCTTGGTGGACACCATAGTTTAAGAAAAGAAAATGTCCACATGTGAAGGGATAAGTGGTGGTGATCACCACTCTGTAAGAGTGGTGGGGCCTATAAATACCCCACTCCTACTCCATTTGGAAGGTTGATCAGTTGGTGGGCCAAAGAAATGAGAGAAAGATAAAGGAGTCCCTGCGCGGGCCCGCATAACTAAAGTTGCTTGCACAGACCCGCACAACTAAGGTTGCTTGCGCATAGCCGTGCAACTGACGTGGAGATGGCCTTTGCGCCACTTTTCAAAGGAACTTGGAGAAGACCCTTTGCACGGGACCGCCCAATGAGAATGAGAGAATTCCCTTAAGCTATATGCCCGAAAATGCTTTCCAAGGAAGGATTTCATTGTGCAGAACCACGCAACTGACTAGATTTTCAGTCGTGCGTAAACAGAGGAAGAAAGCTTCTTCCTTCCATTGTTTCACTGGTAATGCCCATTACAGAAGTCTTTTTATTCCTTTACCTAATGTACGGTTCAGATCCACCTTTCACTATTTGATGGTGGCCCATAACAGAAAGACGAAACCTCTATTTTCACTAGAGTCAACGTACGTCGACTTTGTGAAGATCGGTGGCCCACTTACTGAAGTTGTTTGGAAAATCCACTTCGTTCATTGGTTTCAAGACAAAAAACCATTCAGGAAGGACCCCTTTTGGAATGAAATCAGCGTGGTCCACTAGCTTATCTACTCCACCGTCCATCTTACACTCAACAGTTAAGATTCTGCAACACTTTGCATGGGGTCAAGAGCTCACCTAGGCAAGGTTAATACCTCCCTCCAGAGATAAGTGAACGGTTCTAATCATCGAACCGGATGATGAGTGGGCTACACTATAAAAAACGACGAGCGTGGTAAGAACGCTGTTGCATTTTTGTGAAATGAAGAAGAAGAGTCGGTCAGCAGGCGCTGATCGACTTTTAGAAATCTAGTGCATGTTGTGCGCACTTGTGTTTCATGTATATGCGATGTACATGTGGTCCTAATACAATGTTCGTGGGAAATCTGCTCCGTCCATCTACTTTGACATTATGTTTAATGCGTTGAGGTTGAGATTGAAGTGTATCCAGATGACAGGAGGGCCCCAAATCATGATCTTAGGGTCTAATTTAGCAGTTTAGCCATTTCTACAAAGATCTAGGAACTGATATTTGACGTGTACAAGTAATTTGTGGTCCCATGGCTACGTGTAAAGTTTCGAGCTGATCAGATGGTGGAAACCCTGTAATCCTACATTCTGGGGGAGTTTTTAAGCTCGTTTAACAATGTTGAGGCATAAAAATATGCCATTGCATTGGTCAGAGAATTTCATAGTGCGGATCTTTCTAGGGGTATTTTGAGTATTTTGGTAAAATTCCAGTTCCAGGGGTATTTTGAGTATTTTGGTAAAATTCCAGCTCCAGGGGTATTTTGGGTATTTTAGTAAAATTTCAGTTTCAGGGGTAGTTTAGGTATTTTGGTAAAATTCCAACTCCAGGGGTAATTTGGTAAAATTTCAATTTCAAGGGTAGTTTAGGTATTTTGGTAAAATTCCAGCTCCAGGGATATTTTGGTAAAATTTCAACTCCCGGGGTATTTTGGGTATTTTGGTAAAATTTCATGTCCAGGGTAGTTTAGGTATTTTGGTAAAATTCTAGCTCCATGGGTAGTTTAGGTATTTTGGTAAAATTCCATGTCCATGGGTAGTTTAGGTAGTTTGGTAAAAGGGATTGAAAAGGGTAGTTTAATAAAAAATGGTGCACAGGTGTCATTTTAAGGGAGAAAGGCTGTACACCACCATTTAAGAGGGAGCTTTGTAGACACCATGGTTTAAGAAAAAAAGAAGTCCAAATGTGAAGGGATAAGTGGTGGTGATCACCACTTTATAAGAGTGGTGGGGCCTATAAATACCCCCACCCCTGCTTCATTTGGGGGGATCAGATTGGATCAGTCGGTGGGAAGAAGTGAGGAAGAGAGAGAGGTGGCGTTTACCACCCAAGGAAGACCACAGCTGGGCTGACAGCGCAAGGAACAAAACTGTTGCGCCATCCACGCAAGGAAAAAGAGAAGCTCTGCCAATGGCGCAAGGAAGATGCTGTTGCGTGGTCTGCCTGCTGTGCAACCTGTGCAGCAGATACACGATAATTCCCTTAAGGCCATGGGTCACGATATGCCGACCGAGGGAAGAATTCTATTGCGCTAACCCCACAACCAATTGAAATCTCAGCCAGATGTAAATAAAGGAAGAAAGCTTCTTCCTTTTAATTGTACTGCTAGTGGGGCCCAATTCGACCATCTTTTGAGAGATCTACACTGTCCACCGTCTTCCTCTCAAGATTTTAACCATGAATAATGAGCTTTGATCATCTGATGATGGGACCCACTGAGATAATCAAGCTAAAATAGTAGTTGAACAGTCTTCTTTGGATCGTTGTAGCGATCATGAGGAAGAACATGATCATGAAAACGTAACATGGTTTTGATGGATTTTTATCCCTCTACCTGACAGACGGCTCAGATCCACCTGTTACTGTATGATGGTGGCCCACAATAGAAAGATGAAACTTCTAGTTTCTAGAGAGTCGACGTATGTCGACTCTGTGAAGTTCGGTGGCCAACTTACTGAAGTTGTTTGGAAAATCCACTCCGTTCATTGGTCTCAAGGCGAAAAACCATCAGGAATATAGTGCTTTTGGAGGAAAATCAGCGTGGCCCACGAGCTTATCTACTCCTCCGTCCATTTCATGTTCAACGGTCATAATTCTACAATAGCCTACATGGTTTCAGAATGCCACTTTGCCAAGGGTTAAATCTCTCTTCTGTACACAATGGACGGTACAGATCGACGATTTGAACGTGGAGTGGGCCACACTGAGAAAATTGCAAAGGGACTGTAAGGACACTGTGTGTTTTTTGTATTTAAGAAGAAGAAGTCGGTCAGCAGGCGCTGACCGACTTTGATAAATTCCATGCATGGCTTGTGCACTTGTACGTGATGTACATGCGACGTACATGAAGGTCCCAACATGATGTTCGTGGGAAATCTGCTCCGTCCATCTGCTTTGCCACTATGTTTAACACGTTAAGACTGAGTTTGAAGTGTATCCAGATGATAGGCGGGCTCCAAATCATGATTTTAGGGGCTGATCTGTCAATTCGATCATTTCTACAGGGATCTAGGAGCTGAAACTTGACACGTACGACTAATTTGTAGTTATAAGGCTGCACATAAAGTTTCAAGCCAAACGAACAATGGAAACCCTGCAACGTGCTTTTGGCCTAGCGAATAGTCTCTGAATTAGGCAATTGTGGTGTAAGTTGGAAGGTTTACAAGTTACCATTGTAATGAGCTGAAATAGTCTAAATTCGACCTCTGAAGAGAGAGTTATGAGTGTTATTATAGGACAAGGAGATGAAGGAAAAATTCAAGACCGACGACTGCGATCCCACTTACGGATGCCCAAATGGGCTTGGAATACGACGATTCCATTCAGAAATTAAAGATCCCTAAAGTACCTTTTAAATGACCAAAAATCAACCCTATCGGACATCAAATGATGGAGTTATAGGCGTCTCCATTGCATCATGCGATTTGGAAAGATTAACAATCCATATTGTAAAATGACAATCGAAGTGTTCCAACCTGCTTTCGGCATAATGATCGGTCTCTAAATTAGGCAATTCTGGTGCAAGGAGATGAAGTAAAAATTTAGGACTGACGATTGCGATCCCACTTATGGATGCCCAAATGTTCTCAGAATACGACCATTCCAGTCAAAAATTTAAGAGCACTAAAGTACCTTTCAGATGACCAAAAAGTGACCCAATCGAACATACAATGATGGAATTGTAGGCGTCCCCATTGGATCACATGATTTGGAAAGATTAACAATCCATATTGTAAAATGATGATCGAAGAGTTTCAACATGCTTTTGGCATATCGAACTGTCTCTAAGTTAAGCAATTCTAGTGCAAGTTGGAAGCTTGACAAGTAACCAGTGCAATGAGCTGAATTACTCTAAATTCGACCTCTAAAGAGAGAGTTATGAGGGTTACTATTGGATAAGGAGATGTAGGAAAAATTCAGGACCGACGACCGTGATCCCACTTACAGATGCCCAAATGGTCTAGTATACGACAATTCCAGACAAAAATTTAAGAGCACTAATGTACCTTTCGAATGACTAAAAAGCGACCCAATCTGACATCCAAGTGATGGAGTTAAAGGCGCCTCCGTTGGATCGCTTGAATTGGAAAGATTAACACTCAACAGTTTAAAATGATGATTGAAGAGTTCCAATGTGCCTTTGGCATATCGAACGATCTCTGAATTAGGCAATTCTGGTGTAACTTGGAAGCTTGACAAGTTACCATCGCAATAAGCTACAATAGTCTAAATTTGACCTCTGAAGAGAGAGTTATCAGGGATACTTATAGACAAGGAAATGATGGAAAAATTCAAGACCGACGGCAACGATCTCACTTATGGATGCCCGAATGGTCTTGGAATACGATGATTCTAGACAAAAATTTAAGAGCAGTAAAGCACCTTTCAGATGACCAAAAATCGACTAAATCCGGCATCAAATGATGGATTTATAGGCGTCTCCTTTGGACCACGCGATTAGGAAAGAATAACAATCCATATTGTAAAATGACGATCGAAGAGTTCCAACGTGCATTTGGCATATCGAACAATCTCTGAATTTGGTAATTCTGGTGCAACTTGGAAGCTTAACAAGTTACCATTGCTATGAGCTAAAATAGTCTAAATTCGACCTCTAAAGAGAGGGTTATAAGGGTTACTCTTGGACAAGGAGATGAAGGAAAAATTCAGGAGCGACGACTGCTATCCCACTTACGGATGCCCAAATGGTCTCGGTATATGATGATTCCAGTCAAAAATTTAAGAGCACTAAAGTACCTTTTAGATGACCAAAAATTGACCCGATCCGACGTCAAATGATAGAGTTAAAGGTGTCTCCATTGGATTATGTGATTTGGAAAGATTAACACTCCATATTTTAAATTGATGATTGAAGTGTTCCAACGTGCTTTTAGCATATCGAACGGTCTCTAAATTAGGCAAATCTAGTGCAACCTGGAAGCTTAACAAGTTTCCATTGCAATGACCTAAAATAGTCTAAATTCGACCTTTGAAGTGCGAGTTATGAGGGTTACTATTAGACAAGGAGATGATGGAAAAATTCAGTACCCATGACTGTGATCCCACTTACAGATGCCCAAATGGTCTCAGAGTACGATGATTCTAGTCAGAAATTTAAGAACACTAAAGTACCTTTCATATGTCCAAAAACTGACCCAATATGAAATCAAATGATGGCGTAATGGGCGTCTCCGTACGATTGCTCAATTTGGAAAGATTAACAATCCATATTGTAAAATGATGATTGAACTGTTCCAATGTGCTTTTGGAATATCGAACGGTCTGTGAATTTTGCAATTTCGGTACAAGTTGGAAGCTTTACAAGTTACTATTGTAATGAGCTGAAATAGCTTAAATTCGACCTCTGAAGAGAGAGTTATGAGGGTATTATAGGACAAGGAGATGAAGGAAAAATTCAGGACTGATGATTGCGATCCCACTTACAAAAGCCCAAAGGGACTTGGAATACGACGACTCCAGTTAGAAATTAAAGTGCCTTAAAGTACCTTTTAAATGGCCAAAAATTGACCCAATCCGACATCAAATGATGGAGTTATAGGTGTCTCCATTAGATCACGCGATTTGGAAAGATTAACAATCCATATTTTAAAATGATGATCGAAGTGTTCCAACGTGCTTTTGGCATAACAAACGGTCTCTAAATTAGGAAATTCTAGTGTAAGTTGGAAGCTTGACAAGTTACCATTGCAATGAGCTCAAGTACTCAAACTTCGACCTTTGAAGCGAGAGTTATGAGAGAGACTATTGGACAAGGAGATGAAGGAAAAATTCAGGATCGATGACTTAGATCCCACTTACGGATGCCCAAATGGTCTCAGAATACAATGATTCTAGTCAAAAATTTAAGAGCAATAAAGTACCTTTCAGATGACCAAAAACTGTCCCAATCCGACATCAAATGGAGTTATAGGCGTCCCCATTGGATCACATGATTTGGAAAGATTAACAATCCATATTGTAAAATGATGATCGAAGAGTTCCAACGTGCTTTTGGCATATCGAACTGTCACTAAGTTTGGCAATTCTAGTGCAAGTTGGAAGCTTGACAAGTAACCATTGCAATGAGCTGAAATACTCTAAATTTGAGCTCAAAAGAGAGAGTTATAAGGGTTACTATTGGACTAGGAGATGTAGGAAAAATTCAGGACTGACGACCGCGATCCCACTTACGTATGCCCAAATGGTCTAGTATACGATGATTCCAGTCAAAAATTTAAGAGCACTAAAGTACCTTTCAAATGACCAAAAATCGACCCAATCTAACATCAAGTGATGGAGTTTTAGGCATCTCTGTTGGATCGCGTGATTTGGAAAGATTAACACTCCACATTTTAAAATGATGATTGAAGAGTTCCATTATGCATTCGGCATATCGAATGATCTCTGAATTAGGCAATTCTGGTGCAACTTGGAAGCTTGACTAGTTACCATTGCAATCTGCTACAATACTATAAATTCGACCTCTGAAGAGAGAGTTATGAGGGTTACTATTGGACAAGGATATGATGAAAAAATTCAAGACCGATGACTGGGATCTCACTTACGGATGCCCAAATGGTCTCGGAATACGATGATTCCAATCAGAAATTTAAGAGCGCTAAATTACCTTTCAGATGGCCCAAAATTGACCAATTTTGGCTTCAAATGATTGATTTATAGGCATCTCCTTTGGATCACATAATTAGGAAAGAATAACAATCCATATTGTAAAATGACAATTGAAGAGTTCCAACGTGCGTTTGGCATATCGAACGATCTCCGAATTAGGCAATTCTGGTGCAACTTGGAAGCTTAACAAGTTACCATTGCTATGAGCTGAAATAGTCTAAATTCGGCCACTAAAGAGAGAGTTATAAGGGTTACTCATGGACAAGGAGATGAAGGAAAAATTCAGGAGTGACGACTGCTATCCCATTTATAGATACCCAAATGGTCTCGGTATGCGAGGATTCCAATCAGAAATTTAAGAGGACTAAAGTACCTTTTAGACGACCAAAAATCAACCCAATCCGACGTCAAATGATGGAGTTAAAAGTGTCTCCATTGGATCGCGTGATTTGGAAAGATTAACACTCCATATTTTAAAATGATGATCGAAGTGTTCCAACATGCTTTTGGCATAACGATAGATCTCCTTTGGATCACGCGAATAGGAAAGATTAAATTTCTGACGATCGAAGAGTTCCAATGTACTTTAGTCTAACGATCTCCGAATTAGGCAATTCTGGTGCAACTTGGAAGCTTGACAAGTTACCATTGCTATGAGCTAAAATAGTCTAAATTCGACCTCTTAAGAGAGAGTTATAAGGGTTACTCTTGGACAAGGAGATGAGGGAAAAATTCAGGAGCGATGTCTTCTATCCCACTTACGGATACCTAAATGGTCTCGGTATACGACGATTCCAGTCAAAAATTTATGAACACTAAAGTACCTTTTAGATGACCAAAAATCGACCCAATCCGACGTCAAATGATGGAGTTAAAGGCATCTTTGCTGGAAGGCATGATTTGGAAAGATTAACACTCCAGATTTTTAAATGACGATTGAAGAGTTCCAACATGCTTTTGGCATATCGAACGGTCTCTGAATTAGGCAAATCCGGTGCAACCTAGAAGCTTGACAAGTTACCATTGCAATGAACTGAAATAGTCTAAATTCGTCCTCTGAAGAGAGAGTTATGAGGGTTACTATTGGACAAGGAGATGAAGGAAAAATTCAGAACCCATGACTGTGATCCCACTTTTGGATGCCCAACTGGTCCCGGAATACGACGATTCTAGTCAGAAATTTAAGAGCACTGAAGTACCTTTCATATGACCAAAAATTGACCCAATCTGAAATCAAATGATGGCGTTATAGGCGTCTCTGTATGATTTCTTGATTTGGAAAGATTAACAGTCAATATTGTAAAATGATGATCGAAGTGTTCCAACGTGGTTTTGGCATATCAAACGGTCTCTGAATTAGGCAATTGTGGTGCAAGTTGGACGCTTCACAAGTTAACATTGGAATGAGCTGAAATAGTCTAAATTTGACCTCTAAAGAGAGAGTAATGAGGGTTATTATAGGACAAGGAGATGAAGGAAAAATCCAGGCCCAACGACTGTTATCCCACTTATGGAGGCCTAAATGGGCTTGGAATACGACGATTCTAGTCAGAAATAAAAGAACCCAAAGTACCTTTTAAATGACCAAAAATCAACCCTATCAGACATCAAATGATGGAGTTATAGGCATCTCCATTGGATCACGCGATTTGGAAAGATTAATAATCCATAATGTAAAATGACAATCGAAGTGTTCCAATGTGCTTTTGGCATAACGATCGGTCTCTAAATTAGGCAAATCTGGTGCAAGTTGGAAGCTTGACAAGTTACCATTGCAATGAGCAGTACTGAAAATTCAACCTCTAAAGAGAGAGTTATGAGGGTTACTATTGGACAAGGAGATGAAGTAAAAATTCTGGACCAACGACTGCGATCCCACTTACGGATCCCTAAACGTTCTCGGAATACAACGATTCCAGTCAGAAATTTAGAGCACTAAAGTACCTTTCAGATAACCAAAAATTGACCCAATCCGACATCAAATGATGGAGTTATAGACGTCCCCATTGGATCACATGATTTGAAAAGATTAACAATTCATATTGTAAAATGATGATCGAAGAGTTCCAACATGCTTTTGGCATATTGAACTGTCTCTAAGTTAAGCAATTCAAATGCAAGTTGGAAGCTTGACATGTAACCAGTACAATGAGCTGAATTACTCTAAATTTGACCTCTGAAGAGAGAGTTATGAGGGTTATTATTGGACAAGGAGATGTAGCAAAATTCAGGACCGACTACCATGATCCCACTTACGGATGCCCAAATGGTCTAGTATACGAAGATTCCAGTCAGAAATTTAAGAGAACTAAAGTACCTTTCAAATGACCAAAAAACAACCCAACCTGACATCAAGTAATGGAGTTATAGACGAATCCATTGGATTGCGTGATTTGGAAAGATTAACACTCCACATTTTAAAATGACGATTGAAGAGTTCCAATGTGCTTTTGACATATCGAACGATCTTTGAATTTGGCAATTTTGGTGCAACTTGGAAGCTTGACAAGTTACCATTGCAATGAGCTACAATAGTCTAAAATTTGAGCTCTGAAGAGAGAGTTATGAGGGTTACTATTGGAAAAGAAAATGATGGAAAAATTCAAGACTGATGACTGTAATCTCACTTACTGATGCCCAAATGGTCTCGGAATACGACGATTCCAATCATAAATTTAAGAGCACTTTATGACCTTTCAGATGACCAGAAATTGACCAAATATGGCATCAAATGTTAGATTTATAGGCCTCTCCTTTGGATCACGCGATTAGGAAAGATTAACAATCTATATTGTAAAATGACGATCGAAGAGTTCCAACGTGCGTTTGGCATATCGAACGATCTCTAAATTAGGCAATTCTAGTGCAACTTGGAAGCTTGAAAAGTTACCATTGCAATAAGCTACAATAGTCTAAATTCGACCTCTGAAGAGAGAGTTATCAGGGTTACTAATAGACAAGGAAATGATGGAAAAATTCAAGACCGACGGCTGAGATCTCACTTATGGATGCCCAAATGGTCTTGGAATACGATGATTCTAGACAGAAATTTATGAGCAGTAAAGCACCTTTCAAATGACCAAAAATTGACTAAATCCAGCATCAAATGATGGATTTATAAGCGTCTCCTTTGGACCACGTGATTAGGAAAGAATAACAATCCATATTGTAAAATGACGATCGAAGAGTTCCAACGTGCATTTGGCATATCGAACAATCTCTGAATTTGGTAATTCTGGTGCAACTTGGAAGCTTAACAAGTTACCATTGCTATGAGCTAAAATAGTCTAAATTCGACCTCTAAAGAGAGGGTTATAAGGGTTACTCTTGGACAAGGAGATGAAGGAAAAATGCAGGAGCGACGACTGTTATCCCACTTATGGATGCCCAAATGGTCTCAGTATACGATGATTCCAGTCAAAAATTTAAGAGCACTAAAGTACCTTTTAGATGACCAAAAATTGACCCGATCCGACGTTAAATGATAGAGTTAAAGGTGTCTCCATTGGATCGTGTGATTTGGAAAGATTAACACTCCATATTTTAAATTGATGATTGAAGAGTTCCAACATGCTTTTAGCATATCGAACGGTCTCTGAATTATGCAAATCTAGTGCAACCTGGAAGCTTGACAAGTTTCCATTGCAATGACCTGAAATAGTCTAAATTCAACCTTTGAAGTGCGTGTTATGAGGATTACTATTAGACAAGGAGATGATGGAAAAATTCAAAACCCATGACTGTGATCCCAGTTACAGATGCCCAAATGGTCTCAGAGTACGATGATTCTAGTCAGAAATTTAAGAGCACTAAAGTACCTTTCATATGTCCAAAAATTGACCCAATATGAAATCAAATGATGGCATAATGGGTGTCTCCGTACGATTGCTCAATTTGGAAAGATTAACAATCCATATTGTAAAATGATGATTGAAGTGTTCCAATGTGCTTTTGGAATATCGAACGGTCTGTGAATTTTGTAATTTCGGTACAAGTTGGAAGCTTTACAAGTTACTATTGTAATGAGCTGAAATAGCCTAAATTCAACCTCTGAAGAGAGAGTTATGAGGGTATTATAGGACAAGGAGATGAAGGAAAAATTCAGGATCGATGATTGCGATCCCACTTACGGAAGCCCAATGGGACTTGGAATACGATGATTCCAGTTAGAAATTAAAGTGCCCTAAAGGGCCAAAAATTGACCCAATCCGACATCAAATGATGGAGTTATAGGTATCTCCATTAGATCACGCTATTTGGAAAGATTAACAATCCATATTGTAAAATGATGATCGAAGTGTTCCAACGTGCTTTTAACGTAACAAACGGTACCTAAATTAGGAAATTCTAGTGCAAGTTGGAAGCTTGACAAGTTACCATTGCAATGAGCTCAAGTACTCAAAATTTGACCTTTGAAGAGAGAGTTATGAGAGAGACTATTGGACAAGGAGATGAATAAAAAATTCAGGATCGATGACTTAGATCCCACTTACGGATGCCCAAATGGTCTCGAAATACAATGATTCTAGTCAGAAATTTAAGAGCAATAAAGTACCTTTCAGATGACCAAAAATTGTCCCAATCCGACATCAAATGGAGTTATAGGCGTCCCAATTGGATCACATGATTTGGAAAGATTAACAATCCATATTGTAAAATGATGATCGAAGAGTTCCAACGTGCTTTTGGCATATCGAACTGTCACTAAGTTCGGCAATTCTTGTGCAAGTTGGAAGCTTGACAAGTAACCATTGCAATGAGCTGAAATACTCTAAATTTGACCTCTAAAGAGAGAGTTATGAGGGTTACTATTGGACAAGGAGACGAAGTAAAAATTCAGGACCAACGACTGTGATCCCACTTACGGATGCCTAAATGTTCTCGGAATACAAAGATTCCAGTAAGAAATTTAGAGCACTAAAGTACCTTTCAGATAACTAAAAATTGACCCAATCCGACATCAAATGATGGAGTTACAGGCGTCCCCATTAGATCACATGATTTGAAAAGATTAACAATTCATATTGTAAAATGATGATTGAAGAGTTCCAACGTGCTTTTGGCATATTGAACTGTCTCTAAGTTAAGCAATTCAAATGCAAGTTGGAAGCTTGACAAGTAACCATTGCAATGAGCTGAATAACTCTAAATTTGACCTCTGAAGAGAGAGTTATGAGGGTTATTATTGGACAAGGAGATGTAGAAAAAATTCAGGACCGACTACCACGATCCCACTTATGGATGCCCAAATGGTCTAGTATACGAAGATTCCAGTCAGAAATTTAAGAGAACTAAAGTACCTTTCAAATGACCAAAAACCAACCCAACTTGACATCAAGTAATGGAGTTATAGACGAATCCATTGGATTGAGTGATTTGGAAAGATTAACACTCCACATTTTAAACTGACGATTGAAGAGTTCCAACGTGCTTTTAGCATATCGAACGATCTTTGAATTTGAAAATTTTGGTGCAACTTGGAAGCTTGACAAGTTACCATTGCAATGAGCTACAATAGTCTAAAATTCGAGCTCTGAAGAGAGTTATAAGGGTTATTATTGGAAAAGAAAATGATGGAAAAATTCAAGACTGATGACTGTAATCTCACTTACTGATGCCTAAATGGTCTCGGAATACGACGATTCTAGTCATAAATTTAAGAGCACTTTACGACCTTTCAGATGACCAGAAATTGACCAAATATGGCATCAAATGTTGGATTTATAGGCATCTCCTTTGGATCACACGATTAGGAAAGATTAACAATCTATATTGTAAAATGACGATCGAAGAGTTTCAACGTGCGTTTGGCATATCGAACGATCTCTGAATTAGGCAATTCTGGTGCAATTTGGAAGCTTAACAAGTTACCATTGCTATGAGCTAAAATAGTCTAAATTCAAGAGAGTTATAAGGGTTACTCTTGGACAAGGAGATGAAGGAAAAATTCAGGAGAGATGACTGCTATCCCACTTACGGATGCCCAAATGGTCTCAGTATATGACGATTCCAGTTAGAAATTTAAGAGCACTAAAGTACCTTTTAGATGTGTTGAGGTAAAAAATTAGAGATGAATGGAAACAAATGAAGATCAAAAGACTGTGAAAGGGAGGTAAAAGAAAAGGGGGATCGAATGACTTATAAAACACTTTACGCAAGACCGCGCAAAGCATATACTTTGTGCAAAACTGCGCAAATGATGTCCTTTGCACGGTTCTCCGCAATCGACATCACACTGCGTCGATGAATGTAGATAGTTTGTTTTTTTGGTCACACATCACTAAGGTTGGGGTTTCGCACGTGTGAGTGCCTATAAATACCCCTTTCCTTCTTTCATTAAGGGTTGATCGAAGATTTCAGAGAGCATGTGGAGCAAGAAGAGAAGAATTAGCAAGAAGAGAAGCATTGTAGGTGAGGGCGATGGCCCGAGGGCTTTGCGGCGGACTGCGCAAAGCATGTCCTTTGCACGGGTCCGCGCAAACAGACTGCTCTGCAGTCTATAAAGCTGAGGAGTCGTTATGCTGTCGAAACGGTTGAGATCTCCAAGCTCTTCTATTCAAGCGAAAAAGGAGATAACCCGTTGGAGCGCTCATTCCTCCTAAGCCTTAGGAGATGATCGAAATAGCGCCGAAATGCTGTCGAAATCCTTATCTCCTTGAAGATTGATTGGTCTAATCAGCAATTCCTCCTAAGTCCTTGGAGAAGATTGAAATTCATGCTGAAATGCTGCTGGATTTACTATTTGAATTTAATGTTCTAATGTTATTAGTTCATACATATTTGAATGAATGTATCTTAGAATTAAGGGAGCTTAGAGGACGTAAATGAACCCAGAATCAATAAAATGTGATGATTGTCTTTACACTTTTCCTCTGTTATGTCTAAATAAGATAGTTCCCCGAATTGAAACGCATTTGTTTTCTTGTCAAAACAAAATGGTGACTCCACTGGGGACTTTTATTATCTTATTTAACAATAACATTTGGAAAATGGTAAATGCGATTATCACCTTTTGGCATCTTCTAGATGCCAAAATGGCAACTCTCAGTGGGAACATCCTCCCCTTCATCTCTAAGATTGTTCACTTAACCCTGCATATACTAACTTCACGCGTGTTTCATAATTGAAGGTACTTGGGTTCAATTACAGCATACAACTGATGGCTAACTTTACAAGAAAAGTGAATTTTCGCTTCACCCCCACAGGATTCATAGTGGAATACGCGCCAAATGACGCCCCAAAGCGTATGGGTCTATGTCCCACTGGTGGAAATACTGTGACTCAAGTAACAGCTGGAGTCGTATTCGTTTCACCTCAATCATAGGAGGGTGAAGGAGATTGGACTGTGGTCTTGTCCCGCAAGACAAAAGCCGGGAATGTGAGAAACCCTAGCGCGAACTCGTCTTTGCCAAGAGCCAGAGGACTGATAATGTGCAGTACAGTCAGGAGGAATCCTGAGCTCGCTCCCCCGACGATATACCCCGAGCAGACGAGTCCACAGTTGACATCGCACGATTTTCCAGCTCTGGTTGCCCCAGGAACCAAGTGGACAAAAGAGCAGAAAGGCAAAGCACTGATGATAAACTCACCAATGCCCGTGTCGGCCCAGGTAAGTTTGCCAATGACTGTGTCACCCCGATCAATCAGCAACATGAAAAGTATACACGAGTCAAATGAGACTCCGATCTTACACCTCTCTGCGAGCCCTGTCGCATCAACATACTCTCATTTTACCCCAACAACAACTTCAACAAGCACTAAAGAAGCCACGGTGCATATGACCGAGACGGGTTGAGAAAATGTGCCAACCACTGAAGATCGTGTTAACTAGATGGTGGAAGCGCAAAGGACACTAATGGATGAGTGCCGGAACCTCAGAGAATCTTTAGTGACTTTGACACATAATGTAGCCCAAATAGCGGCTCAACCGATGGTGGGAGCAATGAATGGGCAAGAACGCCAACATGAGGGTCCTCTTCCACAAGGGATAGGATGGTGGGAGTCCGTTCCAGTAGCAAGAACCATAATGCAGTATGACATAAGATAGGTCGTCGAAGTAATCGTGAGATTAGAAAGAGAATGGGAAAATACTGGCCGCTTCAGATACCGAACACCATATCCAAGGGAAGTAGAGGACGTCCCTTTTCCAGCCAATTTCAAGCATCCAGATTTTCAGAAGTTTAATGGGGAGAGATCGCCAGAAGAACATCTAATGCACTTCATTACCAGTATGGAAAATTTTTCTACGGTACCACAGTATTGCCTGAGACCGTTCGGGTTGTCGCTAACCCATAAAGCATTCTGATGGTATTCCAGCCTGACTCCTAGATCGATGCGGACTTGGGAGCAAATGCAAGATGATTTTATGTCAAATTTCTTCTCGTCGGAACGCGATGTCAGCATTATGGAGTTGGCCTCTATATGGTAACGAGAAGGAGAGCCAGTGGAAAAGTTCATCGATAAATGGAAAACATTGGGAGCTTCATGTAGACAGTTGCCAGAGGAAACGGAACAGGTAAAACATGTGTTTGAATTCTATGGAAACAGGAATCATATTCAAACTCACCAGCGCTGATATCCGAACATTCCGTGACCTGCCCACCAAAGCTCATGCGTTGGAATTAATGACGCGCAAAATGTCAGCTTTTCATCACGAGGCTGTTAGAAGGGCATCCAGCCAGACAACTGTAAATATCGTCAATCGCGATAAGAAAGATAAAGATACAAAGGGCTTAAAAGACAAGAGGCTGGGACAAAAAGAAGGATGGAATTAGTTAAAATATAAATACAATAGAAAAAGGTTCAGGATGCTCGTCTCTCATGAAGGATTCAACTTCGATAAGGAAGATGTGGTTCTTATGATGAAACAACTACTAAAAGCAGGCACCATAGAATTGACAGAACCCAAGCGCCCGGAAGATGTGATAAAGACCAGGGAAAAAGATTTCTGCCGTTATCATCGCCTAGTGGGACACCCGACGGAGAATTACTATACGTTGAAATGTATCATACAGCAGATGATAGAGAAAGGTGAAATAATAATCGGTGAAGGGAAGAGAAAGAATACAAGAGCGGCGGTAAACAAGTTTACAGTCCAAGAAAAGGCTCGAGAGATAGGGGGAAAGAGAGTCGAAAATCGATAAAAAAATGCAGCAATGATTACATTGCGATCGGGAAAGAAGATGACAAGTCGCATAAAGTAGAAAATGGGGATTGTAAGGAAAGAAATCGTTTGTGAACAGAATAACGATGATGGAAAAGAGAACAGGAGTGAAACAGCAAAAGTGGCTTACGATGTGCTTAGCCATTTGAAAGGTATACTAGCACGCTTAAGCATCTATGATGCACTCAAATTATCAGAAGAGTTTCGACGGAGTTTGATCCAAGTGTTGTCTGATCACAATGTCAGGGAGACTCTGCTGACAGAAATGAAGCAGGAAAGACACAATGAACAAGTAGATTGTTTTCCAGTCATCTCATTCTCTGACGATGATTTGATTAGCGAGACGAAACATAACAGACCCCTAATGATAGAGGTCATGTTTGCGGGAAGAGGATAAAATGGATTATGATAGATAATGGGTCCACAGTATACCTTTTACCACTTTCAATGATAAGCAAATTGGGCTACCGCCGTTCTGATCTGTGCCCCAGTGGAATGATGATACAGGGTTTCAATCAAGATGGGCAATGCGCACTTGGTAAAATTATGGTGACGCTGGAAGTGGGAGAATTAATTACTAACGTCGTATGTCATGTTATAAATGTTGTAACGACGTACAATCTCCTCTTGGGAAGGCCATGGATACATCAATACAGTATCATACCCTCTACTTTGCACCAATGCTTCAAGTATTACAAGGACGGAGTACAGTGTAAGGTGATGGTTGATGCAAAACCATATACGGAAGCTAAGTCTTTCTTTGCAATTGTCAGTTATTATAAAGGGTTCTCTGAAGAGGTGGGAAATAGTGATGAAAATAAAGTCTCAAAAGACATTCAAGTAAACAAGGCTCAAGAAGAAAGGGAAAAATCTTCTAGGACTACAGAAGCAAGGAAGAAGTTCTATTTTGTACCAAAGCGTCTAAGACAGCCCGGGCAGTTGCCATTAACACTATTATCGCTAGAGCAGTTAAAAATTCTACAGTCTAATTATACGATACCACTACCTAATGTTGAAAGGTGTAAGCAGTTTTTGGCTGCTCCAGGAAGATTTCAAGTCAAGGCTAGTACCAAGCACCCCGAGCCGATAGAGTTTCAAGCTGTATCGAAAACAAAGGCGAGAAAAGAAATCACGAGCAATGTATACCGTGGTAAGCTGGCATCACGAAATTTGGAAAAATATAGTTCAATGAGCAAACAGATCATGAGAAACATGGGTTTTGATTGTGATAAACCCACCGGGCTGAATCATGGGAAGGGAATTCAAATCCCTCTTGGGGTTGATCAGGAAAAGCATAAAAAATTTCAAGGATTAGGAGCAGAGTCGTCAGTAAATATGATTACAGTCGCCCAAGCATCAGAAGAAGATCCTGAGACGGTCAAGTATCCTGAAACAGCACCAAAACAGATGGAAGACGGGGGGCACTCGATGATAGATAGCCTGCGGGAAATAAACTTGGGTACAGAAGAAGAACCCCTGAATACAATTTATCAGTAGTAGTATCTCTGAGCAAGATCTGAGAAATATTTCCAACTACTCAAAGAAAATAAGGACGTCTTTGCCTGGACGTATGCAGAAATGCCAGGTTTAGAACCCTCCATAGCAATGCACCGATTAAATATCTCCAAAGAGAAAAGGCTGGTTAAACAGGCACAAAGGCGGTTCCATCCAAATTTAATTCCATTAATGTAAGAAGAGGTTAGCAAGTTGATCAAAGTTGGGTTCATTCGAGAAGTCAGTGTGCATTGACTTCAGGGACCTGAATGAGGCCTGTCCGAAGGATGATTTTCCTCTTCCAATAATAGAGTTGATGATTGATAGTGCAACTCAATATGCTGTTATGTCTTTCATGGATGGCTATGCAGGGTACAATCAAATTAGAATGGCACCCGAAGATGAGGAAGCAACAACATTCAGAACACCGCTGGGAATTTACTGCTATAAGGTCATGTCGTTCGGTCTCAAAAATGTTGGGGTAACGTATCAAAGAGTGATGTAAAATATATTCCAAGATATGATGCATAAACATGTTGAGTGTTACGCCGATGACTTAGTGGTCAGATCAGGGGATCATCAGGAGCATCGTGAACACTTGGCATTAGTTTTCTGTCAATTACGAAAGAAGCAGTTGAAGACGAATCCAGCCAAATGCGCGTTCGAGGTATCCTCGGGTAAATTCCTTAGTTTTGTTGTACCGCACAGGGGTATCGAAATTGATCCAGAGAAAGTCAAAGCTATTCAAAATATGCCGTCACCGACAACCTTAAAGGAATTAAAAAGTTTGCAAGGAAAACTGGCATACATTCATCGTTTTATTTCAAATCTTGCAGGGAGATGCCAACCATTCTCACATTTGATGAAGAAAGATGCATTGTATGGGATCAAGCTTGTCAGAATGCATTCGACTCAATAAAGAGATTGTTGAAGCAACCGCCAGTACTAACGGCCCCGATAAAAGGAAAGCCACTCATTTTATACATATCTGCAGCTGAGAATTCCTTGGGTTCTTTGCTAGCTCAAGTAAATGAAGCTGGGAAAGAGGCCGCTCTTTATTACTTAAGTCAAACATTGATGGGACCCGAATGCAATTATTCTCCAATCGAGAAAGAGTGTCTAGCGTTAATATTCGCAGTCCAAAAATTGAGGCATTATTGTCTCTCTCATGACATAACTCTGATCTCAAGAGCAGACCCGATCAAGTTTTTAATGACAAGGCCGATGTTATCTAGGAGACTGGCCAAATGGATGCTGTTGCTTTCAGAATACACTATTACTTATAAACCAGCCAAAGCAGTAAAAGGACAAGCGGTGGCGGAGTTCCTCACGGCGCACCCCGTGGTAGATTGCGAAGCCATCACTGACGACTTTCCAGATGAGCACGTTATGCTAGCTAAATCGCAAAGCTAATGGCAGATGTACTTCGATGGTGCTGCGCAGGCATCAGGAGTAAGGGCCGGGGTGATATTCATTACTCCTCAAGGTGACTTGTTACCATACTCCTTCATAATTGGCACCGCATGCACAAACAATGAGGCTGAATACAAGGCCCTCATCATTGGGATGGAAATAGCTCTGCAGATGAAGATAAGAATGCTGCATATCTTTAGAGATTCCAAATTGATTATAAATCAATTGACAATCGAGTTTGAGGTAAGAAAGCAAGAACTCTTGCCCTATTATCAAAAGGCACAGCAATTGTTAGAACGGTTCTGCCATGTAGAGATCAAGCATATACCGTGGTCTGAAAATGCAAAATTGGATGCTTTGGCCAGTCTAGAAGCCGCCTTGTCCTACCCTAACAGGAGTCCTCTTCAAGTAATTATAAAAGAAAGAAGATTCTTACCATCTTCAGAGATCAACGAAGAAGTAATTGAAACGCTTCCTATATCATGCTTAGAAATAACGACAGATGATTGGCGTCAACCTTTTGTTGATTACCTCAGATATGATATCCTGCTAGAGGATCAAGCAAAGAAGAAGCAAATCAAGCAACGGTCAGTCAGATTCATCATATACAGCGAGGTATTATATAAAAAATCTTACAATAGAATGTTGCTACGTTGTTTAGATGAGAGAGAAGCAAAATAAGTATTGCGGGAAGCACACTCTGGTGAATGTGGGGCACATCAAGCGGGACAAAATTTATTCCATAGAATACATCGAATGGGTTATTATTGGCCCACCATGTTCAAAGACGCTATAGATTACGCGAACCAATGCCATGAATACCAGATTCATAGAGATGCTATACATGTCCCCCCAGAAGACTTGCACCAGTCTGTGGGCTCTTGGCCCTTCTCCGCTTGGGGAAAGATGTAATCGGTTATATAAACCCACCCTCATCCAGAGGAAAACAATATATTCTGGCAGCAACAGATTATTTTGCCAAATGGACTGAAGCAGGCGCTTTATGCAATATTAGAGAGAAGGATGTGGTCAATTTCATCCGGTATGCCATAATATACCGTCACGGTATTCCAAAGAAAATCGTTACTGATAATGGCACTCCTTTCAAAAATAGAGGCATGGAAAAGCTGTGTCAGAAATTCAACATTCATCACTCGTTTTCAACACCTTACTATCCTTTAGCCAATGGCCTAGCAGAGGTATTTAATAAAACGATCATCAAAATACTAAAGAAGATGGTCACTGGCAACAAACGTGATTGGGATGAAAAGATGCAAGAAGCATTATGGGCTATAACGTCCTGAAAATCAAGGGTCGAGGAAAAACTCCACTCCCGAGTTCCAGAACATCACTTATGCAACATTGTCAATGATGGATGAATGTTGTTCATATTAGTGCAGAAAACATGAGTGGGATTAGACCAAAACAACATATCATGCTCCAGAGACAATTAAATTATCAAGCGGAAGAATGTGATAGATATATAAAATATATAAATGATTGTAAGTTTCAAGAGTGTGATCATGTTACCAGGTTAACTAAATACATGTATACTCCAAATAGAAAGAAAAGAATATACATGGGTGTGTAAATAAAAGGTGAAATACCAAGTGTATTGGCATCTCATGAGTAACCCTATAAACCCGTCGATCAGAACCTGCATATAGGAGGGATCCTCCTCCTCATCATCAAGTCCGACTCTGCTTCACAAGCATCACCATCATCTGAAACTAAAATAGGGACTGGTTTATGTGCGCAACACCATCCTATAACGTGGGAGTGAGTAGCTAACTCAGTGGAATCATAGAGCAAAGATTAACATGTTATCAAATCAATCAAGCGATAATGATAAAGTAAGCAATTCAAACATTCCTAAATAATCTGATTAATGCAAGAATGAAATGATATGATGGATGCCCTCACCGACATACTCCCTCATGCGACACCATCTTACGTCCGCAGCATACTTTCTTCCCTCATGCAACACCATCTTAGCGCTACACTAGATTTCCTACAAAATTAGCACCAACCACTTTAAATACGATCTATAAGACCCAAAACCTATAGAATCATTGACGCTACCTTACCCTGAAATCCAGGATCAAACTCTAAATCCGTTTGACCTCAGGAACTCTTTGAAACTTTGTATTGGATCTAGACCGCGCGTCAAAAATCTGATATCTATAATCTTAGACCATTATGACCGCTTGGTTGGACTTGACAATCATTTCGAAAATCAAGCCCAACCGACGTCCAGACGCTATTGTACTGAGTTCGGAGCAAGGAGTGTGAGAAAGAGTGAAATTCTTTAGAAATTAAATGTGATTTAAATAAATCTGGCACATGTCGCTTGCGTGACATTTTTTAAGCAGTCAGACCGTCGAAATCTGACTCAAATACACCCTCGGATCAGGGAACATTTTCCACTCAGGTTAGTGTACTTGGAATCCTCAATCGAGTCTCAGTGACCACTGAACTGAAACTGGTCTGCCACGTGCGATCTGGGAACCCTATCGAACTGAAAACTTAATGTGATCAAGATCCGACATCCATGAGCTTAAGTCCGACCGCATGCAGTCAGGGGACCTCCAGAAATGTCCTATTGGATCGGAAAAGACCCGATTTGGCTGTAACCCAAGTATACCTTGACTTAAAGTCTGTTTTGGTTATGTTTGGGCTTATAAAAAGGCCTTAACCTCTCTCTCACAAATCCCATATGAATTTACAAAAATCTAGGAAAGAGAAGAGAGAAAAGAGAGAGAAAAGTGAGGGAGAAGTTGGAGCTTTCTCCTGAAATTCTTCCCTGCTGCTCCACGTGCCAGATACTTCCACCTGCATCGCTATTCTAGCGATTCCAACGCCGTTCTACGTAAGAAAACCCTAACCTCAAGCTATTTTAGGGATTCCATTGATACAATTAGCAAAGTAGTTGATTTATCTTGTGATATAGGTCGTCATACAGGCGTTGACGAAGCGTAGAGTTTCTATTCGATTCGAAACACTTCTATGGTGAAAGGTGCAGATTTTAGACGCCTAGATTACCTGTTTTCAAAGCTTTCAATTTCATTTAATGGTAGATTGCTGATAAGGATGATATTTGACATGTAGAACATGCTGTTCATTTTTCAATTTGAATACATACGAAGAATATGAGATTTAGGGTATTTTGGGTATTTATAGGAAATACGGTATACGTACGTATTTTGTCGGTATGATTGCCATGAGTATTTACCGTGTACCTATACTAGTTATACGTGTATGATCCGTTTGGCGAAGAGATTCGCCCTAATGCATATATTGGTCGACATATGCTATGTAGACTAAGTGTTTGTTGAAATGCCTAAATCAATATGATTTATGCCTACCATATGTTTTGAATGTAAGAACTTGATTGTTGCATATTAGACAACTCCTTGATATAAGGATCTATCATATTATATGTTGGAATCAACATACGTCAAGTACGTTGGAGTTGAGTAGTCTAAGTGTTTGTATAAATGCATGTATTAGTAAGTATTGAGTAAATGGTGTTGTAGATTAGCGTTGAGACTGGATTCTCAACTACTTTGATGATGCACATGATTTTCTCCATGCTTGTTGTATTTGAATTGATTACCTTAGGCATGAAATACTCGTGTATGGTTAACTTCTTATGATGTATGTTATAACATGCTGATAACATGTTGGAATTACTTTGATTTAAAAATTCTGTCTCTCTCATATGATTACTGATTCACATTACATGTGCTTGGGGCTATACTCTAGTCCAGGCAGTCGGTAACAGTTTAGAATTCATGGTTGGATTCTATTCGCCATGAAGGATGTGTATGACGAACCCGAGTCGTACTAGAGTCGTCGGCAGTGGTTAGGCCACACGAAGTGCTTGTGTACTTCATGTCGGTCGATTCAATGTGCGCTAGTGCTAGTCAGACTCATCAAGTAACCCGACTGACCATTGTATGTTCACCTTGTATTCGTCATTACTACTTGAACCTAGGGTACTAAACTTACCATTGGATAACCTTGTTACCTCGATCCCCTAAGACTCATGAGCCGGGCATGGTGGTATGGGACACCGTGGTTGAGCTATCGGCCTACGCTGGGGCCACAAACCTCCCCGTAGTGACCAGTGAGTACCCTACTCTAAGCAGATTATGGTGGTATGGAACACTATATTCTTATTGTCAGCCTACATTAATAAGGTGATGGGGGAGTGGAGCAACGAGTGCGAGCAACAGCCCTGGAAGCCCTTTGTAGTGACCTTGAGTTTATCCTGACACCGCATGGGGGCGACGAGTCCTGATCCAGTCTTAAGGATATAAATTAGGCCTGTATTGATAAGGTGATGGGGGAGCGGTGCAACGAGTTTGTGCAACAGCCCTGACAGCCCTTGCAGCGACCTAGAACCCTACTTCGTATGAGATATGCTAGGACTGACGACCCTAGAATGGATCATTGTTTGGGTATTGATATAAGGGAGGTACCGTACTTTCCCAATCCTGCTGTATGAAAAGGACTCATAATAACTCGGTAATCATATTCATATCGCACTGCATGTACCTGAAAGATGTGGAGCACTGAGGTATGAAAGCATGCCACGGACGTAAGATGGTGTCGCATGAGGGAGTATGTCAGTGTGGGCATCCATCATGTCATTTCATGCTTGCATTAATCACAGTATTTAGGAATGTTTGATTTGTTTGCTTTATCATTATCGCTTGATTGATTTGATAACATGTTAACCTTTGCTCTATGATTCCACTGAGTTAGCTACTCACTCCCACATTACGTGATGGTGTTGCGTACACCAACCAGTCCCTATTTTAGTTTCAAGTGATGGCGCTGCTTGTAAAGCGGAGCCGGACTTGTTTGATGATGAGGAGGATTTCTCCTATATGCTGGTTCTGATCGACGGGTTTATAGGGTTACTGATTAGATGCCAATACACTTGGTATTTTGCCTTTTATTTCCACACTCGTGTATATTCTTTTCTTTCTATTTTGGAGTATACATGTATTTAGTTAACCTGGTAACATGTTCACACTCTGGGGACTTACAATCATTTATATATTTTATATATCTATCACATTCTTCTGCTTGCTAATTTAACTGTCTCTGGAGTATGATATGCTGTTTTGGTCTAATCCCACTCATGTTTTCTACACTAATATGAACAACATTCATCCATTATTGAAAATGTTGCATAAGTGATGTTCTGGAACTCGGGAGTGGAGTTTATCCTCGACCCCAGATTTTTGGGATGTTACAAAACAGGTTTAGAGTTTGATCCTGGATTTCAGGGTAAGGTAGCGTCAATGATTCTATAGGTTTTGGGTCTTACAGATCGCATTTAAAGTGGTTGGTGCTAATTTTACAGAAAATCTAGTGTAGCGCTGGTTAATTCACGTTAAATTTCTAAAGAATTAGGTTCTAAATGATTTCTTTGACTTTGGAATTGAGTTCTGAGAGGTTACCAAGGTGTTATGGTTGACCCATTGCCTAAGGGCGTTTAACCTCAGGTTGGCAAAAATTCGGGGTGTTACAATCTACCGCCCTTAAAACATAATTTCGTCTCTGAAATTGTCTAAGGGTAATGAGTCCGTAGACAGACTTTAGTATTGACTAAGGAAGGTTCAAATCCTATTTAATGACCTAACCTTACGTATAACCTAAACCAACTTCTTCGATCCTGGGCCAGTGGGGAAGACGTCAACCATGCTCTCGCTGCGCTACTCTGATCCAACAGTTGTATTAGCTAATCCTAAGTAGATTGGGCCCAATACGTTCTACCCCCCTTAAAACTTAGTCCTACTTAAGGCTCAAGAATCTATGTCTCGATCCGTATATCAGAATGAGGTGTAACTTAGGGCCTATCCTTGACATGAAATGGGAAACAACCTCTCGCTATATTGGTCTTCCTTTGTTAATGATGCGTTCTATGGCATTGGTACCTACGGTTATAGAAAGGAGCTGAAATGATAGGTGTTGTGGTTGATTTCAAGGACGGATGTGACTACTGGCCATAAGTCCTCGCCATTTCCCAAAGACAAAGCGATAACTTTTGGTTGTGGGTGGTCGGGCCAACACGGAAGAAAAGTTGTGTAGTGGGTCTGAGCCAGATACATAGACTTTCTACCTAGGACAGAAAATTTGTTGTATCAATTCTTCATCCGAGTCGATGCCGATCTTCTGCTTAATCAGAGCATTGGATTCATTGGTAACTACTAGGATTAAGAAGTCGATTCAAACCGTGAATATTTTGCTTATATTATTTACAGTTCCTTTACTCCGCGTCCCCGAATGCAATAAGCCCTTGGGGAAGGCAATTCTAAGGGGCGTGCTGGTTTATTCTAAGTTCTTGATGTATAATTTTTCCCTGAGAGTGAATGGTTCTAAGTTAAAACAACTTTCTTAAGGGTTATAACAGAAGTCTATAACTATTAAGGGGATATATCGAAGGAATGAGGTTCTACTCCAACGAATCTAACCTACTATTCCTTAGCATGTACAGGCTTTACACTGCCTAATACAACTAGTAGCCTAGTCTATAACTCACTGATTGAAATCTAAAGTCTAGGCTCATACGCTAGAGGGTTTCATACCATTTCTACTATAGGGGATTGTTCTATCACTTAGAGTGAAGATTGTCTAAATGGAATTGGATTTCCTATATTATCAGATCTTTCAAAATCTAGGAGTACCACTCTAAGTCTAAAACTCCAAGGGCATATGTGGCCAGTGGTCTCAAGTTATGTTAACTGGGACCGCATTACTAATCCCATGTCGGGATTGGGAGTGGCATGCTTGGTAGGAGGGTGGGGTGAGATAAAAATTAATTTTGTAATCTTAATCCCGGGATTTACTTTTAATCGTATACATTTCAAAGATACACCCAATCTAGGGACAATACCTTACAACGAACGAAATGGCATGCACTTCATTTAACAAAATTTATCACAATACATGGAATAAGGTTCTACATGCATTATGACAGGAACGACTGCGGCTATGCTAAGACCAAACCACTAAACACAAACATATTTTCTACCTATGACATCACTAGACCCAACAGCAACAAAACACAGAAATCCTTAAAACAGTAATCAAACAATCTACAGGACAATGGCATAGATGCCTAATTCTACCAAAGGACTTCTACCACGGTCCTGACTTACCTTCTTTAATACTGTCTAGTTTAATACTGTCTGTTGCCCATTAGAGCTCTATCGGCCATGTATTCTCAATACTCAAGAGAAGAAAGTGGAGAAATGGGATGGGTAAGTAGGTTTCCACGAGTTTGAGGCTCAAATGAGAGCTTAAGAGCTCAAATGAGAGCTTAAGAGCTCAAATGAGCTATGAAAAGTGAAGGAAATGAAGAAAAGGGGCTGACCTAATGGGTTTCCACGGATCTAGGTCTGAAAGAGGAGTGAAACAGGCCCCAAAAGGCTGGGATTGCAAAGGAAAAGGGAAGAAACGTTAGGGGTTAGAAGCTTACACGATTTGAGCTTCAAATGGAGGATGTAAGAGCTCAAACGTGAGAGAATGGAGAGGGAGGGGAATGTGTACCATTGCAAACTATGGAGGGGCGTGGGTTGTGGCAGAAAACAACAATCGGAGAGATTGAGAGTGGGGTTTGAGAGAGAAATCAATAACTAGGAGGCAAAGGGAGAGCTCGGGGGTGTGTTTTGTGAAGGAGGTAGCATTTTAGGAGGGTTTTAATGGACGGCCCATAGCTAGGGGGGTTACCCAAACCCCAAAACACTGTCGGCCCAAAGGCCCGATTGAATGGGGCCCATTGTACGGCGAGGTCCTCGCTGACCTCTGTGCTGATCTGTGATGCGTTTCCATTTGGGCGAGGTCCTCCTGCCCTAAGGACCCTAAATATATGTGGTTCCCACCCTGGATCATTCTAGATCAGTGTGGGTAGGCCCATGACTCTGTTTCGAACTATTTTGGGTCATTTTGTAAACTAGAATTAGTTTATGCATCTTGTAACATATGATTTTGGGGTAGGAGAGTCTAATCCATCCAACTAACCCACTTATTCCATGAGATTCCATAATTGGAATGGTCAAAAGTCCAATTTATATATATATTTACTATTTATAGTAAATTTTTGTTTAAGCATGATTCTCCATCATTTATACGTTAGGATTTATATCTAGTATGAAAGGACTTAGAAAAAGTTAAAGAATGAAGTGGTGAAAGGAGAGATTTTGAAGGAATTGGATAAAAAGGGGTTTTAGGCTTGAGATTGAGTGTAGGGGTTGTGGTTGACCCACAACCCAAGGAGATTTATTTTTAGGTTTGGAATTCTCTAGGGAATGACTCAAACCGGTCGACTGATGGCCTAGAGGCGACTCAGGTCACTTCACACGACTAAAGATACGTTATGGCCTAAATTACCGCATAGTCTCACCTGTCGGCGAAACTGGGGGTTCCAAAGTGATTTCTAAGTTTCCATCACCCCCTTCCTAATTCAGAGTGCGTCAGTGTGAATCGTGTAACCATAATCCATGTCCTGTTTAATCCAAATCATTCTCTGATACCATCTGTAACGCCCTTAAAATCGGGCGTCGAGGATAAACTCCACTCCCGAGTTCCAGAACATCACTTATGCAACATTTTCAATGATGGATGAATGTTGTTCATATTAGTGCAGAAAAAATGAGTGGGATTAGACCAAAACAACATATCATACTCCAGAGACAGTTAAATTATCAAGCGGAAGAATGTGATAGATATATTAAATATATAAATGATTGTAAGTCTCCAAAGTGTGATCATGTTACCAGGTTAGCTAAATACATATATACTCCAAATAGAAAGAAAATAATATACATGGGTGTGTAAATAAAAGGCAAAATACCAAGTGTATTGGCATCTAATCAGTAACCCTGTAAACCCGTCGATCAGAACCTTCATATAGGAGGGATCCTCCTCCTCATCATCAAGTCCGGCTCTACTTTGCAAGCATCGCCATCATCTGAAACTAAAATAGGGACTGGTTGGTGTGCGCAACACCGTCCTGTAACGTGGGAGTGAGTAGTTAACTCAATGGATTCATAGAGAAAAGATTAGCATGTTATCAAATCAATCAAGCGATAATGATACAGCAAGCAATTCAAATATTCCAAAATACTGTGATTAATGCAAGAATGAAATGACATGATGGACGCCCTCACCGACATACTCCCTCATGCGACACTATCTTACGTCCGCGACATGCTTTCTTCCCTCAGTGCTCCACATCTTCCAGGCACATGCAGTGCGATATGATTATGATTACCGAGTTGTTATTAGTCCTTTTCATACAGTAGGATTGGGAAACTAGGGTACTTCCCTTATATCATTCCCAACAAGGATCCTGTCTAGGGTCGTCACTCTTAGTATTCTCATACGATGATATATTTCTAGGTCACTGCAAGGGCTACCAGGGCTATTGCACGCACTCGTTGCTCCGCTCTCCCATCACCTTATCAATACAGGCCTAGTTGTACTCTTGTTGCTACGGAAGGGTCTTCACCTCACGTAGACTCAGAGTACGCTCGAGGTCACTACAAAGGGCTCCCAGGGCTGTTGCTCGCACTCGTTGTACTGCTCCCCCATCACCTTATCAGTGTAAGCTGACAGCAAGAATATAGTGTCCCATACCACCATAATCTGCTCATGAGTCTGGGTTGCTCATTGGTCACTACGGGGAGGTTTGTGGCCCCAGCGTAGGCCGACAGTTCGACCACGGTGTCCCATAGCACCATGCCCGGCTCATGAGTCTTAGTGGATCAAGGTACCACGGTTATCAGGGTTATCACTGGTAAGTTCAGTACCCTAGGTTCAAGCAGTTATGACGAATACAGGGTGAACATACAATGGTCAGTCGGGTTACTTGATGAGTCCGACTAGCACGAGAGCACATTGAATCGACCGACATGAAGTGCACAAGAAGTTCGTGTGGCTTAACCACTGCTGACGACTCTAGTACAACTCGGGTTCGTCATACACATCCTTCATCGCGAATAGAATCCAACCACGAATTCTAAACTGTTACTGACTGCCTGAACTAGAGTATAGCCCCAATCACAAACAAAACTAACAACTAGCATATGATTCATATCTTGTATCCATATGAACATTCGTGAAGTATAACTTGAATGTAAGCAGTACATGCAGAAATTCATCCATACATTTAACATGCTTCAACTATGTAAACAATCCATGGAGGAAATCATACACTCACTTAGCATGGATAATCCAAGTTACACTATTCATGGAGGAGTTCATAGACTTACGTATTGTGATGGAGATCCATATGTCAACCAGCTTAGCAATCATACTTTACTAACTACTAATTCACTTAGGCATTTATTCAACCACGTAGATTACACATTATATTATACATATTTTACATTCATTAGCATACGTATTAGGGCAAATCCTTTTGTCAAAGGGGTATTGCCCATATAATGATCATATATCCATGACAATTAGTTATGGCGAGCATGAAAGCAAATTCCATACTCATTCCGTCATTTTCACAAACACTTAGGCTACACATACTAAACACATATCATAAGTTGATATATCATGTATTTGACCAAATCCTTTCACTAGGGAGTTGCCCCATAGATCACTTGTATATACCCACGATAGATAATCATAGCTTGCATGAATCCAGATTCCGTATTCATTTAAACATTTTCACAAACATTTGAGTTACACACTTGTACATATGTAGCATATATTGGCCGTGGCGTGATTTAGGGCAAGTCCTTTTGCTAAGGAGATGTCACACATGTAACAAGCACATATTCATGACAATTAATCATGTTAAGCATGAATCTAAATTTTATACGTATACAGTATTTCCTACAAATACCTAAAATACCCTAAATCTCATATTCTTCATACGTATTCGAAATGAAAAACAGACAGCATGTTCTACATGTCAAACAACATCCTTGTCAGCAATCTACCATTAAACGACATTGAAAGCTTTGAAAATAGGTAATCTAAGCATCTAAAATCCGCACCTTACGCCATAGAAGCGTATCGAATCGAATAGGAACTCTACACTTCGTCAACGTCGATATGCAGACCTATACCACAAGATAAGTCAGCTACTTTGCTAATTATATCGATGGAATCCCTAAAACAGATTGAGGTTAGGGTTTTCTTACCTAGAATGATGTTGGAATCACCGGAGGAGTGATTAGGACATGGTGATTAGGAACATGTAGAAGCAGGATCGAGAGCCAAGAAACTTTCCTCACAACTCTCACGAAATCTCTCTCTTTTCTCTCTTCTCTTCTCTAGGGTTTTTGCAAATTCGTATGGGAGGGATATGAGAGGGTTTAAGGTCCTTAAATAGGTTAGAAAGTCATCTATTTAGACTTTAAACCAAAGTATACTTGGGTTATACCCAAATTGGGTCTTTCTCGATCCAAAAGAGTATTTCTGGAGGTCCCCTGACCAAATGCGGTCGGACTTAAGCTCAAGGATATTGGATCCTGATCACATTAAGTTTTCAGTCCAATAGTGTTCCCAGATCGCACGTGGCAGACCAGTTTCAGTTCAGCGGTCACTAAGACTCGGTCGAGGATTCCAAATACACTAACCTGAGTGGGAAATGTTCCCTGATCCGAGGGTGTATTTGGGTCAGATTTCGACGGTCAGAACGCTTAAAAAATGTCGCACAAGTGACATGTGCCAGATTTATTTAAATTGAATTAATTTTCTAAATATTTTCCTTTTTCTCACTTTCTTCACTCCGGACTCAGTAAAATGGTCTCAGGATATCGGTTGGGCTTGATTTTCAAAATGATTGTCAAGTCCAACTAAGCGATCATAATGGTCTGGGATTATAGAGATCGGACTTTCGATGTGCGGTCTAGATCCAACACAAAGTTTCAAAGGGTTCCTGAGAATAAACAGGTTTAGAGTTTGATCCTGGATTTCAGGGTAAGGTAGCGTCAATGATTCTATTTGCGTCTTACAGATCGCATTTAAAGTGGTTGGTGCTAATTTTGCAGGAAATCTAGTGTAGCACTGGCTAATTCACGTTAAATTTCTAAAGAATTAGATTCTAAATGATTTCTTTGGCTTTGGAATTAAGTTCTGAGAGGTTACCAAGGTGTTATGGTTGACCCATTGCCTAAGGGCGTCTAACCCCAGGTTGACAAAAAATCGGGGTGTTACATGGGCATACAGAACTACTTAGTGCACAACAATGGGGGCAACACCATATTCATTAATTATGGCGTAGAGGCAGTTATCCCAATCGAAATGCAAGTGACATTGCTCAGAGTGGCAGTACATCAGTCCATAACAGATGATGAAAATGCAAAAATAAGGCTGAAAGAATTAGATTTGCTTGATGAGGGACGTCTGGCTACCCAACAGCGATTGCAATCATATCAGACCAGGATATCAGCTGCCTTTGATAAACAAGTTAAACACCGTTCTTTCAAAAAAGGGGATATGATGCTAATGTTGAAAAGGCCTATAGTGGTTACCCGCCAAACAGGGGGCAAATTCGAGCCCAAATGGGATGGGCCGTATGTAATAAATGAAGTCTATTCCAATGGGGCATACAGAATCGCCGATCAAGATGGACAAGGTATCAGTATATCGGTCAATGCCCGCTTCATTAAAAGATACTACCCCTAAAAGAAGCTACTGATTTTGATCCAGAATATTATCAACATAATGATTCTAAATTAAAAGGGGGCAAGAAGGAATGAGATCATGTCCATATGTCAAAAGAATTTATAAAGAAGAAATTCACGAGCATATCGACTACATTTAGCAAGTATTTTGAATGAAAGTGATCATCGTCGTCACCAAATGAGTCCTGCAAATGGCAAAGTTTGGCGAATATCATCATGAAAATCCTCTTGAAGGTATTATCAGAAGTAACGACGTATCAATCTCAGTCAGACATGTTTATCATTTTGGCGGTAACGATGATCACAATTATTATTGCCTTACAAGGCATGATAAGGCAGTCTAGCCGGTTAAGCCCTTAGCCAAAATCCTAAAAAGGTCAAAATCCTGAAAGAGTCAATCCATAAAAAAAAAGGGAGCTAAATCCTGAAAAGAGTAAAAAAGGAGACAAGCTCTAAAAAGGGGCTAAACGCTTTAAATGGATCAAGCTCTAAGAGGATCAAACTCTGAAAGGATTAGATTCTAAAGGATCAAAAGGGCCAGCTACGCATAAGTCCTACCACTTTCGCCATTCGGGCAGCGACGAGAAGCCAGTGGCCCTAAAAAGCCCATGAAGGCCATCGTACGTACCCTTGCAGGCAGCTGATGAAGCTAGGGATTAAAAGCCTAATGGACAAAAGTCCTCAATTGGCCAGTCAGCGTAACCCCCATGCCGTCTGTATAGCTTTCCATCAGCGTCACGGGGAACGGAGGACAATGCCCTCCCGTGAATGGGCCTAACCTTGCAGACGAAGAAAATGAAGGCTGCAGTGCGAGCTTTAGATAGGCCAACCATGCATAAGACCCCCCAGATATGTGGTTCGATTCCGGTACTAACTCATGAGGAAGGGCTTAAACCTACTCATCAATGCACTGACAATCATGGATTTGGTACCCCAAAGGTAGCCTTGCGAGCTTCGTGAACTCTAGAGAGTTACCATGGCCAATCCTGTGTGTAAAACCAACTGAGTTCACAGCCTCGATAGCTTCACTGGGCCCCTCTGATGGATCGCGGTTTGTGAACTCCCCAGGCAGTGAGAAGTCTAGTGAACTCAAGAGAGTTACAGAAGCCATCACGTAAGACCCGACTCTAGCTAGAGTCCAAATAAGTTTGCTCCACTACTCAAGAGCTTAAACTGTGTGTGTGATCCACTACTCATGAGCTTAAACTATGTGTGACTGACTAAATCAAAACTTAGCACCGCCAACTTAAATACCCACATAGGGAATCCCGCACTAACATGGCCTAAAAGGTTAAAAATCTGCTATTATAAATATGATTGCGATAATACGTGATATGATAATATGTATAGACATATATGATTGCGGCAACATGAGATATGATAATGATTCAACAAAAGGGGAATGTCTCAAAATGCTTTCATAAATACATCTACTACAAGTTAAAATAAGTTACTTGTTCAGAAACATATGAACAAAAATTACATGCTTAAAGTTCCTCTGTAATTCCTACTGCCTCCATATATCTTTGCAAATTCTCTTTTAATTGTGCTTGAGCCGCATCATGCTTTGATTTTTCTTCAAGAATGATCTTTGCCTGATCAGGAATACCGGCTAGCTTGCCCTCCAAAGATGTGATTACTTCTCTACTTTGGAGCAGCGCAGATTTTTCCACATTAACAGATTGAATATTAGCTCACATCCTTTCCTCAACATCTTGAATAAATGATTTCTTCTCATGATTCTTCATCTGCAGTTGAGAGATTTCTTCTTTCAGAGCAGTAATGTGATCTTGAATAATTGCTCTTTCATCAGTATAAACCTTTAATTGATCTTGAAGAGTTGAGTATTCTTGTTTGAACTTAGAAATGGAGGAAGCAATCAAAGAGGCTTGTTCTAGAGACATAGCTAGTTGCTGCCCATATTCTAAAAATTCAGGCGCAATTGTAACATTTTCCGCCGATGCCAAAGAAATTACTGAATCATGAAATCTGAGAAGAGAATCTCTTAAAGAAGATATATTGATCCTAGCCATCCTCGCAGAACTCTCCAAAATTTTGATAGCAAGATCCAAATCCAACCATTGTTCAGGATCTTTGAAGATATGGATTATTGTTGACAGAGAATTCCTCATCAAGAGCATCTTGTGAGTGGGGATTTTTACAAAGGATGAAAGCTCTGACGTAGTGGCTACTGAGTCAGAACTGGCTGCTCCACTACAAAGAGGGGTTCCTATAACACGAAGGAAGAAATCATGAAGAGACATCAATATAAAGTTATATACGGTTTCGAATAAAATAGCTAATATGTGTGCATCTGCATATACCTGTCGTTGGGACATGATTAATAGAAGGAGAGATTCCTTGAATCATGGAAGGACTGATCTCCCCTATATCTGCAAAGGAAGGTGCCCTGGCCTCCGTACTTGAGTCCCTGGTGGTTGGAGTAGGCAAGTCCATGGTTTTAGCTGGAAATATGATTTCACGAGCTACTATTTTAGGTGCCGCTAATGAACCTAAAGGAATTCCTGGTGAAATCACTGATGCGGTCGCAGGAGGATTTGAAGGGGAAATCTCACCTATCTCAATATTAGCGACATGAGCACCTGAAAAAAAGGGGAGATACAACAATTCTAAATAAATGATTGTTATTAAATAAGAAAGTAGATAGATATATGAAAGTTAAATTTCCTTTACCTGGTGAGTATCCATATTCACCATAATGTAAAGGTTCCTCTTCTTCTTCTACAGTTATAGGAGACTTGGCAGGAATTCTGGCACTAAGGAGAGCTTCAGAGGTTGCAGGATGTTCTGTTTTAGTGTCTTCTACAACTGCTTCCTCTTCTCCATCAATATCAACTTCTCCTTCTTTAAAATCATCATCCTGGTCTTCACTACTTGTGCCATCTTCATCATCCTCATGCTGTGAAGAGGCAGTATTCTTTGATGACGAGGCTGAGCTTTCATTCTCCAAAATTTCTTCGTCAATTTCTTCAGTAACAATTTGCTTTCCTTTGGAGGAAGCAGCCTGACTGCTCTCTAGTGTGGGTTCTTTGATTAGAGGAGAGACAGGCATTTGTCTCGTTCCTTCTGGAGGAACATGTGGTGATGCTTGTGAACGTGCTCTTGATCTAGTCATTGGAGATGATGAGCTGGGGTGAGTGGATTGTGGAGGAAGCGCTGGAGCAGCATGAGTTGGTTCTTCTGGAGTCACTGAAGTCTCTACCAGAATTGGAGGAGGTGCACTTGTCACATCATCGGTAGCCTGACACGTAGAGTCACGAGGAACTTGCTCAAATTCCCTCAGGGTCCCATGAGCAAACCAGCCGTCCAAAGTGTTAATGGGTTTTATCTCTCGGATGGGTTCTTCTAGCGATATTTTTCTATAAATTTCTCCGCTATGCAACGCGTGACTCTTCTCTGGAATAAATCCAATCCCACTCTCTAGTTTGCTGCTTTTCAACCTAGGCGGATGAAGAAAGATGGAAGAATCCACGGGCAAACATTTGGTGACCAAATATGACTGGTGGTCCCACCACCGCATCCAACTGTATGAGGTACGAACTGCGCGTTCGCAACCAGGAACTATGAAAGAAGAATCAACACAGCTGTTTAGAAGCTGCTTCCATATCATGGCCCAGTTAAGAGGACCCATGCCGTAACAACGCATCTTTCTAGTGACCAGTCCGCAATCTTTTGGTACCGTTTGATCGTAACCAAATTGACGAGCGAAGCGGCTGGGGTAATAAGGCTCACGCTAGAATTCTGTCCCTTCTCGGAGTGGTAAATTGTAAGAACGAAGAGAAAGAAAGAATGCCCTTTCTATTGTGGTGAGTGTTCCTTGATCCACCATATTTGTGTCCTCCGTGTAACGGTGGAGATGAAATTGAAAGAAGTCTAATTGTTCAGTGTCCCAGATCTTATTGACAACCCAGTCATACACCCTCTTGGTCATGGCCCTTTGCTGGACGAACCAAAGCGAAAGATGTGCAGGATGAACATATCCTTTCTCAGGCACTTCGAAGGTCCAAGGGAAGTAAAATCCTAGCCAACTTGTGATGTAATGCCAAGAGGTATATGCTGATGAAGTTCCAAGAGTAGGATCCTTGATGTGAGTGGCTATTTCCCCAAGGGCTCTGTAAATGGAGCATAACACCGGAGGAGCAAGGGAATATCTATGGCCTTCTGCTAAGGCACCAGGTACGACAAAGACCATAGGGCAAACAACGTCTGCCCATTTGGAGTTGGGAAGTATGACGAGGCTCAACCAATAGGCCAAGAAAGCCGCAAGCTCCCCGAATGAGCTATATCCTGCCCTTTCCTTCATTGCATCTCGAAGCCGTGTTAACGCCTTAGAGCGACAATCGCAAAATCTACAAGAGAAAGGAAAATATGGATATGCTGAAATTTCAAAAAAAGGAAGAAAACAGAAAGGAATTGAGTCATGGATTCATAAATACCCGAGGGATCTGGAGAAGTGTGCAAGCCATTGTAGAGGGGAAAGCTTGTGAATATTGGGAAATTTCCCCATCTCCTTGAAAAGCTCAATAGTGGTTTCATAAATGGAATCTGTGATCAGGAGAAGACACGAAGGCTAGCTACCTTTTGGAGGGAATGAATTCATCATAAAATTTGCCCGTTATGGGAAGACCAGCGATACAATGAAGATCCCAGAGTGTTATACTCATTTCACCATATGGAAGGTGGAAAGAGTTGGTAGTGGGTAACCAGTGTTCAATGAAACCTTTCAACATAGTGGGTTCTTTATAGAAGTGCTTGGATGTGACTTCTATAGCATCGTAAAGGTCGATTTTGGCAAGCATGCTCGCATGCTTCAGCAAGATAGCTTCTTCCCAGTCAGAATAATAATGTCGAGCAATTAATAAACGCCTGGTGCAGAAGTCTTCTGGTCCCCAAAGTTGAGCGCGATCTCGGAAGCGTTGATGGATGGTCTCATAAAAATGAGAAGGAAAAAAATCATGAGGACTATGGAAAGGCACAAGGAAGATCATGGAATGGACTTTTTTAATCTTTTGTAGCGGCTTTTTTGTCCATATTATCCCTTCAAGGATGCGTGGTTCTCTCGTTGTCTGCGACTCAGTATACATCAGTCTTTCACCATGAACATGGTCCTTTGGTTCGCAGTCGAGCATGGACTGGTGACGATAGACGTTGATGGGAATTATTGTCATGCCTTCTGAGTGGGGGTTATCGAACTGCATGATGCCTTCAATAACTCGCACCGAGTCCCACGAGTTCTTGAGCCTCTTCCTTTTATGTTCAGCAATTTTGTCTTCGAATTCTTTCACCTTATTTCGTCGAGCTTTCTTCGAATATGAAGCAGGAGGAGTGTCTTCTCGAGGAGGTGGTCTTTAACTGTCTGTGCGGATGTGGGTGGTAGTTTTCAACCATTCATCCCAATCATATTCTCTACCATGCCTAAGAGGGCATTTAAGGCTTCCCAGCACTATTGCTCGATGGATGGGGGACGGTAGAGATTCAATGCGATCGGTAAAGTAGAAAGTGGGTAGAACAGGCTCTTTAAAGTATGAAGGAGTCTTGGTGGTAGTTTTTGTTCGCTTGGCAGGAGGTTGATCAGAAGAAGGGGAAGGGTGAAAAGAAGATGGATCAGACAAGTTAGGATGAGAAGGTTATTCAGTAGGTGAATCTACAGGACAAAAGCTTTGCTTGGTATGAGCCATTGTGAAAATAGTGTTCAAGGTCTGAAGGAAATCAGAGAAGGGGTGCAAAGGAAAGGAGAAAGAGGGAAAAAACAACTGCTAAGTGTCTGGAAAGAGTTAAAGGAGAAGGAAAGAAGAAATGGCTAAGTGTCTGGAAAGAATTCAGGAGAAAGAAGCAAGAACAACAAAGGTTCCGCGGAAGAAATGGCTAAGTGACGAAAAAAGCGCTTTGCACAGGACCGCGCTTGAAGAAATTTTGCAAGAACAACAAAGGTTGCGCGGAACCGCGCAAACGATATCGATTACGTGGGGCAAAAATACTGGGATAAAATTTCATAAGCGTACAAGGGATCTGAGCAAATGACATAGTCTCTAGGCTATTTATAGGGTTTCCAGCTGAGTACGATACGCACGTCAACATAAAAATGGGAGAATTTCATTAATCCTTTCCTTTGTTTTTGAGGAAAATAAAGAACGGATCAAGGAGGCATCTGTTTAGGCAAAAAATAAGAGAAGAATGGAAAAAAATGAAGATCGAAAGACTGTGAAAGGGAGATAAAAGAAAAGGGGGATCGAATGACTTATAAAACACTTTGCGCAGGACCGCACAAAGCATATACTTTGCACGGTTCCCCAACATCACACTGCGTCGATGAATGCAGATAGTTTAGTTTTTTTATCCCACATAGCTAAGATTGGGGTTCCGCACGTGTGAGTGCCTATAAATACCCCTTTCCTTCTTTCATTAAGGTTTGATCAAAGATTTCAGAGAGCAACTGGAGCAAGGAGAGAAGAATTAGCAAGAAGAGAAGCATTGAAGGTGAGGGCGATGGCCCGAGGGCTTTGTGTCAGACCACGCAAAGCATTTCCTTTGCGCAGGTCCGCGCAAACAGACTGCTCTGCAGTCTATAAAGCTGAGGAGTCGTTATGCTTCCGAAATGGTTAAGATCTCCAAGCTCTTCTATTCAAGCGAAAAAGGAGATAACCCGTTGGAGCGCTCATTCCTCCTAAGCCTTAGGAGATGATAGAAATAGCACCGGAATGCTGTCGAAATC
Organism: Magnolia kwangsiensis; assembly: GCA_037074715.1. Classification (NCBI taxonomy): domain Eukaryota; kingdom Viridiplantae; phylum Streptophyta; class Magnoliopsida; order Magnoliales; family Magnoliaceae; genus Magnolia; species Magnolia kwangsiensis. Next base: position 75,364,923 of record CM073575.1, on the reverse strand, counting down.
CTTATCTCCTTGAAGATTGATTGGTCTAATCAGTAATTCCTCTTAAGTCCTTGGAGAAGATTGAAATTCATGCTGAAATGCTGCCGAATTTACTATTTGAATTTAATGTTCTAATGTTATTAGTTCATACATATTTGAATGAATGTATCTTAGAATCAAGGGAGGTTAGAGGATGTAAATGAACCCAGAATCAATAAAATGTGACGATTGTCTTTACACTTTTCCTCTGTTATGTCTAAATAAGATAGTTCCCCGAATCGAAACACATTCGTTTTCTTGTTAAAACAAGATGACCAAAAATTGACCCAATCTAACGTCAAATGGAGTTAAAAGTTTCTCCATTTGATCATGTGATTTGGAAAGATTAACAGTCCATATTTTAAAATTATGATTGAAGAGTTCCAATGTGCTTTTGGCATATCAAACGGTCTCTGAATTAGGCATATCTGGTTCAACCTGGAAGCTTGACAAGTTTCCATTGCAATGACCTAAAATAGTCTAAATTCGACCACTGAAGTGATAATTATGAGGGTTACTATTGGACAAGGAGATGATGGAAAAATTTTGAGCCCCTGACTGTGATCCCACTTATGGATGCCCAAATGGTCTTGGAATATGATGATTCTATTAAAAAATTTAAGAGCACTCGGTACGATTACTTGATTGAAAATTTTAAGTACCTTTCATATGATCAAAAATTGAAAATTCTGAAATCAAATGGTGGCGTTATAAGAATCTCGGTACGATTGCTCATTTGGAAAGATTAATTATCCATATTGTAAAATGATGATCGAAGTGTTCCAACATGCTTTTGGCATATCGAACGGTCTCTGAATTATGCAATTTTGGTGCAAGTTGGAAGCTTTATAAGTTACCATTGGAATGAGCTGAAATAGTCTAAATTCGACCTCTGAAGAGAGAGTTTGAGGGTTATTATACGACAAGGAGATGAAGGAAAAATTCAGGACCGATGGCTGCGATCCCACTTACGGAAGCCCAAAGGGGCTTCGAATACGAAGATTCTAGTTGTTGAGGCATAAAAATGGTGAAAGGAATCAAGCAAGTAAAGGTAAAAAAAGAAGAAGAGAAGAACTTTCGGAAAGAAGAAAAGGGAGATAATTTTCATGGCAGTTGCGCAGAACCACGCAGCCAGTATATGTTGCGCAGGTCCACGCAATCGATCTCTGTTGCGCGAGACCGCGCAATGAATGTATCAGTTGCGCGGAACCTCAAAATGAACTGCACAAAAGGGCTTCGTTCAAAATGATCCAAAGCACTAAAAAATAGTCCCACATCGCTAAGATCAGGATTTTCACACGTGCGAGGGTCTATAAATACCCCCTCCTCTCCTTCATTAAAGGGAATTGAAGATTTTCAAGAGGAGCAAAGTAAAGCGGAAGACAGAAGGTAGGAGCGAAGTCTCCTGGGAGTTGCGCAGGACCGCGCAACCGATATCGGTTGTGTGGGTCCGCACAATCAGACTGTCCTGCAGTCTATAAAGTCTAAGAGCTGTTATGCTGCCGAAGTCTGTGGCCCAGGATTCCTCTCTCTGGGTTTTCTCCTCTTCATGGGTTCTAAGGAGAAAGATCAGTCAATTTAATCGACATTCCTCGTAAGTCCCAGAGGATGGTTGAAACAGGCATTGTTATGCTGCTGAAATCTCTATTTCATTGAAGGCCCGTCGATCGGATCGACATTCCTCCTAAGTCCTAGGAGATGATCAAATCAGGCGCCGGATGGCTGTCGAAATGACCCGTTGATCGAATCGGCATTCCTCCTAAGTCCTAGGAGATGATCAAATCAGGCGCCGGAAGGCTGTTGAAATAAACTCTTGATGCTTAAAGCACAAATCCTTTACTTCTAAATGATTTATCTTAGAATCGAGGGATGTAAAGAAGATGTAAACGAACTCAGTATTAATAGAATGTGATGAATGTTCATAGTACTCTCTCTCTGTTATGTTTGAATAAGACAATTCTCCCAAATCAAAATGCATTTGTTTCTTTGTCGAAATAAAATGGTGACTCTGTTGGGGAATTTTAGTTTGTCTTATTCAAAGTATTAACAGTAAGGTTGTTATGAACATTCGTCATGGTTTGGCGTGACTCTCAGTGGGAAGTCCTCCCCTTCATCTCTAAGTTAAATTACCCTAATCATTCAATTACTAACTATAAACATGTTTCATGGTTGAAGATTTCTAAAATCCGATTACGACTCAACATCCATGGCGATCCCCGTAAGAAGAATGAACTTCCTATTCATCCTAACAGGGTTTGTGATAGAATACGCACCAAGTCATGTGCGTAAAAGTAGCAGTGCTCAAGTAACAGCTGGGGTCATTTTCGCTTCGCCCCAGTCATCAGAAGATAATGCAGGCTGGACTGTTGTGACCTCTCGTAAGGCACGAACACAAGACTTCAAGAATTATGAAATGAGTCAGCCTTCATTAAAGACCAGAGGACTCATCACACGAAGCACAGTCAAAAGAAATCCTGAACTTGCTCCTCCGGTAATTTACCCAGCGTAAATATCACAAACAGTTCCTCAATTGACGGTACGCGACTTCCCGATTTTAAATGCCTCAATAACTAAACAAACAAAGGAACAAAAGGGAAAAGTATTGGTAATTAGATCACCAACGCCATCCCGAAACGATTCACCAGTATTGGCGTCATCTCAGTCGACTGATGCCACAGAGAGTACGAAAAAGCCCGGTGAAACTATATCCCCTCCCTTTTCTGCAAGCCCTGTCACATCGGCATTCTCTTGTTCTCCCCCGATTACTGCTTCGATGAACAATGGAGAGGCTGCAGTATTCATGGCTGGGACAAACCCGGATTATAGAGCAACTGCAGAGGATCGTTTCAATGCAATGGCAGAAGCACAGAATGCATTGATGGAAGAATACAAAAATCTTAGAGAAGCGTTGGCAACCCTCGCACACAATGTAGCCCGAATGGAAATCCCCCAGAATGCAACGGAAGGGCAAGAAAATCAGCCCGACATTCTTCCACCACAGGGGGCAGGGTCACTAGGGTCCATTCCGGCAGCAAGAACTGTGACACAGGAAGAGGTGAGGCATTGGAACTGATGACTCATAAAATCCTAGCCTTTCACCATGATACGACTAGGAGAGCATCCAGCAGAACAGCTGTAAACACTGTCGATCACGACAGAAAAGGAAAAGATACAAAAAATTTGAGAGAAAGAAGGTCGGACCGACGCGAAGAGGGTGATAGGTCAAGAAACAGGTACGACGGGAAGCAACCTAAAATGCCGAACTCTCATGAAGGGTTCGCATTTGAAAAAGAAGATGTCGGCCCTATGATGGAGTAGTTATCAAAAGCTGGCATGATAGTACTGTCGGAGCCTAAGCGCCCAGAAGATATAACAAGGACAAGAGAAAAGAATTTCTGTCGTTATCATCGCCTAGTGGGACACCCCACAGAAAACTGCTATACATTAAAATGTATAATACAACAACTGATCAATAGAGGCGAGATAGTGTTGGGGAAAAGAAAGAGAAAGGGGCTCCATGGCAACCGTGAACACACTTACAGTCCGAGAAGAGGAACAAGAAGCGAATAACGCAGGAAGCAGTAAAACTATAAAGAAGGTTACAGTAATCACACTACGGTCGGGCAAGAAGATGGTAAGCTAGATAAAACAGAAAACAGGAGAAGCGATTGCAAAAGAAAATAACAGTGGCAAGATGAAGGGAAATAATGAAATGACGAAAGTAAATTATGATGTGGTAAATCATCTAAAGGGAATACCGGCCCAATTAAGCATTTATGACGCACTGAAGCTATCAGAAGAATTCTGGCAAAGTTTGATTGAGGCCCTATCTGATCATGACATCAGGGAAACCTTACTGGCAGAGGTAGAACATGAAGAACCTAATGAGCATGAGGGCTACTTCCTAGTCATTTCTTTTTCTGATGATGATATGATCTATGAGGAAGTCCATAATAGGCCACTAATGATAGAAGGCCATATTCGCGGGAAGAAAGTCAAGAGGATTATGATAGACAATGGGTCTGTAGTAAATCTTTTGCCACTCTCCATGTTAAACAAATTAAACTACCGTCGCTCAGAATTACGCCCCAGCGGGATGATGATACAAGGTTTTAATCAGGACGGGCAACGTGAACTTGGCAAAATTACGGTGACGTTGGAAATAGGGGAACTGACTACTGACGTTGTTTGTCATGTCATAAATGCAGTGACGACATACAACCTTCTCCTAGGAAGGCCATGGATACACCAGTACAATATCATACTCTCCACTCTCCATCGGTGTTTCAAATACTGTAAAGACGGGGTACAACATAAAGTAATGGCCGATGCGAGACCGTATACAGAAGTTGAGTCCTTCTTTGTAGATGCAAGTTATTACAAAGAATTTGCCACCGAAAAAATAGATAAGGATGAAAGTGATGTCCTGAAGAATGATCAAGAGAGCGCAATCACAAAAATGGCAGAAAAAGCAATGCCGTCCAAAACAGCAGAGATCAGCAAGAAGTTCTATTTTGTGCCGAAACATTTAAGACAACCGGGACAATCACCATTAACTTTGTTATCATCTGAACAGTTGAAGATTTTACAGTCAAATTATATGGTGCCGCTACCGTATGCTGAAAGAAATAAGCCGTTTTCGGGCGCTCCAACAAGATTTCAAGTTAAAGCCAATGAAAAATATTCTGAGCCAATCGAATTCTACGTCTCAGAAGCAGTAAGGACGAGAGAAGTGGCTCAAAATAATGAATACCATGGTAGGTTGACGCCACAAGACCTTCAAAAGTATAGTCCGGAAAGTAAGAAAATTATGAAAAATATGGGCTTTGATTATGAAGAACCCGTTGGCCTAAATCACGAGAAGGGAATTCATGTCCCCATTGGGGTCAATCAGGAGAAGCATAGAAATTTTCAAGGGTTGGAGGCAAGCTAGTCAATGAATACAATTGTAGTCTTATAGCCTCCCACAGAAATATGCTTCCTCCATATCTCCAAGAACCAAAAAAATGTATCTCCACTGACGGTCACGATCATATCCAGGGGACAAATTCAAAGCTAAATAAGATAAAGGGTGCTCAATAAAGGCAAAACCCTTCAAGGAAGTAAATGAAAGCCTATATTGGCCTATACTCGCGCTGGCAAAAGGGAAATTACTTCCGAATGCGCTACTAATTTTGATACAGAACATTATCAAGATAATAACTCTGTATCAAAAAGGGACAAGACAGGTAAGATAGGCAAGTAAAAGCTGTGAAATGAATTTCTCACCACGAAATGTATTTCTTTGGTGTATATGAATGAAATGCAGGCTTTTTAAGCATAACAAGTCATCGCCAAATGTGAAGCACTAAGGACGATTGCCAAAAGCAAAGCCAAATGAAAAGTTAATCACCAGAATTAACAACTATCGCTATCAATCAATTAAAAGATCAAGCGATTAAAAGATCAAGCGATTAAAGAATCGCCAGCGATTAAAAGATCAAGCAATTAAATGATCGTTATCAAGCATTGACATAAAATGTGCCGATGATCGTTATCAAGCATTGACGCTAATTGCCGACAGAAAATCTCCATCGAAATCGACAAAAAATCTCCGTCGAAATTGAATTATCAGGTATCAATGATCATAAAAAGAAAAAGAGAACAGCTATCGCTATTGCCGATCAATCGCTCATCAAGGTTGCCATCATCGCTTAGCTGATACAAAAAAATTGACATAAACATAATACGAAAGTCCTTGTGACATTGTCAGCATCGGTGAAATGTCAACCATATGATCACAGTAGAATGAATCATACAGTTAACTATACATAAGAATTGGCAATAGCAATGGCTGCTCATCATAAAAAGGTAGCCTAGTCAAGTCCTGAAAAAGAAAAAGAAAGAAAAGCCAAAGTCCTAAAAGGACCAAAGCTAAAAAGGGACCAGCTACGCATAAGACCTATGATGATCGCCATTCGGGCAGCGGCGATAAGCCAGTGGACCTAAAAAGCCCATGAAGGCCATTGTACGCATACCGATGCGGGCAGCTGACGGAGTCAATGACCAAAAGCCAGAAGGCCAAAAGTTGACTAAAAGCCAAAAGCTCAAAATCTTCAAATGACCAAAGGCCGAAAAAGGTCAAAGTCTTCAAAGACCAAAAGCCAAGAGCCAAAAGTCAACCGAAAGATCAAAAGCTGACTGAAAGCCAAAGTGCTAAAAGTCCCCAAATGACCAGTCAAGAGTAACACCCATGCCATCTGTATAGCTTTCCAGCAACGTCACGGGGAACGGAGGACAAACCCTCCCGTGAATGGGCCCGACCTTGTAGGCGAAGAAAATGAGGGCCGCAGTGCGCGCATGATAAGCCAACCTTGCATAAGACCCCCCAGATTTGTGGTTCAATTCTGGTACGTACTCATGAGGAAGGGCTTAAACCTACTCATTGATGGATCGACAACCATGGATTTGGTACCTCCAAAGGTAGCCTTGTGAGCCCTGTGAACTCTAGAGAGTTACCGTGGCCAACCCTGTGCTGTAAATCCAACCGAGTTCACGGCCCCGGTAGCTTCATTGGGCCCCTCTGATGGATCGCGGTTTGTGAACTCCCTAGGCAGTCAGAAGTCCAGTGAACTCTAGAGAGTTACAGAGACCATCACATAAGACCCGAAGTAATGCCGCTCCACTACTCATGAGCTTAAACTGTGTGCAACTAACTGAATTGAAACTTAGCGCCGCCAATAAAATATAAACGGATGAGGTCATATAGGAAACTCCATACTAACAAAGCATAAAAAATTGCTGTTTTATGATTAGTTTCATAGAATGTCATGATAAACTGTGTCATGTTCAAAATGCAGCAAATTCATGTTGAAATCATGACATAGAAGGAATGCCTGAAACAATGCATAATATAGAAGTGCATGAAAAGTTAAATTTACTGATGAAAACTAAAAGAGAACATACATTCAAACATGAAAAAGAGAGGGAAAGATTACATGTTTATAATTCCTCAGTGATGCCTATTACATTCATAAATTGCCACAAGTCTTCTTTTAATTGAAGCTGAGCTACGTTATGCTTTAATTTTTCTTCAAGAATAATCTTTGTTTGATAAGGAAGGCCAGCTAATTTGTCTTCTAGAGATGTGATCGTTTCATTGCTCCTGAGTAATTCCAACTTCTCAGTATCGGCAGACCGAATATTGACCTCGAGTTTCTCCTTAACCTCCTGTATAGATAGCTCCTTCTCATGACCTTGCAGTTCCATCTGCGAAATCTCTTCTCTTAAAGCTGCTATACGATCTTGAATAAGCTCTTTGTCACTAGTAAGGGTCTTCAAGTGTTCTTGCAACAATAATTTCTCCTGATCCAATTCAGATATCGTGGAAGCAATGAGTGAGCCCTCTCCTTAGACAAAGTTAACCGCTTCCCATATTCAAGGACTTTTGGAGCAATTGTAATAGTCTCCGCTGATGCTAGAGAAGCTATTGAATCATGAAATCTAAGGACGAAACTACGCAAAACAGAAATATTAATCATCGCCATCTTTGCAGAGTTTTCTAGAATTTCGATGGCAATGTCTAGCTCTGACCATTGTTCAGGGTCCTTGAAGATATGAATTACTGTTGACAAAGAGTTCTTCATTAAAAGAATTTTGTGAGCGGGAATCTTCGAAGGAAATGGTAACTCAGAGACAGTGGCTACAGATTCGGAACAGGCCGCCCCACGACAGGGGAGAATTCCTGCAAAATAAGTAAGAGACCAAGCTAGAGTGAGAAATACAAAATGAAGTTCAAATTAATATATATGTACCTGCTATAGAAGTATGACCAGCAAGAAAGGGAACTTCTGGGGCTGCAGAAGTACCAGCTTCTAACATATCAGCAAGAGAGGGCGCTTTCACTTCTGTGCTAGAATATCTGGTAGTAGGAGTTGGTAGATCAGTAGCCTCGACAGGAAATATAATTTCACGGGCCGCGCTCTTCGGCACCACCAGAGGGGCCAAAGAAACCTGTGAGGAGACCATTGGTATAGCTGGATGAAGTTTTACAGAGGGGGCAGCGCTCGTTTCAATGCAAACCACATGAGTACCTAAAAAAAAGAGAATGATAGTGGTGTTAAGATAGTGATCACTTGACAAGCACATAAATGTTTAAGGAATTCGAGCTCCCTTACCAGGTGAATTACCATATTCCCCGTAGTCCAAGAGTTCTTCATCCTCTTTGGTTACCGCATGTGGCTTGCTAGGAATGGAAGTGGCAGGGAAAGTTTCAGGGGCTATGGGGAGATGTTCTTCTGTTACATTTTCGGTGGTCATATCTTCCTCGTCATCTATATTGACCTCCCCTTCTTCATAATCATCGTCTTGAACTCCATTATTTCCATCATCATCATTGTCAGACCCCAGGGGACTGGAATTTCCTGATGTAGAAGATGAATCTTCGCTAGAAGATGAATTTTCTCTTGCCAGATCTTCCTCATCCACTTCTGCAACCGCGAATTGTTTCCCTTTATAGGAAATAGGCTGGTTGCTTTCCCTTGGAGATCTCCTGCCAACTGGAATCGAGGGAGATGAAGAGACCTGTCTTGCTTCTTCTTGAGGAGTGGGTGACAACGTTTGCTGACGTGCTCGTGATCTAGTCATCAGGGATGATGAGCTAGGGGGAAGAGTTTATGGAGAAGGGGCAGGTTTGTCTTGAGCTGTATTTTCTTCAGCTATAGCAGTCTCTTCAGGAATAGGAGAGGATGCTCCTGCAACATCTTCTGGAGCTCGGCCACCAAAGTCGTGGGGAATATGTTCAAATTCCGCCAGGACTCCATGGGCAAACCAACCGTCTAAAGTGTTAATTGGTTTTCTCTCACGGATTGGCTCTTCCGTCGAAATCTTTCTGTAAATTTCACCATGATGAGGAGTGCAATTTTTCTCTGGAATGAAGCCGATTCTGTTATCAATTTTTCTGCCCCTAAGCCAAGGTGGATGGAGAAAGAGAAGAGAGTCCACCGGTAGGCATTTGTTGATTAGAAATGATTAGTGGTCCCACCACCTCATCCAGCTGTAAGAAGTACGGACTATCCGATCGCAGCTAGGGATGATGAAAGAAGAGTTGACACGGCCGCCTAATAGTTGTTTCCATATCATGGCCCAGTTCAAGGGACTTGTTCCATAGCAGCACATTTTCTTAGTAACCAGCCCACAATCTTCTGGCACGGCTTGGTCATAACTGAATTGGCAAGCAAAACGGCTAGGATAGTAGGGTTCTCTCCAGAATTTCATTCCTTCCTTGAGTGGCAAACTGCAAGAATGAATGGAAAGAAAAAAGGCCCTTTTTGCTACAGTTAGTGCCCCTTGATCTACCATATCTGTATCTTGAATGTAATGATGAAGCCGGAACTGGAAGAAGTCCACTTGATCAAAGTCCTGAATCTTATTGATCACCCACTCATACGATCTCCTGGCCATGGCCCTTTGTTGAAAGAACCAAAGAGGAAGATGAGAAGGACTGACGTAAGCTTTTTTCGGTGCTTCAAAAGTCCAGGGGAAATAAGCTCCACGCAGACAAAGTTCATTGCGTAGAAAATCGCCAAGAGAGAAAAAATTTGCCAGAGAAAGCAGAGACTGCAGAAAGTGACGAAGGGTGCGGTATTTATAGGTTACTGTGATCGAGTATATGCATGACCAGTTGCATGGGTCCGCAGCCAGTATATGTTGTGTGGGTCCGCGCAATCGATCTTTGTTGCGCGAGACTGCACAATGAATGTATCAGTTGCGCAGAACCTCAGAATGAACTGCAAAAAAGGGCTTCGTTCAAAATGATCCAAAGTACTAAAAAATAGTCCCCAATCGCTAAGATCAGGATTTTCACACGTGGGAGGGTCTATAAATACCCCCTCCCCTCCTTCATTAAAGGGAATTGAAGATTTTCAAGAGGAGCAAAGCAGAACAGAAGACAAAAGGTAGGAGCGAAGTCTCCTGGGAGTTGCGCAGGACTGCGCAACCGATATCAGTTGCGCGGGTCCACGCAAGGGGACTGCCCTACAGTCTGTAAAGTCCAAGAGCTGTTATGCTGCCGAAGTCCGTGGCCCAGGCTTCCTTTCTCCAAATTTTCTCCTCTTCATGGGTTCTAAGGAGAAAGATCAGTCGATTTAATTGACATTCCTCCTAAGTCCTAGAGGATGGTTGAAACAGGCATTGTTATGCTGCTGAAATCTCTATTTCATTGAAGGCCCGTCGGTCGGATCGGCATTCCTCCTAAGTCCTAGGAGATGATCAAATTAGGCACTGGAAGGCTGTCGAAATAAACTCTTGATGCTTAAAGCACAAATCCTTTACTTCTAAATGATTTATCTTAGAATCAAGGGATGTAAAGAAGATGTAAACGAACTCAGTATTAATAGAATGTGATGAATGTTCATAGTACTCTCTCTCTGTTATGTTTGAATAAGACAATTCTCCCAAATCAAAATGCATTTGTTTCTTTATCGAAACACTAGTTAGAAATTAAAGAGCCCTAAAGTACCTTTTAAATGGCCAAAAATTGACCCAATCCGACATCAAATGATGGAGTTATAGGCGTCTCCATTGGATCACGTGATTTGAAAAGATTAACAATTCATATTGTAAAATGACGATCAAAGTGTTCCAACGTGCTTTTGGCATAATGAACGGTCTCTAAATTAGGCAATTCCGGTGCAAGTTGGAAGCTTGACAAGTTACCATTTCAATGAACTAAAGTACTAAAAATTCGAGTCCTGAAGAGAGAGTTTTGAGGGTTACAATTGAACAAGGAGATGAAAGAAAAATTTAGGAAAAATGACTGGGATCCCACTTACAGATGCCCAAATGGTCTCGGAATACAATGATTCGAGTCAGATATTTAAGAGCACTAAAGTACCTTTCAGATGACAAAAAACTGACCCAATCCGACATCAAATGATGGAGTTATAGGTGTCCCCATTGGATCACATGATTTGGAAAGATTAACAATCCATATTTTAAAATGATTATCAAAGAGTTTCAACGTGCTTTTGGCATATCGAACTGTCTCTGAGTTTGGCAATTCTAGTGCAAGTTGGAAGCTTTATAAGTAACCATTGCAATGAGCTGAAATACTCTAAATTCGACCTCTGAAGAGAGAGTTATGAGGGTTACCATTGGATAAGGAGATGTAGGAAAAATTTAGGACCGACGACCGCAATCCTACTTACGGATGCCCAAATGGTCTAGTATATGACGATTCCAGTCAGAAATTTAAGAGCACTAAAGTACCTTTCAAATGACCAAAAATTGTCCCATTCTGACATCAAGTGATGAAGTTTTAGGCGTCTCTGTTGGATAACTCCACAATTAAAAATGATGATTAAAGAGTTCCAACGTGCATTCGGCATATTGAACGATCTCTGAATTAGGCAATTCTAGTGCAACTTGGAAGCTTGATAAGTTACCATTGCAATGAGCTACAATACTCCAAATTCAACCTCTGAAGAGAGAGTTATGAGGGTTACTATTGGACAGGGATATGATGGAGAAATTCAAGACCGACGACTACGTCTCACTTTCGCCCAAATGGTCTCTGAATACAACGATTCTAGTCAGAAATTTAAGAGCACTAAGGAACCTTTCAGATGGCCTAAAATCAACCAATTTTGGCATCAAATGATGGATTTATAGGCATCTCCTCTGGATCAAGCGATTAGGAAAGATTAACAATCCATATTATAAAATGACGATTGAAGAGTTCCAACGTGTGTTTGGCATATCGAACGATTTCTGAATTTGGCAATTCTTGTGTAACTTGGAAGCTTAACAAGTTACCATTGCGATGAGCTAAATTAGTCTAAATTTGACCTCTGAAGAGAGAGTTATAAGGGTTACTATTGGACAAGGAGTTGTAGGAAAAATTCAAGACTAATGATCGCGATCTCACTTATGGATTCCCAAATGGTCTAGTATAGGACGATTCCAATCAGAAATTTAAGAGCACTAAAGTACCTTTCAAATGACCAAAAATTGACCCAATCTGACATTAAGTGACGGAGTTTTAGGTGTCTCCGTTGGATCGCGTGATTTGGAAAGATTAACACTCCACATTTCAAAATGATGACTGAAGAGTTCCAACGTGCATTCGGCATATCAAACGATCTCTGAATTAGGTAATTCTGATGTAACTTGGAAGCTTGACAAGTTACCATTGCAATGAGCTACAATACTCTAAATTCGACCTCTGAATAGAGAGTTATGAGGGTTACTATTGGACAAGGATATCATGAAAAAATTCAAGACTGATGACTGCGATCTCACTTACGGATGCCCAAATGGTCTCGGAATACGATGATTCCAGTCATAAATTTAAGAGCACTAAAGTACCTTTCAGATGGCCCAAAATTGACCAATTTCGGCATCAAATGATGGATTTATAGGAAACTCCTTTGGATCACGTGATTAGGAAAGATTAACAATCCATATTATAAAATGACGATCGAAGAGTTCCAACGTGCTTTTGGCATATTGAACGATCTCTGAATTAGGCAATTCTAGTGTAACTTGGAAGCTTAACAAGTTACCTTTTCTATGAACTAAAATAGTCTAAATTGGATCTCCTAAGGGAGAGTTATAAGGGTTAATCATGGACAAGGAGATGAAGGAAAAATTCAGGAACAACGACTGCTATCCCACTTACGGATACCCAAATGGTGTCGGTATACGACGATTCCAATCAAAAAATTAACAGCACTAAAGTACCTTTTAGATGACCAAAAATTGACCAAATTCGACGTTAAATGATGGAGTTAAAGGCGTCTTCGTTGGAATGCATGATTTGGAAAGATTAACACTCCATATTTTAAAATGACAATTGAAGAGTTTCAACATGCTTTTGGCTTATCGAACGGTCTCTGAATTAGGAAAATCTGGTGCAACCTGGAAGCTTGACAAGTTACCATTGCAATGAGCTGAAATACTCTAAATTTGACCTCTAAAGAGTGAGTTATGAGGGTTACTATTGGACAAGGAGATGAAGGAAAAATTTTGAACCCATGATTATGATCCCACTTACAGATGCCCAAAGGGTCCCGGAATACAATGATTCTAGTAAGAAATTTAAGAGCACTAGAGTACCTTTCATATGACCAAAAATTGATCCAATCTGAAATCAAATGATAGCGTTATAGGCATCTCTGTATGATTGCTCGATTTGGAAAGATTAACAATCCATATTGTAAAATGATGATTGAAGTGTTCCAACGTGCTTTTGGCATATCGAATGGTCTCTGAATTAGGCAATTCTAGTGCAAGTTGGAAGCTTTAAAAGTTACCATTGGAATGAGCTGTCTAAATTCGACCTCTGAAGAGAGAGTTATGAGGGTTTCTATTGAACAAGGAGATGAAGGAAAAATTTAGGACCGATGACTGGGATCCCACTTACCGATGCCCAAATGGTCTCGGAATACGATGATTCCAGTCAGAAATTTAAGAGCACTAAAGTAGCTTTCAGATGATAAAAAATTGACCTAATCTGACATCAAATGATGAAGTTATAGGCATCCCCATTGGATCACATGATTTGAAAAGATTAACAATCCATATTGTAAAATGATTATCGAAGAGTTCCAACATGCTTTTGGCATATCGAACTGTCTCTGAGTTCGACAATTCTAGTGCAAGTTAGAAGCTTGATAAGTAACCATTGCAATGAGCTGAAATACTCTAAATTGGACCTTTAGAGAGAGAGTTAGGAGTGTTACTATTGGACAAGGAGATCTAGGAAAAATTTAGGACAGAGGACTGTAATCCCACTTACATATTCCCAAATGGTATAGTATATGATGATTCCAGTCAGAAATTTAAGAGCACTAAATACCTTTCAAATGACCAAAAATTAACCCAATCTGACATCAAGTGATGGAGTTTTAGGCGTCTCCGTTGGATCGCGTGATTTGGAAAGATTAACTGTAACACCCCGGATTTTTGCCAACCTGGAGTTAGACGTCCTTAGGCAATGGGTCAACCATATCACTCTCAAAGATCAATTCTAAAGTCTAAAAATTGCTTTTCAACCCATTTTCTTCAAAATCTCTCCTTTCACCACCTCATTCTTCAAATTTCTCCAAGTACTTTCATATTAGATACAATCCTAAAGTTTAAAAGGTGAAGAACTATACCTAAACTAAAACTTACTGTAAATGGTATGTACATCCATAAAATAATATTTTGACTATGTAATTCTTAGAATCTCATGATATAGATAGGTTATTTGGATGTATTAGCTTCTTCTACCCTAAAAACATATATTGTACGTCACGTAACTCATTCCAGTTTGCAAATGAGACTCGATAAATGTCTCGACGGACTCGTGGGCCCAAATGGCTCAATTCGGGGGGATCCAAGGTGGGCCGCGCATGTTTCCGGCATCCCTGGGGGGTGAGGACCTCGCCCTTGGGGCGATCCCATGCCAATTTGGTCAGTGACCGGTGTGGACCTCATCGATCTCGTCCGTACAGCGGTCAGGCAGCCCGGTTTCTGCCTTTTTTCTACGCATTTTTCTCAAATTTGAAAAATCATATCTCCTTCGTTATAACTTAGATTTAGGTGATTCAAAAATAAATTAGAGATAAATGAGTCTATTTTTATATAAAAATATGTAAAAAAATATAATAAAATATTTAATATAATTTGAAGTAGGTCATTGTGAGCAACTGTTCGATAATTACTTGTTCAACAGCTGCTACTTCTGAAATTTTTAGAATTTTTCTACAACTCAAAATCTTATAAAATTTGGTGGAGATAGGGTAAAATTGATGATGAACCACTAGAAAAATAATTAAAATAATATGATAACTAGAAGTACCCAAAATGGGGCATAGAATGGCCCTAGGACCGTATTCTGCCATAATTAGGCTAGAATTAGGTTAAGTACCAAACTGAATACTCAGTAAAATTAACTTGAACCACTTTAAATATGAACTAGAAGACCCAAAATGAGTAGGACTACTAACGCTATGTTACCTAAAAACCTAGGATCAATCTCTAAACCCAGTTGCTCTTGGGAGCATCGTGAAACTTCGTATCGGACCTGGACAACACGTCGAAAGTCCGATAGCAATGAACTTAGACCATTAGGACCGCCCAGTTGGACTTGACTATCATCTCAAAAATCAAGTCCAAACGATGTCCTGGGACTGTTTCCTTGAGTCCGGAGTGAAGAGAGTAAGAAAGCGAAGATTTTTTAAAAATTAAATATATTTTAAAGTAATCAGAAATGGTTCACTTGCGCATTATTTTTAAGCATTCTGACTGTTATATTTTGACCTAAATTCACCCTCGGATTAGGATAGGTGGCCCTTACATGTCATAGCACTTGTGGCCCTGATCGAGTTTCGGTGATCGCTGAACTGAAACTGGTCCGCCACGGTCGATCTGGAAACCCGACCGGACTGAGAATTTAGCCTGACCTAGATCCAATATTAGAGAGCTTAAGTCCGACCGCATTTAATAACAGGACCTCCAGAAGTGCTCCGTTGAGTCGGAACAGTCCGTATTTAGACATAACCTAAGTATACCATGGCCCTGAGTCTAATTTGGAGAGTTTGGGCCTATATAAGGACTTTAAACCCTCACTCTCTCATCCCATACGAATTTAGGAAAACCTAGGAGAGAGAAGAGAGAAAATAGAGAGAAAGTGTGAGAGTAGTGGGAGGATCTCCCTGCTATCCTACCTTGCTATCCTACGTGCTTAACCATCATGATCTAATCACTTTTTCAGCGACTCTGACTTCATTCGTAGGTAAGAAAACTCAAACCCTAACCTATTTTGAAGCTTAGAATAGTCTAAGTGATGTTGTAGCTAACCTGTTTCATGCCTTAGGTAACCTATTCGCCGTTGACAAAGACTTATCGTCCGAATCACATCCATTATGTATTTTCTGGTTTAAGGTGCGGACTATATACGTTTAGGTTATTATTTTCAAGACTTTCAATGTTAAGTAATGATTTATTCTTGCCTAGGATGCTATTAACATGTATAAAGTGTTGTCCATTTCATTTTTCAGTTATACGTTAACTATGTTGAATATACTGTATTCTTCGTATTTGTAGAAAATACTGTATACGTATAAAATTTAAATTTTTGCTTGCCATGATTAACTGCCGTCTATGTATGCTAGATGTTTGTGTAATAACTCCTGGGCTAAAAGTTTAGCCCAAATACATGATATACCAATATATGATATGTATTTAGTATGTATAGCCTAAGTATTTGACAAAATGCCTAAATGAGAAAATGCATGTTGTAATGTATTTAACGAGGATGTTGAGATGCGATCCTCAACTCCCTCATGCATAGTTACAGTTTCCTCTATGTAACTTATCTCACTACTATGTGATTCATGGGAAAATTACCTATATATGATAACATGTCTAATATGTGTTTATTGACATATTTGTATGCGTAAGGAATTTGATGCAATGATTGCTGTGATTGTTTTTCATTATTATATAATTTTTATGTATGTGACAACTCCTTGGCAAAGGGATTTGCTCTAATATGTGATATGGTCGACATATGTAATGTATGTTGATTAGTGTAATCTAAGTATTTGTATAAATGCCTAAGTGAGTTAGTAGTTAGTAAAAACATGATTGCTAAGGTTGTTGAGATATGAATCTCAATCACAATACTTGAGTATATGATTTTCTCCATGCATTGTGTAACTTAGATTATTTGTATTAACTGTATATATGATTTCCTCCATGAATTGATTAACTTAGATGAATCATGTTAAAGGTGTATATGATTTCTTTCATGTACTGTATTTACATTTAAGTTATACTTCATGAATGTCCACATGTTTGTAGGATATGCCTCATATGCCTGTTATGGAATTTGTACATGATTGGGGCTGTACTACACTCCAGGTAATCGGTAATTGTACTCCAAATGGTGGTTGAGGTTGTCTTCGCCACATAGGATGAGTTTAATGAATCTGAGTCGTACTTGGGATGTTCGGCAATGGTTAGGCCACACGGAGTGCTTATGCATTCCATGTCGTTCAACTCAACGTACGCTTGGCCTAGTTGAGGTTATCAACTAACCCAATTGACCGATGTTTATTCACTATGTTTGTCGTAACTATTTGAATCTAAGACACCGAGCTTACTAGTGAAACTCCCGTTAACTGTGGTACCATGATCCCCTAAGACTCATGAGCCGGACATGGTGGTATGGGACACCGTGGTTGAGCTGTCGGCCTATGATGGGGCCACAAACCTCCTTATAGTGACCAGTGAGCACCCTACTTTGAGCAGATTATGGTGGTGTGGGACACTATATTCTTGCTGTCGGCCTACACTGATTGGTGACGAGCCCTCTGTAGTGACCTTGAGTTTATCCTAACACTGCAAGGGGCGACGAGTCCTGTTGCAGTCTTGAGGATATAAGTAGGCCTGTATTGATAAGGTGAAGGGAGAGTGGTGTAACGATTGCGCGCAACAGCCTTGACAGCCCTTGCAGTGACCTAGAACCGTAAGATCGTATGAGAATTCCTAAGACTGACCACCCTGGAATGGATCAACGTTGGGAAATGATACAAGGGAGGTGTGTTGAGGCACAAAAAATATCTCATTGCAGTGGTCAGGGAATCTCATGGTGTTGATATGTTCCAAGGGTAGTTTAGGTATTTTGGTACAGATCCAGCTACAGGGGTAGTTTAGGTATTTTGGTACAGATCCAGCTCCAAGGGTAGTTTAGGGAATTGAAGCAGAAGAAGATTGGAAAGCAAGGTGCAAGAGAGAAGAATAAAAGAAAGAAGAGAAGTGCCTTTTGAGATTGGTTGAGCGGGACCGCGCAATAGATGTCGGTTGCGCAGGACCGCACAACAAAGATCCCTTGCACAGGTTTTTAAGGAAAGGAAAAGAGAAGAAGAACAGGCCAGTTTTTAAGGAGTTTGCGCGGTTCCGTGCAAATAATATCTATTGCTCGATGTCGCGCAATTGATGTTCCCTGCGCACGGCCGCGCAACTGATATTTCAATTGCTCAGGATCTCGCAATAAGCTATGAAAATCGTCCTTTGCAAAAAGGTCCAAAGTGTTGAAAGAATAGTCCCACATCGCTAAGATCGGGATTTCCATGAGCTCGAGGGCCTATAAATACCCCCTCCCCTCCTTCATTGAAGAGGATGGAAGATTTTCAAGAGGAGCAAAGTGGAGCGGAAGACAAAAGGTAGGAGCGAAGTCTCCTGGTAGTTGCGCAGGACGGTGCAACCAGACTGCCTTGCAGTCTGTGAAGTCCAAGAGCCGTTGTGCTGTCGAAGTCTGTGGCCCAGGCTTCCTTTCTTCAGGTTTTCTCCTCTTCATGGGTTCTAAGGAGAAAGATTAGTCGATTTAATCGACATTCCTCCTAAGTCCCAGAGGATGATCAAAATAGGCGCCGAAAGGCTACTAAAATTTCTATCTCCTTGAAGACTGGTTGATCGATTCGTCAATTCCTCCTAAGTATCCAGGAGATGATCGAAATAGCGTCGGAATGCTGTCAAAATTTCCATCAAGCCATCTTCTCTTTCATTCAGTACATTGCATTAATTGTACTTTGTTTTCAGAATCAAGGGAATCAGAGGATGTAAATGAACTCAGATAAATGTGATGAATGTTCTCTCATTCATTCTTTGTTATCATTGAATAAATCCCCCGAAATGAAACACATTTGTTTTCTTGTCGAAACAAAATGGCGACTCCACTGGGGATTTTTATTATTCAATGGTAACTTAGAAAATATTAAGAGAATATTTATCACTTTTTGGCGTCTGTATAGATGCCAAAATGGCGACTCTCAGTGGGAACATCCTCCCCTTCATCTCTGAAAATAAAATATTATTTATTTAATAAATTAGCTAACGCTCTGTTCTGAATGACAGGTATATCACATCCAATATACTTCCACCAACAAAGTTTCAGGAATGATCAAATCCATTTCGATCAAAGACAAATAATGCCAGAACAATGGTAGTTACCGGAGAAAGCTAGCTTCTTGCACTGGAGCGATTCAAATATCAACTAGTCAATACATGTCTAAGGAAGAGGAACAGGCTTCCTCGATCTGTCTTAGATTACAATTCATTGCCTAAGTACGCATCTTTCACGGCATTGCTGAGGATGAAGTTATATTCCCAGCGATAGATGGGGAATTATCATTTGCTCAGAAGTACACTGAAAAAAAAAAGAAGTCAATTCGACAATTTTAGATGCTTGATAGAAAGCATTCAGAGTTCTGGAGCCAATTCAAATTCACCTGGTCGAAATATCAATTATTAATTCTCAAAATATATCGGCAACGGTGAAATATCAATTATTGATTCTCAGAATATATCGGCAACGACGAAATATCAATTATTAGTAGTGGAATAAATCTACATGGTCAACCACACAGATCTTACGACAGCAATGATAAAATATCAATTAAGGCACCCTAGCCAAGCCTATATGGCCCGCTACGCTTAAGAGCTATAATCAATCAAGGCAGTCTAGTCAAGCCGATGGCCTGCTACACATAAGACCTACAAAGCTTCAACAATTACATAGCCCGAAATCGGCGGTAAACTACTTTGCTCCTTGAGCCTATGCCCGAAATCGGTGGTAAACTACTTTGATCCTTGAGCCATTGCCCGAAATCGGTGGTAAACTACTTTGCTCCTTGAGCCCATGCCCGAAATTGGCGGTAAACTACTTTGCTCTTTGAGCCCAGTATCAAGTCCAATTCAGTCGTCTAGTCGAGTCAAGTTTAGTCATCCAGTTTAGTCAAGTCTGGTCAAGTCAAGTTAAGTTTTGTCCAGTCAAAGTATGGTTAGTCAAAGTACACTGGCACCAGTGCTCAAAAGCATAAAATTAAAGTTTAGCATTTAAAATGCTGCAAATACATATTTCAATATAGATATGTTCAAACAAGCAATTGCCTGATGAAATTTTTAAACATTGATTAGACAAACATGCAAAAATGCATTTCTCTTGAATCAGGTTCAAATTACATCAACAGTAAATGCCTTCAAGATATTGGCGTTATCTAGTCAAAAGCTCAAATCTCCGAGGTCAAATACTATATTGACAAGAGCTGTGAAGTTCCCAAAAGGGGACAGAGGACAAACTAGTGAAGAATTATCATTCTCTATCAGACAGTATAAGGACTCTGATATATTCTTTGGAGTCATGAAAAGAGCGAAAAAGATTATTCATTCTTCAAAAGTATCAGAAGGCTTCGCTTCATAAATATTATCTCTAAAGAAATCTGTATGCGACATTGACCTGGAGAGGGGGCAGGATTTAATGTCCTCAAAATAATCTATGCCTTGGTCTTTCTGATAATCTCCTATATGTGGCGAAGGAGTTTATATGCCGAGAATTATGGATAATAATATTGTAAGACTCCAAGTATCAGATCTGACGAAGACAAAGAACAAATGGAAGCATCATCAAATCAGCAAAGATCCAAGAAAAAGTCTATGAAGAAATGCTAAGAAGCACAAATTCGAGAAGACTCAGTAAAAAGACTCAGCGATTGAACCTTTGAAGCTAAAGATGAAATCTCCAAGAGTGTAATATAAAGAATACAAATGCTACGCACGATGACAAGCGCAAAGATTGATTAAATTATATTGCGAATATCACAATCGACCTAAGAAGAGAAGAAACTCTTAATCTATTTCAAAAATTATCAATGCTTCATAAAGCTATATTGAAAATTATAATGAATTAAAATACTAATTCCGATAAATTTGGCAGGAGAAACCATTATTCAAAAGCTTGGGTTATGCAGATCATGAGTAAAGGAAACAATCGAAAAAGTTATTGCAGAAGAAGCAACATTAAAGAACAGCCCCAGATATAGAGCAAAAGGAAAGAATCGCTAGAGCTTATCAAAAGGAAAGAATCGCTGGAGCTGATCAAAAGGAAAGAATAGCTAGAGTTGATCAAAGAGACCGTTACAGCAGCAACAATGTTGAAAGAAAGTTCTCTGATCAAATCGCTCAAAGAAAAAGTCGTCACAACTGTTGCAGAAGTGTGCTTCAATGAAAAAAGAATTTTATCCTCTTTAGTGAAACATCTGCTCAACACTGCTGACTGTCAGCATTCCAGTCTTCCACTCGAATGCCAGCATTTCTAGTACTCCGCTTGAGCGTCAGCATTCCAGTCTTCCGCGTGAGCGATAATATTCAAGCCTTCTGTTCGAGCGCCATCATTCAAGTCTCCTGGTCAAACACAATCATGCAAGCCTTTCATTCAAAAGCGATCACCCAGTCTTCCGTTTGAATACGAGCATTTAAGTCTTCCTTTCGAACGCGATCATTCAATTTTCTGGTCAAGTATGATCATCCAGTCTGCCATGTAAGTATGATCATCCAGTCTGCCATGCAAGCAAGATCATTCGGTCATCCTTCAGTTACAGTTCATTCAAGTTCTTTAGGCAGAGGAAGATCGATCCTCCATTTGATTTCAGGAATCAATCAAAGAAGGATCGAGGGAGCATCTGTTGAAGCACAAAAAATATCTCATTGCAGTGGTCAAGGAATCTCATGGTGTTGATATGCTCCAAGGGTAGTTTAGGTATTTTGGTACAGATCCAGCTCCAAGGGTAGTTTAGGTATTTTGGTACAGATCCAGCTCCAAGGGTAGTTTAGGTATTTTGGTACAGATCCAGCTCCAAGGGTAGTTTAGGGGATTAAAGTAGAAGAAGATTGGAAAGCAAGGTGCAAGAAAGAAGAATTAAACAAAGAAGACAAGTGCCTTTTGAGATTGGTTGCGCGGGACCACGCAATAGATGTCGGTTGCACAGGACCGTACAATAAATATCCCTTGCACGAGTTTTTAAGGAAAGGAAAAGAGAAGAAGAACAAGCCAGTTTTTAAGGAGTTTGTGCAGTTCTGCGCAAATAATATCTATTGCATGGTGTCGAGCAATTGATGTTCCCTACGCACAGCCACGCAACTGATATTTCGGTTGCGCAGGATCTCGTAATAAGATATGGAAATCGTCCTTTACAAAAAGGTCCAAAGTGTTGAAAGAATAGTCCCACATCGCTAAGATCGGGATTTTCATGAGCTCGAGGGCCTATAAATACCCCCTCCCCTCCTTCATTGAAGAGGATGGAAATTTTTAAGAGGAGCAAAGCGGAGCAAAAGACAGAAGGCAGGAGCGAAGTCTCCTGGGAGTTGCGCAGGACCGCGCAACCGATGATCCGTGCAACCGGACTGCCCTGCAGTTTGTGAAGTCCAAGAGCCGTTGTGCTGCCGAAGTCTGTGGCCTAGGCTTCCTTTCTCCCGGTTTTCTCCTCTTCATGAGTTCTAAGGAGAAAGATCAGTCGATTTAATTGACATTCCTCCTAAGTCCCAGAGGATGATCAAAATAGGCGCCAAAAAGCTGCTGAAATTTCTATCTCCTTGAAGACTGGTTGATCGATTCATCAATTCCTCCTAACTATCCAGGAGATGATCGAAATAGCGTCGGAATGCTGCCAAAATTTCCATCAAGCCATCTTCTCTTTCATTCAGTACATTGCATTAATTGTACTTTATTTTCAGAATCAAGGGAATCAGAGGATGTAAATCAACTCAGATAAATGTGATGAATGTTCTCTCATTCATTCTTTGTTATCATTAAATAAATCTCTCGAAATGAAACGCATTTGTTTTCTTGTCGAAACAAGGTGCCTTAGCTTCCTAATCCTGCTATATGAAAAGGACTAATAAGAACTTGGTAAGCATATTCATAACACCGTATTGCATGTGCTAACGGGGTTGGTGATAGAGCACTGAGGAAGTGATTCATGCCACAATCGTTAGATGACGTCGCAGAGGGGATTGTGGTGAGGACATGCATCATTCTTCATATCATCCTTGCATTAACAAAAGTATCTAGGACCTGTTTGATTGTACTGCCTTATCATTACTGCTTGATTGAATTGATAATATGTTAACCTTTGCTGTATAGTTTTCATTGAGTTGATCACTCACTCTCACGTTACGGGACGGTGTTGGCCACACCAACCAGTCCCTATTTTAGTTTCAGATGATGGCGATGCTTGCGAAGCAGAGCCGGACTTGATGATGATGAGGATTCCTCCTATATGTAGGTTCTGATCGACGGGGTTACATGGTTGTTGATTAGATGCCAATACACTTGGTATTTTACCTTTTATTTAAACACTCATGAATATTCTTTTTGTTCATTTTTGGAGTATACATGTATATATTTAACCTGGTAACATGTTCACACTCTAGAGACTTATAACAGTCTATATATGTTCTATATACTATCACAGTCTTTCACTCGCATAATTTAACTGTCTCTAGAGTATGATATGTTGTTTTAGCTTAATCCCACTCATGTCTAGTACACTAACATAGACAACACTCAATCATAAGCATTTATATTGCATAAGTGATGTTCTGAAACTCGAGAGTGGAGTTTATGCTCAACCCCCGATTTTCGTGATGTTACATTAACACTCCACATTTTAAAATGACGATAGAAGAGTTCCAACATGCATTTGGCATATGGAATGGTCTCTGAATTAGGCAATTCTGGTGTAACTTGGAAGCTTGACAAGTTACCATTGCAATGAGCTATAATACTCTAAATTCAACCTCTGAAGAGAGAGTTATGAGGGTTATTATTGGACAAGGATATGATGGAAAAATTTGAGAAGGACGACTGTGTCTCACTTACAGATGCCCAAATGATCTCTGAATACGACGATTCCTATCAGAAATTTAAGAGCACTAAAGTTCCTTTCAGATGGCACAAAATCGACCAATTTCAGCATCAAATGATGGATTTATAGGCATCTCCTTTGGATCAAGCGATTAGGAAAGATTAACAATCCATAGTATAAAATGACGATCAAAGAGTTCCAGCGTGCGTTTGGCATATCGAACGATTTCTGAATTTGGCAATTCTTGTGCAACTTAGAAGCTTAAAAAGTTACCAAATAGTCTAAATTTGACCTCTGAAGAGAGAGTTATAAGGGTTACTATTGGACAAGGAGTTGTAGGAAAAATTCAGGACTGATGATTGCGATCCCCTTATGAATTCCCAAATGGTCTAGTATAGGACGATTCTAGTCAGAAATTTAAGAGCACTAAAGTACCTTTCAAATGACAAAAAATTGACCCAATCTGATATCAAGTGATGGAGTTTTAGGCGTCTCCATTGGATAGCATGATTTGGAAAGATTAACACTCCACGTTTTAAAATGATGATTGAAGAGTTCCAAGGTGCATTCGGCATATTGAACGATCTCTGAATTAGTCAATTTTGGTAAAACTTGGAAGCTTGACAAGTTAAAATTGCAATGAGCTACAATACTCTAAATTCGACCTCTGAAGAGAGAGTTATGAGGGTTACTATTGGACAAGTATATGATGGAAAAATTCAAGACCGACGACTGCAATCTCACTTACGGATGCCCAAATGGTCTTGGAATATGACGATTCCAGTCAGAAATTTAAGAGCATTAAAGTACCTTTCAAATGGCCCAAAATTGACCAATTTCGGCATCAAATGATGGATTTATAGGCATCTCCTTTGGATCACGCGATTAGGAGAGATTAACAATCCATATTGTAAAATGACGATCGAAGAGTTCCAACGTGCTTTTGGCATATTGAACAATCTCTAATTAGGCAATTCTAGTGCAACTTGGAAGCTTAACAAGTTACCTTTGCTATGAGCTAAAATAGTCTAAATTCGACCTCCTAAGAGAGAGTTATAAGGGTTAATCATGGACAAGGAGACAAAGGAAAAATTTAGGAGTGACGACTGCTATCCCACTTACAGATACCCAAATGGTCTCGGTATATGACGATTCCAATCAGAAATTTAAGAGCCCTAAAGTATCTTTTTGATGACCAAAAATTGACCCAATTTGACGTCAAATGATGGAGTTAAAGGTGCCCCCGTTGGATCGCGGTATTTGGAAAGATTAACACTCCATATTTTAAAATGACGATTGAAGAGTTCCAACATGCTTTTGGCTTATCGAACGGTCTCTAAATTAGGAAAATCTGGTGCAACCTGGAAGCTTGACAAGTCACCATTGCAATGAGCTAAAATAGTCTAAATTCGACCTCTGAAGAGTGAGTTATGAGGGTTACTATTGGACAAGAAGATGAAGGAAAAATTCAGAACCCACGACTGTGATCCCACTTACGGATGCCCAAAGGGTCTTGGAATACGATGATTCTAGTCATAAATTTAAGAGCACTAAAGTACCTTTCATATGACCAAAAATTGACCCAATCTGAAATCAAATGATGACGTTATAGGCATCTCCGTATGATTGCTCGATTTGGAAAGATTAACAATCCATATTGTAAAATGATGTTCGAAGTGTTCCAATGTGCTTTTGGCATATCAAACAGTTTCTAAATTAGGTAATTCTAGCACAAGTTGGAAGCTTTACAAGTTACCATTGGAATGAGCTAAAATAATCTAAATTCGACCTCTAAAGAGAGAGTTATGAGGGTTATTAGAGGATAAGGAGATGAAGGAAAAATTTAAGACCGACGACTGTGATCCCACTTATGGTTGCCAAAATGGGCATGGAGTACTGTGATTCCACTCAAAAATCAAAGAGCCCAAAAGTACCTTTTAAATGACCAAAAATCAACCCTATCCGACATCAAATGATGGAGTTATAGGTGTCTCCATTGGATCACGAGATTTGGAAAGATTAACAATCCATATTGTAAAATGACTATCGAAGTGTTCCAACGTGCTTTTGGCATAACGATCGATCTCTAAATTAGGTAATTCTGTTACAAGTTGGAAGCTTGACAAGTTACCATTGCAATGAGCAGAAGTACTCAAAATTTGACCTATGAAGAGAGAGTTATGAGGGTTACTATTGGACAAGGAGATGAAGTAAAAATTTAGGACCAACAACTGCAATCCCACTTACGGATGCCCAAATGGTCTTGGAATACGACGATTCCAATCAAAGATTTAAGAGCACTAAAGAACCTTTCAGATGACCAAAAATTGACCCCATCCGACATCAAATGATGGAGTTATAGGCGTCCCCATTGGATCACATGATTTGGAAAGATTAACAATCCATATTGTAAAATGATGATTCAAGAGTACCAACATGCTTTTGGCATATCGAATTGTCTTTGAATTTGGCAATTCTGGTGCAACTTGGAAGCTTGACAAGTTACCATTGCAATGAGGTACAATAGTCTAAATTTGACCTCTGAAGAGAGAGTTATGAGGGTTACTATTGGACAAGGATATGATGGAAAAATTCAAGACCGACGACTGCGATCTCACTTATGAATGTCCAAATGGTCTCAGAATACGACGATTCCAGTCAAAAATTTAAGAGCACTAAAGTACCTTTCAGATGACCCAAATTCGACCAAATTCAGCATTAAATGATGGATTTATAAGCATCTCCATATTGTAAAATGACGATCAAAGAGTTCCAACGTGTGTTTGGCATATCAAACGATCTCTGAATTAGGCAATTCTGGTGCAACTTGGAAGCTTATCAAGTTACCATTGCTATGAGCTAAAATAGTCTAAATTCGAGAGAGTTATAAGGGCTACTTTTGGACAAGGAGATGAAGGAAAAATTCAGGACCGACGACTGCTATCCCACTTACGAATACCTAAATGGTCTCGGTATATGACGATTCTAGTCAGAAATTTAAGAACACTAAAGTACCTTTTAAATGACCAAAATTGACCCAATCTGATGTCAAATGATAGAGTTAAAGGCGTCTCCGTTGGATAGCGTGATTTGGAAAGATTAACACTCCATATTTTAAAATGACGATTGAAGAGTTCCTTCATACTTTTGGCATATTGAACGGTTCTGAATTAGGCAAATCTAGTGTAACTGGAAGCTTGACAAGTTACCATTACAATGACCTGAAATAGTCTAAATTCGACCTCTGAAGAGATAGTTATGAGGGTTACTATTGAACAAGGAGATGAAGGAAAAATTCAGAACCCATGACTGTGATCCCACTTACGGATGCCCAAATGGTCTTGAAATACGGCGATTCTAGTCAGAAATTTAAGAGCACTAAAGCACCTTTCATATGACCAAAAATTGACCCAATCTGAAATCAAATGATGGCGTTATAGGTGTCTCCGTATGATTGCTCGAATTGGAAAGATTAACAATCCATATTGTAAAATGATGATCGAAGTGTTCCAACGTGCTTTTAGCCTATTGAACAGTCTCTAAATTAGGCAATTGTGGTGTAAGTTGGAAGCTTTACAAGTTACCATTGTAATGAGCTGAAATAGTCTAAATTCGACCTCTAAAGAGAGAGTTATGAGGGTTATTATAGGATAAGGAGATGAAGGAAAAATTCAAGACCGACGACTGCGAACCCACTTACGGATGCCCAAATGGGCTTGGAATATGATGATTCCAGTCAAAAATTAAAGAGCCCTAAAGTACCTTTTAAATTACCAAAAATCGACCCTATCGAACATCAAATGATGGAGTTATAGGCATCTCTATTGCATCATGCGATTTGGAAAGATTAACAATCCATATTCTAAAATTACAATTGAAGTGTTCCAACCTGCTTTCGGCATAACGATCGGTCTCTAAATTAGGAAATTCTAGTGCAAGGAGATGAAGTAAAAATTCAGGATCGATGATTGCGATCCCACTTATGGATGCCCAAATGTTCTCAGAATACGATGATTCCAGTCAAAAATTTAAGAGCACTAAAGTACCTTTCAGATGACCAAAAATTGACCCAATCCAACATCAAATGATGGAGTTATAGGTGTCCCCATTGTATCACATGATTTGGAAAGATTAACAATCCATATTGTAAAATGATGATCGAAGAGTTCCAATGTGCTTTTGGCATATCTAACTGTCTTTGAGTTAAGCAATTTTAATGCAAGTTGGAAACTTGACAAGTAACCATTGCAATGAGCTGAATTACTCTAAATTTGATCTCTAAAGAGAGAGTTATGAGGGTTATTATAGGATAAGGAGATGAAGGAAAAATTCAAGACCGACGACTGCGATCCCACTTACGGATGCCCAAATGGGCTTGGAATATGATGATTCCAGTCAAAAATTAAAGAGCCCTAAAGTACCTTTTAAATTACCAAAAATTGACCCTATCGGACATCAAATGATGGAGTTATAGGCATCTCTATTGCATCATGCGATTTGGAAAGATTAACAATCCATATTCTAAAATTACAATTGAAGTGTTCCAACCTGCTTTCGGCATAACGATCGGTCTCTAAATTAGGAAATTCTAGTGCAAGGAGATGAAGTAAAAATTCAGGATCGATGATTGCGATCCCACTTATGGATGCCCAAATGTTCTCAGAATACGATGATTCCAGTCAAAAATTTAAGAGCACTAAAGTACCTTTCAGATGACCAAAAATTGACCCAATCCAACATCAAATGATGGAGTTATAGGTGTCCCCATTGTATCACATGATTTGGAAAGATTAACAATCCATATTGTAAAATGATGATCGAAGAGTTCCAACGTGCTTTTGGCATATCTAACTGTCTTTGAGTTAAGCAATTTTAATGCAAGTTGGAAACTTGACAAGTAACCATTGCAATGAGCTGAATTACTCTAAATTTGATCTCTAAAGAGAGAGTTATGAGGGTTACTATTGGTGTAACATCCCAAAAATCGGGGGTTAAGCATAAACTCCACTCCTGAGTTCCAGAACATCACTTATGCAACATTTTCAATGATGGATGAATGTCGGCGGCAGTAGTACATAAAGCATGAGGTGGATTAAGCCAAAACAGCATATCATACTCCAGAGACAGTTAAATTAGCAAGCGAAAGAATGTGATAGATATATAGAATATATGAACTGTTGTAGGTCTCCAGAGTGTGAACATGTTACCAAGTTAACTAAATACATGTATACTTTACAATAAAAAGAAAAGAATATACATGAGTGTGTAAATAAAAGGTAAAATACCAAGTGTATTGGCATCTAATCAGTAACCCTGTAAACCCGTCGATCAGAACCTGCATACAGGAGGGATACTGTACAACACCGTCCCGTAACGTGGGAGTGAGTAGCTAACTCAGTGGAATCATAGTGCAAGGGTTAACATGTTACCAAATCAATCACATGATAATAGTAAAGCAAACAATCAGACATTCCTAGATACTATGATTAATGCAAGCATGAAATGACATGATGGATGCCCTCACCGACATACTCCCTCATGCGACACCATCTTACGTCCGCAGCATGCTTTCTTCCCTCAGTGCTCCACATCTTCCAGGCACATGCAGTGTGATATGAATATGATTATCGAGTTGTTATTAGTCCTTTTCATACAGCAGGATTGGGAAACTAAGGTACCTCCCTCATATCAATACCCAAACAATGATCCTGTCTAGGGTTGTCACTCCTAGTAGTCTCATATGATGATATATTTCTAGGTCGCTGTAAGGGCTGTCAGGGCTGTTGCACGCACTTATTTGTAACACCTCAGATTTTTGCCAACCTGGGGTTAGACGTCCTTAGGCAATGGGTCAACCTTATCATTTTCAGAGCTCAATCCCAATGCTAAAGAAATCACTCTTCAACCCATTTCCTTCAAAATAATATCGAAGCTAAAAATTACCATGAATAGTAAATAAATGGGTAAAATGGGTTTTGACCCTTAACCTTTTGGAATCTAACAAAATATATGGGTTATTTGGATGGATTAGCCTCTCCTACCCTAAAATCATATGTCACATGATGCATAAACTCATTCTGGTTTACAAACTGGCCCCAAAATGCTCCAAGTGGAGTCTTAGGCCTATCCAAGCCCAAATACAATGAACCAGGGTGGGTCCCACATATATTTGGGGTCCCTAGGGCAGGGCGAAACCAGCCCATATGGCCGGCATCGCCGGATTGCGACTCGCCAATTCGGCGAGGGCTCGCCGGTCAACGGGCCAGGCTGGGTCCGGGCTTCGGGTCAACGCAGTTTGGGGGGTAAGGTACCTCCCCTAGGTGTGGGCCGTCCCTTAAAACCTCCCCGATCAGGTACTTCCTTCACAAAGTGACCCTCCAAGCTCTCCTTTCTCACCAAAACGCCTGATTTTTGGCAAAAACCACCCCTCCAAACTCTTCCTTCTTCCGTTTCCAAACACCCTCGCTCCACCCTTCAAATCTCATCTCAAATGAAAATCAATAAAGGCTACTTCCTTTAGAAATCCAATGAGAATTAACTAGCGCTGCACTAGATGGCCTATGAAATTCTCACCAATCACTTTCAATACAATCTGCTAGAGTCAAAACGTATAGGATAGGTGACGCTACAATACCGTAAAACCTAGGATCAAACTCTATTCCCGATTACTCTCGGGAGCACCTTGAAACTTTGTATCAACTCTGGACCGCACGTCGGAAGTCCGATTACCCGGAACTTAGACAATCTTGACCGCCTAGTTGGACTTGACAATCACCTAGAAAATCAAGTCTAAATGATATCCCACGACGATTTCCTTGAGTCTAGAGTGAAGAGTGTGAGAAATGTTAGAAATTAATAAAATTTATGAAATCTGGCACGTGTCGCTTGCGCGACATTTTCTAAGCGTTCTGACCGTCAGAATTCGATCAAACTTTACCCTCGGATCAGGATAGGTGACCCTTACATGTCAACGCACTTGTGGCCCTGATCGAGTACCGGTAGCTGTTGAACTGAAACTGGTCCGCCACGTGCGATCTGGTAACACTACCGGACTGAAAACTTGATGTGAGCAGGATCCAGTATCCATGAGCTTAAGTCTGACCGCATTCGGCCAGGGGACCTCCAGAAATGCTCCGTTGAGACGGAACAGTCCGTATTTGGACATAAAATAAGTATACCTTGGCCCCAAGTCTATTTTCGTCACTTTTGGACTTATAAAAAGGACTTAAACCCTTGCTCTTTCATTCCATACAAATTTGGAGAGAGAAGAGAGAAAAGAGAGGGAGAAAGAGAGAGAAAGGGAGGGAGATTTGGAGCTCTCTCATGTGATTCTTCCCTGCTGCTCCATGTTCCATAGCCGCCGCTTCTGCACCGCCATTCCGATGTTTTCAGCTCCATTCTTAGGTAAGAAATCCTAAACCTAACCTGATTTGAAGCTTAGAATAGTTGTAGTGTTGGTATAGCTAACCTGTTTCATGCCATAGGTACCGTACCCGCCGTTGACGAAGACTTATCGTCTGAATCAACTCCGTTTCACAATTTCTGGTTTAAGGTGAGGATTTTAGACGCTTTGATTAACTGATTTCAAAGCTTTTAATGTCGTTTAATAGTATATTATCGACGACAACGCCGTTTGACATGTACAACATGCTTTCCGTTTTCCGTTTCGCAAACGTACTGTAAATATGAGATTTAGGGTATTTTAGGCATTTATAGGAAATACCGCATACGTCCGTATTTTGCTGAAATGCTTGACATGTAAATTCATCGTGTTATGATATTATGTATGCGTGTATAATCTGTTTGGCGAAGAGATTCGCCCTAATGCGCACTTTGGGTCGACATGCGCTATGTAGACTAAGGTGTATAGACTAAGTGTTTGTATAAATGTTTGTATTAGTATGTATTGAGTAAATGGTATAGTAGATTAGTTTTGAGAATGAATTCTCAATCCATATGATGTTGTATATGATTTCCTATATGTTGGCTATATGTATTGATTTCATTATATACATGAAATGCATGTGTTGGATGATTTGCTTAAGTTGTATGTTATAACATGTGTCAACATGCTTACATTGTTGTATTTCATTTCTGCTACTCTCATATGATTACTGATGTTGATATTCAAGTGTTTGGGGTTGTACGTTAGTCCAGGCAGTCGGTAATGGATTGAATTCGTGGTTGGCTTCTATTTGCCACGAAGGACGCATCGATGAATGCGAGTCGTGTTTTGAGTTGGTGGCAGTGGTTAGGCCACACGAAGTGTTTCATGCACTTCATGTCGTTTGACTTGAAATGCACTCGTACTAGTCGAGCCCGTCAAATAACCCGACTGGCCATTGTATGTTCATCCTGTATGAGTCATAACTGCTTGAACCTAGGGTACTGAACTTACCATTGGAAACCCTGTTAACCATGGTACCTTGATCCATAAAGACTCACGAACCGAGCATGGTGCTATGGGACATCGTGGTCGAGCTGTCGGCCTACGTTGGGGCCACAAACCTCCCCGTAGTGACCAGTGAGCAACCCAGACTCGTGAGCAGATTATGGTGGTATGGGACACTATATTCTTGTTGTCGGCCTACACTGATCAGGTGACGAGCCCTTTGTAGTGACCTCGAGCGTATTCTGAGTCTGCGGGAGGCGATGACCCTTCCGTAGTGATGAGAGTACATTAGGTCTATATTGATAAGGTGATGGGGGAGAAGTGCAACGAGTACGAGCAACAGCCCTGGCAGCCCTTCCAGCGACCTATAAATATAACATCGTATGAGATTACTAGGAGTGACGACCCTAGACAGGATCTGTGTTGGATTGATATAAGGAAGGTACCTTAGTTTTTCAATCCTGCTGTATGAAAAGGACTAATAACAATCAGGTAATCATTACTCATATCGCATTGCATGTGCCTGGAAGATGTGGAGCACTGCGGGAAGAAAGCATGCCGCGGGCGTAAGATGGTGCCGCATGAAGGAGTATATCGGTGAGGGCATCCATCATGTCATCTCATGCTTGCATTAATAACAGTATCTAGGAATGTTTGATTGTCTGCTTTACTATTATCACGTGATTGATTTGATAACATGTTAAGCTTTGCTCTATTATTCCACTGAGTTGATCACTCACTCCCACGTTACGAGACGGTGTTTCCGGACACCCACCAGACCCGGTTGTAGTTGCAGATGATGGCGCTGCTTGTGAAGCAGAGCCGGACTTGTATGATGATGAGGAGGACTTCTCCTCCGTGTTCTAATCGACGGGATCACAGGGAGGTTGATTAGATGCCTTGGCACTTGTCATTTTATATTTTTGGAGCACTCATATAAATTCTTTTCTTTCCATGTTTAGAGTATACATGTATTTAATTAACCTGGTAACATGTTCACAATCTGGAGACTTATAATCAATTATATATTCTATGTATTTATCACAGTCTTCCGCTTGCTAATTTAACTGTCTTTGGAGTATGATATGCTGTTTTGGCTTAGGCTCAATCTTATTTAATGTCATTCTACAGACAACATGCATTCATCATTATCTATGTTGCATAAATGACGTTCTGAAACTCGGGAGTTGGGTTTCTACCTGACTCCCAATTTTTGGGGTGTTACATTGTTGCACCGCTCCCCCATCACCTTATCAATACAGGCCTAGTTTATATCCTTAAGACTGCATCAGGACTCGTCGCCACCATGTGGTGTCAGGATAAACTCAAGGTCACTACAAAGGGCTATCAGGGCTATTGCTCGCACTCGTTGCTCCACTCCCCCATCACCTTATCAATGTAGGCCGACAACAAGAATATAGTGTCCCATACCACCATAATCTTCTCAGAGTAGGGTGCTCACTGGTCACTACGGGGAGGTTTGTGGCCCCAGCGTAGGCCGACAGCTCGACCACGGTGTCCCATACCACCATGCCCGGCTCATGAGTCTTAGGGGATCGAGGTACCACGGTTATCAGGGTTAACACTGGTAAGTTCAGTACCTTAGGTTCAAGCAGTTATGACGAATACAAGGTGAACATACAATGGTTAGTCGGGTTACTTGATGAGTCCGACTAGCACGAGCGCACGTCGAATCGACCGACATGAAGTGCACAAGCACTTCGCGTGGCCTAACCACTGCCGACGACTCTAGTACGACTCAGGTTCGTCATACACATCCTTTATGGTGAATATAATCCAACCACGAATTCTAAACTGTTACCGACTGCTTGGACTA
Organism: Magnolia kwangsiensis; assembly: GCA_037074715.1. Taxonomy (NCBI): domain Eukaryota; kingdom Viridiplantae; phylum Streptophyta; class Magnoliopsida; order Magnoliales; family Magnoliaceae; genus Magnolia; species Magnolia kwangsiensis. The sequence goes on along the minus strand of CM073575.1, from coordinate 75,331,004 downwards.
GAGTATAGCCCCAAGCACATGTAATCTACATCAATAATCATATGAGAGAGACAGAATCGAAATACAAGAAATTCTAGCATGTTATCAGCATAATATAACATACATCATAAGCAGTTAATCATACATGAGTATTTCACACCTAAGGTAATCAATTCAAATACAACAACATGGAGGAAATCATGTGCATCATCGAAGTAGTTGAGAATCCAGTCTCAACGCTAATCTACAACACCATTTACTCAATACTTACTGATACATACATTTATACAAACACTTAGACTATTCAACTCCAACGTACTTGACGTATGTTGATTCCAACATATAATATGACAGATCCTTATATCAAGGAGTTGTCTAATACACAACAATCATGTTTTTACATTTCAAACATATGGCAGGCATAAATCATATTGATTTAGGCATTTCAACAAACACTTAGTCTACACACATTAGTCTACATAGCATATGTCGGCCAATATGTGCATTAGGGCGAATCTCTTCGCCAAACAGATCGTACACGTATATCTTGTATAATAACATGACAAATAAACATGACAATCATTTTAGCAAAATACGGATGCATACAGTATTTCCTATAAATGCCTAAAATACCCTAAATCTCATATTCACCATACGCAGTCGAAATGAAAAACAGACAGCATGTTCTACATGTCAAACGGCGTTCATGTCGATAATTTACTATTAAACGACATTGAAAGCTTTGAAAATAGTCAACCTAAGCATCTAGAATCCTCACCTTTCGTGGTAAAAGCGTATCGAATCGAATAGAAACTCTACGCTTCATCAACGCCTGTATGACGACCTATAGCACAAGCTACACTAGCTACTTCGCTACTTATATCAAAGGAATCCCTAAAATAGCTTGAGGTTAGGGTTTTCTTACCTAGAACGAAGTTGGAATCGCCAGAATAGTGATGCAGGAGGAAGGATCTGGCACGTGGAGCAGCAGGGAAGACTCCCCGGAAGAATCACCAGCTTCTCCCTCACTTTCTCTCTCTTTTCTCTCTTCTCTCTCCTAGGGTTTTTCCAAATTCGTATGGGTTAGAAAGCTAAGGGTTTAAGGCCCTTTTATTCGCCCAAACATAACCAAAATAGACTCCAAGTCAAGGTATACTTGGGTTATAGCCAAATCAGGTCTTTCTCGATCTAAAAGAGCATTTCGGGAGGTCCCCTGGCCGAATGCGGTCAGACTTAAGCTCATGGATACTGGATCCTGCTCACATCAAGTTTTCAGTCCGGTAGTGTTCCCAGATCGCACGTGGCGGACCAGTTTCAGTTCAGCGGTCACTGAGACTTGATCAGGGATTCCAAGTACACTGACCTGAGTGGGAAATGTTCCCTGATCCGAGGGTGTATTTGGGTTAGATTCTGACTGTCAGAACGCTTAAAAAAATATCGCACAAACGACATGTGCCAGATTTATTTAAATTGTATTTAATTTCTAAATAAATTCACTTTTCTCACACTCTTCACTCCGGATACAAGGAAATGGTCTCAGGACATCGTATAGACTTGATTTTCGAAATGATTGTCAAGTCCAACTAGGCGGTCGTAATTGTCTAAGATTATAGATATCGGACTTTCGACGCGGGGTCTAGATCCAATACAAAGTTTCAAAGGGTTTCTGAGAACAAACAGGTTTACAGTTTGATCTTGGATTTCAAGGTAAGGTAGTGTCAATGATTCTATAGGTTTTGGGTCTTACAGATCGTATTTAAAGTGGTTAGTGGTAATTTTGTAGGAAATCTAGTGTAGCGCTAGCTAATTCAAGTTAAGTTTCTAAAGAATTAGGTTCTAAATGATTTATTTGGCTTTGGAATTGGGTTCTAAGAGGTTACCAAGGTGTTATGGTTGACCCATTGCCTAAGGACGTCTAACCCCAGGTTGGCAAAAATCTGGGGTGTTACAATTGGATAAGGAGATATAGGAAAAATTCAAGACCGACGACCATGATCCCACTTACGGATGCCCAAATGGTCTAGTATACAACAATTCCAATTAGAAAATTAAGAGCACTAACGTACCTTTCAAATGACTAAAAAGTGACCTAATCTGACATCCAAGTGATGGAGTTATATGCGCCTCCGTTGGATCGCGTGAATTGGAAAGATTAACACTCAACATTTTAAAACGACGATTAAAGAGTTCCAACGTACTTTTGGCATGTCGAACGATCTCTGAATTAGGCAATTCTGGTGTAACTTGGAAGCTTGACAAGTTACCATTGCAATGAGCTACAATAGTCTAAGTTCAACCTCTGAAGAGAGAGTTATGAGGGTTACTAATAGACAAGGAAACGATGGAAAAATTCAAGACTGACTACTGCGATCTCACTTATGGATGCCCAAATGGTCTCGGAATACGATGATTCCAGTCAAAATTTTAAGAGCACTAAAGTACCTTTTAGATGACCAAAATTGACCAAATCCGGCATCAAATGATGGATTTATAGGCGTCTCCTTTGGACCACGCGATTAGGAAAGAATAACAATCCATACTGTAAAATGACGATTGAAGAGTTCCAATGTGCATTTGGCATATCGAACGATCTCTGAATTTGGTTATTTTGGTGCAACTTGGAAGCTTAACAAGTTACCATTGCTATGAGCTAAAATAATCTAAATTCGACCTCTAAAGATAAGGTTATAAAGGTTACTCTTAGACAAGGAGATGAAGGAAAAATTCAGGAACGATGACTGCTATCCCACTTACGGATGCCCAAATGGTCTCAGTATACGATGATTCCAGTCAGAAATTTAAGAGCACTAAAGTACCTTTTAGATGACCAAAAATTGACCCGATTCGACGTTAAATGATAGAGTTAAAGATGTCTCCATTGGATCGTGTGATTTGGAAAGATTAACATTCCATATTTTAAAATGATGATTGAAGAGTTCCAACGTGCTTTTAGCATATCGAACGGTCTCTGAATCAGGCAAATCTGGTGCAACTTGGAAGCTTGACAAGTTTCCATTGCAATGACCTGAAATAGTCAAAATTTGACCTCTGAAGTGCGAGTTATGAGGGTTACTATTGGACAAGGAGATGATGGAAAAATTCAGAACCCACGACTGTGATCCAACTTATAGATGCCCAAATGGTCTAGGAGTACGATGATTGTAGTTAGAAATTTAAGAGCACTAAAGTACCTTTCATGTCCAAAAATTGACCCAATATGAAATCAAATGATGGCGTTATAGGCGTCTCCATATGATTGCTTAATTTGGAAAGATTAACAATCCATATTGTAAAATGATGATCGAAGTGGTCCAACGTGCTTTTGGAATATCGAACGGTCTATGAATTTTGCAATTTCGGTACGAGTTGGAAGCCTAAATTCGACCTCTGAAGAGAGAGTTATGAGGGTATTATAGGACAAGGAGATGAAGGAAAAATTCAGGACTGACGACTGCGATCCCACTTACGGAAGCCCAAAGTGGCTTGGAATACGACGATTCCAGTCAGAAATCAAAGTACCCTAAAGTACCTTTTAAATGGCCAAAAATCCACCCAATCTGACATCAAATGATGGAGTTATAGGTGTCTCCATTAGATCATACGATTTGAAAAGATTAACAATCCATATTGTAAAATGACGATCGAAGTGTTCCAACGTGATTTTGTCATAACAAACGGTCTCTAAATTAGGAAATTCTAGTGCAAGTTGGAAGCTTGATAAGTTACCATTGCAATGAGCTCAAGTACTCAAAATTTGACCTTTGAAGAGAGAGTTACGAGGGATACTATTGGACAAGGAGATGAAGGAAAAATTTAGGACTGATGACTCGGATCCCACTTAAGGATGCCCAAATGGTCTCGAAATATGATCATTCTAGTCAAAAAATTAAGTGCACTAAAGTACCTTTCAGATGACCAAAAATTGACCCAATCCGACATCAAATGATGGAGTTATAGGCATCCCCATTGGATCACATGATTTGGAAAGATTAATAATCCATGTTGTAAAATGATGATCGAAGAGTTCCAACGTGCTTTTGGCATATCGAATTGTCTCTGAGTTCGAAAATTCTAGTGCAAGTTGGAAGCTTAACAAGTAACCATTGCAATGAGCTGAAATACTCTAAATTCGACCTCTGAAGAGAGAGTTATGAGGGTTACTATTGGACTAGGAGATGTAGGAAAAATTTAGGACTGACGACCACGATCCCACTTACGGATGCCCAAATGGTCTAGTATATGACGATTCCAATTAGAAATTTAAGAGCACTAAAGTACCTTTCAAATGACCAAAAATCGACCCAATCTGATATTAAGTGATGGAGTTTTACGCGTCTTCGTTGGATCGCCTGATTTAGAAAGATTAACAATCCACATTTTAAAATGATGATTGAAGAGTTCCAACGTGCATTCAGCATATCGAACGATCTTTGAATTAGGCAATTTTGGGGTAACTTGGAAGCTTGACAAGTTACCATTGTAATTTGCTACAATACTCTAAATTTGACTTCTGAAGAGAGAGTTATGAGGGTTACTATTGGACAAGGATATGAAGGAAAAATTCAAGACAGACGACTGCGATCTCACTTACGGATGCCCAAATGGTCTCGGAATACGACGATTCCAGTCAGAAATTTAAGAGCACTAAAGTACCTTTCAAATGGCCCAAAATTGACCAATTTCGGCATCAAATGATTGATTTATAGGCATCTCCTTTGGATCACAAAATTAGGAAAGAATAACAATCCATATTGTAAAATGATTATCGAAGACTTCCAACGTGCGTTTGGCATATCAAACAGTCTCCGAATTAGGCAATTCTAGTGCAAATTGGAAGCTTAACAAGTTACCATTGCTATGAGCTAAAATAGTCTAAATTTGACCTCTGAAGAGAGAGTTATAAGGGTTACTCATGGACAAGGAGATGAAGGAAAAATTCAGGAGCGACGACTGCTATCCCATTTTAAAGCACAAGTCATTTATTTCCAAATGATCTATCTTAGAATCAAGGGATGTAAAGAAGATGTAAATGAACCTAGTATCAATGAAATATGATGAATGTTCTTAATACTCTTTCTCTGTTATGTTTGAATAAGACAATTGCCCAAGTCAAATGCATTTATTTCTTTATCGAAACAAAATGGCGACTTTGCTAGGGACTATAATTTTTATTGTCTTATTTTAATATTAACAATGAAATTGTTATGAACTTTCATCACGATTGAAACAAAATGGTGACTCTGCTGGGGAGTCATCCCCTTCATCTCTAAGATAGATCACCCTAATTGTTCACTTACTAATTATAACTATTTTTCATGATTGAAGGTTTTAAAATTTGACTACGACTTATTATTCATGGCAACTCCCGTAAGAAAAGTAAACTTCCGATTCACCTCGACAGGATTCGTGATAGAATACACACCAAGACATGCAAATGAAGGTAGCATGGTTCAGGTAACAGCTGGGGTAGTCTCTTCTTCGCCCCAATCATCAGAATGAGACTCAGGTTGGACTGTGGTAACATCTCGTTAGGCAAGAGCACGAAACGTCAGAAATGCTAAATTGAATCAGCCTTCATCAAGGATCAGAGGGCCAATAATACATAACATATTTAAAAGAAATCCCAAACTTGCTCCTCCGGTGATCCATCCTGTGCAAATAGTTCCCCAATTGACAGCGCGTGACTTCCCAGCTTTAAACACTCCAATGGCTAAATGGATGAGAGAACAAAAAGGAAAAGCACTGGTGATCAGATCACCAATGCCATCTTAAATAAATGCACCAGTATCAACATCACCTTAGTCGATTGATGCCATAGGGGGCATAGAAAAGTCAAAAGAAACTTCGTTCCCTCCCCTCTCCATGAGTCCTATTCTGTCAGCCTATTCTCACTTGATTCCAGTTACTGTTGCCTCCTGGAACATAAAGGCTACAGTGCATATGGCAAGGATGAGCCAAGAGTGTAAAAAAATTACAGAGGACCGCATCTATGAAATGGCAGAAGCCCAAAATGCATTAATAAAAGAATGTAGAAATCTAAAAGATGCCTTAACGACCTTCATATATAATGCACCTCAAATAACCGTCGTTGAAAAAGTTGGCTGAATGGAAAGGGAACGAGAAAATACTGGACGTTATAAGTATCATATGCCATACCCAAGAGAGGTGGATAATATTCCCTTCCCAGCTAGTTTCAAGTGTCCAGACTTTCAAAAGTTTGATGGGAAAGGATCCCCAGACGAACATTTAACGCACTTCATTACCAGTATGGGAGATCTCTATGCAGTACCTCAGTACTTCTTGCGATTGTTCGGGACGTCACTGACAAGTAGAGAATTCTAATGGTATTCCAGTTTGGCTCCAGGGTCAATCCACACTTGAGAGCAGATGCAATATTTTTTGCATATCATTTTTTCTCCCCAAGTCACGACGTTAGTATTGTTTAGTTAGCTTCTGTATGACAAGGCGAAAGTGAGTCAGTAAGGAGTTTTATAGACAGATGGAAGACATTAAGAACTTTGTGCAAACAGCTGCCAGAAGAAAGTGAACAAGTCAAGATGTGTATGAACTCTATGAAAAGGAAATTCGTAACTAGACTGGCCAGTGCCGACATCAAAACTTTTTGTGATTTGGCTGCTAGGGCTCATGCTTTGGAATTGGTAAATCAGAAAGTGCTAACGTTCCACCATGATACAGCCCAGGAGGCTCCTAGCAGGACAACAGTGAGTACTATAGATCGTTATCAATAGTAAAAAAGTATAAGAGGTTTAAAGGAAGAAAATACGAGGCGAAAAGAAGAGTTGAATCAATCAAAGAGAAATAAAAAAGTTAGGACACTCAATTCGTATGAGGGGTTTGCATTCGATAAGGAAGATGTCATTCCATTGATGGACCAGTTATTGAAAGTTGGTGTGATAAAATTGCTAGAACCTAAACGCCCTGGGGAGGCGACAAGACGCGAAGAGAAAAATTTTTATTGTTATCACTGCTTATTGGGACATCCAACAGAGAATTGTTATACATTGAAGTGTATTGTACAGTGAATAATAGACAGGAATGAGATAATTAACGAAGACAGAACAAGCAAGGAGGTCACGAAAAGTACGGGTTTCGACTGTGAAGACTACATCAACTTAAACTACGAGAAGAGAATTTCGATTGGAATCAGTCAGGAAAGGCGAAAAACACTTAAAGACATAGAGGCAAGGTCATTGGTAAATATGGTTACGGCAGAAGAGTCAGCGAAGAAAAGTGTTGAGGTAATTGAACGTCCTGAGGTAGCTCCGAAGCAAATGGAGGATGGGAGGCAATCAACAACAGACAGTCTAATAGAAATAAACTTGGGTACGAAAGAGGAACTACGAAACACGTTTATTAGCGTTGACCTCTCTAAACAAGAGTCTACAGAATACGTTCAACTTCTCAGAGAAAATAAAGATGTGTTCACTTGGATGTATGCAGAGATGCCCGGATTGGAGCCTTCTGTGGCGTTATACTGACTAAATATTTCTAAGGAGAAAAGGCCGGTTAGACAAGCGCAAAGGCAATTTCATCCAGACTTGGTTTCCCTCATTGAGGAAGAAGTTAATAAGTTGATAAAGGTCAGATTTATTAGGGAAGTCAAATATCCTAAGTGGATATCGAATATCGTCCCGGTAAGGAAAAAAAATGGACAAGTCAGGGTATGCGTTGATTTTAGAGATCTAAATGAAGCCTGCCCAAAGGATGATTTTTTGCTCCCGATAACTGAATTACTAATTGATAGTACAACCCAGTATGCTGTTATGTCCTTTATGGATAGTTATGCAGGATATAATCAGATTCGAATGGCCCCCGAGAACGAAGAGGCAACGACATTCAGAACTTCATTGAGAATTTTCTGTTATAAGGTGATGCCGTTCGGACTTAAAAATGCTGGGACAACATATCAGAGAGCGATGCAAAGCATTTTTCAAGACATGATGCACAAGCACGTTGAGTGTTATGTTGATGACTTGGTGGTTAGGTCAGGAAGCCACCAGGAACATCGTGAATACTTGGTGTCATTTTTTCAACGACTCAGAAAGAAACAATTAAAGATGAACCCCGCTAAGTGCGCATTCGGAGTGTCCTCCGAAAAGTTTTTGGGTTTGTTATTCGGCATAGGGGCATTGTGATTGACCTCAGGAAAGTCAAGGCTATTTAGGATATGCCACCACCAAAAGCATTAAAGGAATTAAAGAGTTTACAAGGAAAATTAGCATACATCCGTTGATTCATTTCAAATCTGGCAGGGAGATGTCAGCCGTTTTCTCATTTGATGAAAAAGGATACAGAATTTGTGTAGAGTCAAGCCTGTCAGAATGCATTTGACTCAATAAAGGAATTGCTGAAAAAGCCACCAGTACTTGCAGCTCTGGTGAAAGGGAAACTGCTTATCTTGTACACGTCTGTAGCCGAATATTCCTTAGGCGCTCTGTTGGCACAAAAGATTGAATTTGGAAAAGAAGCAACTCTTTATTACTTAAGTCAGACTTTAATAGGTGCAAAGTGTAATTATTCCCCGATTGAGAAGGAATGTTTGGCGTTAATATTCACAGTACAAAAGCTGAGGCATTATTGTCTATCGCACGATATAATGTTGGTTTCAAGGGCTGACCCAATAAAGTTTTTGATGACAAGACCGATGTTATCTGGAAGGTTAGCTAAATGGATGTTGTTACTTTCAGAGTACGTTATTACATACGAACCAGCAAAAGCAGTAAAGGGGCAGGCAGTGATAAATTTCTGAGCAGCGTACCCCGTAGTAGAGTCCAAAGTCATCAATGATGATTTTTCAGATGAGCAAGTCATGCTGACTGAATCACAGAATCCGTGGCAGATGTATTTTGATGGCGTTTCTCGAATATCAGGAGTGGGGGCAGGAGTGATATTCATTACTCCCCAAGGTGATTTACTACCTTACTCCTTTACATTAGATACTGCATGTACGATCAATGAGGCTGAGTATAGAGCCTTGATCATTGGAATGGAGATGGCTAAAGAAATGGAGATAAGAACACTGTATATTTTCAGAGATTCTAAATTGATTATAAATCAATTGACAACTGAGTTCGAAATAAGAAAGCAGGAACTTTTGTCATACTGTCGGAATGCACAACAGTTGTTGGAACAATTTTCCTACATTGAAATCAAACATATCCCCCGGTCAGAGAACGCAAAAGCCGATGCCTTGGCTAGTTTGACAGCAACTCTGTCTTGCCCTAATCGAAGCCCTCTTCAAGTGACTATAGAGGAGAGAAGATTTTTACCATTAACAGAGGTTTTTGAAGAAGTTACTGAAGCCCTTCCTATGTCATGCTTAGAGATTACAATAGATGATTGGCGTCAGCCTTTCATAGATTATCTCAAATTTAACATCCTACCAGAAGAATCTACACAGAGGCAGCAAATCAAACAATGATCAAACAGATTCATCATATGCAGTGAAACATTATATAAAAAGTCCTACAATGGAGTGTTGTTACATTGCTTAAGTGAACAAGAAGCAGGTCAGGTGTTGCGAGAAGCACACTCTGGAGAATGTGGGGCACATCAAGCTAGTCAAAATTTATTTCATCTGGTACATAGGATGGGATATTATTGGCCCACCATGTTTAAAGACGCGATAGATTATGCAAAGCGGTGCCATGAATGTTAGATCCATGGAGATGTTATACACATTCCCCCGGAAGACTTGCACCAGTCTATTACCTCTTGGCCCTTCTCTGCTTGGGGACTTGACGTAATTGGTCCTATAAACCCACCTTCGTCCAAAGGAACGCAGTATATTCTGGTATCAACCGATTATTTCTCCAAGTGGACTGAAGCAGTTGCTTTGCGAAATGTTAAAGAAAAAGATGTGGTTAATTTTATCCGCCACGCTATAATATATCGATTGGTATTCCAAAGAAAATTGTTACAGATAATGGCACTCCATTCAAAAATAGGGGCATGGAAAAGTTATGTCAAAAGTTCAGCATTCAGCATTCATTTTCAACTCCTTACGATCCACCAGCCAATGAACTAGCAGAGGCGTTTAATAAAATGATAATCAAAATATTGAAAAAGACAGTGACAAGAAGCAAATGCGATTGGGACGACAAATTGTAAGAAGCATTATGGGCATACAAAACTACTCATTGCACAACAGCAAGAGCAACATCGTATTCATTGTTCTACGGCGTTAAGGCAGTCATTCCAATTGAAATACAAGCGGCATCGCTCAGGGTGGCGGTGCATCGGTCTATAACCGAAGACAAGAATGTGAAGATAAGGTTGAAAAAATTAGATTTTCTTGATGAGAAACACCTAGCCGCATAGCAGCGATTGTAATCATATCAGGCAAGGATATCAGCTGCCTTTGACAAACGAGTCAAATATCGCTCTTTCAAAAAGGGGGATATGGTGCTGATGTTGAAAAGACCAATTGTAGTCACTCGTCGAACAGGAGGAATGTTTGAGCCTAAATGGGATGGCCCTTATGTAATAAAAGAAGCATATTCCAATGGAGCATATCGAGTTGTGGATCAAGATGGGCAGGGAATCAGTATACTAGTTAATGCTCGCTTCCTTGAGAGATATCGTCCATAAATATATTTGTTGATTTTGCTCCAGAAAATTATCAGAATAATGATTCTGTATCAAAAGGGGGTAAGATGAATGAAATGAATGAAGAAGTTCATGAGCATATCAAGATCGTATGATAACAAATATTATCATAAAATATGAGAAGATGAGCACCATCAAGTAAGCCCTACAAAGTTCTGCCTGAAATTGATATCATCACGGACAATACAGACAAACAATGCAAATAAACAGATGGGTATTATTGAGGATATTAGCAGAAGCGGTAGTGTGTCAATTTTAGGCAGAAATACTTATTAAAGCATGTTAAGTTATCGCCGAACGAAAAGTGTTGATGGTCACTGTTAAGCACTGGCGATCTTCACCGATAAAAAAATCTCCATCCTGCTGTCAAGTGATGATGATCGCTATCAAGCATTGACGATCATCGTAATCATTGATGATCATCACCAATAAAAATCTCCATCAGAATCAGAATCACTAGGTATCAATGAATAATATATATATATATATATATATATATACACAAATAATAAAAAGGGTGACAATCGCTGTCATCGATCAATCACCTATCAAAATTTCTATCATTGTTGAGCTGATACACTATTTTAAACATACAAAATTCTTATAATATTATCAGCAGTGGCGAAATATCAATTAAATATCAATTACAGTGAAATAAACCATATAGTCAACTGCATATAAAGTTGATGGCAACGACAGTTACTTATCATAAAAAGGCAATCTAGCCACAAGTCCCCCAAAAAAAAAAAAAAAAGAGAGAGAAAGGACCAAGTCTCCGAGACCTAAAAAGGCCAAATTCTAAAAGGATTAAACTTAAAAGGGACCGGCTACGCATAAGACCTATGATTATTAAAAGGCAGCCCAGTAAAGCCAATGGCCCGCTGCGCATGAGACCTATGAAGATCGTCATTCGGGCAGTAGTGAGAAGCCAGTGGCCCTAAAAAGTCCGTGAAGGCCATCGTACGAATACCTATACGGGCAGCTGACAGAGTCAATGACCAAAAGCCAAAGGGCCAAAAGTTGACTAAAAGTTAAAAAGTCAAAAGTCAACCAAAAGTCAAAGTGTCAAAAGTCCTCGAATGGCCAGTTAGCTTAACCCCCATGCCGTCTGTAAAGCTTTCTGGCAGTGTCACGGGGAATGGAGGACAATGCCCTCTCGTGAATGGGCCTGACCTTGCAAATGAAGAAAATGAGGGCTGCAGTGCGAGCTTTAGATAGGCCAACCATGCATAAGAGCCCCCAGATTTATGGCTCGATTCTGGTACTAACTCATGAGGAAGGGCTTAAACCTGCTCATCGATGGACTCGCAACCATAGATTTGTTACCCCCAAAGGTAGCCTTACAAGCTCTGTGAACTCTAGAGAGTTACTGTGCTAACCCTGTGCGTAAAACCAACCGAGTTCACGGCCCCAGTAGCTTCACTGGGCCCCTCTGATGAATTATGGTTTGTGAACTCCCTAGGCAGTGAGGATTCCAGCGAACTCCTAAGAGTTACAGAGGCAATCACGTGAGACCCGACTCTAACTAGAGTCCAAATAAGTTTGCTCCACTACTCAAGAGCTTAAACTGTGTGTGCGACTGACTGAATTGAAACTTAGTACCTCCAATAAAATATAAATAAAATCATCATATATGAAATACCATACTAACAAGCATAAAATGTTGGTATTTTATATTAGTTTTTATTGAATATCATGTTAAACTATGTGCAACATTCAAAATGCAGCAGATACATATTTCACTTTATATATATGCTCCGATATGCAGAGCATAAGCTGAGTAATGTTTAAAATGTAGCAAATTCATATTTCACTTTAGATATACTCAAATGCGCAATTGCCTGATGAAAATTTTAAACATTGATTAGACAAAATGCAAAAAAGCATTTCTCTGAAATCAGGTTCAAAATTACATCGATAGTAAATGCCTCCAAGATATTGGCAATTATCTACTCGAGAGCTCAAATCTCCAAGAGTGCAATATAAAGAATACAACGCGAAGCATGATGACAAGCGCAAGGATTGATTAAATCATATTGTGAATATCACAATCAACCTAAAAAGAGAAGAAATTCTCAATCTATTTCAAAAATTATCAATGCTTCATAAAGCTACATTGAAAAAAATTATAATGAAATAAGATACTAATTCTGATTAATTTGGCAGGAAAGATCATCATTTGAAAGCTTGGGTTATGTAGGTCGTGAGTAAAAGAAACAATCGAAAAGGGTGTTGCGGTAGGAGCAGCATTAAAGAACCCCAGATACAGATTTGAAGGAAAAAATCGCTAGAGTTGAATCGAAGAGACCATTACAGTAACAACGGTGTTGAAAGAAAGTTCTCTGATCAAATCACTCAGAAACAAAGTTATCATGGCTGTTGCAGAAGCATGCTTTAATAAAAAGAGAATCTCATCCTCTCAAGTGCAATCATTCAAGTCTTCCGCTCAAGTGCAATCATTCAAGTCTTCCGCTCAAGTGCCATCATTCAAGTCTTCGTTTCGAGCGCGATCATTCAAGCCTTCCATTCAGACGCGATCATTCAGTCTTCCGTTTGGATACGAGCATTCCAGTCTTCCATTTGAATGTAATCAAGTTTTTCAGGAGTAAGAAGATTGATCCTCCGTTTGATTACGTAAACTAATCAAAGAAGGATCGAGGGGGCATCTGTTGAGGCACAAAAAATGGCAAAGGATTGAAGTAAGAAGAGATAAGGGGAAAGAAAGAATCCTTGAAAAGAAGAAGAAAGGGATTGCTTTGAAAGGAACACATAGGATCGCTTAACTAATATTAGTTGCGCGGGACCGCGTAATCAAATATTAGTTGCGCGGGACTTCGAAATGTGTTGATGAAATGGTCCACTACAGGGTGATCTAAAGCACTAAAAATTTTTCCCACATCGCTAAGATCAGGATTTTCACACGTGTGAGGGTCTATAAATACCCCTTCCCCTCCTTCATTGAGGGTAATTGAAGATTTTCAAGAGGAGCAGAGCAGAGCGTAAGATTGAAGGTAGGAGAGAAGTCTCCTGTCAGTTGCACAGGACCGCGTAATCAATATCAGTTACGTGGGTTCGCACAACCAGAATGCCCTGCAGTCTGTGAAGTTCAAGGGCCGTCATGCTGTCGAAATGCCTGTGCAAGGCTTTTCTCCTTTCAGCCCTCTCCTATTGACAAGTGTAGAGGAAGAAGATTAGTCGATCAAATCGACATTTCCCCTAAGTATTAGGGATGGTTGAAACAGATGCCGTTATGCTACTGAAATCTCTGTTTCATTGAAGACTTGTCGATCTAATCGACATTCCTCCTAAGTCAGAGGAGATGATCAAAACAGTCACCGAAAGGTTGTCGAAATGAACTTTTGATACTTAAAGCACAAGTCATTTATTTCGAAATGATCTATCTTAGAATCAAGGGATGTAAAGAGGATGTAAATGAACCTAGTATCAATGAAATGTGATGAATGTTATTAATACTCTTTTCTTTGTTATGTTTGAATAAGACAATTGCCCAGGTCAAATGCGTTTATTTCTTTGTCGAAACACACCTCACTCGGAAAGAAGAAACTAAAGAAGATTATCGGGATGTGAAAGAAGACAACGACGAAGAAGATAGAAATGGTCATGCAGTTATAATGACATATAGAAGGTTCAGGAAAAATAAAGATTATATGAAGAATTCGTTTGCAAGAAAAGATATACTTCCTATGCTGAATCAATTATTGGCTACGAAGAGTATTGAATTACCTTGGCCAAGACACTCCAAAGAAATCAAAAATATAAGAGGAATGGATTTTTGCCTTATCATTGTAAATTTGGGCACCATATAGAAAATTATAATTCCCTCAGGAAAAAGCTACAAAAGATGATCGATGTTGGAGCATAAAAATCATAAAGGAACATTGAAAGATAGAGAGCCAGACATAAAGAGAAGTAAAACTATTGCGCTGATCACGCAACTAGTTAAGGAGTTGCATGGATCGCACAAAGCCTTACGCGAATGGAACAGAGCGTGCGATCCTTGCGCGGATAGGGCACCAGAGACCATCATTACGTGAATCACGCAGCCAACTTTACTCTTGTGTGGGTCGCGCACCTAGTTGCGTTGGAGAAACAGCAGTTATTTAGATGATCTGAGTAGCGCAGAGAGGTGTGCGGGTAGCATGGATGACTCCGACTCGTGCAGAGTGTTGGGCGGTTAACGAAGACTATTTTGGTGAACTAGGGCCACGTAACTAGGTGCGTGGGTAGGACAGGTAAGACTACCATTGCGCGAGCAGCACAACCAAATGCAGAGACAGATTAAAATGAATGGTTGAGATTGATGTAAAGTGGGGCTCATGGCACAGAAACTGAGGGTTGACATGTGTGGGGGCCTATAAATACCTAACTCCCCCTCTCATTTGACATGGAAGGTTTTCTAGAGAAAGGCGGAACTTTGAAGGTAAATTGAAGGTGAGGAGCAGAGTCAGTTGCACGGGTCACGCAACTCGTGTACTAAGCTGCACGAATCGCACAACCTATGAGAGAAGTTACGCGGATCGCGCCCAAGCGCCATGTTGTGCTGACCGCACAATGGGTAATCTAATTGCACGGGTTGCCCAACTAGGTCACCATGTGATCAAGGAGGCAAAAGGGGGCCAAAATGCTGTCGAAATTATGGGAGTTCGATCTTCACTGCTTCAGACCCTCTTCTTAGCACAACAGACAAGTTTAAAAGAGAGATTAGTTGATTGATTCAACAATTCCTCCTAAGTCCTAGGAGATGATTGAAATAGCGCCGGAATACTGTTGAAATTTCTATCTCATGGAAGACTGGTTGATCAGACAATAATTCCTCCTAAGTATTAGGAGATGACTAAAAATACTGCCGAAAGGCTGTCGAAATTTATATTTAAGCTTTCAGTAATTGCAAGTTGTTCATTTCTAATAATCTATCTTAGAATCAAGGGAATCAGAGAATGTAAATGAACTCAGATAAATGTGATCAATGTTCTTTCATCAAATTCTTTGTTATCATTGAATTAATTCCCCAAATTAAACGCATTTGTTTCTTTGTCAAAACAAAATGGCGACTCCACTGGGGATCATTATTCGATGGTAACTTGGAAAATACTAAGAGAACATTAATCACTTTTTGGCATTTGTATAGACGCCAAAATGGCGACTCTCAGTGGGAACATCCTCCCCTTCAAATACTAACTATAGTTGTGTCTCATGATTGAAGGTTCCTAAACTCAATTACAAAATACAACCAAAGAAAATTTTGGTAATGAAAGCGGATTTCCATTTTATCTCTACAGGGTTCGTATTCGAATGTGCATCAAATCAAACCTCAGAGCAAGTGGATCTAAGTCCTGCAAGCGAAAATGACATAACTCAAGTAATAGCTGGAGTAGTGTCTGTTCCACCTCAACCGCGGGAAGATGATAAGGATTGGACTATTGTTACGCCTCGTAGGACAAATACACGGAATATGAAAAGCCCTAGAATGAATTCATCTTTGTCAAGAGCCAGAGGGCCAATAACACGTAATGCAGATAGAAAGAATCCCAAACACACTCTTCCTACGATATATCCTGAGCGAGTAGTTTTGCAGTTAGCATCGCGTGATTTTTCAGCTTTTATCGCCTCGAGGGTCAGATGGACAAAAGAGTAAAAATGTAAAATGTTAAAGAAAACGTCAAAGAAAGCAAAGTCTGTAGTGATTAAGAGTAGTGAATCTCATGTAATAGACGAAATGATCTCTGTTTTGCCAATAGCTCAACAAGATGAAGGAGGATGGAAGATAGTAACATCTAAAAGACGGAAAGTTCGATTTACTTCTGCAAAAGCATCATCTCACCAAATACTAGATCGATTATGCGAAGTGTCATAAGACACAGTCCTACTTTGGTTATACAATCATCTCATTCGAGCAAAACAGAAATGCCCATTACTCCAAAAGGTCTTTCGATACCATCAATTATAACCGTAAAGATAACTTCCACAGAATCATTGCAAGTTTAGAAAAATAAAGGAAAGGCAACCGTCACCAGCAAATGTTCACTCACAGCACTTCCTGCAAAAGATTTCGAGCAAACTCATGCATTGAGAATGCTATAATTTAAGTTAGCCAGTTCTTCGAAGCGACAGTATTCTGGTTTCAAATTAAATAATAGTCCATCTTCTTCAACAACGTCAGCAGTGCGGCTCTTGCTTCTTACTTCAATATTAAGACAATCAAATTATAAAGAAACAGGAAGCTCGTTGATAGATGTTAATCAGCCTGGTCAGTTTTCGCCAAATGAACATGTGCCTGGAGAAATCCCTAAAATTTTGACAATGACTGTTGTGAACAATATTGAACCGCAAGAAGAAAGGCCACAACCGCTTGCAGTTATATTCCAAGAGCCGATGCCTAATATTAATCAGAATATAACACAGGGAGAAATCCAACAGACAGTTATCGAATCTATTCATCTAGAGAATGAACGAAGTCAGAATGAAAGGTTTCGACATCAGACACCGTATCCCCCTGAAATAGAAGAAATACCGTTTCTTGCCACTTTAAAACACCCAGACTTTCAGAAATTTAATGGGAATGGATCACCAGAAGAGCATATGATGCATTTCGTAGCAAAGATGGGAAATTTCTCTAGAGTTTCTCAATATTGTCTGCAATTATTTGGATCTTCTCTAACAGGAAGAGCTTTCAAATGGTATTCAGGTTTAATCCCAGGATCTATTCATACCTAAGAACAGATGCAAGATGCTTTTATGTCAAACTTTTTCTCTTCGGACCGAGAAGTTAGTTTGACTAAACTGACCTCTATTTATCAAGAAGAAAATGAATCAGTTGAAGAATTCATCAGTCGATGGAAGGACTTAGCAGCATCATGTTAACATCCTTTGCGGGAATCAGAACAAGTAGAATTATGTTTAGAAGACATGAGACCAGAGCTGGCATGCCACCTTATTAGTAAAGACTGGAGAACCTTTCGTAATTTTTCTATAAAAAGGCTTATACTCTGAAAAAAATAATGGGAAGAGTGTCTGCTTTTCAGTCAAAGTCAGCCCACATCACTCGGAAAGAGAACCTAAAGTAGATTATCAGGATGTGGAAGAAGACAACGATGAAGAAGATAGAAATGGTCGTGCGATTATAATGACATATAAAAGGTCCAGGAAAAATAAAGATCATATGAAGTATTTGTTTGCAAGAAAAGATATACTTCCTATACTAAGTGAATTATTAGCTATGAAGAGTATTGAATTACCTCAGCTAAGACACTTCAAAGAAATAAAAAATACAAGAGGAATGGATTATTGCCATTAACATCGTAAATTTGGGCATCATATGGAAAATTGTAATTCCCTCACGAAAAAGCTATAAAAGATGATCGATAAGGTAGAAATTGTGATGAAAAGAGCATGACAGATAGAAAAAATGGAGGAAAATGACAGAAACTTGATAAAGAAAATTCTGGGGGCATCCACATTAAAAGACGATGCTTTGTATGGTGAATCGTCAGTAATTGACAAGATCGAGCTGTCATTGCCTGAATACACAAATGAAAAGAAGCGAGTAAGGCAAAAGATGTAAAGCCATGATAAAAAGCATATTCGTTGCAGATATGCATTGCAATACCTGCCAGTTCAAGAGATGATCGCTATTTTGATTTCGAAAGATATCGGTATGATACTTCCAAAATCAAAAGGGGACAAGGAAGGTGAGTAAAAAAAACACACAATGTATCTCTCACTATAAAATGTATTTCTTTTATATTTGAATAAAATGCAGGCTTTTAAGCATATCAAGTCATCGCCAAATACGAAGCACCAATGACAATCGCCAAATGTGAAGCGCCAATGATCGTCACCAAAATAAGCAACTATTGTTGTCGTCATCAATGGCTCATGCAAGCTTATCTTATCAAAATTGTTATCGTCACCAAGCTGATAAACTATTTCAAATACAACATGAATATTCTCAGAATATATTAGCGACAATGAAATATCAAATATTCATTCTCGGAATATATCAGCGAAGATGAAATATCAATTATTGATTCTCTCAATATATTAGCAGTTGGCGTAATATCAGCTATGGATTCACTGTTCATGATAATGAAATAAGCAGTGAAATAAACCTATATGGTCAACTACACAGATCTTATGACAGCCATAGTAAAATATCAATTAAGGTAGCTTAGCCAAGCCTATATGGCCAGCTACGCTTAAGACCTATAATCAATTATGGCCTCCTAGCCAAGCCTATACGGCCAGCTACGCTTAAGACCTATAATCAATTAAGGTCACCTAGATAAGCCTATACAGCCAACTACGCATAAGACCTAGCCTAAAATTAGCTGCCTGAAATTGGCGGTAAACCAAAATTGCTCCTTGAGCCCAGTGTCAAGTCCAGTCTAGTTTAATCTAGACTAGTTCAGTCAAGTCCAGTCTAGTTTAATTTAGACTAGTTCAGTCAAGTCCAGTCTAATTCAATCAAGTCCAGTCAAGTCAGGACATGTCCAGTCAAGGTATGGTTAGTCAAAGTACATTGGCACCATTGCTCAAAAGCATAAACTAAATATAGTATTCGAAATGTTACAAATGTTTTGACAAAGAAACAAATGCATTCGATTTGGGAGATTGTCTTATTCAAACATAACAGAGAGAGAGTACTAGGAACATTCATCATATTTATTGATACTGAGTTCATTTACATCCTCTTTACATCCCTTGATTCTAAGATAGATCATTTAGAAATAAAGGACTTGTGTTTAAGTATCAAAAGTTTATTTCGACAGCCTTTCGGTGCCTGATTCGATCATCTCCTAGGACTTAGGAGGAATGTCGATTCGATCGACGGGTCTTTAATGAAATAAAGATTTCAGCAGCATAACAGCGCCTATTTCAACCATCCTTAGGAGGAATGTCGATTAAATTGACTGATCTTTCTCCTTTGAACCCATGAAGAGGAGAAAGACCGGAGAAAGGAAGCCTGACCCACGGACTTCACAGACTGCAGGGCAACTTGGTTGCTCGGACCCGGGCAATCGATATCGGTTGCGTAATCCTGCGCAACTTCCAGGAGACTCTCTTCTATCTTCTGTCTTCTGCTCCGGTCCGCTCCTCTTGAAAATCTTCAATTACCCGTAATGAAGGAGGGGAGGGGGTATTTATAGACCCTCGCAGGTGTGAAAATCCTGATCTTAGTGATGTGGAACTATTTTTCAATGCTTTAGATCATTCTGAACAAAGCCCTTTGTGCAGTACATTTTGAGGTCCCACGCAACTGATATTTCTTTTGCACGGACATGCGCAATTGGTATTGATTGCACGGAACTGCGTAACTTATAGTGGTTGCGCGGACCTGTGCACTCTCATGAAAGCTGTCTCTATCTTCTTCTTTTTGAAAGTTCTTCCTATATCTTTACCTTTCCTTGCTTGATTCTTTCACCATTTTTTATGCCTGAACAGATGCCCCCTTGATCCTTTCTTTGTTTCCTTAAGAAATAAAAAAGGATTAAAATTCTTACTTTTCATTTGGCTTGCGCGGACCCGTGCAACAGGCCGCGTATATACTCAATCACGGTAGCCTATAAATACCGCACTTCCTTCATAACCTGCAATTTCATCATCCTTTGGTGAAAATTTTCCTTTTGGTGATTTTCCCATGCAACCAACATTGCGTGCGCGGACCCGCGCAATGGATCTTCCATCCGCTTAAGTTTTCTAAGTATTGCGACACTCCACGCAATTGATTTTGATTGCGCGGACCCGCGCAACCAAGACTTTGCTATTTTTCTGAACTTTCCTCAACAATCTTCCTTAGGCTTTAACCCTCTTCTCTTCATGGCCCGCATCAAGAGGGCCCTTCATCCCGTAGACCCTCCAACTGACCATCCTTCTCAACCCGACGCACCCGATACATCTTCTCATCGCCCCGTCTCCTCCCGCTGATCAACCACCGACTAAGCGTACCAAAACCACCACTCAAACTCCCGCATATTTCAAAGAACTAGTACTTCCAACTTTTGATTTTACAGACCGCATTGAATCGCTTTCTTCTCCCATTCACTGGGCTATAATTATGGGAAATATAGAACTGCCCCCGAAGCATGGCCGTGAATATGATTAGGAAGAATGGCTGAAGACAACCGCCCATATTCACACGGAAAGTGATAGACCCCCTGTCAGAGAAGATACCCACCTGCTTCTCGCTCCAAGAAAACTCGTCGAAATAAGGTGAAGGAGTTTGAAGAAAAGATAAAGGAGCATAATAAGAAGAAGCTCCAAAACTCTTGGGAATCCTTTCGAGTAATCGAGGGCGTCATGAAATTTGAAAACCCTCATTCAGAAGGCATGACAATAATTCCCATCAACGATCATCGTCACCAGTCCATCCTTGAATGTGAACCCACAGATTACGTGTCCGGAGAAAAACTGATGTATACTGAATCGTGGGCGACGCGAGAACCTCGGATCCTCGAAGGGAAACTACAGACGCAGAAATCGTGGCAGATCATCGGAGAAGCCCACCCCATGATCTTCCTCACTCCTTTTCACAGTCCACACAATCTCTTTCCAACATATTTCTACGAGATTATCAGACAGCGGTACAAGGATTACGATCCTCTCTGGGGATCATAAGATTTTTGAACAAGGGGCCTGCTAACTTCTCGTCATTATTATTCTGATTGGGCAGAGGCAATCCTGAAGAAACACGTGAGTACTCTTGCCAAAGTAGGCCTTTATGATGCGAAAGAGGTCACATCCAAATACTTTTACAAGGAACCCTCCATGCTGAAAGGATTCCTTGAATATTGGTCTCCCACCACCAATTCCTTTCACTTGCCATTCGGGGAAATTAGCATAAAGCTATGGGATCTACATTGCATAGCAGGTCTCCCGCTGATAGGAAGATTTTACGACGAGTTTATCCTGACGAATGCAGAATTAGCATTTATATCCTCTCCTGACCGCAGACCTTCTATCTCCGAAACCACCGTCGAACTTTTTAGAGAGATGAGAAAGTTTCTGAATTTTCACAAACTTTCCCCTCTGCAATGGCTAGCTCATTTTTCTGAAATGCTCAGGTATTCCATACCCAGAGATTAGCATTTTCCTTTTCATCACATATTCCTGCATATTAACTCCTTTTTCATTTTGCAGATTCCGCAACAGTCGCTGTAAGGAACTAACGACTCTTTGTGATAATATGAAGGAACGACCAGATTACAGTTCCTTTGGAGAACTTGCAGCCTTCCTAGTCTACTGGCTAAGCATAGTTGCTCTTCCTAGTTTCAAGTGGGCAGATGTTATTCGCCCCACCACCTTCGTTGTCGCCGGGGCTCTAGCGGAAGGTCAGAAATATTCCATTGTGCCTCATGTGCTATGTTCCATGTATCAGGCCTTTATAGAAATCTCTACACATGTCAAAAATCTCACCCTGGGATCTTCATCAACGTATACTGCCTGACACTACTTCACCGGATGGTTAGGAATCTATTTCGCCTGGACTTTTGAAGCACCAGAGAAGGCTTATGTCAACCCTTCTCATCTTCCTCGTTAGTTTTTTTAACAAAGGGCCATGGCCAGAAGATCGTATGAATGGGTGATCAACAAGATCCAGGATTTTGATCAAGGGGACTTCTTCTAGTTCCGCCTTCATCGCTACATTCAAGATACAGATATGGTGGATCAGGGGGCACTGACTGTAGCGAAAAGGGCCTTTTTTCTTTCTATTCGTTCTTACAGTTTGCCTCTTAGGGAAGGAACAGAATTTTGGAGAGAACCCTACTATCCCAGCCATTTTGCTCGCCAATTCGACTATGACCAAGTCGTGCCAGAAGATTGTGGGCTAGTTACTAAGAGAATACGCTGCTATGAAACAGGTCCTTTGAATTGGGCCATGATATGGAAACAACTATTAAGCGGCGTGTCAACTCTTCTTTCATCATCCCTAGCTGTGACCGGATAGTCCGTACTTCTTATAGCGGGATGAGGTAGTGGGACCACCAATCATTTCTGATCAACAAACGCCTACCAGTGGACTCTCCTCTCTTTCTCCATCCACCTCGGCTTAGGGGCAGAAAAATTGAGAACGGAATTGGCTTCATTCCAGAGAAAATTCGTGCTCCTCATCATGGTGAAATTTGCAGAAAGATTTCAACGGAAGAGCCAATTCGTGAGAGAAAACTAATTAATACTTTAGATGGTTGATTTGCTCATGGAGTCCTGGCAGAATTTGAACATGTCCCCCACGACCTTGGTGGCCGAGCTTCAGAGGATGTTGCAGGAGCATCCTCCCCTATTCCTGAAGAGATTGCTATAGCTGAGGAGGGTCCAGCTTGAAATGAACCTGCCCCTTCTTCACCACCTCTTCCACCTAGCTCATCGTCTCCGATGACTAGATCACGAGCACGTCTGCAAACGTCATCACCCACTCCTCAGGAAGAGGCAAGACAGGTATCTTCATCTCCCTCGATTCCAGTTGGCATGAGATCTCCAAGAGAAAGCAACCAACCTGTCTCCTACAAAGGAAAACAAGTCATGGTTGCAGAAGTAGATGAGGAAGATCTGGTAAGTGAAAGTTCATCTTTTACATCAGGAGATTCCACTTCCCTGGGATCTGGAGATGATGATAACAATGATGATGATGGAAATGATGGAGCTTGGGACGACGACTATGAAGAAGGGGAGGTCAACATAGATGATGAGGAAAATATGCCCACCAAAAATGTAGAGGAAGAACATCTCCCCGCAGCTCTTGAAATTTCCCCTACCACTTCTATTCCTGGCAAGCCACGTGCAGTAACCGAAGAAGATGAAGAACCCTTGGACTATGGGGAATATGGGTATTCACCTGGTAAGGGAGCCCGAATTCCATAAATATTTACATGCTTGTCTAGTGATCACTATCTTATCATCACTGTCATTTCCTTTTTTAGGTACTCATGTGGCTTATATCGAGACGAACGCTGCCCCCTCTGTAGATCTTCATCCAGCTGCACCAATGGTTTCACCACAGGTTTCTTTGGCTCCTCTGGTGGCACCGAAAAGTGTGGCCTATGAAATTGTATTCCCTATCGAGACTACTGATCTACCAACTCCTAATACCAGAGATTCTAGCACAGAAGTGGGGGCTCCTTCTCTTGCTGATATGTTGGAAGCTGGTACTTCTGTAGCCCCAGAAGTTCCCTTGCTTGCTGGTCACACCTCTGCGGCAGGTATATATATTAATTTGAAGAGCTGCAAATTCTTCATTTTGTGTTACTTACTTTAACTCGATCTCCTATTCATGTTGTAGGAATTCTTTCCTGTAGTGGGGCGGCCAGCTCCGAATCTGTGGCCACTGTCTCTGAGCTACCATTTCCTTCAAAGATTCCCGCTCACAAAATGCTCTCGATGAAAAACTCTTTATCAACGGTAGTTCATATCTTCAAAGATCCTGAACAATGGCCAGACCTGGATATCGCCATTGAGATTCTGGAAAGCTCTGTAAAGATGGCGAAGATTAATATTTCTGTTTTACGTGATTCCCTCCTCAGATTTCGTGATTCGATAGCTTCTTTGGCATCAGCAAAGAATATTATGATTGCTCCTGAAGTTCTGGAATACGGGAAGCAGTTAACTTTGTCTAAGGAGAGGGCTTCACTTATTGCTTCCATCATATCCGAATTAGATCAGGAGCAGTTATCTTTACAA
Organism: Magnolia kwangsiensis; assembly: GCA_037074715.1. Lineage (NCBI taxonomy): Eukaryota > Viridiplantae > Streptophyta > Magnoliopsida > Magnoliales > Magnoliaceae > Magnolia > Magnolia kwangsiensis. The sequence goes on along the minus strand of CM073575.1, from coordinate 75,306,704 downwards.
GAACAATTGAAGACCCTCACTGATGACAAGGTACTTATTCAAGATCATATTACGGCTTTAAGAGAAGAGATTTCGAAGCTGGAACTGCAAGGTCATGAGAAGGAACTGTCTATACAGGAGGTTAAAGAGAAACTTGATGTCAATATTCGGTCTGCTGACACTGAAAAGTTTGAATTACTTAGGAGCAAGGAAATGATCACATCTTTAGAAGAAAAATTAGCTGGCCTTCCTGATCACACAAAGATTATTCTTGAAGAGAAATCAAAGCATGATACAGCTCAGCTTCAATTAAAGGAAAACTTATGATAATAAAAGAATATAATAGGCAATACAGAGGAATTATAAGCATGTAATCCCTCCCCCTTTTTTTTGTATACATACTTTTGCTTCTTCCTTTCTTCTTCTCCTTTTTTTTTTTATTTGAGTGCATGTTCTCTTTTGACTTTCAATGGTAAATTTCAGTAACTTTTTCATGCACTTCTACATTATGCATCATTCCAGACATATTGTCTATGTCATAACTTCAACATGAATTTGCTGCATTTTGAACATTGCACATAGTTTATCATGACATTCTATGAAACTAATCATAAAGCACCAATATTTTATGCTTGTCAGTATTGGATTTCCTACATGACTTCATTCGTTTATATTTTATTGGCGGTACTAAGTTTCAATTCAGTCAGCTGCACACAGTTTAGGCTCTTGAGTAGTGGAGCGAATTTACTTGACGAATTTACTTGGACTCTAGTTAGAGTCGGATCTTACGTGATGGTCTCAGTAACTCTCTAGAGTTCGCTGGACTTCTCACTACCTAGGGAGTTCACAAACCGCGATCCATCAGAGGGGCCCAGTCAAGCTACCGGGGCCGTGAACTTGGTTGGTTTTACGCACAGGGTTGGCCACGTTAACTCTCTAGAGTTCATAGAGCTCACAAGGCTACCTTTGGGGGTACCAAATCCATGGTTGTCGATCCATCGATGAGTAGGTTTAAGCCCTTCCTCATGAATTAGTACCGGAATCGAATTATAAATCTGGGGGGTCTTATGCATGGTTGGTCTATCTAAAGTGCACACTGCAGCCCTCATTTTCTTCGCCTGCAAGGTCGGGCCCATTCACGGGAGGGATTGTCCTCCGTTCCCCATGACGCTGTCAGAAAGCTATACAGACGGCATAGGGGTTACACTGACTAGTCATTTGAGGACTTTTAGCACTTTGGCTTTTAGTTGACTCTTTGCCTTTGGCTTTTGGTCTTTCGGTTGACTTTTGGCTCTTTCAGCTTTTGGTCTTTTGAAGACTTTTAGCTCTTTTGGCCTTTGGTCATTCGAAGACTTTGAGGTTTTTTTTTTTTTTTTTGCTTTTAGTCAAATCTTTGGCCTTTTGGCTTTTGGTCATTGACTCCGTCAGCTGCCCTCATAGGTATGCATACGATGGCCTTCACGGGCTTTTTAGGGCCACTGGCTTCTCGCCGCTGCCCGAATGGCGATCTTCATAGGTCTTATGCGTAGTTGGTCCCTTTCGAGATTTGGTCCTTTCAGGACTTGGCTTTTTTTTTTTAGGGGGGGACTTGACTAGGCTACCTTTTTATGATAAGCAGCTATCGCTATCGCCAATTACATATATACAGTTGACTGTATGATTCATTCTACTATTATCATATGGTTGATCAATAATTGACATTTCGCTGCTGCCAACAATGTCATAAGGACTTTTGTATCATGTTTAAAATAATGTATCAGCTTAGCGATGATGGCAACTTTGATGAGCTATTAATCGGCAATAGCGATAGTTGTTCTCTTTTCTTTTATGATCATCGATACCTGATGATGCGATTTCGATGGAGATTTTCTATCGGTGATGGGCGTCAATGCTTAATAGTGATCATCGACACTTTTTTGTTCGGTGACGATTTAATACGCTATCTTCAAATGTCTTGGAAGACTGAAGACTTTTGGCGATGATCTAGCATGTTGTCTTGAAAGACGATGATGGGTATTTTCAACTGAAATTGCTTATCTATATCGTTTGTCTGTATTGTTTGTAATATACCAGCTTGATGGTGATATCAGTTTTAGGCAAAATTTTGTAGAGCTCTCTTGATGATGCTCGTCTTCTTCGTCTTTCTTTATTCGCTATCATATGATCTTGATATGCTTTGTCATATGATTTTGATATGCTTGCGAACTTCTTCCTTATTCATCCTATTCATCTTGCCCCCTTTTGATAGAGAATTATTATCTTGGTAATGTTCTGTATCAAAATCAGTAGCGCCTTCGGAAGCAATTTCCTTTTTGTCAACGCGAGTATAGGCCAACATAGGCTTTCATTTACTTCTTTGAAGAACTTTGCTTTCATTGAGCACACTTTATCTCATTTGGCCTTGAACTTGCCCCCTGGATATGACTGTGACTGTTATTAGAGATATATTTTTTCATTCTTGGAGATATTGAGGCAGCATATTTCTGCGGGAGGCTACATGATTGTAATCGTATTCATTGACTAGCTTGCCCCCAACCCTTGAAATTTTCAACGCTTCTCTTGATCAACCCCAATGGGGATTTGAATTCCCTTCCCATGGTTTAAGCCAACAGGTTCTTCATGATCAAAGCCCACGTTTTTCATAATTTTCTTACTTGTCGAACTATACTTTTGGAGGTCTTAGGCGTTAGTCTACCATGGTAGTCATTATTTTGAGTTTCTCCTCCTATCTTTACTGCTTCTGAAGCATAGAATCCAATTGGCTCAGGATATTTTTCACTCTCCTTAACTTGAAATCTTGTTGGAGCGGCCGAAAATGGCTTATTTCTTTCAGCATACGACAGCGGCACCGTATAATTTGACTGTAAAATTTTTAGTTGTTCAGATGACAGCAGGGTTAACGGCGGTTGTCCAGGTTGTCTTAAATGTTTTGGCACAAAATAAAACTTCTTGCTTATTTTCGTGGTTTCAGATGACACTACTTTTTCTACAATCTCCGTAATTGCACTTTTCCGATCATTCTTTAGGACACCACCTTCATCCTTATTCATTTTTTTGATAGAGAATTCTTTATAATAGCTAGCATCTACAAAGAAGGACTCAGCTTGTGCATACGGTCTTGCATCGGCCATCACTTTATGTTGTACTCCGTCTTTACAGTATTTGAAACATTGATGCAGAGTAGAGGGTATGATATTGTACTGATGTATCCATAGCCTTCCTAGGAGAAGGTTGTATGTTGTTATTACACTTATGACGTGACAAACAACGTCAGTAGTCAATTCTCCTATTTTCAACGTTACCGTAATCTTGTCAAGTGCACGCTATCCGTCTTGATTAAAACCTTGTATCATCATTCCGCTAGGGCGTAGTTCTGAGCGACGATAGTTTAATTCATTTAACATTGAGAGTTGCAAAATATTTACCGTAGACCCATTATCTATCATAATCCATTTGACTTTCTTCCCATGAATATGGCCTTCTATCATTAGTGGTCTGTTACGGTCTTCCTCGCAAATCAGATCATTATCAGAAAAAGAAATGACCGGGAAATAATCCTCATGTTCATCGAGTTCTTCATGTTCTAACTCTGCCAGTAAGGTTCCCCTGATGTCATGATCAGATAAGGCCTGGATCAAACTTTGTCAAAATTCTTCTGATAGCTTCAGTGCATCATAAATGCTTAATCGGGCCGGTATTCCTTTTAGATGATTTACCATGTCATAAGTCACTCTCGTCATCTCATTCTTCTCCTTCGTCTTGCGCTATGACTCTCCTTTGCAACCGCTTCTTTCCTAGTGACTTTTGATTTCTGTTTTGTAGGCTTACTACCTTCTTACCTGACCGTAGTGTAATCACCGCAATCTTCTTTACAGCTTTACTGCTTCCTGCGTTATTCGCATCTTGGTCCTTTTTTCGAACTGTAAGCATGTTTGCAGTTGTTATGGAGCCCCTCTCTCTTTCTTTCCCCAATACTATCTCACCCCTATTGATCAGTCGTTGTATTATACATTTTAATGTATAGTAGTTCTCTGTTGGATGCCCCACCGGACGATGATAACGACAGAAATTCCTTTCTCTGGTTCTTGTTATATCTTCTGGCCGCTTAGGCTCCGACAATACTATCATGCTAGCTTTTAACAACTTTTCTATCATAGGGGCAACATCTTCTTTTTCAAATGTGAACTCCTCATGAGAATTCAACATTCTAGGCCTCTTCTCGTTGTACCTATTTCTTGACTTATCACCTTCTTCGCATCGGTCCGGTCTTCTTTCTCTCGATTCCTTTGTGTCTTTTCCTCTTCTGTCATGATCGACAGCGTTCACAGCTGTCCTACCAAATACTCTCCTAGTTGTATCATGATAAAATGTTGGGATCTTACGAGTCATCAGCTCCAACGTGTGGGCTTTAGTAGCCAAATTATGAAAAGTTCTGATGTCGGCGCTAGTCAGTCCGAACGCAATTCCTGTCCCCATAGAATTTAGACACATTTTAACTTGTTCTTTTTCCTCTGGTAGTTGTCTACATGAAGCCCCTAATGTTTTTCACTTGTCTATAAACTTCTCTACCGGCTCTCATTCTCTCTGCTGAAAAGAGGTCAGCTCCATAATACTGACGTCACGTTCCGAGGAGAAGTTTGACATGAAAACCTCCTGCATTTATTCCCAGGTACATATTGATCCAGGTACCAAACTAGAATACCATCGAAATGCTTTGTGTGTTAGTGATGAACTAAACAACTGCAAGCAGTACTGTGGTATCGTAGAAAAATTTCTCATGCTAGTGATGAAGTGCATCAAATGCTCCTCCGGGGATCCTTCGCCATTGAACTTTTAAAAATTTGAATGCTTGAAAATGGTCGAAAAAGAGGTCTTCGACTTCCCTTGGATACGGTGTTTGATACCTAAAACGTCTGGTATTTTCATGTTCTCTTTCTACTCTAACCGCCTCTTTGACCACTTGCCTTACTTCTTCTTGTGTCATAGTTCTCGCCGCGGGGATAGACCCTAGTGACCCTACCCCCTGTGGTGGGAGGACATCAGGTTGATTTTCTTGCCCTTCCGTTGTATTCTGGGGGAATTGCCATTCGGGCTACGTTGTGTGCGAGGGTTGTTAGTGCTTCTCTGAGATTTCTGCATTCTTCCATTAATGCATTTTGGGCTTCTGTCATTGCATTGAAATGATCCTCTGTAGTTGTTCTATAATCTGGATTTTTTCTAGCCATGAATACTGCAGCTTCTCCACTTTTCGACGAAGCAGTAATCGAAGGAGAACAAGAGAATGCTGATGTGACAGGGCTTGTAGAAAAGGGAGGACAGAGTTTCATCGGGCCTTTTCGTGCTCTCTGTGGCATCAATTGACTGAGATGACACCGATACTAGTGAATCTTTTTGGGATGACGTTGGCGATTTAATGACCAATGCTTTTCCCTTTTGTTCTCTTGTTCGTTCAGCCATTGAAACATTTAAAGTCGAGAAGTCGCGTGCTGTCAACTGGGGAACTGTTTGCGCTGGAAAAATCACCGGAGGAGCAAGATCAGGATTTCTTCTAACTGTGCTTCGCGTTATGGGCCCTCTGATTCATAATGAAGGCCGAAATTCTGAAGTTTCGTGTTCTTATCTTACGAGAGGTCACGACGGTCTAGCCTGCATTGTCTTCTGATGACTAGGGCGAATCAGAAATGACCCCAACTGTTGCTTGAACCATGCCTGCACTCGCATGACTTGGTGCGTATTCTATCACGAACACTGTAGGGGTGAATCGGAAGTTCACTTTTCTTACGGGGATTGCCATGGTAATAATTCGTAGTCAGATTTTCGAAACCTTCAATCATGAAACATAGTTATAATTAGTAATTGAACAATTAGAGTGATCTATCTTAGAGATGAAGGGGAGGACTTCCCACTGAGAGTCACCATTTTGGCGTCCATAGGACGCCAAACCGTGACGAATGTTCATGACAACTTCACTATTAATATTTTAAATAAGACAATAGGACAGTTCCCTAGCAGAGTCGCCATTTTGTTTAGACAAAGAAACAAATGCATTCGATTTGGGAGATTGTCTTATTCAAACATAACAGAGAGAGAGAGTACTAGGAACATTCATCATATTTATTGATACTGAGTTCATTTACATCCTCTTTACATCCCTTGATTCTAAGATAGATCATTCAGAAATAAAGGACTTGTGTTTTAAGTATCAAAAGTTCATTTCGACAGCCTTTCGGTGCTTGATTCGATCATCTCCTAGGACTTAGGAGGAATATCGATTCGATCGACGGGTCTTTAATGAAATAAAGATTTCAGCAGCATAACAACGCCTGTTTCAACCATCCTCTGGGACTTAGGAGGAATGTCGGTTAAATTGACTGATCTTTCTCCTTTCAACCCATGAAGAGGAGAAAGCCCGGAGAAAGGAAGCCTGACCCATGGACCTCACACACTGCAGGGCAACCTGGTTACGTGGACCTGCGCAACCAATACTGGTTGCGCGGTCCTGTGCAACTGCCAGGAGACTCTCTTCTATCTTCTGTCTTCTGCTCCGCTCCGCTCCTCTTGAAAATCTTCAATTACCCGTAATGAAGGAGGGGAGGGGGTATTTATAGACCCTCGCAGGTGTGAAAATCCTGATCTTAGCGATGTGAAACTATTTTTCAGTGCTTTAGATCATTCTGAACAAAGCCCTTTGTGCAGTACATTTCGAGGTCCCGCGCAACTAATATTTCCTTTGCGCGGACCTGCGCAACTGGTATTGATTGCGAGGAACCACGTAACTTATTGTGGTTGCACGGACCTGCGCACTTTCATGAAAGCTGTCTCTATCTTTTTCTTTCCGAAAGTTCTTCCTATCTTTTTACCTTTCCTTGCTTGATTCTTTCACCATTTTTTATGCCTCAATAACAAATACATAGTTCAAATTAAATATACTCAAATATTCAATTTCCTGATGAAAATTTTAAACATTGAGTAAACAACATGTAAAAATGTATTTCTCTTGAATCAGGTTCAAATTATATCAACAGTAAAAACCTTTAAGATATTGGCGATTATCTACTCAAAAGCTCAAGTCTCCAAGGTCAATTAATATATTGATAAGAGCTGTGAGGTCTTTTCATCTCTCATCTTCTTAATGAATAGAGACATATTATTGCATAAGGTTCTCAAAAGGGGGGCAGAGAATAAACTAGTGAAGAATTATCATTCTCTACCGGACAGTATAAGGACTCTAATATATTCTTTGGAAGTCATGAAAAGAGCAGTAAAGATTACTTATTCTTCAAGAGTATCAGAAAACTTCATTTTAGAAATATTATCTTTTGAAAAAATCTTTATGCGACATTGACCTAGAAAGGGGGCAGGATTTGATGTCTTCAAAATAATATATGCCTTGGTCTTTCTGTAATCTCTTATGCATGGTGGTGAAATTCGTATGCTGGGAATTATGAATAATGATATCGCAAGACTCCAAGTACCAGATCTGATGAAAACAAAGAACAAATGGAATCATCAGCAGTAACTTCTATATCCTTTGAAAAGTAATTAAATGAAAATTAAAAGAAGTATTGTTTATTTTTATTTTTTAGAATCAGCGAAGATCAAAGGAAAAGTCTATGAAGAAATGCTAAGGAGCACAAACTAAAGATGACATATCCAAGAGTGCAATATAAAGAATACAATGCTAAGCATGATGACAAGTGCAGAGATTGATTAAATTATATTACGAATATCACAATCGGCCTAAAAAGAGAAGAAACTCTCAATCTATTTCAAAAAATTATCAATGCTTCATAAAGCTATATTAAAAAAAAATGAATTAAGATACTAATTTCGATTAATTTGGCAGGAGAGACCATTATTCAAAAGCTTGGGTTATGCGGATCATGAGTAAAGGAAACAATAAAAGTTGTTGCGGCAGGAGCAGCATTAAAGAACAACCCCAGATGCAGAGTTGAAGGAAACAATTATTAAAGTTGATTAAAGAGGCTGTTGCAGCGACCACGGTGTTGAAAGATAGTTCTTTAATCAAATCGCTCAAAAAAAAAAGTCGTCACAACTGTTGTAGAGACGTGCTTCAATGAAAAGAGAATTTTATCCTCTCTAGTGAAACATCTGCTCGACACTGCTGACTGGGGGCATTCCAGTCTTCCATTCGAGTGCCATCATTCAAGTCTTTTGTTTGAACGCAATCATTCAAACCTTTCGTTCGAGCATGAGTCTTCTGATCTTCCGTTCGAGTGTCATCATTCAAGTCTTCTGTTCGAGTGTCATCATTCAAGTCTTCTATTCGAACGTAATCATTCAAGCTTTCCATTCAATATCATCCAGTTTTTTGTTTGAATACGAGCATTCCAATCTTTTGATCAAACGTGATCATTCGATCTTCTGGTCAAGAATGATCATCCATCTTCCATGCAAGCACGATCATCCAGTCATCCTTCCGTTGTAGTTTATTCAAGTTCTTCAGGAGAAGGAAGATCGATCCTCCATTTGATTTCAGGAATCAATCAAAGAAGGATTGAGGGGGCATCCGTTGGAGCATAAAAATCATAAAGGAAGATTGAAAGATAGAGAGCCAGACATAAAGAGAAGTAAAGCTGCTGCGCTGATCACGCAACCGGTTGAGGAGTTGCACGGATCGCACAAAGCCTTACGTGAATGGAACAGAGCATGCAATCCTTGCGTGATAGCGCACTAGAGACCACCGTTGCGTGAATCACGTGGCCAACTTTACTCTTGTGCGGGTCGCGCACCTAGTTGCACTGGAGAAATAACAGTTATTTAGATGATCTGAGTAGCGCAGAGAGGTGCGCGGGTAGCATGGATGACTCCGACTCGCACAGAGTGTTGGGCGGTTAATGAAGACTATTTTGATGAACGCGGGGCGAGTAATTGGGTGCACGGGTAGGACAGGTAAGACTACCGTTGCGCGGGCAGTGCAAACAAATGCAGAGATAGATTAAAATGAATGGTTGAGATTGATGTAAAGTGGGGACCATGGCACAAAAACTAAGGGTTGGCACGTGTGGGGGCCTATAAATACCCCACTCCCCCTCTTATTTGACACGGAAGGTTTTTTAGAGAAAGGTGGAGCTCTGAAGGTAAATTGAAGGTGAGGAGCCGAGTCAGTTACGTGGGTCGCGCAACTCATGCACTAAGCTATGCGGATCACGCAACCTATGAGAGAAGTTGCGCTGATTGCACCCAAGCGCCATGTTGCGCTGACTGCGCAACGGGTAATCCAGTTGCACGGGTCATCCAACTAGGTCACCATGTGGCCAAGGTAAAAGGGGGCTGAAATGCTGTCGAAATCGTGGGAGTTCGATCTTCATTGCTTCAAACCCTCTTCTTGGCACAAAAGACAAGTTCAAAAGAGAGATTGGTTGATTGATTCAGCAATTCCTCCTAAGTCCTAGGAGATGACTGAAATAGCGCCGGAATATTGTCAAAATTTCTATCTCATGGAAGACTGGTTGATCAAATCAATAATTCCTCCTAAGTATTGGGAGATGACTAGAAGTGCTGCCAAAAGGCTGTCGAAATTTATATTTAAGCTTTCTGTAATTGCAAGTTGTTCATTTCTAATAATCTATCTTAGAATCAAGGGAATCAGAGGATGTAAATGAACTCAGATAAATGTGATCAATGTTTTTTCATCAAATTCTTTATTATCATTGAATTAATTCCCCAAATCAAACGCATTTGTTTGTTTGTCGAAGCAATCGATAAGGGAGAAATTACGATGGAAAAAGCAGAACAAAAAGGGGAAAATGACGGAAACTCGGCAAAGAAAATTCTCGGGGCATCCGCGTTTAAAAGATGACAACATGCTTCTTATGGTAAACCGTCAGCAATTGACAGGATCAAGCTATCATAGCCTAAATACTCAAGTGAAAGAAGTGAGTGAAGTAAAAGATGTAAAGTCGCGATAAAAGGCATATTCATTACAGATATGCATTATAATACCTGCCAGTTCAGGAGGTGACCATTATTTTAATTTTAAAAGGTTAAAGTTAGGGGAAAAGCAAGTACTAATGCTTGCAAGCATTGACGATTATTAACAAGCATTAACGATTGTCGCCAACAAGTATAGTAGCAAAAGGATTGCAAAAGACAAGGTCGTGTACTCCCACTTAGACGGATGAATAAAAATGTAAATTTTCAATTGACTTTGAATTTCAGGAGAAATTCAGGAAATGCAATTGAAGAAGAAAGAAAAGTGAATAGCTTGAAGAACAAGTTACAGAAGACAATTGACGAAAGTAAAATTGTTAAAGTATACAATATAAGAGAAGAAATAAGAGTATACAGGCCTGATTAGTTCGAGACCACACAAAAGTTTGCAATAATGCGAAATTAGTATATTTGTTAAAGGTCGCAATATCGTGATTTTGATTATGAAGATTCCCAGAGCAATGCTTCGTAATCAAAAGAGGCAAGATAGGTAAGCAAGAAAGGTGAGTAAAAAATTGTGAAATGTATTTCTCACCATAGAATATATTTCTTTTGTGTATATGAAAAAAATGCATGCTTTTCAAGCATATCAAGTCATCGCCAAATGCGAAGCACCAATGACAATCGCCAAATAAAAGCCTCAATGATTATCGCCAAATAAAAGCACCGATGATTGTTGCCAAAAGAAGCAAGAGCCAATGATCGTCGCCAAAATAAGCAATTGTCACTATCATCATCAATGGCTCATGCAAGCTTATCTTATCAAAATTGTTATCATCACCAAGCGGATAAAATATTTCAAATACAATATGAATATTCTCAGAATATATCGGCGACGACGAAATATCAAATATTAATTCTCAGAATATATCGGTGACGATGAAATATCAAATATTGATTCTCAGAATACATCAGTGATGATGAAATATTAAATATTGATTCTCAGAATATATCAGTGACAGCGAAATATCAATTATTGATTTTCTCAATATATCAGCAACCGATGAAATATTAGCTATGGATTCACCATTCATGATAATGAAATAAGCCTACATGGTCAACTACACAGATCTTATGACAGCAATGGCAAAATATTAGTTAAGGCAGCCTAGCCAAGCCTATACGCCCAGTTACGCTTAAGACCTATAATCAGTTAAGGCAGCCTAGTCAAGCCTATACGGCCAGCTACGCTTAAGACCTATAATCATTTAAGGCTACCTAGCCAAGCCTGTAGGCCAACTACGCATAAGACCTCCAAAGCCCGAAATTGGTTGCTCGAAATTGATGGTAAACTAAAATTGCTCCTTGAGCCCTGCTCGAAATCGGCCGTAAACTAAAATTGTCCAGTGTCAAGTCTAGTCCAGTCAAGTCCAGTCTAGTTTAATCTAGACTAGTCCACTCAAGTCCAGTCTAGTTTAATCTATATTAGTCCAGTCTAGTTCAATCTAGACTAGCCAAGTCAAGTCCAGTCAAGTCAGGACATGTCCAGTCAAGGTATGGTCAGTCAAAGTACACTAGCACCATTGCTCAAAAGCATAAACTAAGTATAGCATTCAAAATGCTTCAAATACATAGTTCAAATCAGATATATTTAAATATGCAATTGCCTGATGAAAATTTTAAATATTGAGTAAACAACATGCAAAAATGCGTTTCTCTTGAATCAGGTTCAAATTACATCAACAGTAAATGCCTTCAAGATATTGGCGATTATCTACTCAAAAGCTCAAGTCCCCAAGGTCAATTAATATATTGACAAGAGCTGAAAGGTCATTTTGTCTCTCACCTTCTTAATGAATAAAGACATATTATCACACAAGGTTCTTAAAAGGGGGCAGAGAATAAACTAGTGAAGAATTACAATTCTCTCCTGGACAATATAAGGACTAGGATATATTCTTTGGGTTCGTTAAAAGAGCAGTAAAGATTATTTAGAAGTATCAACAGGCTTTACTTCAAAAATATTATCTTCTAAAGAAATCTTTATGTGACATTGACTGGGAAAGGGGGTAGGATTATGTCTCCAAAATAATCTATGCCTTGGTCTTTTTGATAGTCTCTTATACGTGGTGAAGGAATTCATATGCCAAGTATTATGGATAATAATATCACAAGACTCCATATATCAAATCTGATGGAGACGAAGAACAAACGGAACTATTATCATCAGTAACTTCTAAGACTCAATTTTTTTAGAATCAGCAAAGATCCAAAGAAAAGTCTATGAGGAAATGCTAAGGATCACAAACTAGAAAGACTCAACAATTGAATCTTTGGAGCTAGAGATGACATTCCTTAGAGTGTGAATTAATGAGAAAAGAATACAATGCGAAGCACGATGATAAGCGCAAAGAATGAAATGATGAAGTCATTATCATATTGCGAATATCACAATCGGCCTAAAAAAAGAAAAAAAAACAGAAGAAACTCTTAATCTATTTCAAAAATTATTAATGCTTCATAAAGCTAAATTGGAAAATTATAACGAATTGAGATATTAATCCCGATTAATGTGGCAGGAAAGATCATCATTTGAAAGCTTGGGTTATGCAGATCATGAATAAAAGAAACAATCAAAAAAGTTGTTGTGGCAGGAGAAGCATTAAAGAACAACCCCAAATACAAAGTTGAAGGAAAGGATTGCTGGAGTTGATTAAGGAAACCATTACAGCAGTAGCGGTGTTGAAAGATAACTCTCTGATCAAATTGCTCAAAGATGAAGTCGTCACAGCTATTGTAGAGATGTGCTTCGATGAAAAGAGCATTTTTTATCCTCTCTAGTGAATAGCCGCTCAACACTACTGACTGGGGGCATTCCAGTCTTCCGTTCGAGTGCCATCATTCAAGTTTTTCATTCGAGCATCATCATCAAGTTTTTGTTCAAACGTGAGCATTCGAATCTTCCGTTCAAGCGTGAGCATTCCAGTATTCTGATCGAATGTGATCATTTGATCTTTTGGTTAAGAATGATCATCCAGTCTGCCATGCAAGCATGATCATCCAGTCATCCTTCAGTTGCAGTTCATTCAAGTTCTTCAGGAGAAGGAAGATCAATCCTCCATTTAATTTTAGGAATCAATCAAAGAAGGATCGAGGGGGCATCTGTTGAAAGATAGAGAGCCAGACATAAAGAGAGCCAGACTGAAAGATAGAGAGCCAGACATAAAAATCACAAAGGAAGACTGAAAGATAGAGAGCTAGACATAAAGAGAAGTAATGTTGATGTACTGATCGTGCAACCAGTTGAAGCCTTACACGAATGGAACAGACCGTGCAATCCTTGAGAGGATCACGCACCAGTTTATATAGTTGAACGGATCATGCACTAGAGACCATCGTTACGTGAATCACACGGCCAACTTTACTCTTGTGCGGGTCGCGCACCTGGTTGTGCTGGAGAAATAGTAGTTATTTAGATGATCTTAGTAGCACAGAGAGGTGCGTGGGTAGCATGGATGACCCCGACAAGCGCAGAGTGTTGCGTGGTTAACGAAGACTATTTTGGTGAACACGGGGCACGTAACTTGGTGCACGGTTAGGACAGGTAAGAGTATCGTTGCGCGGGCAGCACAACCAAAGGCAGAGTCAGATTAAAATGAATAGTTGAGATTGGTGTAAAGTGGGGCCCATGGCATAGAGAACAAGGGTTGGCATGTGTGGGGGCCTTTAAATACCTAACTCTCCCTCTCATTTGGGATAGAAGGTTTTCTAGAGAACGGCGGAGCTCTGAAGATATATTGAAGGTGAGGAGCAGAGTTATTTACGCGGGTCGCGCAACTCATGTACTAAGCTGCGTGGATCACTCAACAAGCCCAAGCGCCATGTTGCACTAACTGCACAATGAGTAATCAAGTTGCACGGGCTGCCCAACCAGGTCACCATGTGGCCAAGGAAAAAAGGAGCCGAAATGCTACTGAAATTGTGGGCGCTCGATCTTCACCACTTTAGACCCTCTCCTTGGCATAGAAGACAAGTTCAAAAGAGAGATTGGTTGATCGATTCAACAATTCCTCCTAAGTCCTAGGAGATGACTGAAATAACGCTGGAATACAGTCGAAATTTCTATCTCAATGAAGACTGGTTGATCAGATCAATAATTCCTCCCAAGTATTAGGAGATGACCAGAAGTGCTGCCAAAAGGCTGTCAAAATTTAGATTTGATCTTTTAGTGATTACAACTTGTTCATTTCATCTTAGAATCAAGAGAATTAGAGGATGTAAATGAACTCAGATAAATGTGATCAATGTTCTCTCATCAAATTCTTTGTTATCATTGAATAAATCCCCCAAACAAACACATTTGTTTTCTTGTCGAAACACTCAAAATACGACGATTCTAGTAAAAAATTTAAGAGCACCAAAGTACCTTTCATATGACAAAAAATTGACCCAAACTAAAATCAAATGATGGCGTTATAGGCGTCTCTGAATGATTGCTCGATTTGGAAAGATTAACAATCCAAATTGTAAAATATGATTGAAGTGTTCCAACGTACTTTTGGCATATCGAACGGTCTCTGAATTAGGCAATTTTGGTGTAAGTTGGAAGGTTTACAAGTTACCATTGGAATGATCTGAAATAGTCTAAATTCGACCTCTGAAGAGAGAATTATGACGGTTATTATAGGAGAAGGAGATGAAGGAAAAATTCAAGACCGAGACTGCAATCCCACTTATGGATGCCCAGATGTTCTCGGAATACGACGATTCTAGTAAGAAATTTAAGAGCACTAAAGTACCTTTCAGATGACCAAATATTAACCCAATCCGATATCAAATGATGGAGTTATAGGCATCCCCATTGGATCACATGATTTGGAAAGATTAACAATCCATATTATAAAATGATGATCGAAGAGTTCCAACGTGCTTTTGGCATATCGAACTATCTCTGAGTTAAGCAATTCTAGTGCAAGTTGGAAGCTTGACAAGTAACCATTACAATGAGCTGAATTACTCTAAATTAGACCTCTGAAGAGAGAGTTATGAGGGTTACTATTGGATAAGGAGATGTAGGAAAAATTCAGGACGACGACCGCGATCTCACTTATGGATGCCCAAATGGTCTTGTATACGACAATTCCAGTTAGAAATTTAAGAGCTCTAATGTACCTTTTAAATGACTAAAATGCGACCCAATCTGATATCAAGTGGAGTTATAGGCGCCTACGTTGGATCACGTGATTTGGAAAGAATAATACTCAACATTTTAAAATGACGATTGAAGAGTTCCAACGTGCTTTTGGCATATCGAATGATCTCTGAATTAGGCAATTCTGGTGTAACTTGAAAGCTTGACAAGTTACCACTGCAAAGAGCTACAAAATAAATTCGATCTCTGAAGAGAGAGTTATGAGGTTTACTATTGGACAAGAAAATGATGGAAAAATTCAAGACCGACGACTACGATCTCACTTATGGAAGCCCAAAAGGTCTCGAAATCCGATGATTCCAATCAAAAATTTAAGAGCACTAAAGTACCTTTCAGATGACCAAAAATTGACCAAATCTGGCATCAAATGATGGATTTATAGGCGTCTCCTTTGGATCACACGATTAGGAAAGATTAACAATCCATATTGTAAAATGACAATTGAAGAGTTCCAACGTGCGTTTAGCATATCGAACAATCTCTGAATTAGGCAATTTTAGTGCAACTTGGAAGCTTAACAAGTTACCATTGTTATGAGCTAAAATGTTCTAAATTCGACCTCTTAAGGGAGAGTTATAAGGGTTACTCTCTGACAAGGAGATAAAGGAAAAATTCAGGAGCAATGACTGCTATCCCAATTTCGAATACTCAAATGGTCTCGGTATACGACGATTCCACTCAAAAATTTAAGAACACTTAAGTACCTTTAAGATGACCAAAAATCGACCCAATCCGACGTCAAATGATATAGTTTAAGGCATCTCCATTGGATCACGTGATTTGGAAAGATTAACACTCCATATTTTAAAATGACGATTGAAGAGTTCCAACGTGCTTTCGGCATATCAAACGGTCTCTGAATTAGGCAAATTTGGTGCAACCTGGAAGCTTGACAAGTTACCATTGCAATGACCTGAAATATTCTAAATCGACCTCTGAAGAGAGAATTATGAGGGTTAATATTGGACAAGGAGATGATGGAAATATTCAGAACCCACGTCTGTGATCACACTTACGGATGCCCAAATGGTCTCAGAATACGATGATTCTAGTCAGAAATTTAAGAGCACTAAAGTACCTTTCATATGACCAAAAATTGACCCAATTTGAAATCAAATGATGGCATTATAGGTGTCTCCGTACGATTGATCGATTTGGAAAGCTTAACAATCCATATTGTAAAATGATGATCGAATTGTTCCAACGTGCTTTTGGCATATCGAATGGTCTCTGAATTTTGTAATTTCGGTGCATGTTAGAAGATTTATAAGTTACCATTGGAATGAGCTGAAATAGTCTAAATTCGACCTCTGAAGAGAGAGTTATGAGGGTTATTATAGGACAGGGAGAAGAAGGAAAAATTCAGGACCGACGACTGCGGTCCCACTTACAAAAGCCCAAAGGGGCTTAGAATACAACGATTCTAATCAGAAATCAAAGAGCCCTAAAGTACCTTTTAAATGGCCAAAAATTAACCCAATCTGACATCAAATGATGGAGTTATAGGCGTCTCCTTTGGATCACAGAATTTGGATTGATTAACAATCCATATTGTAAAATGACGATCGAAGTGTTCCAACGTTCTTTTGGCATAACAAACGATCTCTAAATTAGGCAATTCTGGTGCAAGTTGAAAACTTGACAAGTTACCATTGCAATGAGCTGACATACTTAAAATTTGACCTCTAAAGAGAGAGTTATGAGGGTTACTATTGGACAAGGAGATGAAGGAAAAATTCAAGATCGATGACTGGGATCCCACTAACGGATGCCCAAATGGTCTCGGTATACGATGATTCCAATTAAAAATTTAAGAGCACTAAAGTACCTTTCAGATGACCAAAAATCAACCCAATCCGACGTCAAATGATGGAGTTAAAGGCGTCTCTGTTGGATTACGTGATTTGGAAAGATTAACCCTCCATATTTTAAAATGACGATTGAAGAGTTCCAACATGCTTTCGGCATATCGAACTGTTTCTAAATTAGGAAAATCTAGTGCAACCTGGAAGCTTGACAAGTTAACATTGCAATGACGTGAAATAGTCTAAATTTGACCTCTGAAAAGAGAGTTATGAGGGTTACTATTGGACAAGGAGATGAAGGAAAACTTCAGAACACACGACTATGATCCCACTTACGGATGCCCAAATGGTATCGGAATATGACTATTCTAGTCAGAAATTTAAGAGCACTAAAATACCTTTTAAATAAACAAAAATTGACCCAATCTAAAATCAAATGATAGCGTTATAGGTGTCTCCATATGATTGCTCGATTTAGATAGATTAACAATCCATATTGTAAAATGATGATCGAAGTGTTCCAACGTGCTTTTGGCAGATCAAACGGTCTCTAAATTAGGCAATTTTGATGCAAGTTGGAAGATTTACAAGTTACCATTGGAATGAGCTAAAATAGTCTAAATTCGACCTCTGAAGAGAGAGTTATGAGGGTTATTATATGAAAGGAGATGAAGGAAAAGTTTATGACCGACGACTGCGATCCCACTTACGGATGCCCAAATGGGTTTGGAATACGACGATTCCAGTCAGAAATCAATGAACCCTAAAGTACCTTTTAAATGACCAAAAATTGACCCTATCCGACATCAAATGATGGAGTTATAGGCGTCTTCATTGGATCACATGATTTGGAAAGATTAACAATCCATATTGTAAAATGACAATCGAAGTGTTCCAACATGCTTTTGGCATAACGATCGGTCTCTAAATTAGGCAATTCTGGTGCAAGTTAGAAGCTTGACAAGTTACCATTGCAATGAGCTTAAGTACTCAAAATTTGACCTCTGAAGAGAGAGTTATGAGGGTTACTATTGGACAAGGAGACGAAGGAAAAATTCAGGACCAATGACTGGGATCCCACTTACGGATGCCCAAATGGTCTCGGAATACGATGATTCCTGTCAGAAATTTAAGAGCACTAAAGTACCTTTTAAATGACCAAAAATTGACCCAATCCGACATCAAATTGTGGAGTTTTAGGCATCCCCATTAGATCGCATGATTTGGAAAAATTAACAATCCATATTATAAAATGATGATCGAAGAGCTCCAACGTGCTTTTGGCATATTGAACTGTCTCTGAGTTCGGCAATTCTAGTGCAAGTTGGAATCTTAACAAGTAACCATTGCAATGAGCTGAAATACTATAAATTTGACCTATGAAGAGAGAGTTATGAGGGTTACTATTGGAAAAGGAGATGTAGGAAAAATTCAGGGCCGATGACTGCGATCCCACTTACAAATGCCCAAATGGTCTAGTATACGACGATTCCAGTCAAAAATTTAAGAGCACTAAAGTACCTTTCAAATGACCAAAAATTGACCTAATCTGACATCAAGTAATGGAGTTTTAAGCATCTCCGTTGGATCACGTGATTTGGAAAGATTAACACTCCACATTTTAAAATGACGATTGAAGAGTTCCAACGTGCATTCGGCATATCGAACGATCTCTGAATTAGGCAATTCTGGTGCAACTTGGAGGCTTGATTGTAATTAACTACAATACTCTAAATTTGACTTCTGAAGAGAGAGTTATGAGGGTTACTATTGGACAAGGATATGATGGAAAAATTCAAGACCGACAACTGTGATCTCACTTACGGATGCCCAAATGGTCTTGTAATATGACAATTCCAATCAGAAATTTAAGAGCAATAAAGTACCTTTCAGATGGCCCAAAATCAACCAATTTTGGCATCAAATAATGGATTTATAGGCATCTCCTTTAGATCACGTGATTAGGAAAGATTAACAATCCATATTGTAAAATGACGATCGAAGAGTTCTAACGTGCGTTTGGCATATCGAATGATCTCAGAATTAGGCAATTCTGATGTAACTTGGAAGCTTAACAAGTTACCATTGCTATGAGCTAAAATAGTCTAAAGTCGACCTCTGAAGAGAGAGTTATAAGGGTTACTCTTAGATAAGGAGATAAAGGAAAAATTCAGGAGCGACGACTGCTATCCCACTTACGGATACCCAAATGGCCTCAGTATACGATGATTCTAATCAGAAATTTAAAAGCACTAAAGTACCTTTTAAATGACCAAAAATTGACCCAATTCGACATCAAATTATGGAGTTAAAGGCGTCTCTGTTGGATCACGTGATTTGGAAAGATTAACACTCCATATTTTAAAATGACGATTGAAGAGTTCCAACATGCTTTTGGCATATCGAATGGTCTTTGAATTAGGAAAATCTGGTACAACCTGGAAGCTTCACAAGTTACCATTGCAATGACCTGAAATAGTCTAAATTTGACCTCTGAAGAGTGAGTTATGAGGGTAACTATTGGACAAGGACATGAAGGAAAAATTCAGAACCCACGACTGTGATCCCACTTACGGATGCCCAAATGGTCTCAAAATATGATGATTCTAGTTAGAAATTTAAGAGCACTAGAGTACCTTTCATATAACAAAAAATTGACCCAATCTAAAATCAAATGATGGCATTATAGGCGTCTTCATATGATTGCTCGATTTGGAAAGATTAACAATCCATATTGTAAAATGATGATTGAAGGTTCTAACGTGCTTTTGGCATATCGAATGGTCTCTAAATTAGGCAATTCTGGTGCAAGTTGGAAGCTTTACATGTTACCATTGGATTGATCTGAAATAGTCTACATTCGACCTCTGAAGAGGGAGTTATGATGGTTATTAGAGGACAAGGAGATGAAGGAAAAATTATGGACTGACGACTGCGATCCAACTTACGGATGCCCAAATGGGCTTAGAATATGACGATTCTAGTCAAAAATCAAAGAGCCCTAAAGTACCTTCTAAATGACCAAAAATTGACCCTATCCGACATCAAATGATGGAGTTATAGGTGTCTCCATTGGAAGACCCAATTTGGAATGATTAACAATCCATATTTTAAAATGACGATCGCAGTGTTACAACGAGCTTTTTGGCATAACAATCGGTCTTTAAATTAGGCAATTCTAGTACAAGTTGGAAGCTTAACAAGTTACCATTGCAATGAGCAGAAGTACTCAAAATTCGACCTCTTAAGAGAGAGTTATGAGGGTTACTATTGGATAACGAGATGAAGTAAAAATTCAGGACCGACGACTGCGATCCCACTTACGGATGCCCAAATGTTCTCGAAATATGACAATTACAGTCAGAAACTTAAGAGCACTAAAGTACCTTTCAGATGATCAAAAATTAACCCAATCCGACATCAAATGATGGAGTTATAGGCGTCCCTATTGGATCACATGATTTGGAAAGATTAACAATCCATATTGTAAAATGATGAATGAAGAGTTGCAACGTGCTTTTGGCATATTGAATTGTCTCTGAGTTAAGCAATTCTAGTGCAAGTTGGAAGCTTGACAAGTAACCATTGCAATGAGCTAAATTACTCTAAATTCGACCTCTAAAGAGAGAGTTATGAGGGTTACTATTGGATAAGGAGATGTAGGAAAAATTCAGGATTGATGACCGTGATCCCACTTACGCATGCCCAAATGGTCTAGTAACGGCAATTCCAGTCAGAAATTTAATAGCACTAATGTACCTTTCAAATGACTAAAAAGTGACCCAATCTGACATCAAGTGATGGAGTTATAGGCGTCCCCATTGGATCACATGATTTGGAAAGATTAACACTCAACATTTTAAAATGATGATTGAAGAGTTCCAACATGCTTTTGGCAAATCGAACGATCTCTAAATTAGGAAATTCTGGTGCAACTTGGAAGCTGAAGAAGTTACCATTGCAATGAGCTACAATACTCTAAATTTGACCTTTGAAGAGAGAGTTATGAGGGTTATTATTAGACAAGGATATGATGGAAAAATTTAAGACCAACGACTGCGATCTTACTTACAGATGCCCAAATGGTCTCAGAATACGACGATTCCAGTCAGAAATTTAAGAGCACTAAAGAACCTTTCAGATGGCCCAAAATTGATGAAATTTGGCATCAAATGATGGATTTATAAGCATCTCCTTTAGATCACACGATTAGGAAAGATTAACAATCCATATTGTAAAATGACGATCGAAGAGTTCCAACATGCGTTCGGCATATCTAATGATCTCTGAATTAGGCAATTCTGGTGCAACTTAGAATCTTAACAAGTTACCATTGCTATGTGCTAAAATAGTCTAAATTCAACCTCTTAAGAGAGAATTAATTATAAGGGGTTACTCTTGGACAAGGAGATGAAGGAAAAATTTAGGAGCGACGACTGCTATCCCACTTATGGATACCACCCAAATGGTCTCGGTATACGACGATTCCAGTCAAAAATTTAAGAACACTAAAATACCTTTTAGATGACCAAAAATTGACCCAATCCGATGTCAAACGATGGAGTTAAAAGCGTCTCCGTTGGATCGCGTGATTTGGAAAGATTAACACTCCATATTTTAAAATGATGATTGAAGAGTTCCAACATGATTTTGGCATATTGAACGGCACTGAATTAGGCAAATCTGGTCCAACCTGGAAGCTTGACAAGTTACCATTGCAATGACCTGAAATAGTCTAAATTCGACCTCTAAAGAGAGAGTTATGAGGGTTACTATTGGACAAGGAGATGAAGGAAAAATTTAGAACCTAGGACTGTGATCCCATTTGCGGATGCCCAAATGGTCTCGGAATACGATGATTCTAATCAGAAATTTAAGAGGACAAAAGTACCTTTCATATGACCAAAAATTGACCCAATCTGAAATCAAATGATGGCGGTATAGGCGTCTTCGTATGATTGCTCAATTTGGAAAGATTAACAATCCATATTGTAAAATGATGATTGAAGTGTTCCAACATGCTTTTGGCATATCGAACGACTCTGAATTAGGCAAATCTGGTGCAACGTGGAAGCTTCACAAGTTACCATTGCAATGACCTGAAATAGTCTAAATTCGACCTCTGAAGAGAGAGTTATGAGGGTTACTATTGGACAAGGAGATTAAGGAAAAATTTAGAATCCAGGACTGTGATCCCACTTACGGATGCCCAAATGGTCTCGGAATATGACGATTCTAATTAGAAATTTAAGAGGACTAAAGTACCTTTCATATGACTAAAAATTGACCCAATCCGAAATCAAATGATGGCGTTATAGGTGTCTCCGTATGATTGCTCGATTTGGAAAGATTAACAATCCATATTGTAAAATGATGATCGAAGTGTTCCAAAATGCTTTTAGCATATCGAACGGTCTCTGAATTAGGAAATTCTGGTGCAAGTTGGAAGCTTTACAAGTTATCAGTGGAATGAGATAGTCTAAATTCGACCTCTGAAGAGAGAGTTATGAGGGTTATTATTGGACAAGGAGATGAAGGAAAAATTCAAGACCGACAACTGTGATCCCACTTACGGATACCCAAATGGGCTTGGAATACGACAATTTCGGTCAGAAATCAAAGAGCCCTAAATTACCTTTTAAATGACCAAAAATTGACCCTATCCGACATCAAATGATGGAGTTATTGGTGCCTCCGTTGGATCACGTAATTTTGAAAGATTAACAATCATTATTGTAAAATGACGATTGAAGTGTTCCAATGTGCTTTTGGCATAATGATCGATCTCTAAATTAGGCAATTCTGGTGTAAGTTGGAAGCCTAACAAGTTACCATTGCAATGAGAAGTACTCAAAATTTGATCTTTGAAGAGAGAGTTATGAGGGTTACTATTGGACAAGGAGATGAAGTAAAAATTCAGGATCGACGAATGCGATCCCATTTACGGATGCCCAAATATTCTCAGAATATTACGATTGCTGTCAGAAATTTAGGAACACTAAAGTGCCTTTCAGATGACCAATAATTGACCCAATTCGACATCAAATGATGGAGTTATAGGCATCCCCATTGGATCACATGATTTGGAAAGCTTAACAATCCATATTGTAAAATGATGATCGAAGAGTTCCAACGTGCTTTTGGCATATTGAATTGTCTCTAGGTTAAGCAATTCTAGTGCAAGTTGGAAGCTTGACAAATAACTATTGCAATGAGGTGAATTACTCTAAATTCGACCTCTAAAGAGAAAGTTATGAGCGTTACTATTGGATAAGGAGATGTAAGAAAAATTCAGGAGCAACGACCGCGGTCCCACTTACGGATGCCCAAATGGTCTAGTATAAGAGGATTGCAGTAAAAAATTTAAGAGCAGTAATGTACCTTTCGAATGACTATAAAGTGACCCAATCTGACATCAAGTGATGGAGTTATAGGCGTCTCCATTAGATCGCGTGATTTGGAAAGATTAACACTCAACATTTTAAAATGACGATTGAAGAGTTCCAACGTGCTTTTGGCATATCGAACGATCTTTGAATTAGGCAATTCTAGTGTAACTTAGATGCTTGACAAGTTACCATTGCAATGAGCTACAATAGTCTAAATTCGACCTCTAAAGAGAGAGTTATGAAGGTTACTATTGGACAAGGAAATGATCGAAAAATTCAAGACCGACGACTGTGATCTCACTTATGGATGCCCAAATGGTCTCGAAATACGATGATTCCAGTAAGAAATTTAAGAGCACTAAAGTACCTTTCAGATGACCAAAAATCAACCAAATTCATCATCAAATGATGGATTTATAGGCATCTCCTTTGGATCACATGATTAGGAAAGATTAACAATCCATATTGTAAAATGACGAACGAAGAGTTCCAACATGCGTTTGGCATATCGAACAATCTCTGAATTAGGCAACTCTGGTGCAACTTGTAAGCTTAACAAGTTACCATTGTTATAAGCTAAAATAGTCTAAATTCGACCTCTGAAGAGAGAGTTATAAGGGTTACTCTTGGACAAGGAGATAAAGGAAAAATTCAGGAGCAACGACTGTTATGCCACTTATGGATACCCAAATGGTCTCAGTATATGATGATTTCAATCAGAAATTTAAGAGCACTAAAGTACCTTTTAAATGACCAAAAATCAACCCAATTCGATGTCCATTGATGGAGTTAAAGGCGTCTCTTTTGGATCGCGTGATTTGGAAAGATTAACACTCCATATTTTAAAATTACAATTGAAGAGTTCCAACATGCTTTTGGCATATCGAACGGTCTCTGAATTAGGCAAATCTGGTGCAACCTGAAAGCTTCACAAGTTACCATTACAATGAGCTGAAATAGTCTAAATTTGACCTCTGAAGAGTGAGTTATGAGTGTAACTATTGGACAAGGACATGAAGGAAAAATTCAGAACCCACGATTGTGATCCCACTTACGAATGCCCAAATGGTCTTGGAATATGGTGATTCTAGTCAAAAATTTAAGAGCACTAAAGTACCTTTCATATAACCAAAAATTGACCCAATCTGAAATCAAATGATGGCGTTATAGGCGTCTTCGTATGATTGCTCGATTTGGAAAGATTAACAATCCATATTGTAAAATGATGATTGAAGGTTCCAACGTGCTTTTGGCATATCGAACGGTCTCTAAATTAGGCAATTCTGGTGCAAGTTGGAAGCTTTACAAGTTACCATTGTAATGAGCTGAAATAGTCTAAATTCGACCTCTGAAAAGAGAGTTATGAGGGTTATTATAAGACAAGGAGATGAAGGAAAAATTCAAGACCGATGACTGCGATCCCACTTTCAGATGCCCAAATGGGCTTGGAATACGATGATTCTAGTCAGAAATCAAAGAGCCCTAACGTACCTTTTAAATGACCAAAAATCACCCCAATCCGACATCAAATGATGGAGTTGTCGGCATCTCCATTGGATCACGCGATTTGGAAAAATTAACATTCCATATTGTAAAATGATGATCGAAGTGTTCCAACGTGCTTTTGGCATAATGAATGGTCTCTAAATTAGTCAATTTTGGTGCAAGTTGGAAGCTTGACAAGTTACCATTGCAATTAGCTGAAGTATTCAAAATTCAACCTTTGAAGAGAGAGTTAATGAGGGTTACTATTGGACAAGGAGATTATTGAGACATAAAAAATGATAAAGGGTTGAAGTAAAGGAAGATTGAAATTGAGAAAGAAAATTGAAGGAAATGAAGAATGAGATGTCTTGAGGATGGTTTGCGTGGGTCCGCGCAAAGGATATTAGTTGCACGGAACTGCGTAACCAAATAAATGTTACGCAGGACTGTGCATCCAAAATGGGAACTGTACAGGTCCGCGCAATGAGTCCCAGGAATGATTCTTCATAAGAGGTCTTAAAAACTAAAAGGAGAATCCCATGGTGTGAAAATGGAGGTACCACACAAGTGAAGGTCTATAAATACCCCCTTACCTCCTTCATTTGGACCGATTGAAGATTTTCGAGAGGAAGTGGAGTAATAAGGGAGATTGAAGGTGAGAGAGAGGGACTGTGGTTTGCGCAGGTCCGCGCAACCAACATAGGTTGCGCAGTCCTGCCAGCAGTCTATGAAGATAAAGGGCTGTTATGCTACCTGATTATTTGAAGTCTTCAAGTTCCTTCTGTTCAAGTTTAAAAGAGAATAATCAGTAGAAGGGCATATTCCTCCTAAGTCCTAGGAGATGAGTGAAACAAGCGTCGAAATGCTGCCGGATTTATTACTTAGCTATGACAGTTGAACTTACAATAATTCCTTTATTTAAAATAATCTATCTTAAAATCAAGGGATATTTAAAGGATGTAAATGAACTCAGTACTAATAAAGTGTGATGATTGTTTCAAATACTCTTTTTTTGTTATAATTGAATAAGATAATCTTCCCAAATCAGATGCATTTGTTTCTTATTCGAAACAAAATGGCGACTCCACTGGGGACTTTTATCTTATTTAATATTAACAGTGAAATCGTTATGGAGCTTTCATCATAGTTTGGTGTTTGGAAAATGCCAAAATGGAGACTCTCAGTGGGAACATCCTCCCCTTCATCTCTAAGATAGATTATTTAATTCTTAACCACTAACTACAATTATATTTTGTGCCTGACAGTTTCTGCACCTGCTTATATAGCCTACTACTCATGGAAAAATGGCGACTCTCAGTGGGAACTTCTGATTCACCCCAACAGGGTTCGTGATAGAATTTACATT
Organism: Magnolia kwangsiensis; assembly: GCA_037074715.1. Taxonomy (NCBI): domain Eukaryota; kingdom Viridiplantae; phylum Streptophyta; class Magnoliopsida; order Magnoliales; family Magnoliaceae; genus Magnolia; species Magnolia kwangsiensis. The sequence continues at coordinate 75,280,574 of CM073575.1, read as the reverse complement.
GAATCAAATTATGAAGAAACTAACTCAAATCACTACAATTGAAAACAACAAGACTCGAGTGACAGTTGGGGTAACATCTGCTTTGCCTAAACCACTGGGAGACAATGAAGGCTAGACTGTTGTAACATCCCGCAAGGCAAGGACACGAAACGTAAGAAGTCTCAGAATGAATTCATTTTTACCAAAATTCAGAGAGCCAACAACGGCTCTGGGTATTTCAAGGGCTAGATGGATAAGGTAATAGAAAGGTAAAGCGCTAATGACAAGCTCGCCAGTATTCGTATCATCCCAGGTAAATTCATCGTTGTTTGTATCGCCTCATTCAACCAATGGCATCGAAAGCATAAGGAAGTTGAATTCAGACAATATGACAATCGTAGAGGACCATGTGGATGAGATGGTAGAAGCACGAAGAGCCTTAATGAATGAGTGCAGAAACCTTAAAGAAGCTTTAGTAAGCCTTGCACATAATATAGCCCAAATAGTAGCTTTCACGATGGCAAGCCTAGTGAATAGGCAAGGGATTCAATCTGAAAACCCTCAGTTACAAGGGGCGAGATCACGGGAGTCTGCTCTAGACATAAGGTTCAAAAAGAGAAAAGAAGCAAGGCAAATTGTTGAAGAAGTTGTTAGAATAGAAAGGGAATGCGAAACTACTGGCCCTTTCAGGTATCAAACGTTGTATCTAAAAGAGGTTGTAACACCCTGAAAATCGGGGGTCGTGTATAAACTCAACTCCCGAGTTCCAGACCATCACTTATGCAACAAAAATGATTATGATTCAATGTTTTCTGAGTTAAAGCATTCACATGAGTAAAAGTAACCAAAACTGCAATTCATACTCCAGATTATAAAAGTAAGCGGAAGACTAAAGAATATATATATCACTGTATAGAAAACAAAGTAGATCTCGACTGTCTCCAAAGTATGAATACATCTCTGAGTCTCATATACATGTAAATAAACAGAAATCAAAAGTCAAAATAGTCCCACTGAGAAGTTCCGCCAATCTAGGCCACCTAAGCAAAGTCGTCGTGGTACTGCATATATGAGAACTCGTCCTGGTCCTCATCATAGTCCGGCTCTGCCTCCTGAATCGCCGCCTCACTTGCATCTAAGACAGGGTCTAGTGGGTGTTGCAAACACCATCCCGTAACGTGGGAGTGAGTAGCTAACTCAGTGGAATAATAGAGCAAGGATTAGCATGTTCTCAAATCAATCATGCGATAATAGTAAAGCAGTAAATCAAACATCCCTAATACTGTTGTTAATGTGATATGACATGACATGATGGATGCCCTCACCGACATTCTCCCTCATACGGCACCATCTTATGCTCGTGGCATGCTTACGTACCGCTCAGTGCTCCACATCTTCCAGGCACATGTAATGTGATGGTGATATGATTGCCGAGTTATTATTAGTCCATTCAAATAGCAAGATTAGGAAACTAAGGTACTTTCCTTATATTAATCCCAACACAGATCCTGTCTAGGGTCGTCACTCCTAGTAATCTCATACAATGTATATTTTGTAAGTCGCTGCAAAGGCTGCCAGGGCTGTTGCTCGCACTCGTTGCACCGCTCCCCCATCACCTTATCAATACAGGCCTACTGTACTCTCACTGCTACGGAAGGGTCGTCGCCTCCCGTAGACTCAGAATAAGCTCGCGGTCACTACAAAGGACTCGTCGCCTGATCAGTGTAGGCCGACAGCAAGAATATAGTGTCCCATAACACCATAATCTGCTCATGAGGCATAGGTGCTCACTGGTCACTACGGGGAGGTTTGTGGCCCCAGCGTAGGCCGACAACTCGACCACGGTGTCCCATACCACCATGCCCGGCTCATGAGTCTTTATGGATCAAGGTACCATGGTTGACAGGGTTTACAATGGTAAGTTCAGTACCCTAGGTTCAAGCAGTTATGACTCATACAGGCTGAACAAACAATGGCCAGTCGGGTTAGTTGACGGGCTCGACTAGCACGAGCGCCTCTCAAGTCGAATGACATGAAGTGCATAAAACACCTCGTGTGGCCTAACCATTATCGTTAACTCCAAAACGCGACTCGCGTTCATCGACGCGTCGCTTGTGGCAAAGATAGGCCAACCACGAACTTGCTCAGTTGCCGACTGCCTGGACTAGGTATAGTCCCAAACAATTATGAATCCACATCAATAATCATATAAGAGTTTTGGAAATGAAATACAACAATGTGAGCATGTTAACACATATTATAACATACAACTTAAGTGAATCATCAAGCACATGTATTTCATACATATAATGAAATCATGCATATAGCTAACATGTAGGAAATCATTTACATCAGCATATTAATTGAGAATTCAATCTCAAACTAATTCATAACACCATTTAATTCAATACATACTAATACAAGCATTTATACAAACACTTCAACTACATACTTAAGTCTACATATAGTATGTCGACTCAAAGTGCGCATTTAGGCGAATCTCTTTGCCAAACTGATTATGCACGCATTCCTAATGCGACAAGAAGCCATGTCAATCACATCAGCAAAATATGGATGAAAACAGTATTTCCTACAAATGACTAAAATGCCCTAAATCTCATATTCTTCGTCTGCTTACGAAACAGAAAATGGACGGCATGTTGTACATGTCAAACGGCGTTGCTGTCGATAATCTACTATTAAACGACATTGAAAGCGTTGGAAACATTCAATCAAAGCGTCTAAAATTCGCACCTTTTCTCCTAGAAGTGTATTGGTTCGAACGGAGCGTATACGCTTCGTCTACAGCGAACCGGGAACCTATTTTACAAGATCCATCAGCTACCATACTAAGAAAACTAAGGAACCTTAAATCAGCAAGTATTTAGGGTATTTGCTTACCTAGAATTGCAGCAAAATCACCGGCAAAGTGATTGGATTGCGTGGCTTAAGTACGTGCAGCAGGTAGCACAAGCAGCAGGAAATTCTCTCCCACTCTCACTTTCTCTCTCACTCATGCTAAGGTTTCTAGCAAATTCGGATAGGTGAGAGGAGTGAGGGTTTAAGCCCCTTTTATAACCTAAAACTCGCCCAAAACAGGTTTGGGAACAATGTTCACTTGATGCCTAACCAAATCGGGGCTGTTTCGGTCCAAAAAGACATTTCTGGTGGTCCCCTGGCCGAACGTGATCGGACTTAAGTTCATGCATGTCAGATGTCACTCACATCCCATTTTTAGACCAGTAGTGTTCGTAGATCGCACGTGGCGATCCAGTTTCAGTTCAGCAGTCACCGCACGTAGATTAGGTCTACAAGTCTCATGATATGAAATAGAAATTTTTCCTGATCCAAGGGTGTAATTTGGCTGAATTCTGACGGTCAGAACGCTTAATACTGACGCGTCAAGTCGTGTGCCAGATTTGAATTTCAAATTTCAAATCTAACCTTATTCTCACTCTCTTCACTCCAGGCTCAATGAAATAGCCTCTGAATATCTGTTGGACTTGATTTTCGAAATGATTGTCAAGTCCAGCTAGGCGGTTATAACGGTCTAAGATTGTAGGTATCAGACTTTCGACGCGCGGTCTAGATCCAATACAAAGTTTCAAAGAGGTCCAGAGAACAAACCGGTTTAGAGTTTGATCCGAGGTTTTAGAGTTTTATAGCGTCATTGATTCTACTCGCTTTGGGTCTTGTAGAACGTATTTAAAGTGATCAGGGACTATTTCCCAGCTACTCTAGCATTGCGCTAGCAAACTTACACTTATTTTCTAAAGGAATTAATCCTACGCGATTTCTGGTCGAGTTGATACTCGAGCCCAAGTACTAATTTTTTCAAGGCGTTACAGAGGTAGATGATATTCCCTTTCCAACCAATTTCAGGCATCCGAATTTTCAAAAGTTCAATGGAGAAGGGTCTCCAGAGGAGCATTTAATGCATTTCGTTAACAATATGGGAAATTTTTCCACCATACCACAGTATTGCTTACGGATGTTCGGATCGTCACTGATGGACAAGGCATTCCGGTGATTTTCTAGCTTGGCTCCAGGGTCATCGCACTTGGGAGAAAATGCAAGATACTTTTGTAGCTAATTTTTATTCTCCAGTATGAGAGGTCGGTATTTTTGAATTGACTTTTGTGCGACAAGGTGAAAGTGAATCAGTAGGAAGGTTTATAGATAGATGGAGGATATTGGGAATTTTGTGTAAATAGCTACCAGAAGAAAGTGAACAAGTAAAGATGTGTCTAAACTCTATGAAGACAGAATTCATAGTTGGACTTGCTAGTGCCGACATTAGAACTTTTCATGATTTAGCCACTAAGGCTTATACTATAGAGTTGATAAATCGGATAGTGCCAACGGTTTGCCATGATACAGCTCAGAAGGCTCGTAGTAGGATAATAGTAAATACTATTGATTGTGATAAACAACATAATAGTGTAAGAGATTTAAAGGGAGAAAAAATAGAATGAAAAGAAGGGTCGATTCAGCTAGGAGGGTATAAAAAATCTAGGACGCTCAATTCACATAAAGTGTTTGCATTCAATAAAGAAGATGTCATCCCAATGATGGACCAGCTATTGAAGGTCGGCGCAATAAAATTGCCAGAGCCCAAACGCCTTGAAGACGTGACAAGAATTGGAGAACGGCATTTTTTGTCGCTATCATCGCTTGGTGGGACATCCAACGGAAGATTGTCATACATTGAAAAGTATAATACAACGAATGATAGATAGAGATGAAATAATAATTGGAAAGAAAATAAGTAAGAGGGTCATAAAAAGTATGGGTTTTGACCGTGAAGAATACACTGGCCTAAATCATAGGAGGGGAATGCAAGTTCCAATTAGGGACGGTCAAGAGAAGCAAAGAAGATTTCAAGACATGGGAGCAAAGTCATCAGTAAATATGATTATGGTTGAGCAGTCGACAAAAAAAATTCTAGGATAGTAGAACATCCTAAGGAAGCTCAGAAACAAATGGAAGATGGAGAGAAACCGACGACAGACAGTTTGTAAGAGATAAACTTGGGTACAAAAGAAGAGCCACGGAACACGTTCATTAGCACTGGCCTTTCTGAACAAGAATCTGCAGAATACATTCAACTTCTCAAGGAAAATAAAGACGTAATTGTTTGGACATACGCAGAGATGCTTGGCTTAGAGCCTTCTGTAGCATTGCATCGACTGAATATTTCTAAGGAGAAAAGGCCAGTTAAATAAGCTCAAAGACGATTTCATCCAGACTTGGTCCCCCTGATTGAAGAAGAAGTCAATAAATTGATAAAGGTCAAGTTCATCAGGGAGGTTAAATATCCCAAGTGGATATCAAATATTGTCTCAGTGAGGAAGAAAAACGGACAAGTCAGGGTGTGTGTCGACTTTAGAGACCTGAATGAAGCTTGTCCAAAAGATGATTTTTTCGCTCCCAATAACTGAACTGCTGATTGATAGTACAACTCAGTATGTTGTCATGTCCGTTATGGACGATTACGCAGGATATAATCAGATTTGAATGGCCCCTGAAGACGAGGAAGCAACGACATTTAGGACTTCGCTGAGATTTTTTTGTTATAAGGTTATGCCGTTCGGACTCAAAAATGCCGGGGCAACATATTAAAGAGCGATGCAAAATATTTTTCAAGACATGATGCACAAACATGTTAAATGTTATGTCGATGATTTGGTAGTCAGGTCTGCAGGCCAACAGGAACATCATGAGCACTTGGCGTTAGTTTTTCGTCGGCTTAGAAAGAAACAATTGAAACTAAATCCCACTAAATGTGCATTTGGGTGCTCTCCGATAAATTTCTTGGTTTTGTCGTTCAGCATAGTGGCATTGAGATTGATCCAGGGAAAGTCAAGGCTATTCAAGATATGCCACCACCAAAGACATTAAAAGAATTAAAAATTTTACAGGGAAAATTGGCATACATTCGACGTTTCATTTCAAATTTGGCAGGGAGGTGTCAGCCATTTTTCCATCTGATGAAAAAGGATATAGAGTTCTTATGGGATCAAGCCTGTAAGAATGCATTTGATTCAATAAAGGAATTGCTGAAACACCCGCCAGTCTTGGCAACCCCAGTGAAAGGAAAACCACTTATTTTATATATATCTGTAGCTGAACATTCTTTAGGAGCTTTGCTGGCGCAAGTGAATGAATTTGGAAAAGAAACTACTCTCTATTATTTAAGTCGGACCCTAATGGGGGAAGAACGCAATTACTCCCCAATTGAGAAAGAATGTTTGGCGTTGATATTTGCAGTAAAAAGTTGAGACATTATTATTTATCTCATCATATAACACTAATTTCGAGGGCTGACCCGATAAAGTTTTTTATGACAAGACCGTTGTTGTCCGGAAGATTGGCCAAATGGATGCTGTTACTTTTAGAGTATACTATTATGTATGAACCAGCAAAAGCAGCAAAAGGGCAAGTAGTGGCGGATTTCCTTGCGACGCATCTGGTCGTAGAATCTAAGGCCATTAATGACGATTTTTCAGATGAGCAGGTTATGTTAGCTGAATTGCAGAAACCATGGCAGATGTATTTTGATGGTACTTCTTGAGCATCGGGAGCGGGGAAAGGAGTGATATTCTTTACTCCTTAAAGTGATTTACTACCTTATTTCTTTACATTGGGAACTGTATGTACGAATAATGAGGCTGAATAAAGAGCCTTGATTATTGGAATGGAAATGGCTAAAGAAATGAAAATACGAATGCTACATATCTTCGAGGATTCTAAATTGATTATAAATCAATTGACAACTGAATTCAAGATAAGAAAGCAAGAGCTTTTGCCATATTGTCGGAAGGAACAACAGTCATTAGAGTAGTTCTCCCACGTTGAAATCAAGCATATCCCTCGGTCAAAAAATACAAGAGCGGATGCTTTGGCTAGTTTGGCAGCAGCTCTGTCAGAAAATGCAACAGTCATTAGAGTGGTTCTCTCATAAAGTGATGCTCATTTCACCTGAGGGAAGATGAAATAAGTTGGTGGTTGGAGACCAATGATTAAGAAAACATCTGAAAATAGTAGTATCTACGTGAAAGTGTTCCGATGTGGCTATGATTGAGTCAGAAAGTGCAATCTGCTCTAGTATGGCAGTATGTCTTCGAACAACAACGCGGGCCCAAGCACTGTAAAAATCATAAATAGATAGTAGGCCTGTGATTGTGAATCTCCTTGTACTCTAGGGTTATTTCTTAAGAAAGAAGAGTTGCTGAGTTGTTTCAAAGTAGTGAAAAGGGGAAGGTTGATGAGGATCACAATGAGGACGTAAAAATCTCATCTTGTGAATTCTACCTGTTCTTTGACAAAGTCCATTCTCTCCCAGATATCCTGTTAGCATCCTCGATTCTCTTGTAACCCAGTCATTTGCTGAGATGAAGGTATTTTATTGATCGAAGGGTTCACAGTGTAGGATCGACCAATGACGTCGTAAATTCATAGGGATAATGGTTTGATTATTGGTGAAAGGGTTATAGATATCTAAGGATTCTTCATTTATCTCTACATGTTTCCAAGAATGAGGAGGAGGTTTCTTCCGTCTGGAAGAGGATGGCCAATGCTTTCTTCTAGAAGAGGAGGCTAAAGAACGGACCATGGTGAGAAGAAGTTTCAAATTTTGAAAATATTTGAAGAAGAAGGAAACTAGATGCTAAAAGTTCAGTCTTGGTTGTACAGACCCATGAAATCAAGATCAGTTATGTGGGTTTGTGCAAAAATTAGAAGGCTTGCACAGACAAAGATCTGTTGTGCGCGTTCGCGCAAATGAAGTTCGTTGCATGAAAAATTGTAAAGAACCAGAGATTTTCTACAGTGCAAGTATGTGGGAAGTGACTGGAGGATTAAGAAATTTATACTCAAGGGACCAAGTGCAGTGCATGGGTTTTCATTGCGCAGGTCCACGTAAACTTTGTAGAAGAGATTATTTTGATCCTTTTCTTTGATTCTTGGGAAAACAAAGAAAGGATCAAGGGGTAATCTGTTGAGACATAAAAAATGATAAAGGTTGAAGTAAAGGAAGATTGAAATTGAGAAACAAAATTGAAGAAAATGAAGAATGAGCTAACTTGAGGATGGTTTGTGGGGGTCCGCGCAAAGGATATCAGTTGTGCAGAACTGCGCAACCAAATAAGCGTTGCACAGGACCGCATAACCAAAATGGGAACTGCGCAGGTCCGCGCAATGAGTTCCAGGAATGATTCTTCATAAGACGTCTTAGACACTAAAAGGAGAATCCCATGGCGCCAAAATCGAGGAACCACATGTGTGAAGGTCTATAAATACCCCCTTACCTCCTTCATTTGGACCGATTAAAGATTTTCAAGAGGAAGAGGAGCAAGAAGGGAGATTGAAGGTGAGAGAGAGGGACGGTGGTTTGTGCAGGTCCACGCAACCAACATCGATTCCGCAGGATCACACAACCAGATTGTCGTGCAGTCTGTGAAAATAAAGGGCTGTTATGCTGCCAGATTATTTGAAGTCTTCAAGTTCCTTCTGTTCAAGTTTAAAGGAGAATAATCAGTAGAAGGGCATATTCCTCCTAAGTCTTAGGAGATGACTGAAACAAGCGTCAAAATGCAGACGGATTTAATACTTAGCTATGAGAGTTGAACTTGCAATAATTCCTTTATTTAAAATAATCTATCTTATAATCAAGGGATATTTAAAGGATGTAAATGAACTCAGTATTAATAAAGTGTGATGATTGTTTCAAATACCCTTTCTTTGTTAAGTTTGAATAAGATAATCTTCCCAAATTAGATGCATTTTTTTCTTGTTCGAAACAGAGATAAAGGAAAATTTTAGGACTGACAACTAGGATCCCACTTACGAATGCCCAAATGGTCTCAGAATACAACGATTCTAATTAGAAATTTAAGAGCACATAAGCACCTTTCAGATAACCAAAAATTGAACCAATTCGACATCAAATGATGGGGTTATAAGCATCCCCATTGGATCACATGATTTGGAAAGATTAACAAACCATACTGTAAATGATGATCGAAGAGTTCCTACGTGCTTTTGGCATATCGAATAGTCTCTGAGTTAGGCAATTCTAGTGCAAGTTGGAAGCTTGACAAGTAACCATTACAATGAGTTGAAATACTCTAAATTCGACCTCTGAAGAGAGAGTTATGAGGGTTACTATTGGACAAGGAGATGTAGGAAAAATTCAGGACCGACGACCATGATCCAACTTCGGATGCCCAAATGGTCTAGTATACAACGATTCTAGTCAGAAATTTAAGAGCACTAAAGTACCTCTCAAATGACCAAAAATTAACCCAATCTGACATCAAGTGATGGAGTTTATAGGTTTCTCCGTTGGATCATGTAATTTGGAAATATTAACACTTCATATTTTAAAAAGACAATAGAAGAATTCCAACGTGCTTTTGGCATATCTAACGATCTCTGAATTAGGCAATTCTAGTGCAACTTGGAAGCTTGACAAGTTACCATTGCAATGAGCTATAATAGTCTGAATTCGACCTCTGAAGAGAGAGTTCTAAAGGTTACTCTAGGATAAGGAAATGATGGACAAATTAAAGACCGACGACTGCGATCTCACTTACGAATGCCCAAATGGTCTCGGAATATGACGATTCTAGTCAGAAATTTAAGAGCACTAAATTACCTTTCAGATGACCAAAAATCGACCAAATCCAGCATCAAATGATGGATTTATAGGCATCTCCTTTGGATCACATGATTAGGAAAGATTAATAATCCATATTGTAAAATGATGATCGAAGAGTCCCAACGAGCGTTTGGCATATCGAACGATCTTTGAATTAGGCAATTCTAGTACAACTTGGAAGCTTAACAAGTCACCATTGCTATGAACTAAAATAGTCAAAATTCGACCTCTATAGATAGAGTTATAAGGGTTACTCTTGGACAAGGAGATGAAGGAAAAATTCAAGAGCAATGACTGCTCTCCCACTTATGGATGCCCAAATGGTCTCGGTATATGACGATTCCAGTAAAAAATTTAAGAGCACTAAAATACCTTTTAGATGACCAAAAATCGACCCAATCAGATGTCAAATGATGGAGTTAAAGGTGTTTGTTTCAACAAAGAAACAAATGCATTTGATTTGAGAAATTGTCTTATTCAAACATAACAGTGAAAGAGTATCAGGAACATTCATCACATTTCATTGATGCTAAGTTCATTTACATCCTCTTTACATCTCTTGATTCTAAAATAGATCATTTAGAAATAAATAACTTATGCTTTAAGTATCAAAAATTCATTTTAGCAGCTTTCAGTGCCTGTCTTCATCATCTCCTAGGACTAAGGAGAAATGTTGATCAAATTGACGAATGTTCATTGAAATAGAGATTTTAGCAGCATAACGGTGCCTGTTTCAGTCATCCCCTAATACTTAGGGGGAATGTCGACTCGATCTTTCTCCTCTGAACCTGTCAATAGAAGAAGGCATGAAGAAGAGAAGCCTTGCACATAGATTTCGGCGGTATAACAGCCCCTTATCTTCACAGACTGCAAGGCAGTCTGGTTGTGTGGACCCGCTAACTAATATCGGTTGTGTGGTCCTACACAACTGACAGGAGACTCTTCTCCTACCTTCGATCTTCTGCTCCGCTCTGCTCCTCTTGAAAACCTTCAATTCCCTTTAATGAAGGAGGGGAAGGGGTATTTATAAACCCTTGCACGTGTGAAAATCCTGATCTTAGCGATGTAGGATAAATCTTTCAGTACTTTTGATCACTCTGCAAAGGACCACTTCTGCAGCGTGTTTTGGGGTCTCGCGCAACTGATATTTGCGTTGCGCAGACCTGCGTAAGGAAATTGATTGCGCAGTACCGCTTAACTGACATTGGTTGTGCGGTCCCGCGTAAACCCTTTAAAGCTGTCTCTTCTTCTTTTTTTCGAGTGTTCTTTCTATCTCCTTGTCTTTTTTTGCTTCAATCCTCCACCATTTTTTTATGCCTCAACAGATGCCCCCTCGATCTTTCTTTGATTAGTTTACAAAATCAAATGGAGGATCGATCTTCCTCCACCTGAAGAACTTGAATGAACTGCAACTGAAGGATGACCAGATGATTATGCTTGCATGGAAGACTAGATGATCATTCTTAAATAGAAGATTGAATGATCATGTTCGATCAAAATACTGGAATGGTCGCCCTCGAATGGAAGACTGGATGATCATACTTGAGCAGAAGTTTGAATGATCGCGTTCGATCAGAATACTAGAATGCTCACGCTCGAACAAAAGATTTGAATGCTCATGTTCGATTGATAAACTTGAATGATCATGCTTGAACGGAAGATTTGAATGCCCCCAGCCAGTAATGTCGAGCGGCTGTTCACTAGAGAGGATAAAATACTCTTTTCTTCGAAGCACATCTGTACAATAGCTGTGACGACTTCGTCTTTGAGCAATTTAATCAAAGAACTATCTTTCAACACCGTTGCTGCTGCAACAGTCTTTTTGATCAACTCCAACAATTCTTTCCTTCAATTCTGAATCTGGGCTCGTTCTTTAATGCTGCTCCTATCGTAATAACTTTTTCGATTATTTCCTTTACTCACGATCTTCATAACTCCTGCCAAATTAATCGAAATTAGTATCTTAATTGATTATAATTTTTCAATGTAGCTTTATGAAGCATTAATAATTTTTGAAATAGATTGAAAGTTTCTTCTCTTTTTAGGTTGATGGTGATATTCACAATATGATAATGATTTAATCATTTCATCTTTGCGCTTGTCATCGTGCTTCGCATTGTATTCTTTATATTACACTCTTGGAGATTTCATCTTTAGCTCCAAAGGTTCAACCACTGAGTCTTTTTATTGAGTCTTCTCTAATTTGTGCTCCTTAGCATTTCTTCATAGACTTTTTCTTGGATCTCTATTGATTGATATTATTATTCATAATACTCAGCATATGAATTCCTCCACCTTGCATAAGAAGTTATCAGAAAGACCAAGGCATAGATTATTTTGAAGACATTAAATCCTGCCCCCTTTCCAGGTCAATGTCGCGTAAAGATTTCTTCAGAAGATAATATTTCCAAAGTGAAGCCTCCTAACACTCTTGAAGAATGGATAATCTTTACTGTTCTTTTCACGACTCCAAAGAATATATCTGAGTCCTTATATTGTTTAGTAGAGAATAATAATTCTTCACTAGTTTATTCTCTACCCCCCTTTTGAGAACCTTGTGCAATAACATGTCTCTATTCATTAAGAAGGTGAGAGACTAAAAGACCTCACAGCTCTTGTTAATATATTAATTGACCTTGGAGACTTGAGCTTTTGAGTAGATAATCGCTAATATCTTGAAGGCATTTACTGTTGATGTAATTTGAACCTGATTCAAGAGAAATGCATTTTTGCATCTTGTTTACTTAATATTTAAAATTTTTATCGGGCAATTGTACATTTGAGCATATCTAGAGTGAAATATGAATTTGCTACATTTTAAATATTACTCAGTTTATGCTTTGCATATTTGAGCATATATATAAAGTGAAATATGAATTTACTGCATTTTGAACGTTGCACATAGTTTAACATGATATTCAATAAAAACAAATTATAAAACACCAACATTTTATGCTTGTTAGTACGGGATTTTCTATATGATGATTTTATTCATATTTTATTGGCGGCGCTAAGTTTCAATTCGGTCAATTGCACACACAGTTTAAGCTCATGAGTAGTGGAGTCGGGTCTCACGTGATGGCCTCTGTAACTCTTAGGAGTTCGTTGGACTTCTCACTGCCTAAGGAGTTCACAAACCGCGATCCATCAGAGGGGCCCATTGAAGCTACCGGGCCGGTGAACTCAGTTGGAATTATACACGGGGTTGGCCGCAGTAACTCTCTATAGCTCACGGGGTGCACAAGGCGACCTTTGGGGTACCAAATCCATGATTACCAGTCCATCAATGAGTAGGTTTAATCCCTTCCTCATGAGTTAGTACCGAAATTGAACCATAAATCTGAGGGGTCTTACACACGGTTGGCCTATCTAAAGCTCACACTGTGGCCCTTATTTTCTTCGTCTGCAAGGTCGGGCCCATTCATGGGAGGGCATTTTCCTCCATTCTCTGTGACGTTGTCGGAAAGCTATACATACAACATGGCGGTTACGCTGACTGGCCATTTGAGGACTTTTAGCCCTTAGGCTTTTGGTCATTGGCTCCGTCAGCTGACCGCATGGGTATGCGTACGATGGCCTTCACGGGCTTTTTAGGGCCACTGGCTTCTCACCGCTGCCTAAATGGAGATCTTGATAGGTCTCATGCGCAGCTGGCCATTGGCTTGACTAGGCTGCCTTTTATGATCATAGGTCTCATGCGTAGCTGGCCATATAGGCTTGGCTAGGCTGCCTTTTTATGACCAGTAACCATCTGTAACGTCTCAGAAAAATCCGTACAGGGACTCGAGTACCAACTCGACCAGAAATCACGTAGGATTAATTGCTTTAGAAATTAAGCATTAGATAGCTAGCGCTACGCTAGAGTAGCTATGAAATTGTCCCTGAACACTTTAAATACGTTCTGCAAGACTCAAAACTTGTAGAATCAATGACGCTATAATGCCCTGAAACCTAGGATTAAACTCTAAACCCGTTTGCTCTCAGGAACCTTTTGAAACTTCGTATTGGATGTAGACCGTGCGTCGAAAGTCCGATACCTACAATCTTAGATCGTTATGACCGCTAAGCTGAACTTGACAATCATTTCAAAAATTAAGCCCAACCGATGTTCAGAGGCTATTTCATTGAGCCTAGAGTGGAGAGAGTGAGAAATGGGTTAAGATTTGAAATTTAAATCCAAATCTAGCATGAGACTTTGCGCGATATTATTAAGTGTTCCGACCGTCAGAATTCAGCCAAATTTTACCCTCGGATCAGGAAAAATTTCTCCTTCATATCATGAGACTTGTAGACCTGATTTAGGTGCGATGACCACTGAACTAAAATTGGACTGCCACGCTCGATCTGCGAACTCTACCGGACTGAAAACTTGGTGTGAGCAACATCCAGTGACCATGAGCTTAAGTCCGATTGCGTTCGGCCAGTAACCCAAGTATACCTTGTTCCTAAGTCTAAAAAGGTTAGATTTTAGGCTATATAAGGGCCTTAAACCCTTAGTTTAAGAGAAGTACCTTAGTTTCCCAATACTGCTGAATGAAAGGACTAATAACAACTCGGTAATCATTATCCATATCGCATTACATGTGCCTGGAAGATGTGGAGCACTGAGGAATGCAAGCATGCCGCGGGCGTTAGATGGGGCCGTATGAGGGAGTATGTCGGTGAGGGCATCCATCATGTCATTTCATGCATGCATTAACAACAGTATCTAGGAATGTTTGATTGATTGGTTTACTATTATCGCGTGATTGATTTGATAACATGTTAATCTTTGCTCTATTATTCCACTAAGTTGATCACTCACTCCCACGTTACGGGACGGTGTTTGCAACACCACCAGACCCTGTTTTAGATGCAAGTGATGAGGCGATTCAGGACGCTGAACCGGATTATTGCAAGGATCAGGATGAGTTCTCGTATATGCAGTTCTACGATGGCTTTGCGTACGTGGCCTGGATCGGCGGGACATGCTAGTTGGACCTTATAACATTTTTATTTTTGTTTTATTACATGTATATGAGACTCAGAGATGTATTCATACTTTGGAGACAGTTTGAGATTTATTTATTTTTCCATACAGTGATATATATATTCTTCAGTCTTCCGCTTGTGTTTTATCACTGGATCTGGAGTATGAATTACAGTTTTGGTATAATATTACTCATGTGAATGCTCTAACTCAGTCAACATTGAATCATAATCATATTTGTTGCATAAGTGATGGTCTGGAACTCGGGAGTCGGGTTTATACACGACCCCTGATTTTCAGGGTGTTACAAGTTAGTATCAAAGCATGATTTAGATTGAACCGGACCTGGGTTATGGCCACACGACGTACGCTGTCGCCCCTTTAACTTAAGTGGGTGCGAGAAAAACCTAGAAACACTTATAGGATCGCAGTTTCGCTAATATCGAGTCCATAACGTATCTTTGGTCGCGTAAAGCGACCTAAGTCGCCTCTAGGTCGTTAGGTGACGGGTTTGAGACGTTCCCAGAAGAATTCCAAACCCATAAATGCATGTCCTTGGGTTGTGGGGCAACCACAACCCTTACACTCAATCTCAGGGCTTAAAAACCCCGTTTCATCCAATTCCTTCAGAATCTTCCCTTTCACCACCTCATTCTTCAACTTTTTCGAAGTCCTTTCTTACTACACATGAATCCAAATATGTGAATGATGGTGAATAATACTTAAATAAAAAATTTACTATAAATAGTAAAAATATGTAAGAATTGGACTTCTGGCCATTCCAATTATGGAATATCTTGTAATAAATAGGTTAGTTGGATGGATTAGCCTCTCCTACCCCAAAATAATATGCTACATAATGCATAAACTCATTCTGGTTTATAGACTGGCCCCAAAACACCCCAAACAGAGTCTTGGGCCTATCTAGGCCAATATGCAATGAACCAGGGTGGGACCCATGTACATTTGGGGCCTACAGGACAGGGGGAACCAGTCCTGGGGGGTGCTCATTGCTGAACGCCACTTTGGCCGGCAATGGCATTGCCGTACGGTGGGCCCCACTCGGTCTAAAATTTGGGCCGACGCCCTTTTATGGCCACGGCATCCCTCCCATAGGTGGTTCGCACCTTTAAACCCCCTAAAACCCACACCTCCTTCACAAAAAAATGTCCCCAAGCTCTCCTTTCTTCACCTTCTGGCTGCCTCCCTCTCAAATCCCATTCCCAAACTACATCCGTTCTCATTCTCGATCACAACCGACCCCACTCCATCATCCACAGCAGTAGACAGTCCTCTCTCTCTTATATCTCGTCGGTGGAGGCTCTTACAACCTCCATTTGTGGCTGAAAGTCAGGTGAGCTCCATTCCCACTTATGTTTCTCTTCTCTCTTTAAAAATCCAGCCTTTGGGAGCTTGATTCATCCCTCTACAGTGCCTAGATTCGCTTCAGTCCATTTGGGCAGCCGTTTCTCCCCATTTCCCTCATTTTCTATGGCTTTTGTGGAGGCTATTTTGGCTTTTTTCTCTTTCCCCACCATCCTCTCTCTCATGGGAAAGAGGAAGACCGTCGCCGATGAAGCGGGGCCTAGTCGCCCTTCACGATCAAGAAAGTCGAGGGGTGGCGCCACTAACTCAAGCGTCGTCGCAAGTCCAAGTGTAGTTCGTGAGTATCACACAAAGTGGGATTTGGATCCCCATGCTCACGTAGGGCGAGTACTGTTAGCAGAGTTGCCTCATGACACTTATACTGATCGTAAGGTACTGTTTGAGGCGCACGTAGATGAACGGCTCTTTGGAGAATTTCTATTGTTTGAGCGCATTGACGCCGCCAGTTGGGGTCTGCTCTTCGATGCCAGTTCTCGTGTGAATGTGAGCACCATTCGTGCCTTCTATGCTCGTATCTAGAATCCTACGTTGGAGCCATTGCAGTTCAGGATTCCCTTTGACAGAGATAGGGAAGCTATGATCGATGTTCGGTTGATAGCTCGCATTTTGAAGGTGCCTCTTGGTGAAGTTCATCCAAGTGCTAAGAATCTGAAGAGTGTTCGTGAGTGAAATCGCCGCACCAGGTTCTTATGTGGTGGTTTGGTTCCGTGGCAGCCTAACAGGAGCCTCTTAGCGTCCCACATGTCGAATGATTTTCGCCTGCTACACCACATTTGTACATTCAATGTGTATCCCAGGTCGACAAATCGCAGTGAATGTACGTGCCTCATGGTCGATTTCTTATATCTAGTGGGCCAGGGAGAGAATGTATGCATGGCCACCTTTATGTTGCGACAGATAGTCCTCTAGCAAAATCAAGAAGAACGTCTGAGTCACTTCCTTTTGGCCGGCTCATATGCAAGATCACGCTTGAGTTTGCTTACAGACTTGGGCCAGAGTTACCTGTACCGATTCACTTCATCGATGAGACTACCATGAACAAGATGAAGATCGGGCCTCGGCAGCGTGAGGCTCAGCTTGATGATGATAGCGAGGGCGATTATGATAGCGAAAAGGATGCAAGTGAAGAGGAATCTGGGGCAGAAATAGAGGAAGAAGTCCAGGAAGAAGAAGAAGAGGAGGCTCAGAACACTGATGAGAGCCCTCCCCCAGCGACTCGGGCTACTAGAGATGCTCACATTGCCTGACTTGAGGAGAGTCAGGTTTCCTTGCGACGGGAAGTCTAGGAACTTCGGGCCGAGGTTGAGGATACCAAGGCCGTCATGAAGAGAAAATTTAGAAAGGTGACTCGCACCTTGAAGGCGATCCTGTGTTGCTTGCAGCATAAGGGTGCTCCTCCTCCATCCCCAGACTCGGACTAGTGATCTCGATCCTGATGTCGTTAGTTGTAGTTAGTTGTTTCCTGCTTTCTGTGTGTAAGCCTGATAAGGCTAGTAGTTTGCTTATGTTGCTGCAGTAGCTTTGACTGGCTTAGTTCCCATGTGTTTCTGGTCATGATGTATGTAAGGATAAATATCTTGTATTGTGACAGTTTTAGTTAAATGAAATGCATGGAATTCTGCGGTTTAGTATGTGAATGATTGCGGTGTGTTTGTGCTATTATTAAAACTGACAAGGTTGCGCCTGTTTCGACAAAGAAACAAATGCATTTTGATTTGGGGAGATTATCTTATTTAAATATAACAGAGAGAGAGTACTATGAACATTCATCACATTCTATTAATACTGAGTTCGTTTACATCCTCTTTACATCCCTTGATTCTAAGATAAATCATTTAGAAGTAAAGGATTTGTGCTTTAAGCATCAAGAGTTCATTTCGACAGCCTTCCGTCAACTGATTTGATCATCTCTTAGGACTTAGGAGGAATGCCGATTCGATTAACGAGTCATTTTGACAGCCTTCTAGTGCCTGATTTGATCATCCCCTAGGACTTAGGAGGAATGCCGATCCGATCGACGGGCCTTCAATGAAATAGAGATTTCGGCAGCATAACAGCGCCTGTTTCAACCATCCTCTGGGACTTAGGAGGAATGTCGATTAAATTGACTGATCTTTCTCCTTAGAACCCATGAAGAGGAGAAAACCCAGAGAAAGGAAGCCTGGGCCAAGGACTTCGGCAGTACAACGGCTCTTGGGCTTCACAGACTGCGGAGACTTCGCTCCTACCTTCTGTCTTCTGCTCCGCTTTGCTCCACTTGAAAATCTTCCAATCCCCTCAATGAAGGAAGGGAGGGGGTATTTA
Source organism: Magnolia kwangsiensis (assembly GCA_037074715.1). Taxonomy (NCBI): domain Eukaryota; kingdom Viridiplantae; phylum Streptophyta; class Magnoliopsida; order Magnoliales; family Magnoliaceae; genus Magnolia; species Magnolia kwangsiensis. Next base: position 75,262,275 of record CM073575.1, on the reverse strand, counting down.
TAGACCCTCGCACGTGTGAAAATCCTGATCTTAGTGATGTGGGACTATTTTCCAGTGCTTTAGATCATTTTGAACGAAGCCCTTTAGTGCAGTTCATTCCAAAGTCCCGCGCAGATGTTACTTTCATTGCGCAGTTTTGTGCAACAGAGATTGATTACACGGACCTGCGCAACATATATTGGCTGCGCGATTCTGCGCAACTACCATGAAAATTACCTCTCTTTTCTTCTTTCCGAAAGTTCTTCTCTTCTTTTTACCTTTACTTGCTTGATTCCTTTCACCATTTTTATGCCTCAACAGATTGCCCCCTTGATCCTTTATTTGTTCTTTCGGAGTAACAAGTAAAGGATCAAATATTCCATTTGGTTTGTGCGGACCCACGCAATTGGCTACGCATATACTTGGTCGCATTAACCTATAAATACCGCACCCTTCATCACCTTCTGCAGTCTCTGCTTTCTTTGCCGAATTTTTCCCTCTTGGTGATTTTCCATGCAACAGACATTGTCTACGCGGAGCCGCGCAACGAATCTTTCGTTCGCGTAATTTTCTAAGTGCCGCAACACGCCGCACAACTTCTTTTTATTGTGTGGAACCGCGCAACCAAGACTTCACCATTTTTGAACTCTTTCCTCAACAACCTTCCTTAGGTCTTCAACCCCCCTCGCTTTATGGCTCGCATCAAGAGGACCCTCCGTCCTTTAGACCCTCAAATGGAGCATCCTTCTCATTTCGATGCTCCTAATACTTCTCATCGCCCATCTCGTTTTGCTGACCAACCACCGACCAAGCGTACCAAAACCACCACTCAGACCTCGTCATACTTCAAAGAGCCAGTACTCCCAACTTTTGATTTCACTAGCCGCATCGAAGCATTTTCCTCACCCATTCATCGTGCTATAATCATGGGAAACGTAGAACGGCCTCCCAAGCACGGTCGTGAATATGATTGGGAAGAATGGTTGAAGACAACCGCCCACATTCGTATGGATAACGATAGACCCCCTGTCAGAGAAGGTACCCCGCCTGCTTCTCGCTTCAAGAAAATCCGTCAGAATAAGGCACGGGAGTTTGAAGAAAAGATCAAAGAGCACAATAAAAAGAAGCTTCAAAATTCTTGGGAATCTATTCGAGTGATTGAGGGTGTCATGAAATTTAACAATCCTCATTCGGAAGGCATGACAGTAATTCTCATTAGCGTGCATCGTCACCAATCCATCCTTGAATGTGAACCCACGACTATCTGGACAGAGAAAAACTGATGTACACTGAATCGTGGGCGACGCGAGAATCCCGGATTCTTGAAGGAAGAATACAGGCAGAGAAACCGTGGCAGATCGTCGGAGAGGCCCGTCCCATGATCTTTCTTGCTCCCTTTCACAGTCCGCACAGTATCTTCCTGACCTATTTTTACGAGACTGTCAAACAACGCTACAAGGACTGTGATTCTCTCTGGGGATCAGAAGATTTTAGCACAAGAGGTCTACTAACTTCTCGTCATTATTACTCTAATTGGGCAGAGGCAATTCTGAAGAAACACGCAAGTACCCTTGCTAAAGTAGGCCTTTATGATGAGATAGAGGTCACATCCTAATATTTTTACAAAGAACCCTGCATACTGAAAGGATTTCTCGAATATTGGTCTCCCACCACCAATTCCCTTCACCTACCGTTTTGGAGAAATGAGCATATCACTATGGGATCTACACCGCATAGCAGGTCTCCCACTTATAGGAAGATTTTATGATGAGTTCATACCGACAAATGCAGAATTAGCATTTATATCCTCTCCCGATCGCAGACCTTCCATCTCAGAAACCACCATCGAACTTTTCAGAGAGATGGGAAAATTTTTGAATATTCACAAACTATCTCCTCTGCAATGGCTAGCTCATTTTTCTAGAATACTCAGGTATCCCATACCCAGAGACTAGTGTATTCCTCTTCACCACATATTCCTGCATATTAATTCCTTTCTTGTTCTGCAGATTTCGCGACAGTCGTTGTAAGGAACTGACGACCCTTCATGACAACATGAAAGAACGACCAGCTTATAGCTCATTTGGGAAACTAGCAGCCTTCCTTGCTTACTGGTTGAGCATAGTTGTTCTTCCTAGTTCCAAGTGGGCGGATGCTATTCGCCCCACCACTTTTGTGGTCGCCGGAGCTCTAGAAGAAGGTCAGAAGTATTCTATTGCACCCCCTGTGCTATGCTCCATTTATCAGGCTTTTAGAGAGATCTCTACACATATAAAAAATCCCACCCTGGGATCTTCATCAGCGTATACTGCCTGACACTATTTCACCAGATGGCTAGGAGTCTATTTACCCTGGACTTTTGAAGCACCGGAAAAAGCTTACGTCAGTCCTTCTCATCTTCCTCTTTGGTTCTTTCAATAAAGGGCCATGGCCAGAAGATCGTATGAGTGGGTGATCAATAAGATTCAGGACTTTGATCAAGTGGACTTCTTCTAGTTCCGGCTTCATCACTACATTCAAGATATAGATATGGTAGATCAAGGGGCACTAACTGTAGCAGAAAGGGCCTTTTTTCTTTCCATTCGTTCTTGCAGTTTGCCACTCGGGTAAGGAACGAAATTCTGGAGAGAACCCTACTATCCTAGCCGTTTTGCTCGCCAATTCGGTTATGACCAAGCCGTGCCAGAAGATTATGGGCTGGTTACTAAGAGAATGCACTGCTATAGAACAGTCCCTTGAACTGGGCCATGATATGGAAACAACTATTAGGCGGCCGTGTCAACTCTTCTTTCATCATTCCTAGCTGCGATCAGATAGTCCGTACTTCTTATAGCTGGATGAGGTGGTGGGACTACCAATCATTTTTTATCAACAAACGCCTACCGGTGGACTCTCTTCTCTTTCTCCATCCACCTCGGCTTAGGGACAGAAAAATTGATAACGGAATCGGCTTCATTCCAGAGAAAAGTCACGCTCCTCAACATGGTGAAATTTACTGAAAGATTTCGACGGAAGAGCCAATCCATGAGAGAAAACCAATTAACACTTTAGACGGTTGGTTTGCCCATGGAGTCCTGGTGGAATTTGAACATATTCCCCATGACCTTGGTGGCCGAGCTCCAGAAGATGTTATAGAGGCATCCTCTCCAATTCCTGAAGACACTGCTACAGCTCAAGACAAACCTGCCCCTTCTCCACAAACTCTTCCCCCTGGTTCATCGTCCCCAATGACTAGATCACGAGCACGTCAGCAAACGTTATCACCCACTCCTCAAGAAGAAGTAAGACAGGCCTCTTCATCTCCCTCGATTCCAGTTGGCAGGTGATCTCCAAGGGAAAGCAACCAGCCTATTTCCTATAAAGGGAAACAAGTCGCGGTTGTAGAAGTGGATGACGGAGATCTGGCAAGAGAAAGTTCATCTTCTAGCGAAGATTTATCTTCTACATCAGGAAATTCCACTCCCCTGGGGTCTGACAATGATGATGATGGAAATAATGGAGTTCAAGACGATGATTATGAAAAAGGAGAGGTCAATATAGATGGCGAGGAAGATATGGCCACCGAAAATGTAGCAGAAGAACATCTCCCCATAGCCCCTGAAACTTCCATTCCTAGCAAGCCACATGCGGTAACCGAAGAGGAAGAACTCTTGGACTACGGAGAATATGGGTATTCACTTGGTAAGGGAGCTCAAATTCCTTAAACATTTATGTGCTTGTCAAGTGATCACTATCTTAACACCACTATCATTCTCTTTTCTTTTAGGTACTCATGTGGCTTGCATTGAAATGAGCGTTGTCCCCTCTGCAGAACTTCATCCAGCTACACCAATGGTCTCCTCACAGGTTTCTTTGACCCCTCTGGTGGCATCGAAGAGCGTGGCCCATGAAATTATATTTCCTGTCGAGGCTACTGATCTACCATCTCCTACTACCAGAGATTCCAGCACAGAAGTGAGAGCGCCCTCTCTTGCTGATATGTTAGAAGCTGGTACTTCTGCAGCCCCAGAAATTCCCTTTCTTGCTGGTCATACTTCTATAGTAGGTATATATATTAATTTGAAGAGCTACAAATTCTTTATTTTGTATTTCTCACTTCAGCTTGGTCTCTTACTTATTTTGCAGGAATTCTCCCCTGTAGTAGGGCGGCCAGTTTTGAATCTGTGGCCACTGTCTCTGAGTTACCATTTCCTTCGAAGATTTCCACTCACAAAATGCTTTTAATGAAGAACTCTTTGTCAACAGTAATTCATATCTTCAAGGACCCTGAACAATGGTCAGATCTGTACATTGCCATCGAAATTCTGGAAAACTCTGCAAAGATGGCGATGATTAATATTTCTATTTTGCGTAGTTCCCTCCTTAGATTTCGTGATTCAATAGCTTCTCTAGCATCAGCGGAGACTATTACAATTGCTCCAGAAGTCCTTGAATATGGGAAGCGGTTAACTTTGTCTAAGGAGAGGGCTTCACTCATTGCTTCCACGATATCTGAATTAGATCAGGAGCAATTATTGTTGCAAGAACACTTGAAGACCCTTACTGGTGACAAAGAGATTTTTCAAGATCGTATAGCAGCTTTAAGAGAAGAGATTTCGCAGATGGAACTGCAAGGTCATGAGAAGGAGCTATCTATACAGGAGGTCAAGGAGAAACTCGAGGTCAATATTCGGTCTGCCGATACTGAGAAGTTGGAATTACTCAGGAGCAACGAAACGATCACATCTCTAGAAGATAAATTAGTTGGCCTTCCTGATCAAACAAAGATTATTCTTGAAGAAAAATCAAAGCATGACGCAGCTCAGCTTCAATTAAAAGAAGACTTGCGACAATTTATGAATGTAATAGGCATCACTGAGGAATTATAAACATGTAATCTTTTTCTCTGTTTTTCATGTTTGAATGTATGTTCTCTTTTAGTTTTCATCAGTAAATTTAACTTTTCATGCACTTCTATATTATGCATTGTTTCAGGCATACCATCTATGTCATGATTTCAATATGAATTTACTACATTTTGAACATGGAACATAGTTTACCATGACATTCTATGAAACTAATCATAAAACAGCAATATTTTATGTTTTTTTAGTGTGGAGTTTCCTATATGACTTCATCCTTTTATATTTTATTGGCGGCGCTAAGTTTCAATTCAGTTAGTTGCACACAGTTTAAGCTCATGAGTAGTGGAGCGGAGTTACTTCGGGTCTTACGTGATGATCTCTGTAATACTCTAGAGTTCATGGGACTTCTCACTGCCTAGGGAGTTCACAAACCGCGATCCATCAGAGGGGCCCAGTGAAGCTACCGGGGCCGTGAACTCGGTTGGATTTACAGCACAGGGTTGGCCACGGTAACTCTCTAGAGTTCACAGGGCTCACAAGGCTACCTTTGGGGGTACCAAATCCATGGTTGTTGATCCATCAATGAGTAGGTTTAAGCCCTTCCTCATGAGTAGTACCGGAATCGAACCACAAATCTGGGGGGTCTTATGCATGGTTGACTTGTCATGCGCGCACTGCGGCCCTCATTTTCTTCGCCTGCAAGGTCAGGCCCATTCACGGGAGGGCTTGTCCTCCGTTCCCCGTGACGCTGCCGGAAAGCTATACAGAAGGCATGGGTGTTACGCTTGACTGGTCATTTGGGGACTTTTAGCACTTTGGCTTTGAGTCGACTTTTTGGCCCTTTCCTTTTGATCTTTCGGCTGACTTTTGGCTCTTGGCTTTTAGTCTTTGAAGACTTTAAGCTCTTTCGGCCTTTAGTCATTTAAAGATTTTGAGCTTTTGGCTTTTAGTCAACTTTTGGCCTTTTGCTTTTGTTCATTGACTCCGTTAGCTGCCCGCATGGGTATGCGTACGATGGCGTTCATGGGCTTTTTAGAGCCACTGGCTTCTCGCCGCTGCCCAAATGGCGATCTTCATAGGTCTTATACGTAGCTGGTCCCTTTTGAGCTTTGGTCCTTTTAGGACTTTGGCTTTTCTTTCTTTTTCTTTTTCGGGACTTGATTAGGCTATCTTTTTATGATGAGCAGCCATTGCTATTGCCAATTCATATGTATAGTTAACTGTATGATTCATTCTACTGTGATCATATGGTTGACATTTCGTCGCTGCTGATAATGTCACAAGGACTTTCGTATTATGTTTATGTCAATTTTTTGTATCAGCTTAGCGATGATGACAACCTTGATGAGCGATTGATTGGCAATAGCGATAGCTGTTCTCTTTTTCTTTTTTTATGATCATTGATACCTGATAATTCGATTTCGATGGAGATTTTCTGTCGGCAATTAGCGTCAATGCTTGATAGCGATCATCGGCACCTTTTATGTCACTGCTTGCTTGATAGCGATCATCGGTACTTTTTTCTTCTCTCTCTTTTTTCTTTCTTCTCGTTTTTTTTCTTTATGCCAATGTTTGCTTGATAGCGATCGTTTAATTGCTTGATCTTCTAATTGCTCGATAGCGATAGTTGCTAATTTTGGCGATTAGCTTTTCATTTGGCTTTACTTTTGGCAATTGTCCTTGGTATTTCGCGTTTGGCGATGACTTGTTATGCTTGAAAGCCTGTCTTTCATTCAAATATACAAAAGAAATGCATTCTATGGTGAGAAATATATTTCACAGGTTTTACTCACCTGTCTCAATTGATTATAGGTCTTAAGCGTAGCTGGCCGTATAGGCTTGGCTAAGCTGCCTTAATTGATATTTTGTCATTGTTGAACGGTGAATCCATAGCTGATATTTCGCCAGCTGCTAATATATTTTGAGAATCAATAATTGATATTTCGCTATTGCCGATATATTCTGAGAATATCCATGTTGTATTTGAAATAGTTTATCAGCTTGGTGATGATAACAATTTTGATAAGATAAGCTTGCGTGAGCCATTGATGACGACAGTGATAGTTGCTTATCTTGGCGACGATCATTGGCACTTGCTTATTCTGACAACAATCATCGACGCTTTTATTCAGCGATTGTCGTTGACGCTTTGTACCTGGTGATCGTCATTGACGCTTTGTATTTGGCAATGATTTAGAAGCATCAAAATTGCAATCCATCTTCAAGGATAACGAATTTCGCATGCCTTTGTCTGCCCCCTTTTGATACAGAATTATTGTCTTGATAATGTTCTGTATCAAAATCAGTATCGCCTTCGGAAGCAGTTTCCTTTTTGCCAGCGCGAGTATAGGCCAATGTACGCTTTCATTTACTTCCTTGAAGAAGTTTTCTTTCATTGAGCACGCTTTATCTCATTTAGCTTTGGATTTGCTCCCTGGATATGATCGTGACCGTCAGTGGAGATACATTTTTGTTCTTGGAGATATGGAGGAAGCATATTTCTGTGGGAAGCTATAAGACTATAATTGTATTCATTGACTAGCTTGCCCCCAACCCTTGAAATTTTCTTCGCTTCTCCTGATTGACCCCAATGGGGACATGAATTCCCTTCCCGTGATTTAGGCCAACGGGTTCTTCATAATCAAAGCCCATGTTTTTCATAATTTTCTTACTTGCCGGACTATACTTTTGAAGGTCTTGCGGCGTCAACCTACCATGGTATTCATTATTTTGAGCCACTTCTCTCATCCTTACTGCTTCTGAAATGTAGAATTCGATTGGCTCAGAATATTTTTCATTGGCTTTAACTTGAAATCTTGTCGGAGCGGCCGAAAATGGCGTATTTCTTTCAGCATACGGTAGCGGCACCGTATAATTTGACTGTAAAATCTTCAACTGTTCAGATGATAGCAAAGTTAACAGCGGTTGTCCCGGTTGTCTTAAATGTTTCGGCACAAAATAGAACTTCTTGCTGATCTCTGCTGTTTTGGACGGCACTGCTTTTTCTGCCATTTTTGTGATTGCGCTCTCTTGATCATTCTTCAGGACGTCACTTTCTTCTTTATCTATTTTTCCGGTGGCAAATTCTTTGTAATAACTTGCATCTGCAAAGAAGGACTCAACTTCTGTATACGGTCTCGCATCGGCCATTACTTTATGTTGTACCCCATCTTTACAGTATTTGAAACGCTGATGGAGAGTGAAGGGTATGATATTGTACTGGTGTATCCATGGCCTTCCTAGGAGAAGGTTGTATGTCGTCACTGCATTTATGGCATGACAAACAATGTTAATAGTTAGTTCCCCTATTTCTAATGTCACCATAATTTTTCCAAGTGCGCGCTGCCCGTCCTGATTAAAACCTTATATCATCATCCCGCTGGGGTGTAATTCTGAGCGACGGTAGTTTAATTTGTTTAACATGGAGAGTGGCAAAAGATTTACTGCAGACCCATTGTCTATCATAATCCTCTTGACTTTCTTCCCGCGAATATGGCCTTCTATCATTAGTGGCCTCTTATGGACGTCCTCACAGATCATATCATCATCGGAAAAAAAGAAATGACTGGGAAGCAGTCCTTCGGCTCATTGGGTTCTTCATGTTCTACCTCTGCTAGTAAGGTTTCCCTGATGTCATGATCAGATAGGGCCTGAATCAAACTTTGCCGGAATTCTTCTGATAGCTTCAGTGCTTCATAAACGCTTAATCGGGCCGGTATTCCCTTTAGATGATTTACCACGTTATAATTTACTTTCAGCATTTCATTATTTCCCTTTATCTTGCCGCTGTTATCTTCTTTTGTAATCGCTTCTTCTGTTTTCTGTTTTATCAGGCTTACCATCTTCTTGCCCGACTGTAGTGTGATTACTGCAACCCTCTTTACAGTTTTACTGCTTCCTACATTATTCTCTTCTTGTTCCTCTTCTCGGACTGTAAGTGTGTTCATGGTTGCCATGGAGCCCCTTTCTCTTTCTTTCCTCAACACTATCTCGCCTCTATTGATTAGTCGCTGTATTATACATTTTAGTGTATAGCAGTTTTTTGTGGGGTGCCCCACTAGGCGATGATAACGATAGAAATTCTTTTCTCTTGTCCTTGTTATATCTTCTGGGCGCTTAGGCTCTGGCAGTACTATCATGACAGCTTTTAATAACTGCTCCATCATAGGGGCGACATCTTCTTTTTCAAATGCGAACCCTTCATGAGAGTTCAGCATTCTAGGTCGCTTCCCATCGTACTTGTTTCTTAACCTATCACCCTCTTCGCATCGGTCCAGCCTTCTTTCTCTCGAATCCTTTGTATCTTTTCCTTTTTTGTCGTGATTGACAGTGTTTACAGTTGTTTTGCTGGATGCTCTCCTAGTCGTATCATGGTGAAATGCCGAGATTTTATGAGTCATCAATTCTAATGCGTGGCCTTTGGTAGCCAAGTCACGAAAGGTCCTGATGTCGGTGCTAGTCAGTCCGAACACAATCCTCGTGCCCATAGAATTTAGACACACCTTAACCTATTCTTTTTCCTCCGGTAGTTGTCTACACGAAGCCCCTAATGTTTTCCACCTGTCTATAAACTTCTCTACCGGCTCTCCTTCTCTTTGCCGAATAGAGGCTAGTTCTGTAATATTGATGTCACGTTTCGAGGAGAAGAAGTTCGATATGAAAACCTCCTGCATTTGTTCCCATGTGCGTATCGATCTAGGTGCCAAACTAAAATACCATCGGAATGCTTTGTGGGTTAGCGACGAACCAAACAGCCGCAAGCAGTACTGTGGTATCGTGGAAAAATTTCCCATGCTAGTGATAAAGTGCATCAAATGCTCCTCCGGAGATCCTTCCCCATTGAACTTTTGAAAATCCGGATGCTTGAAATTGGCCGAAAAAGGGATATCTTCTACTTCCCTTGGATACGATGTTCGATATCTAAAGCGCCCGGTATTTTTGCGTTCTCTTTCGGCTCTGACCGCCTCTTCCACCACTTGCCTCACCTCTTCCTGTGTCACAGTTCTTGCTGCCAGAATGGACCCTAGTGACCCTGCCCCCTGTGGTGGAAGAATGTCGGGCTGATTTTCTTGCCCTTCTGTTGCATTCTGGGGGATTGCCATTCGGGCTACATTGTGTGCGAGGGTTGCCAACGCTTCTCTAAGATTTCTGCATTCTTCCATCAATGCATTTGAGCTTCTGCCATTGCGTTGAAACGATCCTCTGTAGTTGCTCTATAATCTGGGTTGGTCCCAGCCATGAATACTGCAGCCTCTCCACTGTTCGTCGAAGTAGTAATCAGAGGAGAACAAGAGAATGCCGATGTGACAGGGCTTGCAGAAAAGGGAGGGGATATAGTTTCACCGGGCTTTTTCGTACGTTCTGTGGCATCAGTCGATTGAGATGACGCCGATACTGGTGAATCATTTCGGGATGGCGTTGGTGATCTAATTACCAATGCTTTTCCCTTTTGTTCCTTTGTTCGTTTAGTTATTGAGGCATTTAAAATTGGGAAGTCGCGTACCGTCAATTGAGGAACTGTTTGCGCTGTTTGCGCTGGGTAAAATGCTGGAGGAGCAAGTTCAGGATTTCTTCTGACTATGCTTCGTGTGATGGGTCCTCTGATCTTTAATGAAGGCTGACTCATTCCATAATTCTTGAAGTCTTGTGTTCGTGCCTTACGAGAGGTCACAATAGTCCAGCCTGCATTGTCTTCTGATGATTGGGGCGAAGCAGAAATGACCCCAACTGTTACTTGAGCACTGCTACTTTTACGCACATGACTTGGTGCGTATTCTATCACAAACCCTGTCGGGATGAATCGGAAGTTCACTCTTCTTACGGGGATCGCCATGGATGTTGAGTCGTAATCGGATTTTAGAAATCTTCAATCACGAAACATGTTTATAGTTAGTAATTGAATGATTAGGGTGATTTATCTTACAGATGAAGGGGAGGACTTCCCACTGAGAGTCGCCATTTTGACGTCCATAGGACTCCAAACCATGACGAATGTTCATAACAACCTTACTGTTAATACTTTGAATAAGACAGAAAAGTCTCCACCAGAGTCACCATTTTGTTTCAACAAAGAAACAAATGCATTTTGATTTGGGGAGATTATCTTATTTAAATATAACAGAGAGAGAGAGTACTATGAACATTCATCACATTCTATTAATACTGAGTTCGTTTACATCCTCTTTACATCCCTTGATTCGAAGATAAATCATTTAGAAGTAAAGGATTTATGCTTTAAGCATCAAGAGTTCATTTCGACAGCCTTCCGGCGCCTGATTTGATCATCTCCTAGGACTTAGGAGGAATGCCGATTCGATTGACGAGTCATTTTGACAGCCTTCCGGTGCCTGATTTGATCATCTCCTAGGACTTAGGAGGAATGCCGATCCGATCGATGGGCCTTCAATGAAATAGAGATTTCGGCAGCATAACAGCGCCTATTTCAACCATCCTCTAGGACTTAGGAGGAATGTCGATTAAATTGACTGATCTTTCTCCTTAGAACCCATGAAGAGGAGAAAACCCAGAGAAAGGAAGCCTAGGCCAAGGACTTCGGCAGTACAATGACTCTTGGGCTTCACAGACTGCGGGGTAGTCCAGTTGCGCGGACCCGCGCAACCGATATCAGTTGGGCGGACCCGCACAACCGATATCAGTTGCGCGGTCCTGCGCAACTCCTAGGAGACTTCGCTCCTACCTTCTGTCTTCCACTCCGCTTTGCTCCTCTTGAAAATCTTCCAATCCCCTCAATGAAGGAATGGAGGGGGTATTTATAAACCCTCGCACGTGTGAAAATCCTAATCTTAGCGATGTGGGACTATTTTCCAGTGCTTTGGATCATTTTGAACGAAGCCCTTTAGTGCAGTTCATTCCGAAGTCCAGCGCAGCTGTTACTTTCATTGCGCGGTTTCACGCAATAGAGATTGATTGCGTGGACCCGCACAACATATACTGGCTGCTCGATTCTGCGCAACTACCATGAAAATTACCTCTCTTTTCTTCTTTCCGAAAGTTCTTCTCTTCTTTTTACCTTTACTTGCTTGATTCCTTTCACCATTTTTATGCCTCAACAGCGCCCTATTTTGAATATAGAAAATGTCGCCTAAGGCTACGCGGAGCACGGCACGACTTACATTGGGAGAGCCTATGGATCGGGTTCCTTCCCAGATCGATGAGCATATAGACCCTACTGTGGGCCTTCTTCGTGAGACTCCACCTGAGTCTCAGCCTTCCACAGGTCCTGCAGCTGGACCACCGCCTTTAACACTGCCCGTCAAAGAACAGTACCGTGCGTCTTCCTCGACACAGTATGTGCCACAGCCCGCTCCACCTCCTGATAAGTTTGAGCAGTTGATGGCCATGATGCATTAGCAGCACCAGCAGCTCTTGACTACGATAGCAGGGGCTCTAGTCCAGGGTGGGAGTGCGACACCACCTGCACCATCTGTGCATCCAGCTGAGGATGCTGGCACTTCGACTCAGGATGAGGGCATGGCTCATCCTGCACCTTTTGCTTACCCTACGGGGAGTTCTGCTGATTCACGGGGCCTACTCGAGTGATTCCAACGCTTACGGCCTCCCACCTTTACGGGTTCTCACAGACCCGAGGAGGCCGAGTATTGGCTCGACCATGTGTCGAAGATACTACGAATGCTGCATTGCTCAGAGCCTGAGCAGGTTGAGTTAGCTATGTTCATGTTCGAGCGGGAGGCCAGCTTGCGGTGGGATAGCGTATTACGGACAGTTGCTGCTGATTATATCTGGACTTGGGCAGCGTTCGAGTTCCGATTCCATGAGAAATACTATCCCCAGAATTATAGGCATGAGCGGGAGAATGAGTTTCTACGCCTCAGACAGGGAGGCATGTCTGTGACAGAGTATGAGCATCGGTTTACTAAGTTGGGCAGATACGTCCCGACGATACTTGCTGACGAGCAGATGTGCATATGACGCTTTTCTGAGGGCTTGTGACTGGACATACGGTCAAAGATGTGTTGTGTCAGCATTCCCTCATACGCAGAGTTGATACACATGTCCATGAGGGCAGAACAGGATGTTGATCGATTGGCGTGATCTCGTGGTCCTATTGTTCCTAGGCCACGACCGAATATGCAGGACAGGCCATTTGCTGGCAAGAGGCCTCGTATCGACCCTCCTCCTAGGGCTACAGCGCCAGTACCCCCGATGAGGCGTCCCGATTTGTCGTGTACTTATTGTGGGCGATCGGGTCACATAGTAGGTAGTTGTTTTGCTCGGATGCGGGATAGCGGGTTTTCACCGCCGCAGAAGATCGACCGCCCACGCCCATATGCTTTATCAGCTCCGCCTTTGCAGTTGGATCCTGTGCATCCATCCTTCAGACCTCTAGTATCTCAATTCAGGCTACCTCAACGGCCCATGGTACCCCGGCCGAACCTTCCACAGCAGGCTCGGGTACATGCTTTGACAGCAGAGGCAGCCGAGACAGAGACTGCTTAGCCTTTGGCCTTTGAGGTCACCGCCCATATTGGAGGTAATCCTATACTCGTGATGGTGGATACTAGATCCACGATTTTGTTGATATCGCATTCCATAGTCAAGCATCTTGGGCTACTGTAAGTGCTATGATTTCATATCCCTTTAGTTGTCAAATTTTGTGGTGCCAAAACCTATATCTATGTCTTGTATATCTTGTGTTTTATGTTTGAAGAGACTAGTCATTGCAATCAAGACATATCAAGACATTGTATTTCAAGACAAGATCTTAAATGAAGAAAGTTTTCAAGTCTTGGATGAAGAAATCAAGAATAGAAGTTTTCAAGGTTGCATGTTCAAGATTTGACCAAGTTCAAGTTTACTAGAAGACTTTGTCAAGTCAAGATCAAGCTCATGAAGGCCTACTACAAGTTTTGTATATTCACAAGCTTCTCTTAAGGGTCATCTGAGAGAACAGATTTTCAATGTCCATCTCACTTTTAAGGTTTGTTTGACCTTAGATTGACCTTAGGATGGGCTTTACTGTAGGTCATTCCAGATACATAACTCATATATTTTTATATGCTTGTTTGGAGTGTTCTAAGACTAGTCCTAGGGACTTCAAGACCAGCCCTAGCTTTGCTATAACCAGTCTTAAGTTTTTCAGGACCAGTCATAGGTAGTTGAAGATTTTCGAATCTTTCTAGCTATCCTACGACCAGTCCTGGCATCCTACGACCAGTCCTGGAAGTTCTACGACTCATCCTTCGACCGGTCGTAGCCCTACGACTCAAACTCCAACAACCATATTTGGAGTCCTACGACCGGTCGTAGGTGTCCCACGACCAGTTGTAGATGGCCCACAACCGGTCGTAGACCACCCAGGACCAGTCGTGGAACTGAAAATCTTATCCCGCGAAAATATTTCAAAAATCTTTGGAGCTACGACCAGTCCTAGGATCCTAAGACCAGTCATAAATGGGATTTTTCAGGCTATAAATAGAGCACAAACTTCAGAGTTTTAGCACTTCAAATCAATTCTATTCAAGCATTCTTTAGGCTATTCTCTGAGATAAGTTTGTGTTTATTTTAAGCTACATTGTGCTTATTTAATATTCCTTTTGCTAGCTTATTTTTATTTAATTTTTATCTACATTCCAATCTTATTAGAAAAGGGAAATTTCTGATATTCCTTCTTCTTGGATTCAAAATCAAATAGATCTAGCCCGTTTGATCTAAAATCAAATAGACTTCGAACCATTCTTAAAGTGAGTATTGGACTTTGAATGTCGAATCGAACTTCTACTCCGATTGGTTCTACCGGGCTTCTTCAAAAAGTGATTTAGGTATTTTACATGTTTTTTAATTTACTCTCTCTGGTTTTTGTTTGAGATTCACCAGAAAAATCTCATTGTAGTGGTTATCTGAGGAGAGCTAGAAAACTCAGATTGTGGGGTTTTTGGATTGTGTAAGCCTAAGATCAAAGACACAATTGTGAAGGTTTTAGGTGAACCTGTGAAACCTATTTTGATAGTGCATGCTAATATCCCCTGTGTGAGGATATTAGGAGTGGAGTAGCAATCTGTGTGGCTGTTGGATAACAGTTGGTGTACACACAGGCGAACCACTATATATTGTTGTATTGTGGATGTGCTTCATTCTTTCATTCCTTTCTTCATTCAGTTTTGTGGTTTTTGTTTGTGGATGAATGTTGTAATCACTTCAAGCAAGTGTGGATGAATGTTGTAATAACTTAGGATTTATTTTCCGCAAGTTATTTTGATTTCATTACTTATTATTCCTCTTTGGTTTGTGATTCTAAGGACGTTCTAGAAATAAGGTTGTCCTACCTTAAACCTCTGGTTTTTGGTATAAGGTTGTCCTTAGAACTGATAAAATATCAATCTCTTTATTTTAGGCTATTGTGATTGTTTGATATTCAGCATTGTGCTTTAAATCTTTTATTATTCCGCTGTTATTAGTTTTATTTGGCATTGTCCTATTCATCCCCCCTCTAGGGCATATAGCTAGGCTCTTTCAAGTGTTATCAGAGCCATAGAGCTCATGCTTATTGTTTATTTATTGGATTTATTTCCTAAGCTAACGATCTAAGCTATATTAAGATGTCAATTTTTTATAGCCTACCAGTCACTAGGCCACCACCCTTTAATGGCACAAAATATGCCTATTGGAAAGCCAGGATGAGGATCTTTCTCAAATCCTTAGATGAAAGTGTGTGGCTGGCCACAGTGAATGAATGGAACCCTCCTATCATTGAAGTAACTAATGGCGATGGTTCAAAATCTATGAAAGTAACGGCTTATTCGCTTTGGACCACACTTCAGAAAAGTGAAAGTAGTGCAAACGCAAAAGCACTAAATGCAATTACTTGTGCATTATCACCAGATGAATTCAAAAGAATCATCTCTAATGAAAATGCAAAACAAGCATGGGATATATTAGAAATGACAACGAGGGTACATCTATTGTCAAGAAATCTAAAGTCCAACTCCTCACAACTAAATTTGAAGAAATTCATATGGAGGAGAATGAGATGTTTATGGACTTCTACACTAGATTGAATGACATTGTGAACTCTATGTGGGGTCTTGGTGATAGAATCCCTGAAAGTAAAGTGTGCGCAAAAATACTACGTTCACTTCCTGAACGGTTCAATTCTAAAGTGACCATAATTCAGGAATTTCGTGATATGGATACCATGAGGGTTGAGGAATTAGTTGGTTCACTTCAAACCTATGAGTTATCCTTTAAGGTTCCTAAAGGAAAATCAATTGCTCTCAAATCATCTAAAAATGTTTCACAAGAGAGTACTTCGAATTCAGAAAATACCGAAGATGATATGGCACTTTTAGCAAAAAGGTTTTACAAAATTTTCAAAAACAAGAAAAAGGTTGAATTTTAAAAATCAAATGATAAGAGACGATTTAAACCTAGAACTCGTAAATCCTTGAAAGATAGTCAATGTTACAACTGTCAAGAGTATGGGCACTTATCTAACAAATGTCCTAAAAAGGACAAATCAAGGAAAAGCATGATGGTTACTTGGGATGAATCATCTAATTCTGAATCCTCTTCTAAATCAAAAGATTCTGAAACCGAGTCGGGCGATGGTGTTAGAGCCCTTATGACTCTAGCCAAGATCACCTATTCAGATCATGATGATATATCTAGTGAAGAAAATCTGAATAGTGATTGTGATAATGAAGATGATCTTCAAGATGCTTATAATGCCCTTTATAAAGAGAGTTATAAAATTGCTGTCAAGCTTAAATTACAAAAAGAAAAATTTTCTAAGCTTAAGGAAGATTATGAGTCTCTTGTCTTAGAAAAGTCTCATATTTCTGATTCTTTTGAAAAAACCAAAAATGATTTAGATTTCAAAACCTTCAAAATTGAAGATTTGAAGTCCGAAAAAGAGAAACTCAAAAATGAGGTAGCTTCTCTTTTGAGTTTGAAAGACACATGGAGATATGCCCAAGGTGATCCAAAATTGAAAAAATTATTGTCCGGATCAAGAAAATGTGGTGATCGACCCGGGTTGGGCTATGATAAAAATACATTTCCTAAACAAAAGAACATTGCTCCTAAATTTGTTAAAGGAGAGTCTTCGACCTCAAAAGAAAAGAATACCTATCAAGGTTTTTTCAAAAATTCTAGGTCTTTCCAAAAACCTAAAGGTGACCATGTCAACTTTAATTTTCAAAACCGAAATCCATTGGCTGAAAAAATAATTGATCTACTCAAGGAGCTATTAAAGTCTAACTCTATGGGTCACTCCTATAACAACAAACAGAAAAAGACCATCTATGCTCCTAAACCCAAAACAGTTCTGAAATGGGTTCTTAAAGTTTCCAGCTTGGTTGCCCACACTGCTTTCAAAGCAACAAGCCATTCAAAGTGGTACCTAGATAATGGTTGCTCCAGGCATATGACAGGTGACAAAGCTTTATTCACCGATCTTAAAGATATGACTGACGAGTCAGACACATTTGGTGATGGAAGCAATTGCAAGATTATT
Organism: Magnolia kwangsiensis; assembly: GCA_037074715.1. NCBI lineage: Eukaryota > Viridiplantae > Streptophyta > Magnoliopsida > Magnoliales > Magnoliaceae > Magnolia > Magnolia kwangsiensis. The sequence goes on along the minus strand of CM073575.1, from coordinate 75,244,959 downwards.
GGCCAAGGTACGGTTCAACTTTATAACCTTCCCTTATTTAAGAATGTCTTATATGTTGAGGGTTTAAAACACAACCTATTAAGAATTTCTCAGATATGTGATAACAACCATAGTGTAAAGTTTTCTAATCAAGGTTGTGAGATAGTTAATAAAAGGGGTTCTGTTATATTAACTGGTCGCAGAACTTCTGAAAACTGCTACATCGTTAGTGATGCTAGCTCATCTACTCAATCATGTTACATGGTACATACCGATGAGACTGAATTATGGCATAAACGCCTTGGACATGTACACTATCGGAACTTATTTAGATTGAGCAAAAGAGAACTAATTAGAGGTCTACCCAAATTGTAAAAAGTAGACAAAATATGTGGTGAATGCTAGTTGGGCAAACAAATTAGGAGTTCTCACAAGAAAGTGAACTCTAACACCACATCTAGACCACTCGAGCTTCTCCACATGGATCTTATTGGACCTACCAGATCGGAGAGTCAAGGAGGTAAAAAATACATCTTGGTTATCGTAGATGACTATACAAGATTCACTTGGGTATCGTTCTTAAAAGACAAAATGAAACCCTGGATGAAGTGAAAAAGGTCATCAAACGAATTCAAAATGAGAAAGGTTCTCATGTTAGTAAGATCCGTAGTGATCATGGATCTGAATTCGAAAATAGTAGTTTTGAGAAATTCTGCAGCGATCAGGGAATATCACATGAATTCTCAACGCCCAAAACACCGCAACAAAATGTTATAATTGAAAGGAAAAATAGAGTGCTTCAGGATATGGCTAATGTTATGTTGAATAGCATGAAGCTCTCTAGAAATCTTTGGGCTGAAGCAGTTAATACCGCATGTTATATTATTAATCGGGTTTATACTAGTAAATCTGATAATAAGACTGCTTATAAATTATGGTTTGAAAAGAAACCTACTGTCAAATACTTTAGGGTTTTTGGCAGCAAGTGTTATATTTTACGGGATCGTGAAAATTTGGGTAAGTTTGATTCGAAGAGTGACGAAGGAATTTTTTTTGGTTATTCTTTGAACAGTCGAGCTTATAGGGTTCTAAATAAGAGAACTGGTGTGATTCAAGAGTCCATCAATGTGGTCATTGATGATCATTTGAATACACCAGCCCCAAGTTCAGATGATTATGAAGCTCTTATTATTGACAATCTAGATATCTCATCAAGTCAAAAAGAATCTGAACCAAGGACTGTTAAAGATCATCCAACCAATTAAATACTTGGAAATCCTCTCACTGGAGTTCGTACTCACAAACAACTTGAGAACATATGTAATTATGTTTTTTTTACATCCCAAATAGAACCGGTTAACGTAAAAGAAGCACTTTCTGACGAAAATTGGATAGTTGCTATGCAGGATGAACTTAACAATTTGTTCGTAATGATCTCTGGTATCTTGTTCCTAGACCTAAAGATTTTTATTATTGGAACAAAGTGGATCTTTAAAAATAAGTCTGATGAACTCAAAAATATTATACGAAACAAGGCTAGACTGGTTGTACAAGGTACACTCAGATTGAAGGCATCGATTACGATGAAATCTTTGCTCTAGTCGCTCACCTTGAATCAATCAGACTTTTTATTTCCATCGCATGTTTTAAAAAATTTAAAATCTATCAGATGGATTTAAAGAGTGCTTTCTTGAATGGTGATTTACATGAAGAAGTGTATGTTGAACAACCTTCAAGGTTTGAAGACCCTAAGTTATCTGACCATGTATTTCATCTCAAAAAGGCTCTCTATGGTCTAAAACAAGCACCCAGGGCATGGTATGAAAAATTGACTAAATTCTTACTTAGTCATAGCTTTCAAGTAGGTAGTGTCGATAAGACGTTTTTTGTTAAAAAGAATAACAATGATATTTTGATGGTTCAAATATATGTTGATGATATTATTTATGGATCTACTTGTTCTAACATGTCTACTGAGTTTACAGAGTTAATGAAATCAAGGTTCGAAATGAACATGGTTGGCGAACTTAACTATTTCCTAGGGTTGCAAGTAAAATAACAACCTGAAGGAATTTTCATTTTCCAGACCAAATATGCTTCAAACTTGGTTAAAAGGTTTGGATTTGAGAATGGTAAGAACTTTGATACTACTATGAGTACAACAGTAAGACTCTCAAAAGACTCTTCAGGTAAAGAAATAGATCCTAAATTATATCACAGTATAATTGGTAGTTTGTTATATCTTACTGCTAGTAGACCTGATATCGCATTTAGTGTTGGTATTTGTGTGAGATATCAGTCTAATCCTAAGGAATCACATCTTACTGCTGTTAAACGGATTATTAGATATGTCGCAAGTTTTATAAATTTGGGACTTTGGTATCCTTTTGATACTAGTGTTCAATTAGCTGGGTACTCAGATGCTGATTGGGCCGAAAATATTGATGATAGAAAATCAACCAGTGGTGGTTGTTTTTACATTGGAAATTGCTTAGTTTCTTGGTTCAGCAAGAAGCAAAGCTCAATATCGCTCTCTACTACTGAGGCAGAATATATTGCAGCTGGATATGCATGTACTCAACTAGTTTGGATGAAACGCATGCTTAGCGATTATGGAATTAATCAAGATTCAATGATCTTACATTGTGATAATTCCAGTGCTATAAACATTTTCAAAAATCCAATCCAGCATTCACGTACTAAGCATATTGACATTAGGTATCATTACGTTCGTGAGTTGGTTGAAGAAAAAGTTATTTCATTGGAATATATACCAACCAAAACTCAACTTGCTGATATATTTACTAAACCACTCGACAAAAGCAGGTTCAATAAATTGAAATTTGATCTTGGTATGTACATTTTACATTGAATATTCTTGCTTGCATGTATCATAGTGTATTATATTTCACATTATAATTGTTTAAATTTTAAATTTTTCTATTAAAAATGCATTCTTAGTCGATGCTCGACCGATCGTGGTTGTACACGATCATTCGTGGTTCGACCGGTCGTGAACCACACTCGACCGGTCGTGAATCTCATGAATGTGATATAATTTGGGAAAAATCCCCTTCTTCTTCATTACCACACCGACCTACGACGAGTCGTGGCTCGACCAGTCATAGAATTTCTAGTTTTTCTTCAAGGTAAGTCCTATTTCATCATTTTTCTTGAAGATTCATGATCTCTATGCTTTGATTTGTTCATAGTATAGCCTGATTTCATCTCTTGTTGAGTTTTTCAAGGGTTTCCTCTCTATTTGCTGATCTAGAGAAAACCCATCTTTCATTTGTGCATCTTGCTTGTTCTTTGTATATCTTTTTGAATATGGATGCTAGAGGGAAAAAAAAAACATCCCGTGGTCCATCTTCATCCAGATCTGCACCGATAACTAAACAGCACCTTCGGTCACCCGAAGATGATACTCAAGATGTACGGGATTTGCATGTCCGTAACATTATCATTGAGCATACCGCTGATCTAAATCACATTGCTCCATATGGTGTCATTCCCCTTCTTGAACCTATAGGCTGGACTAATATTTTACTTTGGGGTGGGTTTGCATACCAGTCCATTGCTCAATCAATGGTATCATGGATCTCAGAATTTTTCCTTGACAATTTAACATTTTCAATTGATACTAAAGAAGGAAAATTTGAAGTTTACCGTCATTTGATATCAGGTATTATGGATATACCTGTTAATGATGAAGGAATACCGATTCATACCTTATACGATAAACCTTCTGAATCGGAAAAACGCATGTTAACCAGAGATTTATGCAAAATTGATGTGCATTGGACTCACAAATGGAATGCGCTCCCTGCAAAGTATTTGTTACCCAGTTACAGAATATTACATCGTTTCTTCATTTCCAATGTATATCCTCGGTCCAGTAATAAAACCGAGTTAACTTCTTTCATGGTTCGTGTGTTGCATTCTATTGCTTCTGGAACCAAGATCTGTCTTCCTTCTTTGATTTGTCATTCCATTATACAATTTCGTTTCCATCTGGGTCATAGTGATATTCCATTCGATTATCTTATGAATGTTTTAGCCACTCACATGCTTGTCGATAAACCTGTTAATGAGGCACCAATTCTTCATCTTATTTTCAACAATTTCAATCTTAATAAGATGAAATTGGATCTGCTCCCTAGCCAATTTGATGAAGCTGGTGTTAGTGGTGTTGGTGGTGATGGTGGTGTTGCTGGAAACGAAGAGGAAGCTAGTGATCTTCCAAAACAAGATGTTAATATGGATGACTTATTTGATGATATAGAAATTGATTCACCTAATGATCCAGATTATGATCCTTCTAGTTTTGATACACGCCTTCGTGCATTGGAGGAAAAAGTTGATAATATGAATATAGCCCATGATATGAGATTCAAATACATGCAAAAATATCTTCGTCGCATAAATAAGGGCTTACACCAGATTGATCCAACTATCCCTGCCCCCTCCTCTGGATCAGATTAAGTGAATTATCTTCTGGATAGTATGTCATTTCCTTTTATTTTGGGTATGTATTATGAATTATGGTTTCATAACATTGCCTCTTGGATATTGTAGTATGGATTATGACTTTATGCTTAAGATTTATATGATGTCCTTTCATATCACCTTCTCATTATTTTCTCTCTATGTTCTCCTTTATATTGTGCCTTTTCCTTGTCGTTTTGTGACAAAAAGGGGGCATAGTAAGCATTGCTAAAAGGGGAGTAATACGGATAGGGGGAGTAAATTTGTTTGTATTGTTTGAGAAGGATATGTGGATTGTTAGATATGTGGATTGAAGTCTTGAGGTTTTCATGTTGTGTACTGATTATATGAGCAATACTCGTATTACTCAGGGGGAGTAGAGTATTTTGTGATTTCATGACTTATCTTCCTTATTATCTTTGATGTTATGTGTTTTATCACAAATTTGACAAAGGGGGAGATTATAAGTGTTATGATTTCATATCCCTTTAGTTGTCAAATTTTGTGGTGCCAAAACCTATATCTATGTCTTGCATATCTTGTGTTTTATGTTTGAAGACTAGTCATTACAATAAAGACATATCAAGACATCGCATTTCAAGACAAGATCTTAAATGAAGAAAGTTTTCAAGTCTTGGATGAAGAAATCAAGAATAGAAGTTTTCAAGGTTGCATGTTCAAGATTTGATCAAGTTCAAGTTTACTAGAAGACTTTGTCAAGTCAAGATCAAGCTCATGAAGGCCTACTACAAGTTTTGTATATTCACAAGCTTCTCTTAAGGGTCATCTGAGAGAACAGACTTTCAATGTCCATCTCACTTTTAAGGTTTGTTTGACCTTTAGATTGACCTTAGGATGGGCTTTACTGTAAGTCATTCCGGATACATAACTCGTATATTTTTATATGCTTGTTTGGAGTGTTTTAAGACCAGTCCTATAGACTTCAAGACCAGTCCTAGCTTTGCTACAACCAGTCATAAGTTTTTCAGGACCAGTCCTTTGTAATTGAAGATTTTCGGATCTTTCTGGCTATCCTACGACCAGTCCTGGACATCCTACGACCAGTCCTGGAAGTTCTACGACTCATCCTTCGATCAGTCGTAGCCCTACGACTCAAACTCCATCAACCATATTTGGGGAGATGGCCCACGACCAGTCGTAGACCACCCAGGACCGGTCGTGGAACTGAAAATCTTATCCCGTAAAAATCTTTGGAGCTACAACCAGTCCTAGGATCCTAAGACCAGTCGTAGACGGAATTTTTCAAGCTATAAATAGAGCACGAAGTTTAGAGTTTTAGTACTTCAAATCAATTCTATTCAATCATTCTTTAGGCTATTCTCTGAGATAAGTTTATGTTTATTTTAAGCTACATTGTGCTTATTTAATATTCCTTTTGCTAGCTTATTTTTATTTAATTTTGATCTACATTCCAATCTTATTAGAAAAGGGAAATTTCTGATATTCCTTCTTCTTGGATTCAAAATCAAATAGATCTAGCCCGTTCGATCTAAAATCAATTAGACTTAGAACCATTCTTAAAGTGAGTATTGGACTTTGAACGTCGAATCAAACTTCTACTCCGATTGGTTCTACCGGGCTTCTTCAAAAGGTGATTCAGGTATTTTACATGTTTTGTAATTTACTTTCTCTGGTTTTTGTTTGAGATTCGCCAGAAAAATCTCATTGTAGTGGTTATCTGAGGAGAGCCAGAAAACTCAGATTGTGGAATTTTTGGATTGTGTAAGCCCGAGATCAAAGAAACAATTGTGAAGGTTTTAGGTGAACCTGTGAAACCTATTTTGATAGTGCATGCTAATATCCCCTGTGTGAGGATATTAGGAGTGAAGTAGTAATCTGTGTGGCTGTTGGATAACAGTTGGTGTACACACAGGAGAACTACTATATATCGTTGTGTTGTGGATGTACTTCATTCTTTCATTCCTTTATTCATTCAGTTTTGTGGTTTGTGTTTGTGGCTGAATGTTGTAATCACTTCAAGCAAGTGTGGATGAATGTTGTAATAACTTAGGATTTATTTTCCGCAAGTTATTTTGATTTCGTTACTTATTATTCCTCTTTGGTTTGTGATTCTAAGGACGTTCTAGAAATAAGGTTGTCCTACTTTAAACCTTTGGTTTTTGGTGTAAGGTTGTCCTTAGAACTGATAAAATATCAATCTCTTTATTTTAGGCTATTGTGATTGTTTGATATTCAGCATTGTGCTTTAAATTTTTTTTATTCCGCTGTTATTAGTTTTATTTGGCATTGTCCTATTCACCCCCCCTCTAGGGCATATAAATAGGCCCTTTCAGCTACCGACTATTCGGATGGATGGAGTGCGAGTCCTTATGGCTCACGGGACTTTTTCTAATGCCACCCTGATGTGTGAGGGTTACTTGGTGGATCTTGGAGGCAGGATGATGATTCTTGATCTTGTCGTCGACTCCTCTCTTGTTTGTCTCAACGTCATTCTTGGCATGGATTGGTTGACTATAGGGAGGGCTGAGATTGACTGCGAGACCTGTATAGTGACGGTATACGAGCTAGAGGGCACGCCTTTTACATTTTCAATGCGGGTAAATCTCTCCTTTTGCATACTTAGCTACGCTTCTTTACTACGGGATGCTGATGCCCCGACACTTCAGCATACACCAGTCATCCGTGATTTTGGGGATCTGTTCAGGAAGATTCCTGATTTGCCACCTCAGCGCGAGATTGATTTTACCATCGATCTGGTACCTGATTCCACGCCCGTCTCACTGCCGACGTATCGCATGGCACCGTGTGAGATGAAGGAGTTGAGGAAACAGATTGATGATCTATTGGAGGTTGGTTTCATTCGACCGAGTGTGTCTCCTTGGGGAGCACCAGTTCTGTTTGTGAAGAAGAAGGATGGTTCTATGCGATTATGTATTGATTATCACAGGCTGAACCAGATTACGGTGAAGAATAAGTACCCTTTACCCAGGATAGATGACTTGTTTGATTAGTTGAGAGGGTCGCAGTACTTCTCGAAGATTGATCTGCAGTCAGGATATCATCAGTTGCGCATCAGGGATGAAGACATACAGAAGACAGCATTCAGGACCAGCTTTGGCCACTACGAGTTTCTTGTGATGTCGTTCGGTCTCACAAATGCACCAGCTGTGTTCATGGATCTGATGAACAGGGTATTTTGGCCATTCCTCTATCGATTCGTCATTGTGTTCATAGACGACATTTTGGTATACTCCAGGAGTCGAGAGGAGCATGAGGAGCACTTGCGATTGGTCCTGGATACACTCAGGCAGCATCAGTTGTTCGCCAGAATAAGAAGTGCGACTTCTAGAAGCAGGAAGTGAAGTTCCTAGGACATGTGGTGTCCAAAGATGGGATGGAAGTTGACCTGTCTAAGGTAGCTACAGTTCAGGACTGAGAGCAGCCTGGTTTTGTCACTGAGGTAAGGAGTTTCTTGGGTCTGGCTGGCTATTATAGACGTTTCATTCAAGATTTCTCGAAGATCGCCAGACCTCTATCTCAGTTGACATGGAAGGATGTGAAGTTCGCCTGGAATGACAAGGCAGAGTCAGCTTTTCTGGAGCTGAAGGACAGGCTTACGTCTGTCCCTGTGCTAGTATTGCCAGAGTAAGGGTTAGATACACGATATATACTGACGCGTCTAGCGTTGGTCTAGGTTGTGTCTTATGCAGAAGGGCAGGATAATTTCGTATGCCTTGAGACAATTAAGGAAGTACGAGGAAAATTATCCTACACACGACCTTGAGTTGGCAGCCATCATATTCGCATTGAAGCTCTGGAGACATTACCTCTATGGAGAGGAGTTCGAGCTCTTTTGCGACCACAAGAGCCTCAAGTACATATTCACACAGCGAGACTTGAATATGAGGCAGAGGCGATGGATGGAGACTTTAAAGGACTTCAAGTTTGAGGTTTCCTACCATCCTGGCAAGGCGAACCTTGTGGCTGACGCGTTGAGCCGCAAGAAGGTGAAAGAGTTTGCGGCTCCGCCGATAGTTGCTAAGTGGGACATGGTTGAGTTTTTGTGAGACTTTGAGCAGAAACTCACTGTGGAGGAGCCGTATGAGTTTATCGCACATGTGTAGGTGCGATCTTTTATCGATGACAAAGTCATCACGGCGCAGAGGGATGATACGTGTTTGACTAAGCTTCGAGAGTAGGCCAGTGATGATGCAGACGTCGAGTGGTGAGTTGGCATGGATAGGGGCTTACGTTATCGTGGCCGCCTATGCGTTCCAGATGTCCCTAACTTGAGATGAGAGATTCTCGAGGCTGCACACTGTACCAGACTTGTGATGCATCCAGACAGCACAAAGATGTATCGCGACGTGAGGAGGACGTATTGGTGGGAAGGTATGAAGACCCACATTGCAGAGTTTGTATCCCGTTGTCTCACTTGCCAACAGGTGAAGGCAGATCATAGCTGACCACCTGAACTCCTTCAGCCTATGACCATAGCTGAGTGGAAGTGGGATTTCATTTCCATGGATTTTATCTCAGGACTGCCAAAGACGAGGAAGGGACATAATTCTATTTGGGTGATCGTCGACCTTCTGACGAAGTCGGCGCACTTCCTACCGATCAGAGTTACGAACTCTGCAGCGAGCTTGCCAGGCCGTATATCAGAGAGATCGTGCGTTTGCATGGAGTTCCTTTAGAGATCGTGTCGGACAGAGACACGCATTTTACTTCTATTTCCTAGACTCGCATTCAGGAGGCTATGGGTGTGAAGTTGAAGTTTAGTACTGCTTTCCACCCATAGACAGAGCGGGTGAACCAGATTTTAGAGGACATGTTGCGGGCTTGCGCATTGGACTTCAAGGACAGTTTGGATGATTGTCTTGCATATGCAGAGTTCGCATACAACAACAGTTTCCAGGCGAGTATCGGTATGGCACCTTATGAAGCGTTGTATGGGCGACCTTGTCGAGCACCGCATTGCTAGGCAGAGGTCGGTGAGCGTAGATTGATTGGCCCAGAGATAGTGCAGGCGACGTCGGAGAAGATTAACATCATTAGACGCCGGCTTCTCACAACGCAGAGTAGACAGAAGAGTTATGCCGATACGAGACGGCCCCTGCTAGAGTTCGAGGTTGGGGATCATGTATTTTTACATGTTTCCCCTATGAAGGGAGTCCTTCGGTTCGGGAAGAAGGGGAAGCTAGCATCGCGTTTCATTGGTCCGTTTCAGATTCTTGACTGTGTGGGTGCAGTGGCTTATCGTCTAGCTTTGCCTACGCCTCTCGCGAGCGTTCACAACGTATTTTATGTTTCTATGCTGAAGAAATACGTTTCTGATCCTTCCCATATCATCAGATGGGAGTAGGTGTAGTTAGGTGAGGATGTTACATATATACTGCGACTGACGCATATACTAGACAGGAAGGAGCAGGTACTGTATAGCAAGGTCATCCCCCTTGTGAAGGTATTGTGGACGCATCACTCTTAGGAAGAGGCTATCTGGGAGACAGAAGCCGAGATCAGAAAGAACTACCCACGAAAAGGTACAAATTTCAAGGATGAAATTTTTTGCTAAGGGGGGTAGATTGTAACGTCTCAGAAACATCCGTACAGGGACTCGAGTACCAATTCGACCAGAAATCACGTAGGATTAATTCCTTTAGAAATTAAGTATTAGATAGCTAGCCTACGCTAGAGTAGCTGTGAAATTATCCCTGAACACTTTAAATACGTTCTGCAAGACTCAAAACTTGTAGAATCAATGACGCTATAATGCCTTGAAACCTAGGATCAAACTCTAAACCTCTCTCAGGAACCTTTTGAAACTTCGTATTGGATGTAGACCGTGCGTCGAAAGTCCGATACCTACAATCTTAGACCGTTATGACCGTTAAGCTGGACTTGACAATCATTTCGAAAATTAAGCCCAACCGACGTTCAGAGGCTATTTCATTGAGCCTGGAGTGGAGAGAGTGAGAAATGGGTTAAGATTTGAAATTTAAATCCAAATCTGGCATGAGACTTTGCGCGATATTATTAAGCATTCTGACCGTCAGAATTCATTCAAATTCCAGCCTCGGATCAGGAAAAATTTCTCCTTCATATCATGAGACTTGTAGACCTGATTTAGGTACGATGACCGCTGAACTGAAATTGGACCGCCACGCTCGATCTGCGAACTCTACCGGACTGAAAACTTGATGTGAGCAACATCCAGTGACCATGAGCTTAAGTCCGATCGCGTTCGGCCAGGGGACCTCCCGAAACGCTCTTTTGGATCGAAACAGCCCCAATTTGGTTATAACCCAAGTATACCTTGTTCCTTAGTCTAAAAAGGTTAGAGTTTATGCTATATAAGGGCCTTAAACCCTCACATATCTCTCCCATCCGAATTTGCTAGAAACCCTAGATTGAAAGAGAGAGAAAGTGAGAGACTTGTAGGAGAGATTTCCCACCACTTGCTGTAGCTGCTACATGTGCTTAAGCACCGCATTCAAATCACTTTGTTGGTGATTCCAACACACTTCTAGGTAAGGAAAACCCTAACTACTTGCTGATTTAGGATTCCGTCGATTTAAATAGCGAAGTATCTTATACATCTTGTCCATTAGGTCACCATTACGCTGTTGACGAAGCGTATACATTCCGTTCGAAATGATACACGTCTAGGGCAAAAAGGTGCAGATTTTAGATGCTTTGGTTGACTGATTTCAAAGCTTTCAATGTCGTTTAATAGTAGATTATCGACGGCAACGCCGTTTGACATGTAAAACATGCTGTCCGTTTTCTCTTTCGTAAACGTATGGAAAATATGTGATTTAGGGCATTTTAGTCATCTGTTTACATCCACATTTTTCTAAAATGTTTGTCATGGTTATTTGTCGTGTTAGGATATTAGGAATGGGTGCATGATCTGTTTGGCGAAGAGATTTGCCCAAATGCGCACTTTGAGTTGACATACGCTATGTAGACTAAAGTGTGCAGGCTAAGTTTTTGTATAAATGTTTGTATTAGTATATATTGAGTAGATGGTGTTGTGAATGAGTTTTGAGATTGAATTCTCAAGTAATATGCTGATGTAAATGATTTTCATCATGTTGGCTATATGTATTAGTTTCATTATATACATGAAATGCATATGTTGGATGATTTTCTTAAGTTATATGTTATAACATGTGTCAACATGCTTACATTGTTGTATTTCATTTCTGTTACTCTCACATGATTACTGATGTTGATATTCAAGTGTTTGGGGCTATACGTTAGTCTAAGCAGTCGGTAATGGATCAAATTCATGGTTGGCTTCTATTTGCCACGAAGGACGCGTCGATGAACGCGAGTCATGTTTTGAGTTGGCGGCAGTGGTTAGGCCACGCGAAGTGTTTTATGCACTTCATGTCATTTAACCTGAGATGCGCTCGTATCAGTCGAGCCGGTCAAGTAACCCGACTGGCCATTGTATGTTCACCCTGTATGAGTCATAACTGTTTGAACCTAGGGTACTGAACTTACCATTGGAAACCCTGTTAACCATGGTACCTTGATCCATAAAGACTCATGAGCCGGGCATGGTGGTATGGGACACCGTGGTCGAGCTGTCGGCCTACACTGGGGCCACAAACCTCCCCGTAGTGACCAGTGAGTACGTATAACTCGTGAGCAGATTATGATGGTATGGGACACTATATTCTTGCTATCGGCCTACACTGATCAGATGACGAGCCCTTTGTAGTGACCGCGAGCGTATTCTGAGTCTACGGGAGGCGACGACCCTTCCGTAGCGACGAGAGTACATTAGGCCTATATTGATAAAGTGAGGGGGAGTGGTGCAACGAGTGCGAGCAACAGCCTTGACAGCCCTTGCAGCGACCTACAAATATAATATCATATGAGATTTCTAGGAGTGACGACCCTAGACAGGATCTATGTTGGGATTGATATAAGAGAAGTACCTTAGTTTTCCAATACTGCTGAATGAAAGGACTAATAACAACTCGGTAATCATTATCCATATCACATTGCATGTGCCTATAAGATGTGGAGCACTGAGGAATGCAAGCATGCCGCGGGCGTAAGATGGTGCCGTATGAGGGAGTATGTCGGTGAGAGCATCCATCATGTCATTTCATGCGTACATTAACAACAGTATCTAGGAATGTTTGATTGATTGCTTTACTATTATCGCATGATTGATTTGATAACATGTTAATCTTTCCTCTATTATTCCACTGAGTTGATCACTCACTCCCACGTTACGGGATGGTGTTTGCAACACCACCAAACCCTGTTTTAGATGCAGGTGATAAGGAGATTCAGGACGCTGAGCCAGATTATTACGAGGATCAGGATGAGTTCTCGTATATGCAGTTCTACGATGGCTTTGCGTAGGTAACCTGGATCGGCGGGACATGCTAGTTGGACCTTATGACATTTTGATTTTTATTTTATTACATGTATATGAGACTTAGAGATGTATTCATACTTTGGAGACAGTTTGTGATTTATTTTGTTTTCCATACAGCGATATATATATTCTTCAGTCTTCCGCTTGTGTTTTATCACTGGATCTGGAGTATGAATTGCAGTTTTGGTATAATCTTACTCATGTGAATGCTCTAACTCAGTCAACATTGAATCATAATCATATTTGTTGCATAAGTGATGGTCTGGAACTCGGGAGTCGGGTTTATACATGACCCCCGATTTTCTGGGTGTTACACCATCGTTGTCATCAACTTTATATGTGGTTGGCTATATATTTTATTCCATTGCCAAAAAAAATGGTAGATCAATAATTGATATTTCGCTACTGCTGATAATGTTATGAGAACTTTCGTATTATGTTTAAAATAATGTATCAGCCTAGCGATGATAGCAATTTTGATAAGTGATTGATCGGCGATAGCGATAGTTGCTATTTATTTATTTTATTTATTTATTTACAATAACCATTGATACCTGGTGATCTTGATGGAAATCTTTGGCGTCAGCGATAATCGTCAATGCTTGATAGTAATCATTATCACTTGACAGCGATCATCAACACTTTCCATTTGGTGATGACTTAATATGCTTAAAAGCCTGCATTTCATCCATATACATTATATAGTGAGAAATATATTTCACAGTTTTTTACTCACCTATCTTGCCCCCTTTTGATGCAGGAATTATTATCTGATAATTTGCTGGATCAAAATCAAAATTATTTCACGGACGGTATCTCTTAAGGAAGCGAGCATTGACTGCTATGATTATTCCTTGCCCATCTTGATCTACAACTCTATATGCTCCATTAGAGTATACTTCCTTTATTATGTACGGGCCACCCCATTTAGGATCAAACTAGCCCCCTGTTTGACGGGTGACTACAAAAGGTCTCTTCAACATCAGCACCATATCCCCCTTTTTAAAAGAATGATACTTGACTTTCTTGTCAAAGGCGGCTAATATTCTCGCCTGATACGCTTGCAAACGCTGTTGTGCAGCCAGATGTTTCTCGTCAAGAAAATCCAGTTCTTTCAATCTTATTTTTGCATTATCATCATCAGTTATAGACTGGTGCACTGCCACTCTTAGTGACGCTATTTGTATTTCAATTGGAATTACTCCTTCCACATCATAGACTAGCAAATACAGTGTTGCCCTTATTGTTATTCGATGAGTAGTTATATATGCCCATAATGCTTCCTGTAACCTTTCATCCCAATCACGTTTGTTCCCTATTACTATCTTCTTCAATATTTTGACTATTGTTTTATTGAATGCCTTTGCTAATCTGTTAGTCGGTGGATAGTAAGGCGTTGAGAACGAGTGATGGATATTGCATTTCTGACACAGCTTTTCCATGGCTCTGTTTTTAAAAGGGGTGTCATTGTTTGTAACAATTTTCTTTAGAATACTATGGCGGTATATTATCGCATGTCAGATGAAATTTATTACATCTTTTTCTTTAACATTATGCAACACAACTGCTTCAGTCCATTTGGAGAAATAATCTATTGCTGCCAATATATATTGCTTCCCTTTGGATGAGGGTGGATTGATAGGACCAATAACGTCGAGCCCCCATGCTGAGAAAGGCCAAGAGGCAATTGACTGATGTAAGTCTTCTGGAGGAACATGTATAACATCCCCATGAATCTGACATTAATGACATCGCTTCGCATAATCTATTGCATCTTTGAACATGGTGGTCCAATAATATCTCATTCTATGTACTCGATGAAATAAATTTCAACCATCTTGATGTGTCCCACATTCTCCAGAGTGTGCTTCTCGCAACACCTGGCTTGCTTCTTGCTCACCTAAGAAACATAGCAACACTTCGTTGTAAGATTTTTTATATAATACTTCACTGCATATGATGAATCTACTTGACCGTTGTCTGCTTTGCTACCTCTAAGCAGATTCTTCTGGTAAGATGTTAAATTTGAGATAATCTATGAAAGGTTGACACCAATCATCTATTGTAATCTCTAGGCATGATACAGGAAGAGCTTCAGTAACTTCTTCAACAACCTCTGCTGATGGTAAAAATCTTCTTTCCTCTATAGTTACTTGAAGAGGGCTTCGATTAGGGAAAGACAGAGCTGCTGCCAAACTAGCCAAGGCATCCGCTTTTGTGTTTTCTGACTGGGGGATATGTTTGATTTCAACATAGGAAAATTGTTCCAATAACTGTTGTGCCTTCCGACAGTACGACAAAAGTTCCTACTTTCTCATTTCAAATTCATTTGTCAATTAATTTATAATCAATTTAGAATCCCTGAAAATATGCAGTGTTCTTACCTCCATTTCTTTAGCCATCTCCATTCCAATGATCAGGGCTCTATACTCAGCCTCATTGTTTATACATGCAGTACCTAATGTAAAGGAGTAAGGTAGTAAATCAACTTGGGGAGTAATGAATATCACTCCTGCCCCCTCTCCTGATGTTTGAGAAGCGCCATCAAAATACATCTACCATAGGTTCTACGATTCAGTCAGCATGACTTGCTCGTCCGAAAAGTCATCACTGATGGCTTCGGATCTACTATGGGGTGCGCTGTTAGGAAATCTGCCACTGCCTACCCATTTACTTCTTCGGTTCATATGTAATAGTATACTCTGAAAGTAACAACATCCATTTAGCTAACCTTCCAGACAACATCGATCTTGTCATCAAAAACTTTATCGGGTCAGCCCTTGAAACCAATGTTATATCGTGCGACAGACAATAATGCCTCAACTTCTATAATGTGAATATTAACACCAAGCATTCCTTTTCAATTGGGGAATAATTGCATTCTGCACCCATTAAGGTCTTGTTGAGGCATAAAAAATATTCCATGTCCGGGGATATTTCGGTAATTTCCATGTCCCGGGGTATTTTGGTAATTTTCATGTCCGGGGGATTTTGGTAATTTCCATGTCTGGGGGTATTTTGGTAATTTTTATGTCCGAGGGTATTTTGATAATATTCCAAGTCCAGGGTAGTTTAGGTATTTTGGTAAAATTCTAGTTCCAGGGGTAGTTTAGGTATTTTGTTAAAAATCCAGTTCCAGGGGTAGTTTAGGTATTTTGATAACATTCCAAGTCTATGGGTAGTTTAGGTATTTTGATAACATTCCATGTCCAAGGGGTAGTTTAGGTATTCTGGTAAAAAGCATTGAAAAGGGTAGTTTGGTAAAAAGGGGTGCACATGTGTCATTTTAAGGGAGAAAGGATATACACCACCATTTAAGAGGTAGCTTGATGGTCACCATAGTTTAAGAAAAGAAGAAGTCATATGTGAAGAGATAGGTGGTGGTGATCACCACTCTGTAAGAGTGGTGGGGTCTATAAATACCCCACTCCTACTCCATTTGTGGGGTTGGATCGGTTAGATCAGCTGGTGGGCTAAGAAATGGAGTAGAAGAAGTGAAGAGAGAGGGAGAGAGCGATACAGTTGCGCGGATCGCACAAGGGAGAGTTGCTGGTTCGCTAGCCGCGCAAGGGAGAGTTGCTGGTTCGCCATCCGCTCAAGGAAGATCTCTGTTGCGCCAAGCCGTGCAATAGATAAACGAAATTTCCTATAAGGCCGTGTATCACGGAATGATATCCGATGGGAGATTCTCGTTGCATGAACCGCGCAGCTGGCTAGCTGGATTGTCGGCCATGCTTAACAGAGGAAGTACATCTCTCTTCCGTTGTACTGTCGGTAGTGCCCAGTACAGTAGCCTCTTGGGAGATCCACACCATCCACTATCTTCCCCTTGGAATTTCGACTGAGAAAGACTAGTCTTGGTCATCTGATGCTGTGGCCTACTAAGATGATTAGGCCGCAATAGTAGCTAAACGGTCCGCTTGTGAACACTATTGTGATCATACAAATGAACATGATCACAAAAGATCAACGTGGTTCTTAATGGTTTTTCTCCCTTTATCTAATGGACGACTCGGGTCATCCCTTCACCGCACGGTGGTGGCCCACAAAATCCATCTGCATGCTCTGTTCATGAACATAGTAGACGCACGTCACTCCGTGATAGTCGGTGGGGTCCAGATCGACAGTGATGAAGAAATCTACTCCGTCCATTACATTCACGATGAAAAACCATCCGGAAAGGACTATTTCTGAAGTAAAATCGGTGCAGCCCATGAGCCTGTCCACTTCGGCGTCCATTTCATGTTTGAGGGCTAGGATGGTGCAACAGTCTGCATGGTTTCAAATTACCACTTTGGCAACGGTTAAATCTCCCTTCTGAACACAATGGACGGTCCAGATCGATGATTTGAGTGATGATCAAGCCATACTAAAAAAATTGCAAACAACCAGTGAAGACACTGTCTATTTTTGGAATGAAGAAGAAGAAGTTGGTCAATGGGCTTTGACCGACTTAGGAAAATTCCATACATGTCAAGTGCATTTGTGCACTATATACATGTGATCTCAATGTGATGTTCATGGGAAATCTGCTCTGTCCATCCGCTTTGCCATTACATTTAGCGTGTTGAGACCAAGTCTGAAGTATATTTAGATATCAGGCGGGCCTCAAATCATGATCTCAGTGGCTGATTTGTCAGTTTGGACATTTCTACAAGGATCCAGAAGCTGAAATTTGACATGTACGGCTAATTCGTGGTTCTAACGCTGCACATAAAGTTTCAAGCCAAACGGATGATGACAATCCCATAATCTTACATTCTGGAAGACTTTTCAGGCCCATTTAGTATGATCGGCCTGATTTCCTTAGGGCCTGGCCACACTTCAACGAGATGCTGTATATTTTAAGGAAGAATGACCGGAAGGATGCTCCATCTCCTTGGAGACTGGTTGATCAGATCAACAATTCCTCCTAAGTATCTAGGAGATGACCAAAATAGTGCCGTTATGCTACCGAAATTTTTGTCTCCTTGGAGACTAGTTGACCAATTCGTCAATTCCTCCTAAGTATCTAGGAGATGATCGAAATAGCGTTGGAATACTGTCGAAATTTTCATCGAGCTATCTTCTCTTTCATTCAGTACATTACATTAATTGTACTTTATTTTCAGAATCAAGGGAATCAGAGGATGTAAATGAACTCAGATAAATGTGATGAATGTTCTCTCAACAAGTTCTTTGTTATCATTGAATAAATCCCCCAAATAAAATGCATTTGTCTCTTTGTCGAAACAAAATGGTGACTCTGTTGGGGATTTTATTATTCGATGGTAACTTAGAAAATATTAAGAGAAAATTTATCACTTTTTGGCATCTGTATAGACGCTAAAATGGTGACTCTCAGCGGGAACATCCTCCCCTTCATCTTTAAAAATAAGGTACGATTTTATTTAATAAATTAACGAACGCTCTGTTCTGAATGATCAAATCAGTTTCGATCAAAGATAAATAATGCTGGAATGATGGCAGTTACCGAAGAAAGCTAACTTCTTGTACGAAAGCGATTCAAACATCAGCTAGTCAGTACATGTTTAGGGAAGAGGAACAGGCTGCCTTGATTTGTCTCAAATGAAAGGCTTCTTCAAAAGTGTTGTGTGGCTCCCACACATGGCCATTTAACAGATCGAGCGGAGAAAGGGTGGAGCACTTGTGAATATTCCAAGACTGGAAAAAGGAAACATCTGGAGTCAGCTATCAATTCAATTATAGCACATCCAATCGATGAAATATTAGCACAATGCTATCAAAAGAGAATTGAATGATTTCACTAATGGAACAAGGAAGATCAACTTTCAGGAGATTTCTCTGATTTGTCAGCTTTCAATGACAGGTTACGATTCATTGCCGAAGTATGCATCTTCCACGGCATTACTGAGGATGAAGTTATATTCTCAGCGGTAGATGGGGAATTATCATTTGCTTAGGAGCATGTTGAAGAAGAAAGCCAATTTAATGATTTTAGATGCTTGAAAGAAAGCATTCAAAGTTCTGGAGCCAATTCAAAATCAGCTGATTTTTATGCAAAGCTGTGCTCACATGCTGACCAAATAATGGGTATCATATAGAAGTACTTATATGGTAAGAAAGTACAGAGAGATGTTGAAATATCAATTCGTGTTCTTGCTACAGAAATACCTTGGAAATTACATGAGAGGCCTTAACAAGGAAGCTCTCAAGATCAATGTCTGGCGAGGTAATATGGAGCTCACAAATATGTAGCTGAAGCCAAAGGTGCTTAATGCCTTGAAGTTGCATGTGAAAGTTAAGGCATGATTTCTTGGATCTGTGAAGCTCAAGATTCCATGGAGCAGGCTAGGTCAAGAACTAGTCTTAGTCTATTTGGATCGGATTTTCATATTAGTTGAGCCTGCAACACAAGTTGAAGGATGTAGTGAGGACACTGTCCAGGAAGCAAAACAAGACTAGAATAAGGAAAATGAAAATGAAGCTGTTGGAGAGTAGGCAACGACTGAAATCTGAAGTGAATACATCATGGCTGGGCTCTTTGACCAACACGATAATAGGGAACTTGAAGCTCTCTATTACCAATATCCACATTAAATATGAGGATCTTGAAAGCAATCCTGGTCATCCATTTACAGTAGGTGTAACACTAGAAAAGCTTTCAGCAGTAACAGTTGACGACGGTGGAAATTAAACTTTTATTACAGGGGGTGTACTAGAGCAAATTCAGAAGTCTGAGGAACTTAAACGCCTGGCTCTTTATTTCGATCCTGATACTCTTCCAGGGAATGTTGACAAACCATGGGAGGACTTTCTTCCTTCAAAATGGAGTCAGGTATTTGAAATTGTGAGTCAAGATGGTAAACCTGATATTGTTCTTCCAAAAGAGCATAGTTACAGTCTTCAACCAGTAACAGGAAATGCCAAGTATTCAAAGCTTCGGCCTGATGTATCTTAGAGTGTGGGACAGCCACTACAAAAAGTAGTAGTTAACTTGGATGATGTTACACTATCTTTATCAAAGGATGGATACAGGGACATATTGAAGTTGGCAGAAAACTTTTTTACCTTTAATCAACATCTGAAATATGCTCATTATCGCCCACTTGTCCCAGTAAAATCTGACCCCCGTCTTTGGTGGAAGTATGCTTACAAAGTTGTGTTTGACCAGATGAAGAAGGCAAGTGAAAAAATGTTAGGGGAGCATGTTCTGAGGTATGTCAGGCTTCGCAGGAGATATATCTCTCTTTATGCTTTTCTCTTGAAATATGATGTCACTTGATTAATGGTGGATGATGAAAAAGACATTAAGGAACTAGATCGTGAACTCGACATTGAACTCATACTTCACTGGAGGATGTTGGCCATAAATTTGTTGAGCGGTCAACAAAAATGACTAAAACTTGAAGAAACAAAAGATAAAGAGATTGTGGTGGTCACTAGGCTGGACTGAGCAGTCCAGTAAGGATGGAAGTGAACCAGTGCATTTTAGTGAGGAAGACTGGGAATGATTAAATAAGATCATTGGCTACAAGGAAGGTGCGAGTGAGCATTTGGTGGAAACTCAAGACAAGGAAAACATGCTTCATAACCTTTTGGAAATCCGTATGAAGCACTTCTATGGCGAGGAAGTTGAGGTTCTTTCTCTTGCTCGTGAGCATTTCAGCCCTACAAAATAGCGAGAGTTTCTGTATGAAAGTTTGTGTGTGGTATCACTGAAATTGATATGATGCGTCTTGCCATGGCTGGTCGGATCACTTAGTGAAGAAGAAGCGAGGTAATGTCGAAAGTATTAAAAATAAAATCAATATCAGAAAATATCAGGGGAAGATCAAATCAGTTGCGATCAAGAAACAGATAATGCTAGGTAGTGTCGAAAGTAGTTTTTGCTTCATCAGTAGCGTGGCGAAATAATGAAGGACGGATGATAGTGTGTTAGCACCCAAAACTATATAAAGTTTCCATCATACATTGCTTTTGAGAAATAAGAAGGTATTGGAGATAAGAAAGAAGGAAGAAAGAAGATTAGAAAGAAAGGATATGTAAAGAAGAATGAGACCTGCGTGAAAGTTATAGGGTACTGCTCGTACAAAGACAATGGTGTTTAGATTAAGTTGACATAGACAGCTGAGACTTGCTGAAAAGAATATTAACCTGCCGAGTACGGATAACAGTACATTCAGAGTGGGCAGAAAATAGAAAATTCACCATCAGATATTAATCATCCTTCACCAAATGAAGGTGTTATTAAAGGCTTTTCTCTTCCAACAGTGACTACTGTGAACAATGGTAAAGCTTAAAGGAAAACCCTCAGAGGAGAAGTCAGTTCGACTAAATTAGGCATTGATCGCCAACAAGTAAGCGGATTAATTAATGAATTAATGAATTCATCGGTCAATAGAGAACCATGGGGTCATCGTCACAACTTTCCAGATTAGAAGAGTAAGAGTCAAAGTAAAGTTGCTCCACTCTCATATGAATCAGCTATTTCAAGAGTCTTAGGGGAACAACAACGCTGTGTTGCTATGTTCCGATATTGCCAAAGAAAGAAAGCAAAATAACGAATTGTCAAAGCTGAAGAAGGTGATATACTACTTATGAGGAATCAATCGTTAGCTGCAAAGGCAATTAAATTGCCATAGTTAAAGTATTAAAGGAAATAAAACAAAGAAGAAAAGAAGAACAAGCAAAAAGAAACCAAGACAAGTATATTCATCATGGGGGCAAATTTTCATCAATATATCTGCCAGTTCAGTGAAGTATATCATCCCTGAATATACAAAGGATTCATAGTGTGTTGATTCAAAAGATTCATGACACAATTATTCAGGGGGCAGACTAAGGCGTACAGGATACGTTATCCTTTAAGATAAGCTACAGTTCTAATGCTTTTAAAAAAAAGGGGAAAGAAAAGCAAAGTCTTAGAATGACAAAATCTCAGAATCCTAAATGAGGTAATTGTTGACTCCCCAAAATGATAATTGTTTATAATAATTGTCTATATCAATTTTCGCAGGGTAAAGTTGGGGCAAAAGAAATTGATGAGTGCTATCAAGCATTGACGATGGTCACCTACAATTCGAAGAGCAAAATGATTACGAAAGATAAGGTCATGTACTCTCCCTTATGCAAATGAATTAAAGCATAAAATTTCAATTAACTTCAAATTTCAGGAGAAATTTAGAAGATACAATTGAAGAAGAAAGAAAAGTGAATGGCTTGAAGAACAAGTTACAGAAGAAGATTGATAAAAGCAAAATTGTTAAGGTATATGACATAAAAAAAGAGAGTTTACAGGCTTGACTAGTTCGAGACTAGGGGCAAAGCTGATCTTGAGTAAACATATGAGATGATGCGACGTTAGCATATTTGTTAAAGGTCACAACATCGTGATTTTGATTATGAAGATTCCCAGAGCAATGCTTCCTAATTAAAAGGGGACAAGACAGGTAAGCAAGAAAGGTGAGTAAGAAACTGTGAAATATATTTCTCACCATAGAATGTATTTCATTTGTGTATATAAATGAAATGCAGGCTTTCAATCATATCAAGTCTTCATCAAATAAAAAGTGTTGATGATCGTTACCAAGTGTTGATCATCGCTACCAAGCGTTGATGATTGCTGTCAAGCCACCAAACATTGATGATAGCTGTTAAGCATTGACCGCCAAAGATTTTCATCAGTAAGTACCGATGATTATCGCCCAGATTGGAAACTATTGCTGTCATTGTTTCGACAAAGAAACAAATGCATTCTGATTTGGGGAGATTGTCTTATTCAAACATAATAGAGAGAGTACTATGAACATTCATCACATTCTATTAATACTGAGTTCGTTTACATCCTCTTTACATCCCTTGATTCTAAGATAAATCATTTAGAAGTAAAGGATTTGTACTTTAAGCATCAAGAGTTTATTTCGATAGCCTTCCGGCGCCTGATTTGATTATCTCCTAGGACTTAGGCGGAATGCCGATTCGATCGACAGGTCATTTCGACAGCCCTCCGGCGCCTGATTTGATCTTCTCATAGGACTTAGGAGGAATGCCGATCCAATCGACGGGCCTTTAATGAAATAGAGATTTCAGCAGCATAACAGCGCCTGTTTCAACCATCCTCTGGGACTTACGAGGAATGTCAATTAAATCGACTGATCTTTCTCCTTAGAACCCATGAAGAGGAGAAAACTCAGAGAAAGGAAGCCTGAGCCACGGACTTCGGTAGCACAATAGTTCTTGGACTTTACAGACTGCAGGGAAGTCCAGTTGCGCGACTCGCGCAACTGATATCGGTTGCATGGTCCTGCGCAACTCCCAGGAGACTTCGCTCCAATCTTCTGTCTTCCACTCCGCTTTGCTCCTCTTGAAAATCTTCAATTCCCTTTAATGAAGGAGGGGAGGGGGTATTTATAGACCCTCGCATGTGTGAAAATCCTGATCTTAGCGATGTGGGACTATTTTTTAGTGCTTTGGATCATTTTGAATGAAGCCCTTTTGTGCAGTTCATTCCGAGGTTCCGCGCAACTGATACTTTCATTGCGCGGTCTCGCGCAATAGAGATTGATTGCGTGGACCCGTGTAACAATACTGGCTGCGCGGTTCTGCGCAACTGCCATGAAAATTATCTCCCTTTTCTTCTTTCCAAAAGTTCTTCTCTTCTTCTTCTTTTTTTTTACCTTACTTGCTTGATTCCTTTCACCATTTTTATGCCTCAACAGATTGGCCCCTTGATCCTTTATTTGCTCTTTCGGAGTAACAAGTAAAGGATCAAATATCCCATTTGGTTTGTGCGGACCCGCGCAACTGGCCGTGCATATACTCGGTCGCAGTAACCTATAAATACCGCACCCTTCATCACTTTCTGTATCTCTTCTTTCTCTGGTGAATTTTTTCTCTCTTGGCGATTTTCCATGCAACGAACATTGTCTGTGCGGAGCTGCGCAACGAATCTTTTGTTCGTGTAATTTTCTAAGTGTCGCAACACGTCGCGCAACTTCTTTTGATTGAGCGGACCTGCGTAACCAAGACTTCTCCATTTTTTGAACTCTTTCCTCAACAACCTTTCTTAAGTCTTCAACCCTCCTCTCTTCATGGCTCGCATCAAGAGGAACCTCCATCCTGTAGACCCTCAAATGGAGCATCCTTCTCATTTCGACGCTCTGATACTTCTCATCGCCCATCTCCTTCCGCTGACCAACCACCGACCAAGCGTACCAAAACCACCACTCAGACCCCGTCATACTTCAAAGAGCCAGTACTCCCAACTTTTGATTTCACTGGCCACATCGAAGCACTTTCCTCACCCATTCATCGTGCTATAATCATGGGAAACATAGAATGACCTCCCAAGCACAGTCATGAATATGATTGGGAAGAATGGTTGAAGACAACCGCCCACATTCGCACGGATAGCGATAGACCCCCTGTCAGAGAAGGTACCCCGCCTGCTTCTCGCTCCAAGAAAACTCGTCGGAATAAGGCGTGAGAGTTTGAAGAAAAGATCAAAGAGTATAATAAAAAGAAGCTTCAGAACTCTTGGGAATCTGTTCGAGTGATTGAGGGTGTCATGAAATTTGACAATCCTCATTCGGAAGGCATGACAGTAATTCCCATTAGCGTGCATCGTCACCAGTCCATCCTTGAATGTGAACCCACAGACTATGTGGACAGAGAAAAGCTGATGTATA
Organism: Magnolia kwangsiensis; assembly: GCA_037074715.1. Lineage (NCBI taxonomy): Eukaryota > Viridiplantae > Streptophyta > Magnoliopsida > Magnoliales > Magnoliaceae > Magnolia > Magnolia kwangsiensis. Next base: position 75,220,455 of record CM073575.1, on the reverse strand, counting down.
CTGAATCGTGGGCGACGGGAGAACCCCAGATTCTTAAAGGGAGAATACAAGTGCAGAAACCCAGGCAAATTATTGGAGAGGCCCATCCCATGATCTTCCTTGCTCCCTTTCACAGTCCGCACAATCTCTTCCCGACCTATTTTTACGAGACTGTCAGACAACGCTACAAGGACTGTGATCCTCTCTGGGGATCAGAAGATTTTCGTACAAGAGGCCTACTGACTTCTCATCGCTATTACTCTAATTGGGCAGAGGCAATTCTAAAGAAACACGCAAGTACCCTTGCTAAAGTAGGCCTTTACGATGCGATAGAGGTCACATCCCAATATTTTTACAAGGAACCCTGCATACTGAAAGGATTTCTCAAATATTGGTCTCCCACCACCAATTCCCTTCACCTGCCGTTCGGAGAAATGAGCATATCACTATGGGATCTGCATCGCATAGCATGTCTCCCACTTACAGGAAGATTTTATGACGAGTTCATACCGACAAATGCAGAATTGACATTTATATCCTCTCCCGATCGCAGACCTTCCATCTCAGAAACCACCATCGAACTTTTTAGAGAGATGGGAAAATTTTTCAATATTCACAAACTATCTCCTCTGCAATGGCTGGCCCATTTTTCTAGCATACTCAGGTATCCCATACCCAGAGACTAGTGTATTCCTCTTCACCACATATTCCTGCATATTAATTCCTTTCTTGTTCTGCAGATTTCACGATAGTCATTGTAAGGAACTGAAGACCCTTCGTGACAACATGAATGAACGACTAGCTTATAGCTCATTTAGGGAACTGGCAGCCTTCCTTGCTTACTGGTTGAGCATAATTGTTCTTCCTAGTTCCAAGTGGGCGGATGCTATTTGCCCCACCACTTTTGTGGTTGCCGGAGCTCTAGCAGAAGGTCAGAAGTATTCTATTGCACCCCCTATGCTATGCTCCGTTTATCGGGCTTTTGGAGAGATCTCTATACACATAAAAAATCCCACCCTGGGATCTTCATCAGCGTATACTGCCTGGTACTATTTCACCGGATGGCTAGGAGTCTATTTCCCCTAGACTTTTGAAGCACTGGAAAAAGCTTACGTCAGTCCTTCTCATCTTCCTCTTTGGTTCTTTCAACAAAGGGCCATGGCCAGAAGATCGTACGAGTGGGTGATCAATAAGATTCAGGACTTTGATCAAGTGGACTTCTTCCAGTTCTGGTTTCATCACTACATTCAAGATATAGATATGGTAGATCAAGGGGCACTAACTGTAGCAGAAAGGGCCTTTTTTCTTTCCATTCATTTTTACAGTTTGCCACTCAAGGAAGGAACGAAATTCTGAAGAGAACCTTACTATCCTAGCCGTTTTGTTCACCAATTCAGTTATGACCAAACTGTGCCAGAAGATTGTGGATTGGTAACCATGGATCGGCTTCTTTCCAGAGAAAAGTCATGCTCCTCATCATGGTGAAATTTGCAGAAAGATTTCGATAGAAGAGCCAATCTGTGAGAGAACCAATTAACACTTTAGACGATTGGTTTGCCCATGGAGTCCTGGCGGAATTTGAACATATTCCCTACAACCTTGGTGGCCGAGCTCCAGAAGATGTTGCAGGAGCATCTTCTCCTATTCCTGAAGAGACAGCTACAGCTGAAGAAAATATAGCTCAAGACAAACCTGGCCCTTCTCCACAAACTCTTCCCCCTAGCTCATCATCCCCGATGACTAGATCACGAGCACGTCAGCAAACGTTGTCACCCACTCCTCAAGAAGAAGCAAGACAGGTCTCTTCATCTCCCTCGATTCCAGTTGGCAGGAGATCTCCAAGGGAAAGCAACCAGCCTATTTTCTATAAAGGGAAACAAGTCGCGGTTGCAGAAGTGGATGATGGTGATCTGGCAAGCGAAAGTTCATCTTCTAGTGAAGATTCATCTTCCACATCAGGAAATTCCACTCCCCTAGGGTCTGACAATGATGATGATGGAAATAATGGAGTTCAAGACGATGATTATGAAGAAGGGGAGATCAATATAGATGACGAGAAAGATATGGCCACCGAAAATGTAGCAGAAGAACATCTCCCCATAGCCCCTGAAACTTCCCCTGCCACTTCCATTCCTAGCAAGCCACATGCGGTAACCGAAGAGGATGAAGAACTCTTGGACTACGGGGAATATGGGTAATCACCTGGTAAGGGAACTCGAATTCCTTAAACATTTATGTGCTTGTCAAGTGATCATTATCTTAACACCACTATCATTCTCTTTTTTAGGTACTCATGTGGCTTGTATCGAAACGAACGCTGCCCCCTCTGCAGATCTTCATCCAGATACACCAATGGTCTCCTCACAGGTTTCTTTGGCCCCTTTAGTGGCGCCGAAGAGCGTGGTCCGTGAAATTGTATTTCCTGTTGAGGCTACTAACCTACCAACTCCTGCTACTAGAGAATCCAGCACAGAAGTGAGAGCGCCCTCTCTTGCTGATATGTTGGAAGCTGGTGCTTCTGCAGCCCCAGAAGTTCCCTTACTTGCTGGTCGTATCTCTATGGCAGGTATATATATTAATCTGAAGAGCTGTGAATTCTTCATTTTGCATTTCTCACTCTGGCTTGATCTTTTATTCATTTTGCAGGAATTCTCCCCTGTAGTGGGGGGGCCAGTTCCGAATCTGTGGCCACAGTCTCTGAGTTTCCATTTCCTTCACAGATCTCCGCTCACAAAATGCTTTTGATGAAAAACTCTTTGTCAACAGTAATTCATATCTTCAAAGACCCTGAACAATGGTCAGATCTGGACATTGCCATCAAAATTCTGGAAAACTTGATGATAAGGCGCTTATTCAAGATCGTATCGCAGCTTTAAGAGAAGAGATTTCGCAGATGGAACTGCAAGGTCACGAGAAGGAGCTATCTATACAGGAGGTTAAGGAGAAACTCGAGGTCAATATTCGGTTTGCCGATACTGAAAAGTTGGAATTACTCAGGAGCAACGAAACGATCACATCTCTAGAAGACAAATTAGCTGGCCTTCCTAATCAGACAAAGATTATTCTTGAAGAAAAATCAAAGCATGACGCAGCTCAGCTTCAATTAAAAGAGAACTTGCGGCAATTTATGAATGTAATAGGCATCACTAAGGAATTATAAACATATAATCTCTTTTTTTTTTATGTTTAAGTATATGTTCTCTTTTGGTTTTCATCAGTAAATTTAACTTTTCATGCACTTCTACATTATGCATTGTTTCAGGCATACCATCTATGTCATGATTTCAACATGAATTTGCTGCATTTTGAACAAGGCACATAGTTTATCATGACATTCTGTAATGCCCTGGAAAAATCCGTACTTGGACTTGAGTACCAACTCGACCAGAAATTGCGTAGGATTAATTCCTTTGGAAAATATGTGTACGTTAGCTAGCGCAACGCTAGAGTAGCTGGGAAATAGTCCCTGATCACTTTAAATACGTTCTACAAGACCCAAAGCGAGTAGAACCAATGACGTTATAATACTCTAAAACCTCGGATCAAACTCTAAACCGGTTTGTTCTCTGGACCTCTTTGAAACTTTGTATTGGATCTAGATCGCGCGTCAAAAGTCCGATACCTACATCTTAGACCGTTATAACTGCCTAACTGGACTTGACAATCATTTCAAAAATCAAGTCCAACCGACATTCACAGGCTATTTCATTGAGCCTGGAGTGAAGAGAGTGAGAATAGGGTTAGATTTGGAATTTGAAATTCAAATCTGGCACACGACTTGACGCGTCAGTATTAAGCGTTCTGACCGTCAGAATTCAGCCAAATTACACCCTTGGATCAGGAAAAATTTCTATTTCATATCATGAGACTTGTAGACCTCATCTACGTGCGGTGACCGCTGAACTAAAATTGGACCGTCACGTGCGATTTACGAACACTACTGGTCATCCGACGTGCATGAACTTAAGTCCGATCGTGTTTGGCCAGGGGACCACTAGAAAAGTCTTTTTGGACCGAAACAGCCCTGATTTGGTTAGGTATCAAGTAAACATTGTTTCCAAGCCTGTTTTGGGCGAGTTTTATGTTATAAAAGGGGCTTAAACCCTCACTCCTCTCACCCATCCGAATTTACTAGAAACCCTAGCAAGAGTGAGAGAGAAAGTGAGAGTTTGTGAGAGATGGTGAGAGAGTTTTTCCTGCTGCTGCACTACCTGTTGCACGTGTCTAAGCCACGCAATCCAATCACTTTGCCGGTGATTTCGCCACATTTCTAGGTAAGAAAATACCACAAATACTTGCTTATTTAAGGTTCCTTTGGTTCCTTAGCATGGTAGCTGATGCATCTTGTAAAATAGGTTCCCGATTCGCCGTAGACGAAGCGTACACGCTCCGTTCGAATCAATACACTTATAGGAGAAAAGGTGCGGATTTTAGACGCTTTGATTGACTGTTTCCAACACTTTCAATGTTGTTTAATAGTAGATTATCAACGGCAACGCCGTTTGACATGTACAACTTGCCGTCCGTTTCTTGTTTCGTAAGCAGACGAAAAATATGAGATTTAGGGAATTTTAGTCATTTGTAAGAAATACTATTTTCATCCATATTTTACTGATGTGATTGACATGGCTTCTTGTCACATTAGGATACTAGGAATGCGTGCATAATTAGTTTGGCGAAAAGATTCGCCTAAATGCGCACTTTGAGTCGACATACTATATGTAGACTTAAGTGTGTAGTTTAAGTGTTTGTATAAATGCTTGTATTAGTATGTATTGAATTAAATGGTGTTATGAATTAGTTTGAAATTAAATTCTCAATTAATATGCTGATATAAATGATTCCTATATGTTAGCTATATGCATGATTTCATTATATGTATGAAATGCATGTGCTTGATGATTTACTTAAGTTGTATGTTATAACATGTGTTAACATGCTCACATTGTTGTATTTCATTTCCATCACTCTTACATGATTGCTGATGTGAATTCATAAATGTTTGGGACTATACTTAGTCGAGGCAGTCGGTAACTGAGTAAATTCGTGGTTGGCTTATCTTTGCTACGAACGATGCGTCGATAAATGCGAGCCATGTTTTGGAGTTGGCGGCAGTGGTTAGGCCACACGAGGTGTTTTACGCACTTCATGTCGTTCGACTTGAGATGCGCTCGTGCTAGTCGAGTCTGTCAAGTAACCCGACTGGCCATTGTATGTTCACCTTGTATGAGTCATAACTGCTTGAACCTAGGGTACTGAACTTACCACTGTAAACCCTTTTAACCATGGTACCTTGATCCATAAAGACTCATGAGCCGGGCATGGTGGTATGGGACACCGTGGTCGAGCTGTCGGCCTACGCTGGGGCCACAAACCTCCCCGTAGTGACTAGTGAGAACCTATGACTCGTGAGCAGATTATGGTGGTATGGGACACTATATTCTTGCTGTCGGCCTACACTGATCAGGCGACGAGTCCTTTGTAGTGACCGCGAGCGTATTCTGAGTCTACGGGAGGCGACGACCCTTCCGTAGCAGTGAGAGTACAGTAGGCCTGTATTGATAAGGTGATGGGGGAGCGGTGCAACGAGTGCGAGCAACAGCCCTTGCAGCGACCTACAAAATATACATCGTATGAGATTACTAGGAGTGACGACCCTAGACAGGATCTGTGTTGGGATTGATATAAGGGAAGTACCTTAGTTTCCCAAATTTCTATATGAAAAGGACTAATAATAACTCAGTAATCATATCAACATCACATTGCATGTGCCTGGAAGATGTGGAGCACTGAGCCGTACATAAGCATGCCCGGACGTAGATGGTGCCGTATGAGGGAGAATGTCGGTGAGGGCATCCATCATGTCATGTCATATTGCATTAACAACAGTATTAGGATTGTTTGATTTACTGCTTTACTATTATCGCATGATTGATTTGAGAACATGCTAATCCTTGCTCTATTATTCCACTGAGTTAACTACTCACTCCCATGTTATGGGATGGTGTTTGCAACACCCACCAGACCCTGTCTTAGATGCAGGTGAGGCGGTGATTCAGGAGGCAGATCCGGACTATGATGAGGACCAGGACAAGTTCTCATATATGCAGTACTACGACGGCTTTGCTTAGGTGGCTTGGATTGGTGGGACTACTCAGTGGGAATATTTTGACATTTAATTTCTGTTTATTTACATGTATATGAGACTCAGAGATGTATTCATACTTTGGAGACAGTCGAGATCTACTTTATTTTCCATACAGTGATATATATATTCTTTAGTCTTTCGCTTGCTTTTATCACTGGATCTGGAGTATGAATTGCAGTTTTGGTATACTTTTACTCATGTAAATGCTTTAACTCAGACAACATTGAATCATAATCATTTTTTTTGCATAAGTGACGGTCTGAAACTCGGGAGTTGGGTTTGTACACGACCCCCGATTTTCAGGGTGTTACAAGTTGGTATCAGAGCATGAATGAGATTATACCGGGCCTGGGTTATGGTCACGCGACATACGCTGTCACTTCCTTTGACTTAGGTGGGTGCGAGAAAGGTCTAGGAACACTTATAGGATTCTAGATTCACCAATAGGCGAGGTCTATTTGTATCGATCGCACGATCGAGTCCATAACGCATCTAGGGTCGCGTGAACCTACCCAAGTAGCTCCTAGGTTGTAGGTAGGTGGGTTGAGATGTTCTTTGAACGGTTCTAAACTCGTAAATGTGAATCCTTGGGCTGTGGGACAACCACAACCCTTACATTCAATCGCTAGGGCTTAAAAAACCCCGTTTCACCTAAATTCTTCAAAATTCTTCCTCTCACTACTCCATTCTTCAATTCTTTCTTATTATTTTCATGTTAGGCATTGATCCTAATATGAAAATGATATAAAATCATACTTCGATAAAATTTTATAGTGAATAGTAAAATTTTATGAAAACTGGCCATTAGGACATTCTAAATTTGTAATCTTTAGCAAATAATGGGCTAGATCAATGTATTAGCTCCTTCTACCCTAAAATCATATGCTGCATGGTAGGGAATTGCATTCAGGTTTGCAGATTGGCCCCAAAAAGCCCCGAATGGATGTTTGGGCCTCACTAGGCCAATCTACAATGAACTAGGGTGGGGCCCATATATATCTGGGACCTCCAGGGCAGGGGGGACCCAGCCCACCAGGCCAGACCAGCCGGATGCACCACCGGTCGGCGATGCCATCGCCGTACAGTGGGGCCCACTTGCTGTGAAAGTTGGGCGCACGCCCTTATGTGGCTAGGGCACCCCTCCCATGTGTGGGCCGTCCATCGAAAACCCCTAAAAAGGGTACTTCCTTCACAAACAGCCCCCTCCCAAGCTCCCTTGCTCATTTTCTTACTGCTCATCTCAAAATCGCGACCTCAAATCACTCCCAAATCCTCCCATTGCTAAAAATGACCCTATCCCATACCTCCCTCTCCCTCTTTAATCTTGTCCGTTGGAGCTCCTACAACCCCCAAAACGTGCTGAAATCGTGTGGAGCTCCATTCCCCTTTTTCCTTCTCTTTTCTTTTTGAAAATCTACCCTAGGGGAGATTAAAGCATCCCTCTACAACACCTAGATTTCCTTTTTTCTGTTTGGGCAGCCATTTCTCTACATTTCTCACATTTTTCGTGGCTTTTGTTGAAGCCATTTTGGGTTTTTTCTCTCTTTCCACCATCCTCTCTTTGATGGGAAAGAGAAAGACCGCAGCGGATGAGGCTGGGCCTAGTCGCCCTGCGCAATCAAGGAGACCGAGGGGTGGCGCCGCTAGCTCAAGCGCCGCCGCAAGTCCAAGCACAGCCCGAGAGTTCCATACAAAGCGAGATTTGGATCCCCATACTCAACTTGGGCGAGTGATATTAGCAGAGATGCCTCACGGTGAATATACTGACCGTAAGGTGTTGTTTGAGGCGGACGTGGAAGGGCGACTCTTCGGTGAATTCCTGTTATTCGAGCACATTGAAGCTGCACATTGGGGTCCTCTCTTTGAAGCCCGTTCTCGTGCTAATGTGAGCACCGTTCGTGCCTTCTACGCTCGTATCCAGAATCCTACATTAAAACCATTGTAGTTCAAGATTCCCTTTGGTAGAGACCAGATGGCTACGGTCGATGTTCGGTTGATAGCACGACTTCTGAACGTGCCCCTTGGTGATGTTCATCCCAGTGCAAAAAATTTGAGGAGTAGGCATGAGCGAGATCGTCGTACCAGGTTCCTATACAGTAGTCTGGTTCCATGGCAGCCTAACAATAGCCTCAAGGCATCTCATATGTCTGATGATTTGTGCCTGCTGCACCACATTTACACGTTCAACGTGTATCTTAGGTCGACAAATCGCATTGAGTGTACGCGCCTTATGGTTGATTTCTTGTATCAGGTGGCCCAGGGAGAAAATGTGTTTATGGCCACTTTCGTGTTGCGACAGATTATCCTCATAGCAAAATCAAGAAGAACGTCTGAGTCGCTTCCTTTTGGCCGACTTATATGCAAGATCGCGCTTGAGTTTGCTTACAGACTTGGGCCGGAGTTTCCAGTTCTGATTCACTGTATTGATGAGTCTACCATGGTCAAGATGAAGATCGGGTCTCAGTACCGTGAGACTCAGCTTGAGGAGGATAGCGAGGACAATTTTGATGATGAAGAGGATCCAAGTGAGGGAGAACCTGGAGAAGAAGTGGAGGAAGAAGTCTAGGAAGAGGTAGAAGAGGAGGCTCAGGATACAGATGAGAGCCCTCCTCCTTCTGCTCAGGCTACTAGTGATGATCGCATTACCCGAATTGAGGAGAACCAGATCACCTTGCGAAGGGAAGTTCAGGAACTTCGAGCTGAGGTCGAGGATACCAAGGCCGTCATGAAGAGGAAATTCGGCAAGGTGACTCACACCTTGAAGGTGATCCTGTGCTGCTTGTAGGATAAGGGTGCTCCTCCTCCGTCACCCGACTCAGACTAGCGATGAGATTTTAGATGTTGTTTAGTGGAAGTTGTCGTTTCCTGCTTTATGTTTTGTAAGCCTGTTAAGGCTAGTAGTTTACTTATGTTGCTGTTGTAACTTTAACTATCTTAGTTCCCATGTACTTCCTGTCATGAAGCATGTAAGGAGATATCCCTTGTATTGTGACAATTTTGATTAAATGAAATGCATGGAATGCCTTTGACTCTTTATGTGAATGATTGCGGTGTGTTTGTGCTATTGAGACTGACAAGGTTGCGCCCTATTTTGAATATAGGGAATGCTGCCGAAGACTACACGGAGCACAGCTTGGCTTACATTGGGTGACCGTATGGATCAGGCTCCTTTGCAGTCTGATGCTCATGCAGACCCTGCTGTGGGCCCGATTCCTGAGACAGCACGTGCGTCTTAGCCTACTACTGGTCCTGCAGTTGGACCACCGCCTTTCACACCTCCCGTCAGAGAGAAGTACCGCGCGTCTTCTTCGACGCAGTACATGCCACAGCCTGCTCCACCTCTAGATAGATTTGAGCATATGATGGCTATGATGCAGCAGCAGCAGCAGCTCCTAACTACTATAGTGGGGGTTCTAGCCCAGGGTGAGAGTGTGCCTCCACCTGCACCACCTGCGCATCCAGCTGAGGATGCCGATACATATGCTCAGGATGAGGGTATGGTTCATCTTGTACCACCTGCTTACCCTGCGGGGAATGCCGCAGACACAAGGGGCTTGCTAGAGCGATTCCAGCGCTTACGGCCTCCCACTTTTACGGGTTCTCATAGACCCGAGGAGGCCGAGTATTGGCTCGACCGTGTGTCGAAGATACTACGGATGCTGCATTGTTCAGAGGCTGAGCAGGTCGAGTTGGCTACGTTCTTGTTCGAGCAGGAGGCCAGCTTATGGTGGGACAGTGTGTTGCGGACCGTTGCCGCTGATTACATATGGACCTGGGTAGCGTTCAGTTCCGCTTCCACGAGAAATACTTCCCCAGACGTATAGGCATGACCGAGAGAACAAGTTTCTGCGCCTCAGACAGGGAGGCATGATGGTGACTGAGTATGAGCATCGGTTCACTGAGTTGGGCAGATACGTCCCGACTATACTGGCAGATGAGCAGATGCGCATACGACGCTTTTCAAAGGATTTACGATCGGATATTCGGTCAAAGATGTGTTGCGTGAGCATTCCCTCCTACGCAGAGCTGATTCGCTTGTCCATGCGGGCAGAGCAGGATGTGGATCGACTTACGAGATCTCGTGGCCCTATTGCCCCTAGGCCACGACCAGAGTTGCGGGCAAGATGCCTCGCGTTGACCCTCCTTCTAGGGCTACAGTGCCAATACCACCGTTGCGGCGTCCCAATTTATTATGTACTTATTGTGGGAGATCGGGCCACTTAGCATAGAGTTATTTCGCTCGGATGCGGGACAGTGGGTTTTCACCGCCGCAGAAGATCGACCGTACACGCCCACAGGCTATATCAGCACCGCCTTTACGATTGGCTCCTGCGCACCCTTCCTTCAGACATCTGGTATCTCAGTTCAGGCCACCTCTACGGCTCGTGGCACAGCGGCCGAACCGGCCACAGCAGGCACGGGTGCATGCCTTGACAGCTAAGGCAGCCGCGACAGAGACTTCTCAGCATTCGGCCTTTGAGGTCACTGCCCACATCGGAGGTATTCCTATTCTTGTGATGGTGGACACAGGATCCATGATTTCATTGATATCACATGCCATAGTCAGGCACATTGGGCTACCGACTATTATGATGGATGGGGTGCGAGTTTATACAGCTCACGGGTCCTTTACAGATGCCACCCTGATGTGTGAGGGCTGTTTAGTGGATCTGGGGGGCAAGACGATGGCTCTTGATCTTGTCGTCGACCCCTCTCTTGTTTATCTCGACGTTATTCTTGGCATGGACTGGTTGACTGCAGTGAGGGCCGAGATTGACTGCGAGACTCGTATAGTGACTGCCTACGATCCAGAGGATGCATCCTTTACATTCCCAGTGCGGGTAAATCTCCTCTTCCGCATACTTAGCTACGTTACTTTACTACGGGACGCTGGTGCCCAGATGCTTGAGCATATGTCAGTCGTTTGTGATTTTGGGAATCTGTTCAGGAAGATCCCTGGTTTGCTGCCTCGACGAGAGATTGATTTCACTATCGATCTGGTGCCTGGTTCCACGCCCGTCTCACTGCCGACGTATCGCATGGCACCGTGTGAGATGGAGGAGTTGAGGACGCAGATTGATGGTCTGTTGGAGCTTGGCCTTATTCGACCTAGTGTCTCCTTGGGGAGCACCAGTCTTGTTTGTGAGGAAGAAGGATGGTTCGATATGATTGTGTATTGATTATCGCAGGCTGAACCAGATCACAGTGAAGAACAAGTACCCTTTACCCAGGATCGATGACTTGTTTGATCAGTTGAGAGGAGCGCAGTACTTCTCGAAGATTGGTCTTCAGTCAAGATATCATCAGTTGTGTGTCAGGGATGAGGACGTGCAGAAGACAGCATTCAGGACCAGCTTTGGCCACTACGAATTCCTTGTGATGTTGTTCGTTCTCACGAACGCACCAGCCGTGTTCATGGATCTGATGAACCGAGTATTTCATCCTTTCCTCTATCGATTCGTCGTTGTGTTCATAGACGACATTTTGGTATACTCCAGGAGTCGAGAGGAGCATGAGGAGTACTTGCGCTTGGTCCTGGATACACTCAGACAGCATCAGTTGTTTGCACAGTATAAGATGTGCGACTTCTGGAAGCAGGAAGTGAAGTTCCTGGGATACGTGGTGTCCAAGGATGGCATGGCAGTTGACCTGTTTAAGGTAGCTGCAGTTCAGGACTGGGAGCAGCCTGGTTCTGTCACTGAGGTGAGGAGTTTCTTGGGTCTCGCTGGCTATTATCGACGCTTCATTTGGGATTTCTTGAAGATCGTGAGACCTTTATCTCAGTTGACACGGAGGGACGTGAAGTTCACCTGAAATGACAAGGTGGAGTCAGCTTTTTAGGAGCTGAAGGACAGGCTTACGTCCGCCCCTGTGCTAGTATTGCCAGAGCAAGGGGTTAAGTACACTATATACACTGACGCGTCTAGCGTTGGTCTGGGTTGTGTCCTTATGCAGAAGGACAGGGTAATTTCGTATGCCTCGAGACAATTAAGGAAGCACGAGGAGAATTACCCTACACATGACCTAGAGTTGGTAGCTGTCATATTCGCACTGAGACTCTGGAGACATTACCTCTATGGAGAGGAGTTCGAGCTCTTTGGCGACCACAAGAGCCTCAAGTACATATTCACGCAGCGAGACTTGAATATGAGGCAGCGGCAATGGATGGAGACTTTGAAGGACTTCAAGTTCGAAGTCTCTTATCATCCTGGGAAGGCGACTGACGCGTTGAGCCGCAAGAAGGCGTTAGAGTTTGCGGCTCCGCTGATGGTTGCAGAGTGGGATATGGTTGAGTTTTTGTGAGACTTTGAGCAAAAACTCACTTTAGAGGAGCCGTATGAGTTCATCGCACATGTGCAGGTGCGATCTCAGATCGATGACCGGGTCATCAAGGCGCAGAGGGATGATGCGCATCTGACTGAGCTTCGAGAGCAGGCCAGTGATGATGCAGACGCTGAGTGGCGAGTTGGCATGGATGGGGGCTTATGTTATTGTGGCCGCCTATGCGTCCTAGATATCCCTGACTTGAGACGAGAGATTCTCGAGGCTGCGCATTGTACTAGACTCGCGATGCATCCAGGCAGTACGAAGATGTATCGCGACGTGAAGAGGACCTATTGGTGGGAAGGTATGAAGACCCACATAGTAGAGTTCGTGTCCCGTTGTCTTACTTTCCAGCAGGTGAAGGCAGAGCATCGCCGACCACCTGGACTCTTGCAGCCTATGCCGATCGCAGAGTGGAAGTGGGACTTCATTTCCATGGATTTCATCACAGGGCTGCCAAAGACGAGGAAGGGACATGATTCCATATAGGTGATCGTCGACTGTCTGACGAAGTCGGCGCACTTCCTATCGATCAGAGTCACGAACTCTGCAGACGAGCTGGCTAGACTATACATCAGAGAGATCGTACGTCTGCATGGAGTTCCGTTGGAGATCGTGTCGGACAGAGACACGCGGTTCACTTCTATTTTCTGGACTCACATTCAGGAGGCTATGGGTGTGAAGTTGAAGTTCAGTACTGCCTTCCACCCACAGACAGACGGACAGACAGAGCGGGTGAACCAGATCTTAGAGGATATGTTGCGAGCTTGCGCATTGGACTTCAAGGACAGTTGGGATGACTGTCTTGCATATGCGGAGTTTGCGTACAACAACAGTTTTCAGGCGAGTATCGGTATGGCACCTTACGAGGCGTTGTATGGGCGACCTTGTCACGCACCGCATTGCTGGGCAGAGGTCGGTGAGCGTAGTATGATTGGCCCAGAGTTAGTGCAGGTGACGTCGGAGAAGATTAATATTATTAGACGTCGGCTTCTCATAGCGCGGAGCAGACAGAAGAGTTATGCCGATACGAGACGGCGGCCGCTAGAGTTCACAGTTGGGGATCATGTATTTTTGCGAGTTTTCCCTATGAAGGGAGTCCTTCAGTTCGGAAAGAAGGGGAAGCTAGCACGGCCATTCATTGGTCCGTTCCAGGTCCTTGATCGTGTGGGAGCAGTGGCATACCGTTTGTCTTTACCCACACCTCTCGCGAGCGTTCACAACGTATTTCATGTTTCTATGCTGAAGAAATACGTTTCTGATCCTTCCCATATCATCAGATGGGAGCAGGTGCAGTTAGGAGAGGATGTTAGATATATCCTGCGACCGACGCGTATCCTAGACAGGAAGGAGCAGGTACTGCGTAGCAAGGTGATTCCCCTTGTGAAGGTATTGTGGACGCATCACTCTGAGGAAGAGGCTACGTGGGAGACAAGCGGAGATAAAAAAGAACTACCCACAGCTTCTCGAGGAGTACGAAAAGGTATAAATTTCGAGGATAAAATTTTTTGTTAAGGGGGGTAGATTGTAACGCCCTGGAAAAATCTGTACTTGGACTCGAGTACCAACTCGACCAGAAATTGCGTAGGATTAATTCCTATGGAAAATATGTGTAAGTTAGCTAGCGCAACGCTAGAGTAGCTGGGAAATAGTCCCCGATCACTTTAAATACGTTCTACAAGACCCAAAGCGAGTAGAACCAATGACGCTATAATACTCTAAAATCTCGGATTAAACTCTAAACCGGTTTGTTCTCTGGACCTCTTTGAAACTTTGTATTGGATCTAGACCACGCGTCGAAAGTCCGATACCTACAATCTTAGACCGTTATAACCACCTAACTGGACTTGACAATCATTTCGAAAATCAAGTCCAACCGATAATCACAGGCTATTTCATTGAGCCTGGAGTGAAGAGAGTGAGAATAGGGTTAGATTTGGAATTAAAAATTCAAATCTGGCACACGACTTGACGCGTCAGTATTAAGCACTCTGACCGTCAGAATTCAGCCAAATTACACCCTTGGATCAAGAAAAATTTCTATTTCATATCATGAGACTTGTAGACCTGATCTACGTGCGGTGACCACTGAACTGAAACTGGACCGTCACGTGCGATCTACGAACACTACTGGTCTGAAAATGGGATGTGAGTAACATCCGACGTGCATGAACTTAAGTCCGATCGCGTTCGGCCAGGGGACCACCAGAAATGTCTTTTTAGACCGAAACAGCCCCGATTTGGTTAGGTATCAAGTAAACATTGTTCCCAAGCCTGTTTTGGGCAAGTTTTAGGTTATAAAAGGGGCTTAAACCCTCACTCCTCTCACCCATCCGAATTTGTTAGAAACCCTACCAAGAGTGAGAGAGAAAGTGAGAGTTTGTGAGAGAAGGTGGGAGAGTTTTTCCTGCTGCTGCACTACCTGCTGCACGTGTTTAAGCCACGCAATCCAATCACTCTGCCGGTGATTTTGCCGCGTTTCTAGGTAAGAAAATACCCCAAATACTTGCTGATTTAAGGTTCCTTTGGTTCCTTAGCATGGTAGTTGATGCATCTTGTAAAATAGGTTCCCGGTTCACCGTAGACGAAGCGTATACGCTCCGTTCAAATCAATACACTTATAGGAGAAAAGGTGCGGATTTTAGACGCTTTGATTGACTGTTTCCAACTCTTTCAATGTTGTTTAATAGTAGATTATCGACGGCAATGCCATTTGACATGTACAACTTGCCGTCCGTTTCCTATTTCGTAAGTAGACGAAAAATATGAGATTTAGGGCATTTTAGTCATTTGTAGGAAATACTGTTTTCATCCATATTTTTTTGATGTGATTGACATGGCTTCTTATCGCATTAGGATACTAGGAATGCGTGCATAATTAGTTTGGCGAAGAGATTCGCCTAAATGCGCACTTTGAGTCGACATACTATATATAGACTTAAGTGTGTAGTTTAAGTGTTTGTATAAATGCTTATATTAGTATGTATTGAATTAAATGGTGTTATGAATTAGTTTTAGATTGAATTCTCAATTAATATGTTGACGTAAATGATTTCCTACATGTTAGCTATATGCATGATTTCATTATATGTATGAAATGCATGTGCTTGATGATTTACTTAAGTTGTATGTTATAACATGTGTTAACATGCTCACATTGTTGTATTTCATTTCCATCACTCTTACATGATTGCTGATGTGAATTCATAAATGTTTGGGACTATACTTAGTCCAGGCAGTAGGTAACTGAGTAAATTCGTGGTTGGCTTATATTTGCCACGAACGACGCGTCGATGAACGCGAGCCATGTTTTACAGTTGGCGGCAGTGGTTAGGCCACACGAGGTGTTTTACGCACTTCATGTCGTTCAACTTGAGATGCGCTCGTGCTAGTCGAGCCCGTCAAGTAACCCGACTGGCCATTGTATGTTCACCTTGTATGAGTCATAACTGCTTGAACCTATAGTATTGAACTTACCACTGTAAACCCTTTTAACCATGGTACCTTGATCCATAAAGACTCATGAGCCGGGCATGGTGGTATGGGACACCGTGGTCGAGCTGTCGGCCTACGATGGGGCCACAAACCTTCCCGTAGTGACCAGTGAGCACCTATGACTCGTGAGCAGATTATGGTGGTATGGGACACTATATTCTTGCTGTCGGCCTACACTGATCAAGCGACGAGTCCTTTGTAGTGACCGCGAGCGTATTCTGAGTCTACGGGAGGCGACGACCCTTCCGTAGCAGTGAGAGTACAGTAGGCCTGTATTGATAAGGTGATGGGGGAGCGGTACAATGAGTGCGACCAACAGTCCTGGCAGCCCTTGCAGCGACCTACAAAATATACATCGTATGAGATTACTAGGAGTGCGACCCTAGACAGGATCTGTGTTGGGATTGATATAAGGGAAGTACCTTAGTTTTCCAATATTGCTGTATGAAAAGGACTAATAATAACTCGGTAATCATATCAACATCACATTGCATGTGCCTGGAAGATGTGGAGCACTAAGCGGTACGCAAGCATGCCGCGGACGCAGATGGTGCCGTATGAGGGAGAATGTTGGTGAGGGCATCCATCATGTCATGTCATATTTCATTAACAATAGTATTAGGATTGTTTGATTTATTTCTTTACATTATCGCATGATTGATTTGAGAACATGCTAATCCTTACTCTATTATTCCACTGAGTTAGCTACTCACTCCCACGTTATGGGATGGTATTTGCAACACCCACTAGACCCTGTCTTAGATGCAGGTGAGGCGGCGATTCAGGAGGCAGAGCCGGACTATGATGAGGATCAGGACGAGTTCTCATATATGCAGTACCATGACGACTTTGCTTAGGTGGCCTGGATTGGCGGGACTACTTAGTGGGACTATTTTGACATTTGATTTCTGTTTATTTACATGTATATGAGACTCAGAGATGTATTCATACTTTGGAGACAGTCGAGATCTACTTTGTTTTCCATACAGTGATATATATATTCTTTAGTCTTCCGCTTACTTTTATCACTGGATCTAGAGTATGAATTGCAGTTTTGGTATACTTTTACTCATGTGAATGCTTTAACTCAGACAACATTGAATCATAATCATTTTTGTTGCATAAGTGATGGTCTGGAACTCGGGAGTTGGGTTTATACACGACCCCCAATTTTCAGGGTGTTACACATTCTATGTAACTAATCATAAAACAATAATATTTTATGCTTTGTTAGTATGGAGTTTCCTATATGACCTCATCCGTTTATATTTTATTGGCGGTGTTAAGTTTCAATTCAGTTAGTTGCACACAGTTTACGCTCATGAGTAGTGGGGCATTGTTACTTCGAGTCTTACGTGATGGTCTCTGTAACTCTCTAGAGTTCACTGGACTTCTCACTGCCTAGGGAGTTCACAAACTGCAATCCATCAGAGGGGCCCAGTGAAGCTACCGGGGCCGTAAACTCGGTTGGATTTACAGCACAGGGTTGGCCACGGTAACTCTATAGAGTTCACAAGGCTCACAAGGCTACCTTTGGGGGTACCAAATCCATGGTTGCCGATCCATCAATGAGTAGGTTTAAGCCCTTCCTCATGAGTACGTACCGGAATCGAACCACAAATCTGGGAGGTCTTATACATGGTTGGCTTGTCATGCGTGCACTGCGGCCCTCATTTTCTTTGCCTGCAAGGTCGGGCCCATTCATGGGAGGGCTTGTCCTTCGTTCCCCGTGATGCTGCCGGAAAGCTATATAGACGGCATGGGTGTTACGCTTGACTGGTCATTTAGAGACTTTTAGCACTTTGGCTTTGAGTCGACTTTTTGGCCCTTTGCTTTTGATCTTTCGGCTGACTTTTGGCTCTTGGCTTTTGGTCTTTGAAGACTTTGAGCTCTTTCGGCCTTTGGTCATTTAAAGATTTTGAGCTTTTGGCTTTTAGTCAACTTTTGGCCTTCTGCCTTTTGGTCATTGACTCCATCAGCTGCCCGCATGGGTATGCATACGATGGCCTTCATGGGCTTTTTAGGGCCACTGGCTTCTCACCGCTACCTGAATGACGATCTTCATAGGTCTTATGCGTAGCTGGTCCCTTTTGAGCTTTGGTCCTTTTAGGACTTTGGCTTTTCTTTCTTTTTCTTTTTCGGGACTTGACTAGGCTACATTTTTATGAAGAGCAGCCATCGCTATTGCCAATTCATATGTACATTTAACTGTATGATTCATTCTACTGTGATCATATGGTTGACATTTTGCCGCTGCTGACAATGTCACAAGGACTTTCGTATTATGTTTATGTCAATTTTTGTATCAGCTTAGCGATGATGGCAACTTTGATGAGTGATTGATCGGTAATAGCAATAACTGTTCTCTTTTTCTTTTTCTAATCATCGATACCTGATAATTCAATTTCGATGGAGAATGGAGATTTTCTATTACCAATGAGCGTCGATGCTTGATAGCGATTGATCAGCGATTTTTACGTCAATGCTTGATAACGATTGTTTAATCGCTTGATCTTCTAATTGCTTGATAGCAGTAGTTGCTAATTTTGGCGATTAACTTTTCATTTAGCTTTACTTTTGACAATTGTCTTTGGTGCTTCGCGTTTGGCGATGACTTGTTATGCTTGAAAGCTTGCATTTCATTCATATACACCAAAGAAATACATTTCATGGTGAGAAATTCATTTCACAGCTTTTACTTGCCTATCTTACCTGTCTTGTCCCCTTTTGATACAGAATTATTATCTTGATAATGTTCTGTATCAAAATCAGTAGTGCCTTCGGAAGCAATTTTCCTTTTGTCAGCGCGAGTATAGGCCAATATAGGCTTTCATTTACTTCCTTGAAGGGTTTTGCCTTTATTGAGCACGCTTTATCTCATTTAGCTTTGAATTTGCCCCCTGGATATGATCGTGACCATCAGTGGAGATACATTTTTTTGTTCTTGGAGATATGGAGGAAGCATATTTCTGTGGGAGGCTATAAGACTGTAATTGTATTCATTGACTAGTTTGCCCCCAACACTTAAAATTTTCTACGCTTCTCCTGATTGACCCCAATGGGGACCTGAATTCCCTTCCCGTGATTTAGGCTAACGGGTTCTTCATAATCAAAGCCCATGTTTTTCATAATTTTCTTACTTGTCGGACTATACTTTTGAAGGTCTTGCGGCGTCAACCTACCATGGTATTCATTATTTTGAGTCACTTCTCTCGTCCTTACTGCTTCTGAGACGTAGAATTCGATTGACTCAGAATATTTTTCATTGGCTTTAACTTGAAATCTTGTCGGAGCGGCCGAAAATGGCTTATTTCTTTCAGCATACGGTAGCGGCACCGTATAATTTGACTGTAAAATCTTCAACTGTTCAGATGATAACAAAGTTAACGGCGGTTGTCCCGGTTGTCTTAAATGTTTCGGCACAAAATAGAACTTCTTGCTGATCTCTGCTGTTTTGGACGGCGCTGCTTTTTCTGCCATTTCTGTGATTGTGCTCTCTTGATCATTCTTCAGGACGTCACTTTCATCCTTATCTATTTTTCTGATGGCAAATTCTTTGTAATAACTTGCATCTACAAAGAAGGACTCAGCTTCTGTATACGGTCTCGCATCGGCCATTACTTTATGTTGTACCCCGTCTTTACAGTATTTGAAACACTGATGGAGAGTGGAGGGTATGATATTGTACTAGTGTATCCATGGCCTTCCTAGGAGAAGGTTGTATGTTGTCACTACATTTATGACATGACAAACAACGTCAGTAGTCAGTTCCCCTATTTCCAACGTCACCGTAATTTCAAACATGATATGAATATTCTCAAAGTATTATCAGTAGCGGCGAAATATCAATTATTAATCGCCATCTTTTAGTAGTGGAAGAAACTATATAGCCAACCACATATAAAGTTGATGACAGCAATGGTTGCTTATCATTCAAGGCAGCCTAGCCAAGCCTATATGGCCAACTATGTATAAGACCTACAATCATTTAAGGCAGTCTAGTCAAGTCCCAAAAAGGCCAAGTCCTAAAAGGACCAAGTCTTTAAGACCTAAAAAGGACAAGTCCTAAAAGGACCAAGTCTTAAAAGAGACCAGCTATGCATAAGACCTATCATTTTCGCCATTCGGGCAGCGGCGAGAAGCCAGTGGCCCTAAAAAGCCTGTGAAGGCCATTGTACGCATACCCATCTGGGAAGCTGATGAAGCCAAGGATGCCAAAAGTCCATGAAGGCTAGTCACATGAGTAAGTCCCTTGTCATCTGTATAGCTTTCCGACAGCGTCACAGGGAATGGAGGTAAATGCCCTCTCGTAAATGGGCCCGACCTTACAGACAAAGAAAAAGCGGGCCGCAGTATGCACTCTTTGGACCACGTCCATAGATAGGCAACCATGCATAAGACTCTCCAGATTTAGGGAATCGATTCCAATAGTAACTCATGAGGAAGGGCCTAAACCTACTCATTGATGGACTGGTGGCCCTAGATTTGGTACACCAAAGGTCGCCTTGTGAGCTCTGTGAACTCTAGAGAGTTACCGTGGCCAACCCTGTGCATAAATTCAACCGAGTTCACGACCACGGTAGCTTCACTGGGCCTCTCTGATGGATCGCGGTTTGTGAACTCCCTAGGTAGTGAGCAGTCCAATGAACTCATAAGAGTTACAGAGACCATCACGTAAGACCAGACTCCCACAAGAGTCTAAGAAATTGCTAGCTCCACTACTTAAGAGCTTAAACTGTGTGTAGGTGTCTGTCCAGTAGTGTCAGTCCAATAGTGTCTGTCTAATGGTGTCAGTTCAGTAGTGTCAGTTCAGTTTAGTCGAGTCTGGTCGTCTAGTTCAGTCAAGTCAAGTTAAGTCAAGTTTAGTCTTGTTCGGTCAGAGTATGGTCAGTCAAGAGTATGCTATCTCCATTGCTTGAAAACACAAACTAAGTTTAGCATTCAAGATGCTGCAAATATATATTTCACTATAGATATGCTCAAGCATACAAAGCATAAACTATGCATAGCATTCAAAATGCTGTAGATACATATTTCAATTTAGATAAACTCAAATATGCAATTGCCTGATGAAAATTTTAAACATTGATTAGACAACATATAAAAATGTATTTCTCTTGAATCAGGTTCAAATTACATCAACAGTAAATGCCTTCAAGATATTGGCAATTATCTACTCAAAAGCTCAAGTCTCCAAGGTCAATTAATATATTGACAAGAGCTGTGAGGTCTTTTCGTCTCTCGTCTTCTTAATGAATAGAGATATATTGTTGCACAAGGTTCTCAAAAGGGGGGCAAAGAATAAACTAGTGAAGAATTATCATTCTCTACCGGACAATATAAGGAATCAGATATATTCCTTGGATTCGTTAAAAGAGCAGTAAAGATTATCCATTCTTCAGGAGTATCAGAAGGCTTCACTTTAGAAATATTATCTTCTGAAGAAATATTTATGCGACATTGACCGGGAAAAGGGGGCCAGGATTTAATGTCTTCAAAATAATCTATGCCTTGGTCTTTCTGATAATCTCTTATACGCGGCGAAGGAAATCATATGCCGAGTATTATGGATAATAATATCTCAAGACTCCATGTATCGGATTGGATGGAGATAAAGAATAAATGGAATCATCATCATCAGTAACTTCTATGACCTTTGGAAAATTATTAAATGAAAATTGAAAAGAAGTCTTGTCTATTTTTCAAAATTTTTAGAATTAGCAAAGATCCAAGGAAAATTCTATGAAGAAATGTTAAACGGTTCGCTTGCGATCGCTATTGCGATCATACAAATGAACATGATTATAAAAGATCAACGTGGTTCTTAATGGTTTTTCTCCCTTTATCTGATGGACGACTCCGATCAGCCCTTCACCGCATGGTGGTGGCCCACAAGATCCATCTGCATGCTCTGTTCATGAACAGAGTAGACGCACGTCACTCTGTGATAGTCGGTGGGGCCTAGATCGACAATGAGGAAGAAATCTACTCCGTCCATTACATTCACGATGAAAAACCATCCGGAAAGGATTATTTCTGAAGTAAAATCGGTGCAGCCCATGAGCCTATCCACTTCGCCTTCCATTTCATGTTTGAGGGCTTCGATGGTGCAACAATCTGCATGGTTTCAAATTGCCACTTTGGCAACGGTTAAATCTCCCTTCTGAACACAATGGACGGTCCAGATCAATGATTTGAGTGATGATCAAGCCATACTAAAAAAATTTTAAATAACCAGGGAAGACGTTGTGCATTTGTGAAATGAAGAAGAAGAAGTTGGTCAATCGGCTTTGACCGACTTAGGAAAATTCCAAACACGTCAAGTGCATTTGTGCACTATATACATGCGATGTACATGTGATCTCAGTGTGATGTTGGTGGGAAATCTGCTCCGTTCATCCGCTTTGCCATTACATTTAGCACTTTGAGACCAAGTCTGAAGTATATTTAGATATCAGGCGGGCCCCAAATCTTGATCTTAGGGGCTGATTTGTCAGTTTGGACATTTTTACAAAGATCCAGAAGCTGAAATTTGACCTGTACGGCTAATTTGTGGTTCTAATACTGCACATAAAGTTTCAAAACAAACAGATGGTGGCAATCCCATGATCTTACATTCTGGGAGACTTTTCAAGCCCATTTAGCATGATCGGCTTGATTTCCTCAGGGCCTGGCCACACTTCAACGGGATGCTGTATATTTTAAGGAAGAATGACCGGAAGCATGCTCCATCTCCTTGGAGATTGGTTGATCAAATCAGCAATTCCTCCTAAGTATCTAGGAGATGACAAAAATAGTGTCGTTATGCTACCGAAATTTCTATCTCCTTGGAGACTGGTTGACCGATTCGTCAATTCCTCCTAAGTATCTAGGAGATGATCGAAATAGTGCCAGAATGTTGTTGAAATTTCCATCGAGCTATCTTCTCTTTCATTCAGTACATTGCATTAATTGTACTTTGTTTTCAGAATCAAGGAAATCAGAGGATGTAAATGAACTCAGATAAATGTGATGAATGTTCTCTCAACAAGTTCTTTGTTATTATTAAATAAATCTCTCAAATAAAATGCATTTATTTCTTTGTCGAAAAAAATCTGACTAAAGTAATAAAGAGTTGTTTCTTTTCCAAACTCATTCTTTTGTGCTAACAGAGCTCCTAAAGAATATTCAGATACAGATGTGTACAAAATAAGTGGTTTCCCTTTCACTGGAGCTGCCAGTACTGGTGGCTTTTTTAGCAGTTCCTTTATTGAGTTAAATGCATTCTTACAAGCTTGACTCCATACAAATTCTGTATCCTTTTTCATCAAATGAGAAAACGGTTGACATCTCCTTACCAAATTCAAAATGAACCGATGGATGTTTGCTAATTTTCCTTGTAAACTCTTTAATTCCTTTAATGTTTTTGGTGGCGACATATCCTAAATAGCCTTGACTTTCCCGGAGTCAATCTCAATGCCCCTATGCCAGACAACAAAACTTAAAAACTTTTCGGAGGACACTCCAAATGCACACTTAGCAGGATTCATCTTCAATTTTTTCTTTCTAAGTCGCTGAA
This sequence comes from Magnolia kwangsiensis, assembly GCA_037074715.1. NCBI lineage: Eukaryota > Viridiplantae > Streptophyta > Magnoliopsida > Magnoliales > Magnoliaceae > Magnolia > Magnolia kwangsiensis. Next base: position 75,196,951 of record CM073575.1, on the reverse strand, counting down.
AAACTGATGTCAAGTGTTCACGATGTTCTTGATGGCCTCCTGACCTAACCACCAAGTTGTCAACATAACATTTAACGTGCTTGTGCATCATGTCTTGAAAAATGCTTTGCATCGCTCTCTGATATGTTACCCCAACATTTTTAAGTCCAAACGGCATAACCTAATAACAGAAGATTCTCAATGAAGTTCTAAATGCCGTTGCCTCTTCGTCTTCAGGGGCCATTCGAATCTGATTATATCCTGCATAACCGTCCATAAAGGACATAATGACATACTGAGTTGTAATATCAATTAGTAATTCAGTTATTGGAAGTGGAAAATCATTCTTTGAACATGTTTCATTCATGTCTCTAAAATCGATGCATACCCTGACCTGTCCATTTTTCTTCCTTACCGGGACAATATTCGATATCCACTTAGGATATTTGACCTCTCTAATATATCTGACCTTTATTAACTTATTAACTTCTTCTTCAATGAGGGGAACCAGGTCCGGATGAAATCACCTTTGCGCTTGTTTAACCGGCCTTTTCTCCTTAGAAATATTTAGTCGGTGCAACGCTATGGAAGGTTCTAATCTGGGCATCTCTGCATACGTCCAAGCGAACACGTCTTTATTTTCTCTAAGAAGTTGAACGTATTCTGTAGACTCTTATTTAGAAAGGTTGGCGCTAATAAACGTGTTCTGTGGTTCCTCTTTCGTACCCAAGTTTATTTCTAACAAACTGTCTGTCGTCAGTTGCCCCCCGTCCTCCATTTGCTTTGGAGCTGCCTCAGGACGCTCAACTATCTTAGTATTTTCTTTCGCTGGCTCTTTTGTCATAACCGTATTTACTGACGACCTTGCCTCCATGTCTTTAAATGTTCTTCGCCTTTCCTGGCCGATCCCAATCAGAATTCCTTTCTCGTAATTTAAGCCGATGTAGTCTTCGCAGTCGAAACCCGTACTTTTCATGACCTCCTTGTTCTATTTTTGATAATTATCTCATTCCCGTCTATCATTCGCTATATAATACACTTCAATATATGACAATTCTCTGTTGGATGTCCCAATAAGCGGTGATAGCGACAAAATTTTTGCTCTCCGAGTCTTGTCGCCTCCTCAGGGCTAAGTTCTGGCAATTCTATCGTGCCAACTTTCAACAACTGGTCCATCATTGGAATGACATCTTCCTTATTGAATGCAAACCCTTCATGCGAATTGAGCGTCCTGACCTTTTTATACCTTCTTGATTGAATCAACTCTTCTTTTCGTCTTGTATTTTCTTCCTTTAAACCTCTTACACTATTATGCTGCTGATAGCGATCAATAGTATGTACTGTTATTCTACTAGGAGCCCCCTGAGCTATATCATGGTGAAATGTTGACACTATCCGATTCACCAATTCCAAAGTATGAGCCTTAGCGGCGAAATCATGAAAAGTTTGATGTCGGCAATGGCCAGTCCAATTACAAATTCCCTTTTCATAGAGTTCAGACACATCTTGACTTGTTCACTTTCTTCTAGCAGCTGTTTGCATGAAGTTCCCAATGTCTTCCATCTGTCTATAAACCTCCTTACTGATTTGCCTTCGCCTTGTCGCACAAAAGCCAACTTACCAATACTAACATCTTGACTTGGAGAGAAAAAATGAGATGCAAAAACATATCGCATTTTCTCCTAAGTACAGATTGACCCTGGAACCAAACTGGAATACCATCGGAATGCCTTACCCATCAGCGATGCCCCGAACAACAGTAAGAAATACTGTGGTACTGTAAAGAAATCTCCCATACTAGTAATGAAGTGCATTAAATGTTCCTCTAGGGATCCTTTCCCATTAAACTTTTGAAAGTCCGGACACTTGAAACTGGCTGGGAAGGGAATATCATCCACCTCCCTTGGATATGGCATTTGATACCTATAAGGACTAGTAGTTCCGTGTTCCCTTTTTATTCGGACAACTTTTTCAACAATTGTTATTCGTGCTACATTATGTATGAAGGCCGCCAAGGCCTCTTTGAGGTTTCTGCATTCTTTCATTAATGCATTTTGGGTTTCTGTCATTTCATTGATGTGATCCTCTATAGTCGCTTCACGTTCTTGATTCATCCCTGCCATATGTACTATAGCTTTTCTACTCTTTAATGAAACAGTAACAGGAGTCGAGCAAGAATAGGCCGACATGATGGGACTTATGAAGACGAGAAGATGGGATTTCATCAACTTTTCCTGTAAACCCATATCATCAATCGATCGTGGTGATATTAACCCTGATATACTAGCTTGAAGTGGCAAGGACATTGGTGAACCGATCACCAACACCTTTCCTTTCTGCTCTCTCGTCCATATTTAGCCTTTGAAGTACCCAAAGGCAGAAAATCATACTCCATGAATTGCTGTACTATTGATCCAGGGTATATTGCTGGCGGAGCGAGCCCAGGGTTCTTTTTAGCCGCATTGCGTGTTATTAGTCATCTGATTCTTGACAAGGACTAAATAACTCTAAGACTTCCTGTATTTTGCATCCTTGTCCTACAAGATGTTACAACGGTCCATATCCCATCTCCTTCCAGTGGTTCAGGTGAAGCAGATACTACTCCTACTATTGCTAGGATGTTGCTTTTACCAGTTTCAACAATCTGAGTTGGGTGATTCGGGACCTGATTCGGCGTATATTCTATCACGAATCCCGTTGGAGTGAATCGAAAATTCATCTTTCTTGCTGGAGTTGCCATGAGTAACAGGTTGTAGTTGGATTTAGAAACCTTCACATATGAAACATGGTTATAGTCAGCATTTTAAAGAATTAAATAATTTATCTTAGAGATGAAGGGGAGGATTTTCCCACTGAGAGTCACCATTTTGGAGTCCATAGGACGCCAAACTATCATGAGAGTTCATAACAGTTTCACTGTTAATGTTTAAATAAGACAATAAACAGTCCCCAACAGAGTCGCTATTTTGTTTCGACAAAGAAACAAATGCATTTGATTTGGGAAATTATCTTATTCAAACATAACAGAGAAAGAGTATCAGGAACATTCATCACATTTCATTGAAGCTAAGTTCATTTTCATCCTCTTTACATCCCTTGATTCTAAAATAGATAATTTAGAAATAAATAACTTATGCTTTAAGTATAAAAAATTCATTTTGGCAGCCTTTCGACGCCTGTCTTGATAATCTCCTAGGACTTAGGAGGAATGTCGATCAGATTGATGAATCTTCAATGAAATAGAGATTTCAGCAACATAACGGTGCCTGTTTCAGTCATCCCCTAATACTTAGGGGGAATGTCAACCCGATCGACTAATCTTTCTCCTCTGAACCTGTCAATAGAAGAAGGCCTGAAGAAGGGAAGCCTTGCACATAAATTTTAGCAGCATAACAGCCCCTTATCTTCACAGACTGTAAGGCAGTCTGGTTGTGCAGACCTGCACAACTGATATCAGTTGTGCGGTCCTGCGCAACTGACAAGAGACTCCTCTCCTACCTTCGATCTTCTGCTCCACTCTGCTCCTCTTGAAAACCTTCATTTCCCTTTAATGAAGGAGGGAAAGGGGTATTTATAGACCCTCGCACGTGTGAAAATCTTGATCTTAGTGATGTGGGATAAATCTTTCAATGCTTTAGATCACTCGACAAAGGACCACTTCTGCAGCGTGTTTTGGGGTCCTGCGTAACTGACATTTTCATCGCGCGGACCCGCTTAAGGAATATTGATTGTGCAGTACCGTGCAAATGACATTAGTTGTGCAGTCCCGCACAAACCCTTTAAAGCTGTCTCTTTCTTCTTCTTTTCGAGTGTTCTTTTAATCTCCTTATCTCTTTTGCTTCAATCCTTCACCATTTTTTATGCCTCAACAGTGTCTCCATTGGATCATGTGATTTGGAAAGATTAACACTACATATTTTAAAATGACGATTGAAGAGTTCCAACGTGCTTTCGGCATATCAAACGGTCTCTGAATTAGGCAAATTTGGTGCAACCTGGAAGCTTGACAAGTTACCATTGCAATGACCTGAAATATTCTAAATCGACCTCTGAAGAGAAAATTATGAGGGTTAATATTGGACAAGGAGATGATGGAAATATTCAGAACCCACGACTGTGATCCCACTTACGGATGCCCAAATAGTCTCGGAATACGATGATTCTAGTAAAAAATTTAAGAGTACTAAAGTACCTTTTAATGACCAAAAATTGACCCAATCTGGAATCAAACGATGGCGTTATATGCATCTTCGTACAACTGTTCGATTTGGAAAGATTAATAATCCATATTGTAAAATGATGATTAAAGTGTTCCAACGTGCTTTTAGCATATCGAACGGTCTCTTAATTATGAAATTTTAGTGCAAGTTGGAAGCTTTACAAGTTATCAATGGAATGAGCTAAAATAATCTAAATTCAACCCATGAAGAGAGAATTATGAGGTTACTATTGGACAAGGAGATGATGGAAAAATTCAGAACCGACGACCGCGATCCCACTTACGGATGCCCAAATGGTCAAGTATACGACGATTCCAGTCAAAAATTTAAGAGCACTAAAGTACCTTTCAAATGACCAAAAATCGACCCAATCTGACGGCAAGTGATGGAGTTATATGCATTTCCATTGGAATGTATGATTTGGAAAGATTAACACTCCACATTTTAAAATGACGATTGAAGAGTTCCAACATGCTTTCTACATATTGAACGATCTCTGAATTTGGCAATTCTAGTGTAACTAGGAAACTTGACAAGTTACCATTGCAATGAGCTACAATAGTCTAAATTAAACCTCTAAAAAGAGAGTTATGAGGGTTACTATTGGACAAGGAAATGATTGAAAAATGGTCTCGGTATACAATGATTCCTGTTAGAAATTTAAGAGAACTAAAGTACCTTTTACATGACCAAAAATTGACCCAATCCGACATCAAATGATGGAGTTGAAGGCATCTTCATTGGATCGCATGATATGGAAAGATTAACAATCCATATTTTAAAATGATGATTGAAGAGTTCCAACATGCTTTTGGAATATCGAACGGTCTCTGAATTGGGAAAATCTGGTGCAAACTAGAAGCTTGACAAGTTACCATTGCAAAGAGCTGAAATAGTCTAAATTCGACCTCTGAAGAGAGTTATGAGGGTTACTATTGGATAAGGAGATGATGGAAAAATTCAGAACCCACGACTGTGATCCCACTTACAGATGCCCAAATGGTCTCGAAATACGACGATTCTAGTCAGAAATTTAAGAGCACTAAAGTACCTTTCATATGACCAAAAAATGACCTAATCCGAAATCAAATGATGGTGTTATAGGCGTCTCTATACGATTGCTTGATTTGGAAAGATTAACAATCCATATTGTAAAATGATGATCGAAGTGTTCCAACGTGCTTTTGGCATATCGAACGGTCTCTGAATTAGGCAATTCTAGTGTAAATTGGAAGCTTTACAAGTTACCATTGGAATGAGCTGAAATAGTCATTTTACAATATGAGTTACTATATAAATTCGACCTCTAAAGAGAGAGTTATGAGGGTTACAATTGGACAAGGAAATGATGGAAAAGTTCAAGACCGACGACTGGGATCTCACTTATGGAAGCCCAAATGGTCTCAGAATATGACGATTCCATTCAGAAATTTAAGAGCACTAAAGAACCTTTCAGATGACCAAAAATTGACCAAATTCGGCATCAAATGATGGATTTATAGGCGTCTCCTTTGGATCACGCGATTAGGAAAGATTAACAATTTGTATTGTAAAAGGACGATTGAAGAGTTCCAATGTGCGTATGGCATATCGAACGATCTCTGAATTAGGCATTTTTGGTGCAAATTGGAAGCTTGACAAGTTAGAAATTTAAGAGCTCTAATGTACCTTTCAAATGACTAAAAAGTGACCCAATCTGACATCAAGTGATGGAGTTATAGGCGCCTCCATTGGATCACATGATTTGGAAAGATTAACACTCAACATTTTAAAATGACGATTGAAGAGTTCCAATGTGCTTTTGGCATATCGAACGATCTCTGAATTAGGCAATTCTGGTGTAACTTGGAAGCTTGACAAGTTACCGTGGCAATGAGCTACAATATAAATTCAACCTCTAAAGAGAGAGTTATGAGGGTTACTATTGGATAAGGAAATGATGGAAAAATTCAAGACCGACGACTGCGATCTCACTTATGGAAGCCCAAATGGTCTTAGAATACGACGATTCCAGTTAGAAATTTAAGAGCACTAAAGTACCTTTTAGATGATAAAAAATTGACCAAATCCGGCATCAAATGAAGGATTTATAGGCGTCTCCTTTAGATTACACAATTAGGAAAGATTAACAATCCATATTGTAAAATGACGATCGAAGAGTTCCATCCAATGTGCGTTTGGCATATCGAACGATCTTTGAATTAGGAAATTTTGGTGCAACTTGGAAGCTTAACAAGTTACCATTGCTATGAGCTAAAATAGTCTAAATTCGACCTCTTAAGAGCGAGTTATAAGGGTTACTCTTGGACAAGGAGATGAAGGAAAAATTCAGGAGCGACGACTGCTATCCCACTTATAGATACTCAAATGGTCTCGGTATATGACGATTCCAGTAAAAAATTTAAGAACACTAAAGTACCTTTTAGATGACCAAAAATTGACCCAATCCGACATCAAATGATGGAGTTTAAGGCGTCTCCATTGAATCGTGTGATTTGGAAAGATTAACACTCCATATTTTAAAATCACGATTGATGAGTTCCAACATGCTTTTGGCATATCGAACAGTCTCTGAATTAGGCAAATCTGGTGCAACCTGGAAGCTTGACAAGTTTCCATTACAATGATCTGAAATAATCTAAATTTGACCTCTGGTGTGATAGGTTTGAGGGTTTCTATGAACAAGGAGATGATGGAAAAATTCAGAACCCACGACTATGATCCCACTTACGGATGCCCAAATGGTCTCGAAATACAATGATTCTAGTCAGAAATTTAAGAGCTCTAAAGTACCTTTCATATGACCAAAAATTTACCCAATCTGAAATCAAATGATGGTGTTATAGGTGTCTCTGTATGATTGCTCAATTTGGAAAGATTAACAATCCATATTGTAAAATGATGATCGAAGTGTTCCAATGTGCTTTTGGCATTTCGAACGGTCTTTGAATTTTGTAATTTCGGTGCATGTTGGAAGCTTTACAAGTTACCATGGGAATGAGCTGAAATAGTCTAAATTCGACCTCTAAAGAGAGAGTTATGAGGGTTATTATAGGACAAGGAGATGAAGAAAAAATTCAGGACCGACAACTGTGATCCCACTTACGGAAGCCCAAAGGGGCTTGGAATACGATGATTCCATTCAAAAATCAAAGAGCCCTAAAGCACCTTTTAAATGGCCAAAAATTGACCCAATCCGACATCAAATGACGGAGTTATAGGCATCTCCTTTGGATCATAGAATTTGGAAAGATTAACAATCCATATTGTAAAATGATGATCGAAGTGTTCGAACATGCTTTTCCATAACAAACGGTCTCTAAATTAGGGAATTCTGGTGCAAGTTGGAAGCTTGACAAGTTACCATTGCAATGAGCTAAAGTACTCAAAATTTGACCTCTGAAGAGAGAGTTATGAGGGTTACTATTGGACAAGGAGATGAAGGAAAAATTCAGGACCAATGACTAGGATCCCACTTACGGATGCCCAAATGGTCTCGAAATACGATGATTCTAGTCAGAAATTTAAGAGCACTAAAGTACCTTTTAGATGAACAAAAATTGACCCAATCCAACATCAAATGATGGAGGTAAAAGTGTCTCCATTGGATCGCATGATTTGGAAAGATTAACACTCCATATTTTAAAATGACGATTTCAGAGTTCCAACATGCTTTTGGCATATCGAACTGTATTTGAGTTCGGCAATTCTAGTGCAAGTTGGAAGCTTGACAAGTAACCATTGCAATGAGCTGAAATACTCTAAATTTGACCTCTGAAGAGAGTTATGAGGGTTACTATTGGACAAGGAGATGTAGGAAAAATTTAGGACCGACAACCGCGATCCCACTTACGGATGCCCAAATGTCTAGTATACGACGATTCCAGTCAGATATTTAAGAGCACTAAAGTACCTTTCAAATGACCAAAAATTGACCCAATCTAACATCAAGTGATGGAGTTTTAGGCGTCTCCGTTGGATCACATGAATTGGAAAGATTAACACTCCACATTTTAAAATGATGATTGAAGAGTTCCAACATGCATTCGGCATATCGAACGATCTCTGAATTAGGTACTTCTGGTGCAACTTGGAAGCTTGACAAGTTACCATTGCAATTAGCTACAATACTATAAAATCGAGCTCTGAAGAGAGGGTTATGAGGGTTACTATTGGACAAGGATATGATGGCAAAATTCAAGACTAACGACTGTGATCTCACTTACGGATGCCCAAATGGTCTCAGAATACGACGATTCCAGTCAGAAATTTAAGAACACTAAAGTACCTTTCAGATGGCCCAAAATTGACTAATTTTGGCATCAAATGATGGATTTATAGGCATCTCCTTTGGATCATGCGATTAGGAAAGATTAACAATCCATATTGTAAAATGACGATCGAAGAGTTCCAACGTGTGTTTGGCATATCGAACGATCTCCGAATTAGGCAATTCTGGTGCAACTTGGAAGCTTAACAAGTTACCATTGCTATGAGCTAAAATAGTCTAAATTTAACCTCTAAAGAGAGAGTTATAAGGGTTACTCATGGAAAAGGAGATGAAGGAAAAATTCAGGAGTGACGACTGCTATCCCAATTACGGATACCCAACTGGTCTCGGTATATGATGATTTCAATTAGAAATTTAAGAGCACTAAAGTACCTTTTAGATGACCAAAAATTGACCCAATCCGACGTTAAATGATGGAGTTAAAGGCATCTCTATTGGATCGCATGATTTGGAAAGATTAACCCTCCATATTTTAAAATGACGATTGAAGAGTTTCAACATGCTTTTGGCATATCGAACGGTTTCTGAATTAGGCAAATTTGGTGCAACCTAAAAGCTTGACAAGTTAACATTGCAATGACCTGAAATAGTCTAAATTCGACCTTTGAAGAGAGAGTTATGAGGGTTACTATTGGACAAGGAGATGAAGGAAAAATTTAGAACACACGACTGTGATCCCACTTACGGATGCCCCAAGGGTCTCGGAATACGACGATTCTAGTCAGAAATTTAAGAGCACTAAAGTACCTTTCATATGACCAAAAATTGACCCAATTTGAAATCAAATGATGGCGTTATAGGTGTCTCCGTATGATTGCTCGATTTGGAAAGATTAATAATCCAATTGTAAAATGATGATCGAAGTGTTCCAACGTGCTTTTGACATATCAAACTGTCTCTGAATTAGGCAATTTTGGTGTAAGTTGGAAGCTTTACAAGTGTTTCGACTAAGAAACAAATGCATTTGATTTGAAAAATTGTCTTATTCAAACATAATAGAGAAAGAGTATTGGGAACATTCATCACATTTCATTGATGCTAAGTTCATTTACATCCTCTTTACATCTCTTGATTCTAAAATAGATCATTTAGAAATAAATAACTTATGCTTTAAGTATCAAAAATTTATTTCGGTAGCCTTTCGGTGCCTGTTTTGATCATCTCCTAGGACTTAGGAGGAATGTCGATCAGATCGATGAATCTTCAATGAAATAGAGATTTCATTAGCATAACGACGCCTATTTTAGTCATCCCCTAACACTCAGGGGGAATGTTAATCCGATCGAGTAATCTTTCTCCTCTGAACCTGTTAATAGAAGAAGGCATGAAGAAGGGAAGCCTTGCACATAGATTTCAGCAGCATAACAGCCCCTTATCTCTTCAGACTGCAGGACATTTTGGTTGTACAGACCCGCACAACTGATATCGGTTGCACAGTCCTGTGCAACTGATAGGAGACTCCTCTCCTACCTTCGGTCTTCTGCTCCACTCTGCTTCACTTGAAAACCTTCAATTACCTTTAATGAAGGAGGGGAAGGGGTATTTATAGACCCTCGTACGTGTGAAAATCCTGATCTTAGCTATGTAGGACAAATCTTTCAGTGCTTTAGATCACTTTGCAAAGAAACACTTCTGCAACGTGTTTCAGGGTCCCGCCCTACTAACATTTACGTTGCGTAGACCCATGCAAGGAATATTGATTGTGCAGTACCACGCAACTGACATTGGTTGCGCCATCCCGCGTGAACCCTTTAAAGCTGTCTCTTTCTTCTTCTTTTTGAGTGTTCTTTCTATCTCTTAATCTCTTCTTGCTTCAATCCTTCGTCATTTTTTTATGCCTCAACAGATGCCCCCTTGATCCTTTCTTTGTTTCCTCAAGAATCAAACAAAAAGAATAAAAAATCTTTCATTTCATCTCTCTTGCGTGGACCCGCGCAACTGACTCGTGTTCCATACTCGACCGTAGCAACCTATAAATACCCCACCCGCGTTGTAGTCCGCACCTCTCTCCCTCTACGGTGAGACTTTTGTCCTTGGCAATTTTCCCACTTAACCGATATCGTTTGCGCAATACCATGCAACTGTTTTTTCTATTTGCGCAAGTCTTTCAGGTGTTGTGACATTTCGTGCAACTGACCTTGATTGCGCGGACCCAGTAACCAGGACATGGTGAATTACTTTGGTCCTTTTTCGAAACTTTAGCAAATTTCCCAACTTTCTACGAACCTTTCCTGTAATCACCCTTAAGTCTTTAATTCCCTTTCCCTCATAGCCTCTACTAAGAGAACTTTTCGTCCCTGTTGAGGAGTAAAAATAAGAAAAGAATGGAAACAAATGAAGATCGAAAGACTGAGTTAGAAGAAAGGGCCATCAGCTCGTAAAGGACTTTGCGCAAGACCGCGCAAAGTATATCCTTTGCGCGGGACCACGTAAACGATATCATATGCACGGAACCGCGCAATCGACCTCACACTGCGTTGATAAAGGGCAAGATAAATGCGGTTTGTTTTGTCCCACATCGCTAAAGATGGGGTTTTCGCATGTGTGAGTGCCTATAAATACCCCGTTCCTTCCTTGATTAGGGGATGGTTGTTCGAAGATTTCAGAGAACAAGTGAAGCAAGAAGAGAAAACTGAAGACTAAATGTGAGAGCGACTGTCCAAAGGACTTTGCGCCGGACCGCACAAAGTATATCCTTTGTGCGGGTCCACGCAAACTGGCTGCTCTGCAGTCCATGAATCTTAAGAGTCGACATGCTGCCGGAATAATCCGCTGCTCAAGTCCTTCTGTTTCAAGTCCTTATGTTCAAACACAAAGGGGAATAATCCACTGAAGCGCACATTCCTCCTAAGTCTTAGGAGATGATTGAAATAGAGCCAGAATACTGTCGAAATCTTTATTTCTCTAAAGAAGGATTGATTCAATCTGCAAATTCCTCCTAAGTCCTTGGAGAAGATTGAAATTCAGGCTGACATGCTGCCGAATTTACTGTTTGGACTTAATGTTTTAACGTTTATACATATTTAAATGAATGTATCTTAGAATCAAGGGAGATTAGAGGATGTAAATGAACTTGGAATTAATAAAATGTGATGATCGTCTTTGCACTATTCCTCTGTTATGTCTAACTAAGATAATCCCCCGAGAATTGAAACGCATTTGTTTTCTTGTTAAAATAAAATGGCGACTCTGCTGGGGACCCTCTCTATTATCTTACTTAACATTAACATTTGGAAAAAGTGTAAACGTGATTGTCACCTTTTGGCGTCTTCCGAACGCCAAAATGGCGACTCTCAGTGGGAACATCCTCCCTTCATCTCTAAGATTGTTCAATTAACCCTTCATATACTAACTTCACGTGTGTTTCATTATCAAAGGTACCTGAGTTCGACTGTAGCATACAACTGATGGTTAGCTTTATGAGAAAAGTGAATTTCCACTTCACCCCCATGGGATTCATGGTGGAATACGTGCCAACTGGCACCCAAAAGTGTAGGAGTCTGCGCCCCACTGGCAAGGATATAGTGACTCGAATGACAGCTGGAGTCATATCCGCTTCACCTCAACCGCAGGAAAGTGACGGGGGACTGGACCATGGTCCTGTCACGCAAGACAAAAGCAAGGAACATGAAGAACCATAAAGCGAACCCATCTTTGCCCAAGACTAGAGTAACGCGCAGTACAGTCAGGAAGGACCCTGAACTCGCTCCTCCTGCGATATACCCTGGGAAGACAGGCCCACAGTTTACGTTGCATGATTTTTCGGTGCTGGTTGCTCCAAGGAACAAGTGGAAAAAAGAGCAGAAAGGCAAGGCACCATTAATAAGTTCACCAACGCTCGGGTCAGCCGAGGTAAGTTTGCTGAAGACTGTGTCACCCAGATCAATTAGCAACACAAAAAGCACACAAAAGTCGAATGAGACTCCGATCTTTCCCCTCTTTATAAGCCCCGCTGCATCGACATACTCTCATTTTACCCCAACAACAGCTTCGGCAAGCAGTAAAGAAGCTACGGTGCACATGGTCGAGACGAATCGAGAGAACATGCCAATGACAGAAGATCGTGTCAACCAGATGGCCGAAGCACAAAGAGCGTTAATGGAGGAGTGTTGAAACCTCAGGGAAGCTTTAACTACTTTGGCGCATAATGTAGCCCAAATAGGGGCCCCACCGATGATGGGGGCAACAAATGGGTAAGGAAGCCAACAGGAGGATCCTCGTCCACAAGGAATCGGATCGCGAGAGTCTGTTCCAGTAGCAAGAGCCATAACACAGGATGACATAAGGCAGGTCGTTGAAGAAACTGTGAGAACAGAAAGGGAGCGGGAAAATACTGGCCGTTTCAGATACCGAACACCGTATCCGAGAGAAGTGGAAGATGTTCCGTTTTCGACCAATTTCAAGCATCCAAAATTTCAGACTTTTAATGGGGAAGGATCACCGGAAGAACATCTGATGCACTTCATTACCAGTATGGGGAATTTTTCCACAGTGCCACAATACTGCCTAAGACTGTTCGGGTCCTCGCTAACCCATAAAGCATTTCAGTGGTATTCCATCTTGACACTTGGGTCGATGCGGACCTGGGAACAAATGCAAGATGCTTTTATGTCAAATTTCTTCTCGTCGAAACGCGATGTTAGCATTACGGCATTGGCCTCTATATGACAACGAGAAGGAGAGCCAGTGGAAAAGTTCATCGACAGATGGAAAACACTGAGAACTTCATGTAGACAGTTGCCAGAGGAATCGGAAAAGGTAAAGATATGTTTGAATTCCATGAAAATAGGAATCGCGTTCGGACTCACCAGTGCCGATATCCGAACATTCCGTGACCTGGCCACCAAAGCTCACGGGTTGGAATTAATGACGCGTAAAATGCCAGCTTTTCATCACGAGACTGTTAGAAGGACATCCGGCCGGACGGCTGTGAATACTGTCGATCGTGATAAGAAAGACAACGATACGAAGGGCTCAAAAGACAGGAGGCTGGGACAAAAAGAAAGAAGGAATCAATCAAAGTATAAGTAAGATAGGAAAAAGTTCAGGATGCTCGACTCTCATGAAGGGTTCGACTTCGACAAGGAAGATGTGGTTCCTATGATGAAAGAATTGCTAAAAGCCGGCACCATAGAGTTGTCAGAACCTAAACGCTCGGAAGATGTGACAAAAACCAAGGAAAGAGATTTTTGTCGATATCATCACCTGGTAGGACAACCGACGGAGAATTGCTATACGCTGAAATGTATCATACAGCAGATGATAGAGAAGGGTGAAATAATAACCGGTGAAGGAAAGAAGAGGAATACAAGAGAAACAGCAAACATGTTCACAGCCTGAGAAAAAGCTCGAGAGATGGGGAGGAGAGAAAGTCAAAAGTCAATAAAGAATACGGCAATGCTTACATTGCACTCAGGGAGGAAGATGACAAGTCTCGTAAAACAGAAAATAGGGATTGTAAGGAAAGAAATCGTCGGTAAACAGAATAATGACAATGAAAAAGAGGACGAGGGCAAAACGGTGAAAGTGGCTTACGACATAGTCAGCCATTTAAAAGGGATACCGGCACGTTTAAGCATTTATGATGCACTCAAGCTATCAGAAGAGTTTCGACAGAGTTTAATAGAGGCATTATCTGATCGCAATGTTAAAGAAACTCTGCTGACAGAAATGAAGCAAGAAAGGCGCAATGAACAAGAAGATTATCTTCCAGTCATTTCATTCTCCGATGATGATTTGATTAGCGAGACGAAACATAACAGGCCCATTATGATAGAAGGTCATGTCCATGGGATAAGGGTAAAAAGGATCATGATAGATAATGGGTCTGCAGTAAACCTTTTACCGCTTTCAATGGTGGGCAAATTGGGCTATCGCCGTTTTGATCTGTGCCCCAGTGGAATGATGATACAAGGCTTCAATCAAGATGGGCAGCGTGCGCTGGGTAAAATTACGGTGACGTTAAAAGTGGGAGAATTAAGTACTGATGTCGTATGTCATGTTATAAATGCAGTAACGACGTACAATCTCCTTCTGGGAAGACCATGGATACATCAATACAGTATCATACCCTCTACTTTACATCAATGCTTCAAGTATTGCAAGGACGGAGTACAATGTAAGGTGATGGATGATACAAGACCATATACGGAAGCCGAGTCTTTCTTTGCAGATGCCAGTTATTACAAAGGGTTCTCTGAGGAGGTGAGACATAGTAATGGAAACAAAGTCTCAAAAGACGCTCAAATAGACAAGGCTCAAGAAGAAAGGGTAGAATCTTCTGGGATGGCGGAAGTAAGGAAGAAGTTCTATTTCGTACCAAAGCACCTAAGACAACCTGGGCAGCTACCATTAACACTATTATCAACAGAGCAGTTAAGAATTCTGCAATCTAATTATACAATGCCATTACCCAATGTTGAAAGGTGTAGGCCATTTTTAGCTGCCCCAGGAAGATTTCAAGTCAAGGCTAATACTAAGCATCTCGAGCCGATAGAGTTCAGGACTGTAGTAAAGACGAAAGCAAGAAAGGATAGTGCGAGCAGTGTATACCGTGGTAAGCTGACATCGTAAAATCTGGAAAAGTATAGTTCAGTAAGCAAGCAAATCTTGAGAAACATGGGTTTTGATTGTAGCAAACCCACCGGACTGAATCATGGGAAGGGAATTCAAATCCCTCTTGGGGTTGAGCAGGAAAAGCGAAGAAAATTTCAAGGATTAGGAGCAGAAGCGTCAATAAATATGATTACAGTTATACAGGTAGCGGGAGAAGATCCTGAGGCAGTTAGGTATCCTGAGACAGTGCCGAAGCAGATGGAAGACGGGGGGTAGCCGACGATAGACAGCCTGAAGGAAATAAATTTGGGTACAGAAACAGAGCCTTGGAATACATTTCTCAGTAGCAGTATCTCTAAACAAGAATCTGAGAAATATTTTCAACTGCTCAAGAAAAATAAGGACGTCTTTGCTTGGACGTATGCGGAAATGCCAGGTTTGGAACCTTCTGTAGCAATGCACCGATTAAATATCTCCAAAGAAAAAGGGCTAGTTAAACAGGCACAAATTCGGTTTCATCCAGACTTAATTCCATTAATTGAAGAAGTGGTCAGCAAGCTGATCAAAGTCGGGTTCGTTCGAGAAGTCAAGTATCCCAAGTGGACATCGAATATTGTCCCGGTGAAAAAGAAGAATGGGCAAATCAGAGTGTGCATTAACTTCAGGGACCTGAATGAGGCCTGTCCGAAGGATGATTTTCCTCTTCCAATAATAGAGTTGCTGATTGATAGTACAACTCAATACGTTTTCATGTCTTTCATGGATAGCTATGCAGGGTATAACCAGATTAGAATGGCACCCGAAGATGAGGAAGCAACAGCATTCAGAATGCCGCTAGGGATTTATTGCTATAAGGTCATGCCGTTCGGTCTCAAAAATGCTGGGGCGACGTACCAAAGAGCAATGCAAAACATATTCCAAGACATGATGCATAAACATGTCGAGTGTTACGTCGATGACTTGGTGGTTAGATCAGGAGATCATCAAGAGCATTGCGAACACTTAGAATCAATTTTCTGTCGATTACGAAGGAAACAATAAAGATGAATCCAGCCAAATGTGCGTTTGGAGTGTCTTCGGGAAAATTCCTTGGTTTCATTGTACGGCACAGGGGTATCAAAATTGATCCAGAGAAAGTCAAAGATATTCAAAATATGCCGCCACCGAAAACCTTAAAGGAATTGAAAAGTTTACAAGGAAAGCTGGCGTACATTCGTCGTTTTATTTCAAATCTGGCAAGAAGATGCCAGCCATTCTCACATCTGATGAAAAAGGACGCAGACATCGTATGGGATCAAGCTTGCCAGAACGCATTCGACTCAATAAAGAGATTATTGAAGCAACCGCCAGTGTTAACGGCCCCAATAAAAGGAAAACCACTTATTTATACATATCTGCGGTCGAAAATTCCTTAGGTGCTTTGCTGGCTCAAGTAAATGACGCTGGGAAGGAAGTCGCTCTTTATTACTTAAGTCAAACATTGATGAGAGCCGAATGCAATTATTCTCCGATTAAGAAAGAATGTCTGGCGTTAATATTCGCAGTTCAAAAGTTGAGGCATTATTGTCTCTCTCATGACATAACTCTAATCTCAAGAGCGGATCCAATCAAGTTTTTAATGGCAAGGCCAATGCTGTCAGGATGACTAGCTAAATGGATGTTGTTGCTTTCAGATTACACCATTACTTATAAACCGGCCAAAGTAGTGAAAGGACAAGCAGTGGCGGATTTCCTTGCAGCACACTCCGTGGCAGATTGCGAAGCTATCACTGATGACTTTCTAGATGAGCAAGTTATGCTGGCAGAAGCACAAAGCCCGTGGCAGATGTACTTCGACGGTGCTGCACGGGCATCAGGAGGGGGGGCGGGGGTGATATTCATTACTCCTCAAGGTGACTTGTTACCATACTCCTTCACAATCGGTACCGCATGCATAAACAATGAGGCTGAGTATAAGGCCCTCATCATTGGGATGGAAATACCTCAGCAGATGAAAATAAGAATGCTGCATATCTTTGGAGACTCCAAATTAATTATAAATCAATTAACAACTGAGTTCGAAGTAAGAAAGCAAGAACTCTTTCCCTATTATCAAAAGGCACAGCAATTATTAGAATGGTTCTGCCATGTAGAAATTAAGCATATACCGCGGTCTGAAAATACAAAAGCGGATGCTTTGGCTAGCCTGGCAGCCGCCCTGTCCTGCCCTAATAGGAGTCCTCTTCAAGTAACTATAGAAGAAAGAAGATTCTTACCATCTCCAGAGATCATAGAAGAAACAGTTGAAACGCTTCCTGTATCATGCCTGGAAATAATAACAGATGATTGGCGTCAACCTTTTATTGATTACCTCAGATTTGATATCCTGCCAGAGGATCAGGCAACGAAGTAGCAAATCAAACAACGGTTGGTTGGATTCATCATATGCAGCGAAGTATTATATAAAAAATCTTACAATGGAATGTTTTTGTGCTATGAGCAAAAAGCAAGGCAAGTATTGCGGGAAGCACACTCTGGTGAATGTGGGGCACATCAGGCGGGTCAAAATTTATTCCATAGAATACATCGGATGGGTTATTATTGGCCCACCATGTTCAAAGATGCTATAAATTATGCAAAGCAATGCCACGAATGTCAGATTCATGGGGACGTTATACATGTTCCGCCAGAAGACTTGCACCAGTCTGTTGCCTCTTGGCCCTTCTCCGCTTGGGGACTTGATGTAATTGGTCCTATAAACCCCCCTTCATTTAGAGGAAAGCAATATATTCTGGCAGCGGCGGATTATTTCTCCAAATGGACTGAAGCAATCGCTTTACACAACGTTAAAGAAAAGGACGTGGTCAATTTCATCCGGCATGCCATAATATACCGTTACGGTATTCCAAAGAAAATTGTTACTGATAATGGCACTCCCTTCAAAAATTGAGGCATGGAAAAGCTGTGTCAGAAATTTAGCATTCATCACTCATTTTCAACACCTTACTATCCCCCGGCTAATGGGCTAGCAGAGGCGTTTAATAAAACGATCATCAAAATACTAAAGAAGACGATCACTGGTAACAAGCGTGATTGGGATGAAAAGTTGCAAGAAGCGTTATGGGCATACAAGACTACTCAGCGCACGGCAACAGGGGCAACACCGTACTCATTAATCTATGGCATGGATGTAGTTATCCCAATTGAAATACAAGTAGCATCGCTCAGAGTGGCGGTACATCAGTCCATAACAGATGATGAAATTGCTAAAATAAGGCTGAAAGAGTTGGATCTGCTTGATGAAGAACGTCTGGCCGCCCAACAGCGATTGTAATCATATCAAGCTAGGATATTGGCTGCCTTTGATAAACAAGTTAAACACCGCTCTTTCAAAAAAGAAGATATGGTGTTGATGTTGAAAAGACCTATAGTGGTCACCCGCCGAACAGGGGGCAAATTCGAGCCCAAATGGGACGGGCCGTATGTAATAAATGAAGTCTATTCCAATGGAGCATATAGAATCACCGATCAAGATGGGAAAGGTATCAGTATACCGGTCAATGCTCGCTTCATCAAGAGATATTACCCTTAAAAAGAAGCAACTGATTTTGATCCAGAACATTATTAACATAATGATTCTATATCAAAAGGGGGCTAGAAGGAATGGGACCATGTCCGTATGTCAAGAAAATCTATGAAGAAGAAATTCATGAGCATATTGACTACATTTAGTAAGTATTTTGAATGAAAGCATATTGACTACATTTAGCAAGTATTCTGAATGAAAGTGATCATCGCCATCACCAAATGAGTCCTACAAGTGGCAAAGTTTGGCGAGTATCATCATGAAAATCCTCTTGAAGGTATTATCAGAAGTAATAAGCGATCATCGCCATCACCAAATGAGTCCTGCAAGTGACAAAGTTTGGCGAGTATCATCATGAAAATCCTCTTGAAGATATTATCAGAAGTAACGATGATCTCAGTCAGACACGTTTATCATCTTGGCGATAACGATGATCACAATTATTATTGCCTTACAAGGCACGATAGGACAACCTAGCCAAGCTTATGTGGCTAACTACACATAAAGCCTACAATCATCCAAGGCAGTCTAGCCAAGCTAAATCCTCAAAGGGTCAAAATCTTGAAAGGGCCGAAATCCTAAAAAAAAGAAGAAGGAAAAATCATGGAAGAGTCAAGAGCCAAATCAAAATTTATTATGCTCTAAAAGAAGGGCTAAAAGCTCTAAAAAGGATCAAGCTCTGGACGGATCAAGCCTTGGAAGGATCGACCACAAAAAAAAGAGCCGGCCAGCTACGCATAAGTCCTATCATGTTCACCATCCGGGCAAGCGGACGAGAAGTCAGTGGCCCTAAAAAGCCCGTGAAGGCTATCGTACCCACCCATGCGGGCAGCTGATGAAGCCTACGACTAATATGCCCAAAAGGCTAAAAAGTAAATGGCTAGTCACGCGTAACTCCCATGTCGTCTGTATAGTTGCCTGGCAGCGTCATGGGGAACGGAGGAAAATGCTCTCCCGTGAATGGGCTCGCTCTTGCAGATGAAGGAAATAAGGGCCGCAGTGTGAGCACCATGCCAACCATGCATAAGACCTCCCAGATTTGTGGTTCGATTCCGGTACTAACTCATGAGGAAGGGCTTAAACCTACTCATCGATGGACTGACAACCATGGATTTGGTACCCCAAAGGTAGCCTTGCAAGCTCTGTAAACTCTTGAGAGTTACCGCGGCCAACCCTGTGCGTAAATCCAACCGAGTTCACCGCCCCGGTAGCTTCACTGGGCCCCTCTGATGGATCGTGGCCTATGAACTCATTAGGCAGTGAGAAGTCCTGTGAACTCTTGAGAGTTACGGAAACCATCACATAAGACCAGCTCCACTACTCATGAGCTTAAACTGTGTGTGACTGACTAAATTGAAATATAGTACCGCCAACTTAAATACCCACATAGGAAATCCCGCACTAACATGCATAAAAGGTTAAAATTTGCTATCATAAATACAATCGCGATGACATGTGATATGATAGTATAAATAAATAAATATGATTACGATGATATGAGATATGATAATGCTCCAGCAAAAAGGGGAATATCTCAAAATGTTGTCATAAATACATTTATTGAAAGTCAAATAAGTTACTTGTTCAAAAAACATATGAACGGAAAATACATGTTTAAAGTTCCTCTGCCATTCCCAATGCCTCCATATATCTTCGCAAATCTTCTTTTAATTGTGCTTGAACTGCATCATGCTTCGATTTTTCTTCAAGAATAATCTTTGCCTGGTCAGGAAGACCGGCTAGCTTCCTCTCCAAAGATGTAATCACTTCTCTACTTTGTAGCAGCATGGATTTTTCTGCATTAGCCGATTGAATGTTAGCTTGCATCTTCTCCTCAATATCCTGGATGGATGATTCCTTCTCGTGGTTCTTCAACTCCAGCTGAGAGCTTTCTTCTTTCAGAGCAGTAATACGATCATGAATAATCGCTCTCGCATCAGTATAAACCTTTAATTGATCCTGAAGAATTGAGTATTCTTGCTCAAGCTTAGAAATGGAGGAAGTAATTAAAGAAGCTTGTTCTTGTGACGTAGTCAATCGCTGCCCATATTCTAAGATTTCGGGTGAAATTGCAACATTTTTCGCTGATGCCAAAGAAATTACTGAATCACAGAATCTGAGAAGAGAATCTTGCAAAGAAGATATATTGATTCTGGCCATTCTTGCAGAACTCTCCAAGATCTCAATAGCAAGATCCAAGTCCGACCATTGTTCAGGATCTTTAAAAATATGAATTATTGCTGACAAAGAATTCCTCATCAGGAGCATCTTATGAGTGGGGATTTTTACAAAGGATGAGAGCTCAGATGTAGTGGCTACCGAGTCGGAGTTGGCTGCCCCACTGCGAGGAGGGGTTCCTATAACACAAAGGGAGAAAGTATAAAGAGATATCAATATATATTGTTTTGAATAAAATCGGCTAATATGTATGCATCTGCATGTACCTATCATCGGGACACGATTAGTAGGAAGAGGCGCTCCTTGAATCACAGAAGGACTAGTCCCCACTATATCTGCAAGGGAAGGTGCCCTGGCCTCTGTACTTGAGTTCCTGGTGGTCGGAGTCGGCAAGTCTGTGGTTTCAGTTAGAAATACGATCTCATGAGCTACTGTTCTGGGCACCGCTAATGGACTTAAAGGGATTTGCGGTGAAATCACTGATGCAGTTGCAGGGGGATTTGAAGGGGAAATCTCACCTATCTCAATATTAGCAACATGAGCACCTGAAAAAAGGGGGAGACATAATGATTCTAAATAAATAATTGATATTGAATGAGAAAATGATAGATATGTGAAAGTTAAATTCCCTTTTCTGGTGAGTATCTATATTCACTATAATCTAAAGGTTCCTCTTCTTCTTCTACAGATATAGGAGATTTGGCAGGAATTCTAGCGCTAAGGAGAGCTTTACAGGTTGCAAGATGTTCTATTTCAGGGCCTTCTGCAAGTGTTCCCTCTTCTCTGTCAATATCAACTTCTCCTTCTTCAAAATCGCCATCTGTGTCTTTGCTGCTTTCACCATCTTCATTATCTTCATGCTGTGAAGAGGCAGTATTCTCTGATGATGAGGCCGAGCTTTCATCCTCAAAAAATTCCTTGTCAATTTCTTCAGTAGCAATTTGCTTTCCCTTGGAGGAAGTAGCCCGACTGATCTCTCGCGCAAGTTCTTTGATTAGAGGAGAGACAGACACTTGTCCGGTTCCTTCGGGAGAGACGTGTGGAGAAGCTTGTGAACGCGCCCTTGATCTAGTCATCGGAGATGATGAACTGGGGCGAGTGGGTTGTAAAGGAAGCGCCGAAGCATCATGAGTTGGTTCATCTTGAACCACTACAGTCTCTGCTGGAAGAGGAGAAGATGTACCTATAATATCATCCGTCACGAGGAGCTTGCTCAAATTCTCTTAGGACCCCGTGAGTGAACCAGCCGTCTAAAGTATTAATGGGTTTTATCTCACGGATGGGTTCTTCCAGTGATATTTTTCTACAAATTTCTCCGCTATGTGATGCGTGACTCTTCTCTGGGATCAAGCCGATCCCGCTCTCTAGCTTGCCTTTTAACCTAGGTGGATGAAGAAAGATAGAAGAATCCACGGGTAGACATTTGGTGACTAGATATGACTGATGATCCCACCATCGGATCCAGCTGTATGAGGTACGAACTATGCGCTCGCAGTTAGGAATTATGAAGGACGAATCAACACGGAGATTCAAAAGTTGCTTCCATATCAAGGCCCAGTTGAGAGGGCCCGTACCGTAACAACGCATCTTTTGGGTGACCAGTCCACAATCTTTTAGTACGGTTTAATCGTAACCAAATTGGCGAGCAAAACAGCTGGGATAATAGGGCTCTCGCCAGAATTCTGTCCCTTCCTAGAGAGGTAGGCTGCAAGAACGAAGAGAAAGAAAGAACACCCTTTCTGCTGAGGTGAGTGTTCCTTGATCCACCATATCTGTATCCTCGATGTAGCAGTGAAGATGAAATTGAAAGAAATCTATCTGGTCAATGTCTCGGATCTTATTAACAACCTAGTCATACGCCCTCTTGGCCATAACCCTTTGCTAAAAGAACCAAAGCGGAAGATGTGCAGGATGAATATATCCTTTTTCAGGCACTTCAAAAGTCCAAGGGAAATAGACTCCTAGCCAACCTGTGATATAATGCCAAGAAGTGTATGCTGATGAAGTTCCAAGAGTAGGATCCTTTACGTGGGTGGCTATCTCCCCAAGGGCTCTATAAATGGAACGTAATACCGGAGGAGCGAGGGAATATCTGTGGCCTTCTACAAAGGCACCAGCTACAACGAAAACCGTAGGGCGAACAACGTCTACCCATTTAGAGCTGGGGAGTACAACAAGGCTTATCCAATAAGCCAAGAAAGCCACGAGTTCCCTGAATGAACTATACTCTGCTCTTTCCTTCATTGCGTCATGGAGCCGTGTTAACTCCTTAGAGTGACAATCGCAAAATCTACAAAAGGAAGGATATGTATGTGTTGAAATTTCTAAAAAAAAAGAAGAAAAGAGAAAAGAGTTGAGTCATGGGTTCATAAATACCTGAGGGATCTGGAGAAATGCGTAAGCCATTGCAAAGGGAAAAGCTTGTGAATATTGGATAATTTCCCCATCTCTTTGAAAAGCTCAATAGTGGTTTTAGATATGGAAGGCCTGCGGTCAGGAGAAGAAATGAAGGCTAGTTCTCTGTTGGAGGGGATGAATTCATCATAGAATTTTCCCATTATGGGAAGACCGGCGATGCGATGGAGGTCCCAGAGTGTTACACTCATTTCACCATATGGAAGGTGGAAAGAGTTGGTAGTTGGTGACCAATATTGGATGAAACCTTTTAACACGCTGGGTACTTTATAAAAGTGCTTGGATGTGACTTCTATAGCATCGTAAAGACCAATCTTGGCAAGTGTGCCCACATGCTTCAGCAAGATAGCTTTCGCCCAGTCAAAGTAATAACGTCGAGCAATTAATAGACCTCCGGTGTGGAAGTCTTCTGGTCCCCAAAGTTAAGTGCGATCTCAAAAGCGTTGGTGGATGGTCTCATAAAAATGAGAAGGAAAAAGATCATGAGGGTTATGAAAAGGTGTGAGGAAAATCATGGGATAGATTTTTCCGATCTTTTGCCACGGCTTTTCCGTCCGTATTATCCCTTTAAGGATATGCGGTTCTCTCATTGCCCATGACTCAGTGTACATCAGTCTTTCACCTTGAACATGGTCCTTTGGTTCACAGTTGAGCATAGACTGGTGGTGGTAGACATTGATGGGAATTATTGTACCGAGTCCCATGAGTTCTGGAGTCTCTTCTTCTTATGTTCAGCAATCTTTTCTTTGAATTCTTTCACCCTGTTTCGGCGAACCTTCTTCGAATGAGAAGTAGGAGGAGTGTCTTCCCGAGGAGGTGGTCTTTCGCTGTCGGTGCAGATGTGGGTAGTGGTTTTCAGTCATTCATCCCAATCATAGTCTCTGTCATGCCTAGGAGGACATTTAAGGCTTCCCAGCACTATTGCACGATGGATAGGGGATGGTAGAGATTTGATGCGATCAGTAAAGTCGAAAGTGGGTAGAACAGGCTCTTTAAAGTACGAAGGAGTCTTGGCGGTAGTTTTTGTTCATTTAGCAGGAGGCTGATTAGAAGAGGGGGAGGGGCGAAAAGAAGATGGATCAGGCAAGTCAGGATGAGAAGGTTTTTTAGAAGGTGATTCAACAAGACGAAAGGTCCGCTTGGTATGAGCCATTGTGGAAATAGTGATTAGAGTCTGGGGGAAATCAGAGAAGGGGTGTAAAGGAAAGGAGGAAGTGGAAAGACGTGGCCACTAAGTGTTTAGAAAGAGTTTGAAAGGGAGAGAGGAACCAAAAAATTGCTAAGTAACGGATAGGCTGCTTTGCGCAGAACCGCGCAAAGGATATCCTTTACGCGGGGTGAAAGGGACTAGGAGAAAAATTTTCACAGCAATACGGGTTGCGCGGTACTGCGCAATGTATATCGATTGCGCGGAGAGGAATGATTTGGGTAAAAATTCACAAGCGTAAAGGAGATTTGAGCAAATAACAAGGTCCTTGGGCTATTTATAGGGTCTCCGTTCGAGTACGGTACGTGGGTCCATCTCAAAAAAAAAGGAAAATTTCATTGATCCTTTCCTTTGATTTTGAAGAAAACAAAGAACGGATCAAGGGGGCATCCCCGTAGACCCCCAACTGACCAGCCTTCTCATCCTGATTTGCTTGATACATCTTCTTATCGCCCTTCTCCTTCTGTTGATCAGCCACCAACCAAACGTACCAAAACCACTGCTCGTACCCGTGCATACTTCAAAGAACCTGTACTTCCCACTTTTAGCTTCATTGAACGCATTGAATCATTGCCATCTCCCATTCACCGAGCAATTGTACTAGGAACTATGAAAAACCCCCCTCAGCGCGGTCGAGAATATGACTGGGATGAGTGGTTAAAAACAACTACTCACATCCTTACAGGTAGCCAAAGACCCCCTCCAAGAGAAGATACTCCTGCTTCACGCTCCAAGAAGGCTCGCCGAAACAAGGTGAAGGAGTTCGAAGAGAAAATAAAGGAGCATAACAAGAAAAAGCTCCAAAATTCTTGGGAATTAGTCCGAGTGATTGAGGGCGTTATGAAGTTCGACAATCCCCATTCGGAAGGTATGACGGTAATTCCCATCAATGTCCATCGCCATCAATCCATTCTCGAATGTGAGCCCAAGGATTACGTGGACGGAGAGAAGTTAATGTACACCGAATCGTGTGCAACAAGAGAACCCTACATTCTCGAGGGGAAATTGCAAGTGCAGAAGCCGCGACAAAATATTGGAGAAGTTCACTCCATGATCTTCCTCACCCCTTTTCACAGTCCACATAATCTTTTTCCAACATACTTCTATGAGACCATCAGACAGCGTTATAAGGACTGCGACTCTCTTTGGGGATCAGAGGATTTTTGGACAAGAGGCCTGTTGATTTCTTGCCGCTACTATTTTGACTGGGCAGAGGCCATCTTGAAGAAACATGCAAGCACTCTTGCCAAAGTCGATCTCTATGATGTTATAAAAGTCACGTCTAAGTACTTCTATAAGGAGCCCACCATGCTTAAAGGCTTACTTGAATATTGGTCACCCATTATGTTGAGGCATAAAAAAATATATTCCATGTCCGGGGGGATTTCGGTAATTTCCACGTCCGGGGGTATTTTGGTAAAATCCAGTTCCAAGGGTAGTTTAGGTATTTTGGTAAAATCCAGTTCCAAGGGTGGTTTAGGTATTTTGGTAAAATCCAGCTCCAGAGGTATTTTGGGTATTTTGGTAAAATCCAGCTACAGAGGTATTTTGGGTATTTTGGTAAAAATCCAGCTCCAGGGGTAGTTTAGGTATTTTGGTAATATTCCATGTCCAAGGGGTAGTTTAGGTATTTTGGTAAAAGGGATTGAAAAGGGTAGTTTGATAAAAAAGGGTGCGCATGTGTCATTTTAAGGGAGAAAGGTTGTACACCACCATTTAAGAGTGAGCTTGGTGGTCACCATAGTTTAAGAAAACAAGAAGTTCATATGTGAAGAGATAGGTGGTGGTGATCACCACTCTGTAAGAGTGGTGGGGCCTATAAATACCCCACTCCTCCATTTGAGGGGTTAGATCGGATTGGATCAGTTGGTGGGCCAAAGAAATAAGAGAGAAGCAAGGTAGAAGTTGCTGCTTATGCGTACCCGTGCAACTAAAGTTGCTTGCGCGTACACACAACTGAAGTAAGGTGGCTTTCATGCCACTTTTCAAGGGAGTTTTAGAGAAAACCCATTGTGTAGGACCACACAACGGGAATGGGAGGTTTCCCACAAGTCATATGCCATAGATACATCGTCCGAAGAAGAGTTTCATTGCGCAGACCTGCGCAACCAGCTGAAGCTTCAGTTGTGTGTAAATAGGAAGAAGGTGTTTTCTTCTTCCACTGCGTTGTTGGTGGGGCCCAATGCTGTCATATTTTAAGAGATCCACACCATCCACTGAATCCCTCTCGAGATTTCGACCGTGAAAGGTGAGTTCTGATTGTCTGTTGACATGGCCCGCCTAGATAATCAAGCCAGGAAAGCAGCTAAATGGTACGCTTGCGATCACTATTACGATCATATGACCGAGCAGGGTCGCCACAGATCAACATGGTTGTGAATGATTTTTCTCCCTCTACTTCATGGACGCTTTAGATCAAGCTTTTGTTGCATGATGGTGTCCCACTACGAACGGACGGAAGCTCTGTTTCGCCACAGAGTCGACGTACAGCGACTCTGTGATGTGTGATGGCCCACTTATGGAAGAAGAATGGAAAATCCACACCACTCATTCAATTCACGGTGAAAAATAACCAAGGAAGGACTGCTTTTGAAGTGAAATCAATGCGGCCCACCAAGTTTTTTGCTCAACCGTTTAGCCTATGTTTAACAGTTAAGATTTCACAAGAGCTGCATGGTGACAAAAGGAGAGCTAGGCGAGGGTAAGGCCCATCCTCTGAAGAGAATGGACAGCTCAGATCACTCAATGGAGTAGTGAGTGGACCACACTACACAAAAATGGTTGGCGCAGTGAAGATGCTGTGTGTTTTTGTAAAATGAAGAAGAAGAGTCGGTCAGCGCACACTGACCGACTTTGGTGAATCTCGTGCACGACCGGTGCACTTGGACTTCATGTACATGTGATGTACATGTGGTCCCGACATGATGTTCGTGGGAAATCCACTCCATCCATTCACTTGCCCACTGTATTTAGTGCGTTGAGACTAAATCTGAAGCATGTCCAGATATCAGGCGGGCCCTAAATCATGATCTTAGGGGCTGATTTGTCAGTTTGACCATTTCTACAATGTTCAGAAGCTAAAATTTGACGTGTACAGTTAATTTGTGATTCTGATGCTGCACATAAAGTTTTGGGCTAAACGGACGGTGGTAACCCCATGATCTTACATTCTGGGAGACTTTTCATGCCTGTTTAGCATGATCGGCCTAATTTCCTCAGGGTTTGGCCATACTTCAACGGGCTGCTATATATTTTAAGCAAGAATGACTTAAAGGATACTCTATCTCATTGAAGACTGGCTGATCAGATCAGCAATTCCTCGTAAGTACCTAGGAGATGACCAAAATAGCCTCGGAATGTTGCCAAAATCTCTATCTCCTTGGAGATTGGCTGATCAGATCAGTAATTCGTCCTAAGTACCTAGGAGATGACTGAAATAGCATCGGAATGTTGTCGAAATTCCTATTGGACTATCTTCTCTTTAATTACATTGCGTTAATTGTACTTTATTTTCAGAATCAAGGGAATCAGATGATGTAAATGAACTCAGATAAATGTGATCAATGTTCTCTCATTAAATTCTTTATTATCATTGAATAAATTCCCCAAATAGAACACATTTTTTTCTTGTCAAAACAAAATGGCAACTCTGCTGGGGACTCTTATTATTCGATGGTAACTTATAAAATATTGGCATCTGCAAAGACACTAAAATGGTGACTCTCAGTGGGAACATCCTCCCATTCATCTCTAAAAATAAGGTATGGTTTTATTTAATAAATTAACTAACACTCTTTTCTAAATGATCAAATCAGTTTCGATCAAAGACAAATGATGCTAGAATGATGCCAGTTACCAGAGAAAGCTAGTCAGTAAATTTCTAAGGAAGAGGAACAGGCTGCCTTAATCTGTCTCAGGTGAAAGGCTTCTTCAAAAAGTGTTGTGTGGCTCCCACACATCGCCAGTTAATAGATCAAATAGAGAAAGGGTGGAGCACTTGTGAATTTTCCAAGACTAGAAAAAAAAACATTTGGAATCAGCTGTTGATTCAGTTATAATACATCCAATTGATGAAATATTGTATTGGCATAATTCTATCAAAAGAGAGTTGGATGATATAGTTGAAGGGCAGTAGATGGGGAATTATAGTTTGCTCAGGAGCATGCTGAAGAAGAAAATCGATTCAACAATTTTAGATGCTTGATAGAAAGCATTCAGAGTTCTAGAGCCAATTCAAATTCAACTGATTTTTATGCAAAGCTGTGCTCACATGCTGATTAAATAATGAGTACCATGCAGAAGCACTTCCATGGCAGGGATGTTGAATGAAGAAGAAGCAAGGTAGCATCGAAAGCACTGTCTACTTCATCAGTAGCGCTATGAGACAATGAAGGATGGATGATAGCCTGTTGGTGCACAAAAAATGTACAAAGCCTTCAGATGAAAAGTTAGTTCAACTAAGTCAAGCATTGCTCGATAACAAGTAAACGAATCAATTAATGAATTAACAAATTCATCAATCAATAGAGAGCCTTGGGGGCATCGTCACAACTTGCCAGATTAGAAGAGCAAGGATCAAAGTAAAGCTGCTCTATTCTCATATGAATTGGCTATTTCAAGAGTCCTAGGGGAACAACAATAGATACTACCGAAGAAAGAAGATAAAAAGAAGGATTGCCAGAAAATAAAGGATTGAATTTTTTGCTAAAGAGAACATCGATAATTTTACAAACAAGAAAGTAAATAAAGGGTTCAGACAATTCAAGGACTACATGAAACATACAGTTGAAGAAGGCGATGCACTGCTTATAAGGAATCAATCGCTAGCTGTAGAGGCAATTAAGTTGTCATAGTTAAAGTATTAAAGGAAATAAAACGAAGAAGAAAAGAAGAACAAGCAAGAAGAAAGTAAGAAACATGTTGATTCAAAAGATTCATGGTACAATTATTCAGGGGGCAGACAAAGGCATACAAAATAAGTAAAGAGCTACAGTTTTGATGTTTTCAAAATAAAAAGGGGGGGGGGGGGGGGGGGGGGGGGGGGGGGGGGGGTAAGATCAGCAAAGTCTCAGAATGATAAAATCTCAGAATTCTAAATAAGGTAATTTTTGACTCCTCGAAATGATAATTGTTTATAATAATTGTCTATATTAATTTTTATAGGTTAAAGTTGGGGCAAAAGCAAGCACTAATGATTGATATCAAGCATTAATGATTGTCACCAACAAGTAGAGGAGCGAAAGGATTTCGAAAGACAAGGTCATGTACTCTCCCCTATACGAATGAATTAAAGCACAAATTTTCAATTGAATTCGAATTTCAGGAGAAAGACAAAGAGATACAATCAGAGAAGAAAGAAAAGTGAATGGCTTGAAGAACAAGTTACAGAAGACGGTTGATAAAGCAGAAATTGTTAAGGTGTACGACATAAAAGAAAAGAAAAAAAGAAAAAAAAAAGGAAATAAGAATACACAGGCTCGATTAGTTCGAGACTGGGGGCAAAGTTAATCCTAGGCAAAAAGTATAAGGGGATGCAATGTCAGGGTGCAACATCATGATTTTGATTACGAAGATTCCTAGAGTAATGCTTCCTAATCAAAAGGAGCCAAGACAGGTGAGTGAAAAAGCTGTGAAATATGTTTCTCACCATAGAATGCATTTCTTTTGTGTATTTGAATGCAAGAAAGGCTTTCAAGCATATCAAGTCATTGTCAAACACGAAGTTCTAATGACGATCGCTGCCAATCGTTGATGATCGCTACCAAGCATTGACGATCGCTACCAAGCGTTGATGATCGTTGCCAAGCGTTGATGATTGCTGACAAGCCACCAAACACTGAAGATAGCAGTCAAGCATTGACTGCCAAAGATTTTCATCAGTAAGTATCGATGATTATCGTCCGGATTGGCAACTATCGCTGTCATCATCAATCGCTCATCAAAATTACTATCATCGCCAAGATGATACATGATTTCAAACATAATATGAATATTCTCAAAGTATTATCAGCAGCGGCGAAATATCAATTATTGATCGTCATCTTTTCGCAGTGGAATAAACTATATAGCCAACCACATCTAAAGTTGACGACAGTGATGTTCACTACCAAAAAAAGGGGCAAAGGATACAAACCACGTTAGTGTTTTGCTACAGATATAAACCTTAGCTATAGTTGCTACAGACTTAATTCGTAGCTAAAATCTAATTATCTGTAGCTTAAACCTACCTCCTCATCAAGACCTTATTAGATATTGATTGTGCTTAAGGGGCTCTACGGGGCCCATTGGAATATATGTGTTTGATCTAAGCCGTCCATAAATTTTGATATATAATTTCAGTGGATTAGTCCAAAAATTAAGTAGGTTAAAAATATACGTGAACCACACCATAAGGAATAAGAAAAATTAAATTTCTATTGTTAATATGTTTTGTAGTCTTCTTAAAACTTAGATCTGACTTATATTTTGTGTCAACCCATAAAATAATATTTTAAATTAATGGACGAAGTGGATAAATACAATGCATCACAGTGGGCCCCACGTCCTAAAAATGCACGGTCCTAATGGTCCATCCATCACGCGCCCCCTCCCCAAAATTTCATTCCACTTTTATCTCCCGCCCGCGTCCACCCCTTTCTCCCTCGCTCCATCTCCCAAGCTCTCTCTCTCTCTCTCTCTCTCTCTCTCTCTCTCTCTCTCTCTCTCTCTCTCTCTCTACACATCGAGGTAACGATGCCCTCCCACCTCATCTTCGCCTTCTAAGGAGAGCTACACCAAGGAGGACAAACCAAAGAAGAAATTGGATGGTGGAGAGAAGACGGATGATGGATCCATGAGCTGGAAGCTTCCGTTCTTCGCACTGGTAATCCTCTGATACATGAGCGTGACATCAAACATCATACATGACTGCGACAAGGTCTTCAGTTATTTGGAGCCTCTACATTTTCTCCTCTTCAAATCCAGATTCCAGACCTGGGAATACAGGTAAACCCTCTTTCCATCTCTTTCAATAAATTTGCTGAATATGTAAAAAATGAATATATGCTTCTCAGTCTCAATTGTCCTTTGTTTAATCGATTTCAGATCCATCAATCCTCTTTTTTTGCATTGTTTTCTGTTGCGGCGGAAGTACTTGTGCCCCTTCACATCGATTTTGGTGATGCTAGAAGTTTTTCTAGTGTTTCATGTAATCAGGACTGCTCTTTTTTTGAAATTTTTGGCAAATATGTTGTTTTGTAAATTTGAATTTTAATCTATTTAATTTTTAGTGATTTTTGTCATTTGTAGAGAATTCTGGCCCTTTTCATGAAGTTTACTAGAAAAGGTGATGTCTCCCGGATATAGAATCTGAATATGTTTTGTGTGAGGGACTTTTTTGTGTTTTTTATTTTGTTGCGGAATCTAAATCTGTTTTGTGCTTCTGAGTTGTTTTTCTCTATTTGGTATAGGGAACTTCTCAAATGATTTTTTCTTACTTTTTGATGATTTTGATTCTGATTTACAATTTCTGGGGAATTTTAAAGATTTGTATTGCAGAGAGGATTAGGAGTTTTATGCTTAGATCTTGAAAATTTTCGTATGGGTTTTTTGATGTTTTTGTTTCCAGTTTTTAGAGAATGACCCTTGTTGATAAGTACAACTCTTAGAGAAGTTACCCATGACATGTTCGACAAAATGCCACAACAAAACTACCTTTTATTTCTTTCTCCAATATTAGTTCAATCCAATCTCTTCCTTTTAGCAAACACTATTACGACTTAGTCTAACCATGGTATCAGCATGAAAGTAATGCTGTAACATGTAACTCTCACCAAAAACCACCAACTTTCCTTTTTCACTCTATTGGATGGAGATAGTAATTAGCATGATGTAAGTATGGGCAAAAGGGGAAACAATTGGTGTTTTGCAATTTTGCAGAGTTCTAGTCATCTTAGAGTTGTAGACTACTTGTTTTTCTGTTTCTGTACATAATTCGTAAATACCATATGGCTAATTTTTTATTTTTTTTAAAATGTATTTTCTAATTAGATGAATATGAGATTTATTAAGGAAGAAAGAGAAAGGAAATGCAACCGCGACATAGAGTTATCGGCAGACTGGAATCAAACACAAAGCAAAACAGAAAAAACTCTGCTGCAAAGACAGACACCAGAACCAAAGGAGAACACTATCTCCAATCCACAGTTAACATCTGACCATTATTAATGCCCTCCTTCTTTCATTATGGTCGCATATCCATACCATCATATGTACCATACATAAAGTGGGTGTTAACAAAACAAGAAAGTTGATAAGGTTGAGCCATTAGAAGTGGAATGTGGCAGCGCCATCTCTCTACTGTACATGTTTTATGGCCATGCATTAATGAGATTGTCCATCTAGTCGGACCCATCACACACACACACACACACACACACACACACACACACACACACACACACACACACACACACACACACACACACACATATATATATATTAGACAAACAGAGCCTAAATTTCTTCTCTTCTCACCAAATGTGAGCAATTAACCATTTCTTTCCACCCCAACCAGATGTCTAGGATCATTCAATTTATGTATTTCTAATCATTTTCCATCCACTACAGGGGCAATTTAAATGAATGAATTGAATTGGCACATCACTGCTGTCATGTGTACTATGAAGAGGTCTCTATATCCTATTTCAGTTCCACTAGCTCTGCCATATCAACCATAGTAAAAGAAATGAAATATTGTCCAACTTGTAACTGCAGCAAGAGTTTTAACAGGGTACTGTGGCCCCCTACTACAGTCACCATGGGGTGTTTTCCACAACTGAATTCCATCTTAGAGATGATACAAAACAATCAAGTTCCGATGATATGTTAAAGGGCCATTTGAAGAAAGTTTGTTTCGGATAACTGTGTATGAAGAGAAACATGGAATATGAAAGGCATTTTTTTTTTCAAATTAAAGATTCAAAAGGTTAGGATTATTAATGATGCATGATTACAAGAAAGCAACATGTCCATGTGGTAGTTATAAGAACATGAGCGGTTCACTATTGTACCAAACACCAAATAACCATTTTCAGCACAACTGTATTCATTATAAAATAGACATACTGAGCCAACACTATCCACATTGTATTATTATGTGAATCAAATGGACGTAAAGAGAACGCGTCAAACCCAATTAATGGTAAATAAATAGGTTGTGCATCTACATATGAGGTTTATCATGGCATGTGTATTGCATGAAAACTGTCCTGTAGGGTCACATCCCCACTATGAAATAGGATGCCTTAAAAGACAGACCAATCTAATCAGCCACACCATAGAGAACAATGGACAACTGCACAAAAACCTTCAAATTCATGTGGAGCCATTAAATAGCTGTACTGGCCATGTATTTAAAGGTGTCCTATTATAATGGTGGGGTAACCCACTGGAGGATGGGTTTAGTGAACTCTTCAAGGCTTCCTTGAAAAATTAGACTAATTGATGATTGATGTAAAACAAGTGACATAACTTCTTGGACGGCCATGATCAAAAGAAATCATGCAGGAAAGCTCGATTTAAGGCAAAAATAGCCTAAACCTGAACTGTAACTCCAGGTGGTTGTAACTTTACAAATTGATTATCGGATTCATGTATATAAAATGGTTGAAAAGCTATCGACCAGGCTTAGTTAAATGAGAACTAGTGATTATTTTGATCATCTTCACCATCCGCTTGCATACATAGCATCTAAGTTTTCAAATTAAACTGCCCAAATTAAGTATACTAGTTAGATTATGATAAATATAATTTTAAGCTTATCTCTTATTATCTAACCATCGAATTGGTGAAATTTACTGGACAATTAAAATTAAATATAAATAAATTCAAATGATCCTATTTTAACAAACAAGTGTCGCTGAATTAGAAGTTAAGTTGGCTAGACCAATTTGGTTTTTGGCTAACTTAGAGACACTGGTTCCACAAGTTAGTTTAATTTTGAGTTAATAGCACATGTACCTGTTATCAAATCACTCAATGAGGAATTTATTAGGGGATGCACCCACGGCAGAAAATTTCTCTTATTAAAAGCTAAGTGAGGCCTACCATGATGTTTGTGAGAAATCCAGTCTGTCCATCTATTTTTGGCATCTTATGTTAGGACATGAGCCCAAAAATGAAACAACTCCAAAACCAAAGTGGGTTGGTAGGAAAATGTTTACCGTTAAAACCTCTTTGAGGGCCACCTTGATGTTTATATGCCATCCAAACCATTCACAAGGTCATTTCTAGCCATCCAAACCATTTATAAAGTCATTTCTATTGAGCTGAACTGAAAATACAAAAATATTAGCGTGATCCACAATTTATGTGGTGTCATGAAAATTTTAATCATGGAATTGCATGATTTCCTTTCCTGTAGCCCTTCGAGTTTTGAATCTGCCTTACTTTCCGGCTCATGTCCTAACATGAACTCCAAAGATGGTGATTGACCAGAAGAATCCGCCAATGAGTGGGGCATTTGAGTCATTACTATGCTTTTCTAAATTATTTATTTATTTATATCCTAAATGTGGAGCCCACTAGATGAGTTTCCTTACATTCTATAGCATATTCATACCATCATATGTACTATACATAAAGTAGATATATAGTGCTTGTGCATTCCCTTTCCTGGTCGGTGGGCTGCTTATTTTGTTATCAAGCCCATCTTTGCAAGTTGTATAACTCTTTTTCCATTATATATGAAAATCACTATTTGAAATATATATATATATATATATATATATATATATATATATATATATATATATATATATATATATATATATTATACACACACTATACATAAAGTGGTTGTACTCGTAGGCATACCACTACAAAAGGACATGTTAACAAAACAAGAAAGTTGACAAGGAAGGCGCCATCTCTCTACTGTACATGACTTATGGCCATGCATTAATGAGACTGTCCATCTATTAGGACCCATCACGGATCACACACCCACACCCCCCAACACACACACACAAAATTTCTTCTCTTCTCACCAAATGTGAGCCATTAACCATTTCCTTTCACACCAATCAGATGGCTAGGATAATTCAATTTGTGTATCTCTGATCAGTTTCCATTCACAAGGGCAATTTAAACCAGCGTATTGAATTGACAAATCACTCTTCTCACTGTGTACTATGGAGAGGTCTCTGTATCCTTATTCCAGTTCCACCAGGCTCTGCCATATCAACCACAGTAAAAGAAATATTTAAAATATTGTCCAACTTGTTACTACAACAAGGATTTTGATAAGATACTGTGGCCCCCTACTACAGTTACCATAGGGGGTTTTCCCACAACTAAATTTCATCTTAAAGATGATACAAACCGATCAAATTACGATGATATGCTAAAGGGACATTTGAAGAAATTGTGTATGAAGGGAAACATGGAATATGAAAAGTAAATTTCTTTTTTAAAGACTCGTGTTCAAAATTCAAGACTCAAAGGTTGAAAGCAGCATGTCTATGTGGTAGTTGTAAGAACATGAATGGTTCACATCAATCTAAGACAATACCTGTAAGACCCGTATCCTACTCTGTACTATTCCGTCAACTCCCGCGATCCTTCGTGGTGAATTTCGATAACCTGCGACCTATGATCGACATTTGCGCACGACCGTAAGTCCTATCCCGTACATTTGAGTCAACCTAATCCGAAACTTATACCATTGCGACCACATAGTCGCCGCAGTTCCAACGCCATGACTCGCTCACCGACCGATACCCTGCCAGGGAGATGCAGACCTGCATTCAATTCGAGGTAAACACAGTGCGTTGCAAATCCCAAGACAATCTCTACAACATGTCCCATCCATCCCATCAATCAATCCCATCAATCACCTCATGTCAAGTACAAAGTAACCCATGCTTTCTCTCTCCAAAGTCAACTCTTTCTCACCCTCTCTCTTACACCACCTTACATGTCAAGTACCACATCCATCACTCACCTCACCCTTTCACCCATCACACCCATCCCTCATCTCCTTACAACTCTCTCTCTCTTTCCCTCTTTCCTCACACCATTTTCAAGCAAGGAGAGAGCCCACATGTCCATGCTCCTCCATGAGAGAAATGTGAGTTGTGTGGTCCACCTTTCCCTTCCCCAAAACCTCCATCCTAGCCACCTAATTCTCATCTCCACCATCAAAGTGAAGCTCTAGGAGACTGGCTTTCCAATGGACCGAGAAGATCAATAGGTGGGGCGCTTCTATAGGGTAGTTTTTTTATTTTTAAGATGGGCCAGGTGAGGCCTACCGATCGATGGTATGGATCTCACTTTGGACCCTAAGCTGTGGCCAATGGCCCACCTTGATCTTCATGATTATTCCATGATGGGACCATTCTCCATGGACCCCATCATGATGTTTATTTTGTAGATTGACAAGGGGTCATCTAGACCTTCTATTTCGATGGAGAAAGGATCTCCACCATTGATCTTTAATTTGGTGGGCCCACATGCAATGGGACCCACTTGATGTACGATTGGATGCTTGAAACGGAGAGCCTATAGTGTCGGGGTCCCTCCATCACGCGTGTCCCACTCTCCTTCTCTCTCTTTCTCCTTCTCTTTTTCATTATTGTCTTTGTGTGTTGATGTGGTCGTGTGGCCCACTTGAATAGGCCCCACCATGAAGTACTTTACCCAAGCTGTTTAAGGGTGGGGCCCACTCTATATGTGTTGTACCCACACCATCCATCATTTGGTGGCCCACATAAGCGGGGCCCACCTCAATGCTCGTGCCCACTCAAACCGTCCAGCATCCCCTGGACGCTGGACGTCAAAAAGGAAAACACAAATATTAGCTTATTTCAAGGCATTGGGGTGGCCCAATCATAGAGGCCCCACATTAATGTATGTTTATAATCTAAGCCGTCCATTCCATTTCATGGCTCAATTTAGACGTTGAGCTGAAAAATAGACTGGATCCGACTTTCTAGCGGGCCACAGCTTAGAAAACAACGGTTTTCACCGTTAAAATGTACCTTGATCTTTCTACACCCCAAAACATATTCAATATTAGGCTTGTTTGGCTTATCTTGAGCCATGGGGGCCAATGAACGGGGTGGATTTGGTTGATGCGGGCCCCATGCCTGAAAAACCTTAGAAAAACCATTTTCAAAAAGAAAATTAAAATAAAACAGCAGCATGCTGCTGCTGTTGTCAGTGGCGCAGCAGGCCGCGCCAGCGACACTGGCCGGCGAACGGGTAGCAGCTCACGGCCCCAGCCGTGGGCCCCACCTTGATGTTTATTCCCCATCCTACCCGTTGATCTGGTGGGTCCCCTCCTCAGGTGGGCCCCCTCCAAAAAATGAGATGCATCCAACGCTCAAGTGGCCCACATCATTAGAAACAGTGGGATTGAATGTCTACTCTTGAAACCCTTTTTGGGGTCCACAGAAGTTTTGGATCAAAATGAGATTTATTTTTCCTCTTCATCCAGGTCTGTACGACCTTCTTAACAGATTGGATGGAAAACAAATATTATGGTGGGCCCCACGTGGAGCCCACAGTGATGTATGTGTTTTAAGGCCGTCCAGTCGTTGAACGGCCAGTAGGGCCCCACCCTTGGTGTCTATGGTGGGCCAAGTGTGTGGACCCCACCATGATGCATGTGTTGCATCCAAACTGTCCATCCACTTTGCAAGCTCATTTTATGGCTTGAGATAAAAAAATGAATCAAATCTAAGGTTTAGGTGGAGCCCACCATGACATGTGTTTCATTCATGTTAACAATTATGAGGTAGAGCCCACCATGATGTATGTATATCTTTTCCGTTCATTTGAGGTGGCCCATATTGATGTATTTATGGCAGTTGTTGAGGCCCACCTTAGCGATTATTGGGCTCGATTAGTCTGGCCCATTTAATATATGTAAGGCCATATGATTAGGCTCACCTTAATATATTTGTGGCCTGCTGTTGAGGCCCACCTTGATATGATTGTAAGACCCATGGGTTGAGGCCCATAGAGATGTATTAGGGCCCATGGGTTAAGGCCTATTGTAATGTATTAAGGCGCAAGAAATTAGGCCCATTTTAATGTATTCTAAGGCCTATGGGTCGAATCCCATTGTGATGTATAAAGGCCCATGGGTTGAGACCCCCTGTGATGTGTATAGGGCCCGTGTGTTGAAACCCATTGTGATGTATAAAGGCCGTGGGTTGAGACCCACTGTGGTGTGTATAGGGCACATAGGTTGAGACCCAACTTGATGCACTTGTGGCCCGTTGTTGAGGCCCACCTTGGCATTTATAAGGCCCATGGATTGAGGCCCATCTTGATTTAATTATGGTCGTCCATTGAGGTACACCTTGGTATGTGTATGAGGCCCATTTTAATTTATTTAAGGCCGTTGTTGAGGCCCACATGGATATGAATGTAAGGACCATTTGATGAGGCCCGATGTAATGTATTTGGGGCCCATGGGTTGAGGCCCATTGTAATGTATTTAGGGCCTAGGGGTTGAGGCCCATTGTAGTATATTTAGGGCCCATGGGTTGAGGCCCATTGAGATGTATTAGGGCCCGTGGGATGAGGCCCATTGTGATGTATTCTAAGGCCCATGGGATATGGCCCATTACAATGTACATAAGGCCCATTGGTGCGGCCCACTTGGCCAACTTAAAGCCCATGTGATGTGGCCCATTTGATGTATTTAAGACCCATGGGTCGAGACCCCATGGGATGTCCTTAAGATCCATTGCAATGTGTGATTCTACTATGGTTTATGAATGATGTTTATGGCGGGCTGTGCCTTAGGAGAAATGTTGATTTGACATCCACATTGTAAGAATAATGTTGGTTAAATGTCCACATTATAACTCTCCCTAGGGCTCATTGATGGGCCCAACTTGTTGTGTGTAGGCCATCAAGGCCCATCTTCGTTGTGAGGATAGTTTATCACCATATAAAATCTTAGTATAACTCCATGATTCATGCCCATATGCATCATATGTATGCCTAATATGAGAAATATTTGATCATAGCATATGCCATTGGGCAGACCATTTATGGGACTCCTTATGAGACGAAGTGCCCCACATTTCACGCAATACGCGCAAGATTGTTGCATGACTGGTTAGTGTGACTCATACATCTCGCATATGTGTGACTTGATCATTGTACGCCTAGCGACATCAGGGTCGTGGCCTCCACAGGCACATTGTGGATGGCTAAATAGGATAACAGAAATACTTGGTTCTATCACTGTGGGCACTTAGGATGTCCTTGGGTGAAAATCCCAGAACCTTCGAGGCCAGGAGTAGCCCCAACGTCTAGACCGAGTGGAACATGAGCACCCAAGTGCCGAATACCAGTAAGTCACGTCTCTCACTGTGTCGTGGTCGGTTGGGAGGGGGTGTAGCCTTATCCGCCCGAGTGAGGGGGCTATAAGCTAGGCTGAGTATGACCAGCTCGTAAATGGGTCTGCTATCGATGAGCTGGGTAGGTATTGGCAGACTACTGGTTAGGCAGATAGTGCGGTCTATTCCGCTTGCTTGACTGTGTAACTAGGGAGGAGGCAGTCAGTGCGAAGTGTATTAGACCCCGGTGATTTTCCTAGAGAGCAACTGTACTAATATGTAGACTTATTGAGTAGGAATTGCATATCCATTCATTCATTCATTCACTATCCACTCAGGCTGGTGGTGTGTAACTATTTGTTACGTGTACCATCACATGGCCAGAATTTCGATTGGGCGCGTGACTAACCTGAGATCAGGAGTTTCCCACATTGTGTTTGACTATCTAAATTTAGGTATGGGACTGGTTTGGATAGAAGTCCCTTATGATGGACCCCATAGCCTGCGATACTTCGTACTATCATCCCGACTTCACATCCCAGCACGGTCATTTCATTCTCACCACAAATTACATTGCATCCCTAGCTTCTATTATTGTCTTATTATGTTTTACATTGCATAGCCTTGGTATAGTTGATAGCACTCATGGACTTACCAGTATATTTTCGCTTACTCTGATATCATATCTTGTCAATATTTTCATTTATTCCATTGTATCATATATGGCATTGTATTGCATACTTGGCACTTACCTTGTGCATACACTTTCACCACCCTCTAAGCTTTCTATAAGCTTATGCACGATAGATGTGTGCAGGTGCGTTAGGTTGCAGCAGCATTGAGCTTGGAGCGTGCAGCTGTCTTCTGGAGCTTTGATTTTGACATATGTATTTCTCTTTCAGCATTGTATTCAAACGATTATATTAGTGATATGTGATGATGATGTTGCCTTTATGATTTGGGTATACTTGTGGTTATGCTTCTTATGAGACAAATGTACGTTGAAAAATCCTCCTTGTAGGATCTCAGGATCGAAACCTGGCGTATGTATGCTGGGGGCCAAGAATGGGGTACTACGAAGGCTGTGGGCACCGAGTTCGGCGATCGGGATTCCTGTGAATCTGATTTTTGGGTTTGGGACGTGACAATACCTGAGCATTCTAGGACCAATAAAAATACACCCATAATATCTACTTTCTATTAGAATTATTGCATGACTAAAAGAAGAAGGGATGGAGATATTTGTTAAATCAAGGGGTGTATAAAAAATGGACACAAAAATGGTGACTCCCTACACATGTGGACATACAAAACATGTGTGGGATTTATGATGTTCACTGAGCAGTTAAGAATAGGTGAATGTATTTGAGCCAAAAATGTTTTGCAGAGAGCATTAAGAGCATGAAAGCAATGCTGTAACATGTAACTCTCACCAAAAACCACCCACTTTCCTTTTTCACTCTATTGGATGGCGATAGTAATTAGCATGATGCAAGTATGTTTAAAAGGGTAGAACAATCGGTGTTTTGTAATTTTACAGAGCTCTAGTCATGTTAGAGTTGGACCTTAGTAATAAATTGGAGTTTTTTATTTTTTTACTCTGGAGCAGCCCTTATGGTAAGAAAGTCCTTTCAAGAAACAGCCTGAAGAAGTAATTTATGCTGTTTCAAGAAGTTCTGCAGGTGGGTAATCACTTTTCCATTTTTTCCCAAATGATCGTTTAGGCGTTCACCATTTTCTTGGTAAGTACAGATAAAAGATCCATAACATATTGAATTTTTACAGCCATTCTGAAAAGTTCGATACAAATTTTTACAGCCCCTCTTATTTCTATGACAGTTTCCAATAACACAAGGTGAATGATTTGTTTTACATGGTGATTTATGTGATTTATTTCCAATGAATTGTATTTCAATTATGAAATATTATACTTGGTTTCCATGGTGATTTAAGTGATTTGTTTGACATGATGATCAGGCATCAAGGGAATCTTGTATGTACTAATGAAAATGAAGTCAACATAATCAAGTTCTGTGGGTCTCAGAATGGAAATGGAGTGACACCGGGTAAAGGAGGAGGGAGAAGGGCTTTAGAATGAGATCGTTAAATATGGAGGAGATCCTGAAATTGCAGTATCTCTGGTTTTATGGTTTTACTTGTACATTCCTGTATTGCTTACTCAAGCATGACGGTTATGCGCATTCTTTCAGGTGGATGTTGCATGTGGGAGGATTGAAGCTGCATATTTTAGATTCAAGCATCTGGTACGTCTCTTGACTCAAGAATGCACATGACTGGAGGGGCCTGGCCATTTGGACAGACCGTGTTTATGTATTTGCTCGAAATTAATGGAGTAGACCCGGATGTCTGTCGGAGCTATCCGGAAGAGCGGGGGTCCAAGGAAGGTGAGAACCGCTGTTATGACCATGATGAAGCTATCCATTTCCTATGGATGGCATTGGAAGGGCCTGGCCATTTGGACAGGCCGTGTTTATGTATTTGTTCGAAATTAATGGAGTAAACTCAGATGTACGTCGGAGCTATCCAGAAGAGTGGGGGTCCCTGGAAGGTGAGAACCGCTGTTATGACCATGATGAAGTTGTCCATTTCCTATGGATAGCATTGGAAGGGCCTAGCCATTTAGACAGGCTGTGTTTATATTTGTATTTGCAGGGACCACACCCTTAACCTAAATCCGAACCGATTCTCAAATCCAAAAACCTATAACTTAAACTAAAACCAAAACCTATAACCTAAACCCAAACCCATTCTTAAATCCCAAAACCTATAACCTAAACTAATACCAAAACCTATGACCTAAACCCCAACCCATTCTCAAATCCCAAAACCTATAACCTATCCCTAAACCTCAACCTATAACCTAACCTAAACCTATACTTATAACCTAAAACTATTCCCAAATCCCAAAACCTATAACCTAAACCTAACCTTAACCTAAACCCAAACCTATAACCTATCACCTTAACCAAAACCTATAACCTAAACCAAAACCAAAACCTATAACCTAAACCCGAACCCATTACCAAATCCCAAAACCTATAACCTAAACCAAAACCAAAACCTATAACCTAAACCCGAACCCATTCTCAAATCCCAAAACCTGTAACCTAAACCTAAACCTAAACCTTATCCTAAACCTATAACCTATAACCTAAACCAAAACCTATAACCTAAACTAAAACAAAAACCTATAACCTAAACCCGAACCCCTTATCAAATCCCAAAGCCTATAACCTAACCTAAACCTATAGTTATAACCTAAAACTATTCCCAAATCCCAAAACCTATATAACCTAAACCTAACCTTAACCTAAACATAAACCTATAACCTATAACCTTAACCAAAGCCTATAACCTAAACCAAAACCAAAACCTATAACCTAAACTCAAGCCCATTCTCAAATCCCAAAACCTATAACCTAAACCTAACCTTAACCTAAACCTAAACCTATAACCTATAACCTAAACCAAAACCTATAACCTAAACCAAAACCAAAACCAAAACCTATAATGTAAACCCGAACCCATTCTCAAATCCCAAAACCTAACCTCAACCAATACCAAAACCTATTCTCAATTCCCTAAAACTATAACATATAATCTAAACCTAAACCTAATCTAAACCTATAACCTAAACCTAAACTTAAAACCTAAACCTAAACCTAAAACCTAAATATATTCTCAAATTCTTAAACCTAAACCTACACCTAATCCTAATCTCAACTACTTAACTTAAACCTAAACTTGAAAACCTAAACCTAAACCTAATCTCGAACCCGAACCCAATTTTTTAAACCTAAACCTTAACCTATTCTCAATTCCCTAAAGCTATAACCTATAACCTATAACCTAAACCTAAGCTAAACCTATAACCTTAACCTAAACCTAAAACCTAAATGTATTTTCAAATTCTTAAACCTAAACTTACATCTAATCCCAATTTCAACTACTTAACCTAAACCTAGACTTGAAAACACAAACCTAAACCCGATCCCGATCCCGAACTCGATTTCCTAAACCTAAACCTTAACCTATTCTCAATTCCTTAAAGCTATAACCTATAACCTAAACCTAACCTAAACCTATAATCTCAACCTAAACCTAAACCTAAAACCTAAATGTATTCTCAAATCCCTTAACCTAAACCTATTCTCAAATCTCAAAACCTATACCTATAAATTAAACCTAGACCTTAACCTAAACATAAACCTATACTTATAACCTATAACCTAAACCTAAACCTAAAACCTAAATGTATTCTCAAATTCCTAAACCTAAACCTATACCTAATCCTAATCTCAACTACTTTACCTAAACCTAAACTTGAAAACCCAAACTTAAACCTGATTTCCTAAACCTAAACCTTAACCTATTCTCAATTCCTTAAAGCTATAACCTAAAACCTATAACATATAACCTAAACCTAAACCTTAACCTAAACCTATAACCTAAACCTAAACCAAAACCTATAAACTAAACCTTAACCTATAACCTAAACTTATAACCAATAACCTAACCTAAACCTAAACCTAAACCTAAAACCATAACCTAAAACCTAAAACCTAAACCTAAACCTAAAACCTAAACCTAAATGTATTCTCAAATCCCTAAACCTAAACCTACACCTAATCCCAATCTCAACTCCCTAACCTAAACTTGAAAACCCAAACCTAAACCTAATCTCAAACCCGAACCTGATTTCCTAAACCTAAACCTTAACCTATTCTCAATTCCCTAAACCTATAACCTATAACCTATAGCCTACACCTAAACCTAACCTAAACCTAAACTAAAACCTAAATGTATTCTCAAATCCTTAAACCTAAACCTACACCTAATCCTAATCTCAACTCCTTAACGTGAACCTAAACTTGAAAACCCAAACTAAACCTAATCTCAAACCCGAACCCAATTTCCTAAACCTAAACCTAAACCTAAACCTATAACCTTAACATAAACCAAAACCTATAACCTATAACCTAAACTTATAACCTATAACCTAACCTTAACCTAAACCTAAAA
Organism: Magnolia kwangsiensis; assembly: GCA_037074715.1. Classification (NCBI taxonomy): domain Eukaryota; kingdom Viridiplantae; phylum Streptophyta; class Magnoliopsida; order Magnoliales; family Magnoliaceae; genus Magnolia; species Magnolia kwangsiensis. Next base: position 75,152,160 of record CM073575.1, on the reverse strand, counting down.
TCTAAAACTAAACCTAAACCTAAAACCTAAATGTATTCTCAAATCCTTAAACCTAAACCTACACTTAATCCTAATCTCAACGCCCAAACCTAAACCTAAACCTACACCTAATCCTAATCTCAACTCCCTAACCTAAACCTAAACCTACACCTAATCCTAACTCAACTCCCTAACCTAAACCTAAACCTACACCTATTCCTAATCTCAACTCCCTAACCTAAACCTAAATCTAAACTTGAAAACCCAAACCTAAACCCGATCCCGAACCCGAACTTGATTTCCTAAACCTAAACCTTAACCTATTTTTAATTCCCTAAAGCCATAAGCTATAAACTATAACCTAAACCTAACCTAAACCTAAAACCTAAACCTATAACCTTAACCTAAACCTATAACCTTAACCTAAACCTAGGTTTTGAGTTTAAAAGTTCATCTTAGGTTTGAACACATTACTCATGTTGGATTTTGCCATTATTTAGAAGATTTGTAGGTATATTTTTCATTTCTTCATAAGTGTTTTTTTATCTTTCTTCCTTTTGAGATGTGTACAAAGGCATGCTTGTTTGATTGTGTCTACAAATGCTGTTTTATACAGGTTGACAAGCTAAAGAAGTCAATGGAGGATGAAATTCATTTTCTCAAGGGAAGGGTTTCAGAACTTCAAAGTGATCTTGTGTCGAAGTCCACAAAAGTTACATATGCAGTTTCAAGGAAAGAAGAAACTCTATCTTCTGTATTTGCTGAAATTGACTGTCTGAAGGAAGAAAATTCTATAAAAATGTGAGCATTATTGAATGCATATGGAGGGTGTTTACTCTGTTGGAGTGTATTTGTTTATTGTACATCAGGGCACGCCTTAGTTATAATTTTTATGATAGGTCGAGTCTAGATCATACTGTTTATTTAGAAATGTGAATGTCGGATGCATTATATGATTTGATTGTTATTTGTAATAAATGCATTTATTTCTTTTTCTGATTGCATTTTATGTATTATTTCTATCAGCATTAAGCTTAGGTGAGTTATTAATCACAACAGGTTCTTGCAATGAAAACAGGTCGTATTATTACAATTTTTTAAAAAAACAATTATGAATATAATCGGAGCTATAGCTACGGCTTTCATCCATAGCTATTGGTATCTATTACTATGGATATTATTGGTGCTATTGGTATTTATTGATACGGATAAAATCCCTTTTTCTATGGATATAAGTTGTAGCACGTCCATCGCTATTGGTGGGGTAGCTAAAGATATTGCTACGGACATAATCCGTAGCTATTGGTATATATTGTTACAGATATAGTCCGTAGCTATTGGTATCTATTGCTACGGATATTGTCCGTAGCTACACCTTTAGCTACACCACCAATAGCTACGGACGTGCTACGAATCATATTTGTAGCAAAATCCCTTTTGCTATGGTTTTTGGCCGTAGCCTTTGCCCGTTTTTCTTGTAGTGGTTTCTTATCATTCAAGGCAGCCTAGCTAAGCCTATATGGCCAACTACGTATAAGACCTATAATCATTTAAGGCAGTCTAGCCAAGTCCCCCAAAAAAAGGGTCCAAGTCCTAAAAGGACCAAGTCTTCGAGACATAAAGGGGCTAAGTCCTAAAAGGACCCAGTCTTAAAAGGGACCAGCTACGCATAAGAACTATCAAGATCGCCATTTGGGCAGCAGCGAGAAGACAGTGGCCCTAAAAATCCCGTGAAGGTCATCGTATGCATACCCATGCAGGCAGCTGACGAAGCCATCCTCAATGGCTAGTCAAGCGTAAGACCAATGCTGTCTGTGAGCTCTCCGACAGCGTCATGGGTGAGGAGGAAAATACCCTCCCAGGAATGGGTCCGAACTCATAGACGAAGAAAACCCAGATCCTTGGTTTGATTTCGGTACTAACTCATGAGGAAGGACTATACTAAACCTACTCATTGATGGATCGATGACCTTGGATTTGGTACTTAAGGTAGCCAGGTAAAAAGCCCTGCGAACTCTAGAGAGTTACTGTGGCCATCCTGGTGGTAAATCCTATTCACGGCCATGATTGCTCCAACTACTCAAGAGCTTAAACTGTGTTGCTCCACTGATCAAAGAGCTTAAACTATGTGTTGCTCCACTACTCAAGAGCTTAAACTGTGTCGTTCCACTACTCAAGAGCCTAAACTGTGTGTGTAAGTGTCAGTCTACTCTAATCCAGTCTAGTTCAATCTAGGCTAGTCAAGTCAAGTCAGTCTAGTGTTGAGGCACAAAAATATCTCATTGCAGTAGTCAGATAATCTCATTGTGGTGATCTTTTCCAGGGATAGTTTAGGTATTTTGGTAAAGTTCCAGCTCCAGGGGTATCTGTTGAAGCATGAAAAAGTGATGAAAGGATTGAAGCAGAAGAAGATTGGAGAGCAAGGAACTCGAAAGAAGAATAAAAGAAGAAAGAGAAGTGTCTTTAAGATTGGTTGTGCAGGACCTCGCAAACGATATCTGTTGCGCGGGTCTACGCAACCAAAGTTCCATTGTGCTGGTCTGCACAACCAAAGTTCTGTTGTGCAGGTCTATGCAACCAAAGTTCCGTTGTGCGGGTTTGCACAACCAAAGTTCTGTTGCGAGTGTCTGCACAACTAAAGTTCCGTTGAGCGGGTCTGCGTAATCAATATTTCTTGCGCAGATCCCTACAACGTAAATGTCAGTTGTGCGAGGCCCCGAAATACGCTGCAAAAGTGGTTCTTTGTAGAGTGATCAAAAGTACTGAAAGATTTGTCCCACATCACTAAGATCAGGATTTTCACATGTGCAAGAGTCTATAAATACCCCTTCCCCTCTTTCATTAAAAGGGAATTGAAGGTTTTCAAGAGGAGCAGAGCGGAGCAGAAGACCGAAGGTAAGAGAGGAGTCTCCTGTCAGTTGTGCAGGACTGCGCAACCGATATCAGTTGCGTTGGTCCGCGTAACCAGACTGCCCTGCAGTCTGAGAAGATAAGGGGCTATTATGCCACCAAAATCTGTGTAAGGCTTCCTTTCTTCAGGCCTTCTTCTATTGACAGGTTCAGGGGAGAAAGATTAGTCGATCGGGTCGATATTCCCCCTAAGTATTAGGGGATGACTGAAATAGGCGCTGTTATGCTGCCGAAATTTCTATCACCTTGGAGATTGGCTGATCGATTCGTCAATTCTACTTAAGTATCTAGGAGATGACCAAAATAGCGCCGGAATGCTGCCAAAATTTCCATCAAGCTATCTTCTCTTTAATTTCATTGCATTAATTGTACTTTATTTTCAGAATCAAGGGAATCAAAGGATGTAAATAAACTCAGATAAATGTGATCAATGTTCTTTTATTAAATTTTTTGTTATCATTGAATAAATCCCCAAATAGAACGCATTCATTTTCTTGTCGAAACATCTAGTTCAATCTAGACTAATTAAGTTAAGTTAGTTTAGTTCAATCTAGACTAGTCCAGTCAAGTCAGGTCAAGGTCAGTTTTGTCCAGTCAAAGTATGGTCAGTCAAAAGTACACTATCTCCACTGCTTAAAAAGTATAAGCTATGTGAAGCATTCAAAATGCTATAAATACATATTTCAATTTATATATGCTCAAATATGCAATTGCCTGATGAAAATTTTAAACATTGATAAAAAAATATGCAAAATTGTATTTCTCTTGAATCAGGTTCAAATTACATCAACAGTAAATGCCTTCAAGATATTGGCGATTATCTAGTCAAAAGATCAAGTCTCCAAGGTCAATTACTATATTGACAAGAGCTGTAAGGTCTTTTCATCTCTCACCTTCTTAGTGAATAGAAACATATTATCGCACAAGGTTCTCAAAAGGGGGCAGAGGATAAACTAGTGAAGAATTATCATTCTCTACCGAACAATATAAGGAATCAGATATATTCCTTGGATTCATTAAAAGAGCAGTAAAGATTATCCATTCTTTAGGAGTATCAGAAGGCTTCATTTCGGAAATATTATCTTCTGAAGAAATCTTTATGCGACATTGACCTGAAAAGGGGGCAGGATTTAATGTCTTCAAAATAATTTATGCCTTGGTCTTTCTGATAATCTCTTATACGCAGTGAAGGAATTCATATGCCGAGTATTATGGATAATAATATTGCAAGACTTCATGTATTGGATTGTATGGAGACAAAGAACGAATGGAATCATCATCATTAGTAACTTTTATGACCTTTGAAAAATTATTAAATGAAAATTGAAAAGAATTCTTGTCTATTTTTCAATTTTTCAAAATCAGCAAAGATCTAAAGAAAAGTCTATGAAGAAATGCTAAGGAGCACAAACTAGAGATGACATATCTAGGAGTGCGACATAATGAGAAAAGAATACAATGCGAAGTACGATGACAAGCGCAAAGATTGATTAAATCATATTGCGAATATCACAATCAGCCTAAAAAGAGAAGAAACTCTCAATCTATTTTAAAAATTATTAATGCTTCATAAAGTTACATTAAAAAAAATTATAATGAATTGAGATGTTAATTCTGATTAATTTTGCAAGAGAAACCATTATTCAAAAGCTTAGGTTATGCAGATCGTGAGTAAAGAAAATAATAAAAAAAGTTGTTGTGGCAGGAGCAGCATTAAAGAACAACCCCAAAAACAGAATTGAAGGAAAGAATCGTTAGAGTTGATCAAAGAGACCGTTGCAGCAGCAACGGTGTTGAAAGATAGTTCTCTGATCAAATTGCTCAAAGACGAAGTCGTCATAGCTGTTGCAGAGATTTGCTTCGATGAAAAGAGTATTTTATCCTCTCTAGTGAACAGCCGCTTAACACTACTGGCTGGGGGCATTCAAGTCTTCCGTCTAAGAGCCATCATTCAAGTTTTTTTGCTTGAACGCCATCATCAAATCTTCCATTCAAGCGTGATCATTCAAGTCTATCATTCGAAAGTGAGCATTCAAATCTTCCGTTCGAGCGCGAGCATTCCAGTATCCCGATCAAACATGATCATTCAAGCTGCAAGTATGATCATCCAGTTTTTTGTTCAAGCGTGAGCATTCTGATCGAACGCGATCATTCAATCTTCTGGTTAAGAATGATCATCTAGTCTGCCATGCAAGCATGATCATCCAGTCATCCTTCAGTTGCAGTTCATTCAAGTTCTTCAGGCGAAGGAAGATCGATCCTCCATTTGATTTCATGAATCATTCAAAGAAGGATCGAGAGGGCATCTGTTGAGGCATAAAAAAATATATTCCATGTTCAGGGTTATTTCAGTAATTTCCACGTCTGGGGGTATTTTGGTAAAATCTAGTTCTAGGGGTAGTTTAGGTATTTTGGTAAAATCTAGTTCCAAGGGTGGTTTAGGTATTTTGGTAAAATCTAGCAACAGAGGTATTTTGGGTATTTTGGTAAAATCCAGCTTCAAAGGTAGTTTGGTAAAAATCCAGCTCCAGGAGTAGTTTAGGTATTTTAGTAATATTCCATGTCTAAGGGGTAGTTTAGGTATTTTGGTGAAAGGGATTGAAAAGGGTAGTTTGGGAAAAAAGGGTGCACATGTGTCATTTTAAGGGAGAAAGGTTGTACACCACCATTTAAGAGGGAGCTTGGTGGTCACCATAGTTTAAGAAAAGAAGTTCATATGTGAAGAGATAAGTGGTGGTGATCACCACTCTATAAGAGTGGTGAGGCCTATAAATACCTCACTCCTACTCCATTCGAGGGGTTGGATCGGATTGGATCAGTTGGTGGGCCAAAGAAATAAGAGAGAAGCAAGGTAAAAGTTGTTGCTTGGGCGTACCCGCGCAACTAAATCTGTTTGCGAGTACCGCGCAACTAAAGTTGCTTGCGCGTACACGCACAACTGAAGTAAGGTGGCTTTCACGCCACTTTTCAAGGGAGTTTTAGAGAAAACTCGTTGTGCAGGACCGCACAACGGGAATGGGAGGTTTTCCACAAGTCATATGCCCTAGACACACCATCCGAAGAAGAGTTTCATTGTGCAGACCCGCGCAACTAGCCGAAGCTTCAGTTGCGCGTAAACAGGAAGAAGGTGTTTTCTTCTTCCACTGCGTTGTTGGTGGGGCCCAATGCGGTCATATTTTGAGAGATCCACACCGTCCACTGAATCCCTCTCAAGATTTCGACCGTGAAAGGTGAGTTCTGATTGTTTGTTGACATGGCTCGCCTAGATAATCAAGCCAGAAAAGCGGCTGAACGGTCCGCTTACGATCACTATTATGATCATACGAACGAGCAGGGTCGTCAAAGATCAACATGGTTGTGAATGGTTTTTCTCCCTCTACTTCATGGACGCTTCAGATGAAGCTTTTGTTGCATGATGGTGTCCCACTACGAATGGACGGAAGCTTTGTTTCACCACAGAGTCAACGTACATCGACTCTGTGATGTGTGATGGCCCATTTATAGAAGATGAATGGAAAATCCACACCGCTCATTCAATTCACTGCGAAAAATCACCAAGGAAGGACTGCTTTTGAAGTGAAATTAATGCGGCCCACCAGGTTTTCTGCTCAATCGTTTAGCCTATGTTTAACAGTTAAGATTTCACAAGAGCCTACATGGTGACAAAAGGAGAGCTAGGTTAGGGTAAGGCCCATCCTCTGAAGAGAATGGACGGCTCAGATCACTCAATGGAGTAGTAAGTGGACCTCACTTGGACTTCATGTACATGCGATGTACATGTGGTCCCAACATGATGTTCGTTGGAAATCCGCTCCATCCATTCACTTGCCCACTGTACTTAGTGCGTTGAGACCAAATCTGAATCATGTCCAGATATCAGCCAGGCCCCAAATCATGATCTCAGGGGCTGATTTGTTAGTTTGACCATTTTTACAATGATCTAGAAGATGAAATTTGATGTGTACGGTTAATTTGTGATTCTGATGTTGGACATAAAGTTTCAGCCTAAACGGACGGTGGAAACCCCATGATCTTACATTCTGGGAGACTTTTCAGGCCCGTTTAGCATGATCGGCCTAATTTCCTCAGGGCTTGGCCACACTTCAATGAGTTGCTGTATATTTTAAGGAAGAATGACTGGAAAGATGCTCTATCTCATTGAAGATTGGGTGATCAGATCAGCAATTCCTCCTAAGTACCTAGGATATGACGGAAATAGCGTCGGAATGCTGTCGAAATTTCTATCTCTTTGGAGATTGGCTAATCAGATCAGCAATTCCTCCTAAGTACCTAGGAAATGACCGAAATAGCGTCGGAATGCTGTCAAAATTCCTATTGGACTATCTTCTCTTTAATTGCATTGCATTAATTGTACTTTGTTTTCAGAATCAAGGGAATCAAAGGATGTAAATGAACTCAGATAAATGTGATCCATGTTCTTTCATTAAATTCTTTGTTATCATTGAATAAATTCCCCAAATAGAACGCATTTGTTTTCTTGTCGAAACACATTACCAATTCATTTCACTTACCATTCGGAGAAATAACTGTAACACCCCGGATTTTTGCCAACCTGGGGTTAGACGTCCTTAGGCAATGGGTCAACCATAACACCTTGGTAACTTCTCTGAACCTAATTCCAAAGCCAAATAAATCATTTAGAACCTAATTCTTTAGAAATTTAACATGAATTAGCCAGTACTAAACTAGACAACCTGTGAAATTGTCACCAATCACTTTAAATATGATCTATAAGACCCAAAACCTATAGAATCGTTGACGCTACGTTACCCTAAAACTTAAGATCAAACTCTAAACCCGTTTGCTCTCAGGAACCCTTTGAAACTTTGTATTGGATCTATACTGCGCGTCAAAAGTTTGATATCTACAATCTCAGACCATTATGACCGCTTAGTTAGACTTGACAATTGTTTCGAAAATCAAGCCCAACTGATGTTCTGAGACTATTTCATTGAGCCTAGAGCAAGGAGTGTGAGAAAGAGTGAAATTCATAAAAATTTAAATATCATTTAAATGAATCTGGCACGTTTCGCTTGCGAGTTCAGTATAAGCATTCTATAACACCCTGGATTTTTGCCAACCTAGGATTAGATGTCCTTAGGTAATGGGCCAACCATAACACCTTAATAACCTCTCAAAACCCAATTCCAAAGCCAAAGAAATCATTTAGAACCTAATTCTTTAGAATTTAACATGAATTAGCCATCGCTACACTAGATTACTTACGAAATTAGCACTGATCGCTTTAAATACGTTCTGCAAGACCCAAAACTTGTAGAATTAATGACGCTATAATACCATGAAATCCAGGATCAAACTCTAAACCGGTTTATTTTCAAGAACCCTTTGAAACCTTGTATTGGGTCTAGACCGCGCGTCGAAAGTCCGATATCTACAATCTTAGACCGTTATGACCGCTTAGCTGGACTTGACAATCGTTTCAAAAATCAAGCCCAACCGATGCTCTGAGGCTATTTCATAGAGCCTGGAGCAGAGAGTGTAAGAAAGAGTGAAATTCATAAAAATCTAAATGTGATTTAAATGAATCTGCCACGTTTCATTTTTGGAATTAGTATAAGCATTCAAACCGTCGGAATCTGACCCAATTACACCCTCAGATCAGGAAACGTTTCTCACTCAGGTCAGTGTACTCAGAATTCTCGATCGAGTCTCCATGACCGCTGAACTGAAAATGGTCCGCCACGTGTGATCTGGGAACTCTACTGGTCTAAAAACTTGATGTGCGCAGGATCCGATATGCGTGAGCTTAAGTTCGATCACGTTCTGCCAGAAGATCTCCCGAAAGTATCTTTTGGATCAGAAAAGTCCCGATTTGGCTATTTAACCCAAGTATACTTTGTTCCCAAGTCTATTTGGGTTATGTTTTAGCCTATATAAGGGCTTTAAATCCTCTCGTATCTCTCTCATCCGAATTTTCTTGAAACCCTAGATTGAGAGAGAGAGAAAGTGAGAGATTGTGAGAGACTTTGTGAGAGTACTTCTTGCTGTTTGCTCCATCCTTTGCACGTACCAAAGCAACGTATTCAAATCACTTTCCTGGTGATTTCCAACACACTTCTAGGTAAGAAAAACCCTAACCACTTACTTTTTTAGGGATTCCTTCGATTCAAATGGCAAAGTAGCTTACGTACTTGTGCATTAGGTCGCATTTACGCCGTTAACAAAGTGTATACATTCTAATCGAACCGATACACGTCTAAGATGAAAGGTGAGGATTTTAGATGCTTTGATTGGCTGATTTCAAAGCTTTCAATGTCATTTAATAGTAGATTGTCGAAGAGAACGCCGTTTGACATGTAGAACATGCTGTCCATTTTCCATTTCGTATACGTACGGGAAATATGAGATTTAGGGCATTTTGAGTATTTGTAGGAAATACCGTATACGTCCGTATTTTGCTGAAATGATTGCCATGGCTATTTGTCGTGTTATGATATTAGGAATGCGTGCATGATCTGTTTGGCGAAGAGATTCGCCCTAATGCGCACTTTGAGTCGACATGCGCTATGTAGACTAAAGTGTGTAGACTAAGTGTTTGTATAAATGTTTGTATTAGTAGGTATTGAGTAAATGGTGTTGTGAATTAGTTTTGAGATTGAATTCTCAATTAATATTCTGATGTATATGGTTTCCACATGTTGGCAATATGAATCGATTTCATTATACATATATGGAATGCATGTGTTGGTTGATTTGCTTACGTAGCATGATATAACATGTGTCAACATGCTTGTATTATTTATATTCTTTTTTGTTACTCACATATGCTTACTGATGTCGATACACAAATGCTTGGGGCTATGATCTAGTCGAGGCAGTCGGTAATGGATTGAATTCGTGGTTGATTTCTAATTGCCACGAAGGACGCGTCGATGAACGCCAGTCGTGTTTTGAGTTGGCGGCAGTAGTTAGGTCACATGAAGTGTTTTATGCACTTCATGTCACTCAGCTTGAGATGCGCTCGTACTAGTCGAGCTCGTCAAGTAACCCGACTGGCCATTGTATGTTCATCTTGTATGAGTCATAACTGCTTGAACCTAGGGTACTGAACTTACCGGTAGAAACCCTGTTAACCATGGTACCTTGATCCATTAAGACTCATGAGCCGGGCATGGTGGTATGAGACACCGTGGTCGAGCTGTTGGCCTACGCTGGGGCCACAAACCTCCCCGTAGTGACCAGTGAGCACCCTACTCTGAGCAGATTATGGTAGTATGGGACACTATATTCTTGCTGTCGGCGTACATTGATAAGGTGATGGGAGAGTGGAGCAACGAGTGCGAGCAACAGCCCTAGCAGCCCTTTATAGTGACCTTCAGTTTATCCTAACACTGCATGGGGGCGACGAGTCCTGATGCAGTCTTAAGGATATAAATAGGCCTGTATTGATAAGGTGATGGAGGAACGGTGTAACGATTATGAGCAACAGCCCTGGCAGCCCTTGCAGCGACCTACAAATGCAACATCGTATGAGATTACTAGGAGTGACGACCCTAGACAGGATCTGTGTTTAGATTGATATAAGGAAGGTACCTTAGTTTCCCAATCCTGCAATATGAAAAGGACTAATAACAACTCGGTAATCATTATCCATACCACACTGCATGTTCCTGGAAGATGTGGAGCACTGCGGGAAGAAAGCATGCCGGGGACGCAGATGGTGCCGCATGAGGGAGTATGTCGGTGAGGGCATCCATCATGTCATTTCATGCATGTATTAACAACAGTATCTAGAAATATTTGATTGTTTGCTTTACTATTATCGCGTGATTGATTTGATAACATGCTAATCTTTGCTCTATGATTCCACTGAGTTGATTACTCATTCCCACGTTACGGGATGGTGTTCTGGACACCCACCAGTCCCTATTTTAGTTTCAGATGATAGCGCTACTTATGAAGCGGAGCCGGACTTGATGATGATGAGGAGGATCCCTCCTTTATGCGTGTTCTAATCGACGGGATTACAGGGAGGTTGATTAGACGCCATGACACTTGTCATTTTATATTTTTGGAGCACTCATGTATATTCTTTTCTTTCCAATTTTGGAGTATACATGTATTTAATTAACCTGGTAACATGTTCACACTCTAGAGATTTACAATTAATTATATATTTTATGTATTCATGACAGTCTTCCGCTTGCTAATTTAACTATCTCTAGAGTATGATATGCTGTTTTGGCTTAGTCTCAATCTTGTTTAATGTCATTCTACAGACAACATGCATTTATCATTATCTATGTTGTATAAGTGACGTTCTGGAACTCGAGAGTTGGGTTTCTACCAGACCTCTGATTTTCGGGATGTTACACATTTAGACCGTCGAAATCTGACCCAAATACACCCTCGGATCAGGGAACATTTCTCACTCAGGTCAATGTACTTGGAATCCTCGATCGAGTCTCCGTGACCGCTGAACTGAAACTGGTCCCCCATGTGTGATCTGGGAACACTACCGGACTGAAAACTTAATGTGATCAGGATCCAGTATCCATGAGGTTAAGTCCGACCGCATTCGGCCAGGGGAACTCCCGAAATGCTCCACGTGCCAGATCCTTTCTCCTACATCACTATTCTGGCGATTCCAACGCCGTTCTAGGTAAGAAAAGCCTAACCTCAAGCTGTTTTAGGGATTCCATCAATGCAAGTAGCGAAGTAGCTAACCTATCTTGTAAATTAGGTCGCCATATCGACGTTGACGAAGCGTAGACTTTCTATTCGAATCAATACGCTTCTACGGTGAAAGGTGATGATTTTAGATGCCTAGATTGACTGTTTTCAAAGCTTTCAATGTCATTTAATAGTAGATTATCGACAAGAATGCTGTTTGACATGTAGAACATGCTGTCCATTTTCCATTTTGACTGCGTACGAAAAATATGAGATTTAGGATATTTTAGGCATTTGTAGGAAATACTGTATACGCCTGTATTTTGCTGAAATGATTGCCATGTGTATTTGTCGTGTTATGTTATTAGATGCGCATGTGTGATCTGTTTGGTGAAGAGATTCGCCCTAATGCACACTTTGGGTCGACATACGCTATGTAGACTAAAGTGTGTAGACTAAGTGTTTGTATAAATGCTTGTATTAGTATGTATTGAGTAAATATTGTTGTAGATTAGTCTTGAGATTGAATTCTCAATTAATATGATGATGTACATGATTTTCCTCCATGTTGTGATATTGAATTGATTTCCTTATATATATGGAATACATGTGTTTGGCTGATTTGCTTACGTTGTATATCATCACATGTTGTTAACATGCTTGGATTGTTGTATTTCATTTCTATTACTCTTACATGATCACTGTTGTGGAATTACAAGTGCTTGGGGCTATATCCTAGTCCAGGCAGTCGGTAATAGATTCAAACTCGTGGTTGGCTTCTATTTGCCACGAAGGACGAGTCGATGAATGCGAGTCGTGCTTTAGGTTGGCGGCAGTGGTTAGGCCACAGTAGGTGTTTTATGCACTTCATGTCGTTCAGCTTGAGGTGACCCGACTGACCATTGATTGTTCATCTTGTATGAGTCATAACTGCTTGAACCTAGGGTACTAAACTTACCGGTGGAAACCCTGTTAACGATGGTACCTTGATCCATTAAGACTCATGAGCCGGGCATGGTGGTATGGGACATCGTGGTCGAGCTGTCGGCCTACGCTGGGGCCACAAACCTCCCCGTAGTGACCAGTGAGCACCCTACTCTGAGCAGATTATGGTGGTATGGGACACTATATTCTTACGGTCAGCTTACATTGATAAGGTGATGGGGGAGTGGAGCAACGAGTGCGAGCAACAGCCCTGGCAGCCTTTTGTAGTGACCTTGAGTTTATCCTGACACCGCATGGGGGCGACGAGTCCTGATGTAGTCTCAAGGATATAAACTAGGCCTGTATTGATAAAGTGATAGGGGAGCGGTGCAACGAGTGCGTGCAACAGCCCTGACAGCCCTTGCAGTGACCTAGAAATATATCATCGTATGAGATTACTAGGAGTGACCACCCTAGACAGGATCATTGTTTGGGTATTGATATGAAGGAGGTACCTTAGTTTCCCAATCCTGCTGTATGAAAAGGACTAATAACAACTCGGTAATCATATTCATATCGCACTGCATGTGCCTGGAAGATATGGAGCACTGAGGGAAGAAAGCATGCGGCGGACGTAAGATGGTGTTGCATGAGGGAGTATGTCAGTGAGGGCATCCATCATGTCATTCCATGCTTGCATTAATCACAGTATCTAGAAATGTCTGATTGTTTGTTTTACTATTATCACGTGATTGATTTGATAACATGTTAACCCTTACTCTATGATTCCACTGAGTTAACTACTCACTCCCACGTTATGGGACGTTGTTGTACACACCACCAGTTCTTATTTGAGTTTCAGATAATGGCGATGCTTGCGAAGTAGAGCCGGACTTGGTGATGATGAGGAGGATCCCTCCTGTATGCAGGTTCTGATCGACGGGTTTGCAGGGTTACTGATTAGATGTCAATACACTTGATATTTTACCTTTTATTTACACACTCATGTATATTCTTTTCTTTCTATTGTAGAGTATACTTGTATTTAGTTAACCTGGTAACATGTTCACACTCTGGAGACCTACAACAGTTCATATATTCTATATATCTTCACATTCTTCCGCTTGCTAATTTAACTGTCTTTGGAGTATGATATGCTATTTTGGCTTAATCCACCTCATATTTTATGTACTACTACTTCCGACATTCATCCATCATTGAAAATGTTGCATAAGTGATGTTCTGGAACTCGGGAGTGGAGTTTATGCTCGACCCCCGATTTTTGGGTGTTACAGATGATATCAGAGCATGATTTGGATTAAACTGGACCAGGGTTATGGTAACACAATGTGAAATGACGCACTCTGACTTGGGAAGGGGGCGATGGAACTTAGAAACCACATTAGAATCCCAATTTTTGCCGACAGGTGAGACATTACGATAATTTAGGCCATAACGTATCTTTGGTCGTATGAAGCGACCTGAGTCGCCTCTAGGCCGTCAGTCGACAGGTTTGAGTCATTCCTTGAAGAATTCCAAACCTAGGAATGAATTTCCTTGGGTTGTGGGGCAACCACAACACCTTACACTCAATCTCAAGGCCTAAAACCCCTTTTTATCAAATTCCTTGAAAATCTCTCCTTCCATCACCCCATTCTTCAACTTTTTCTAAGTCCTTTCATACTACACATAAATCTTAATGTGTAAATGATGAGGAATCACATTTAAACAAATATTTACTATAAATAGTAAATATATGTATAAATTGGCCTTTCGACCATTCAAATTATGGAATCTCATGGAATAAGTGGATTCGTTGGATGGATTAGCCTCTCCTACCCCAAAATCATATGTTACATGATGTGTAAACTAATTTCATCTTATAAAATGACCTAAAATGGATCAAAACGGAGTCGTGGGCCCACCCACACAAATCTAGAATGATCCAGGGTGGGACCCACATATATTTTGGGCCCTTAGGGCAGGGGGACCCCGCCCAAATGGCGGGCCAACTTCGAAAACAAAGTTCGTCGGTGAGGCCTTGCCGTACAGCGGGCTCGGCTGGGCGGATCGGTCGGGCCGACCAAGTTTGGGGCCTAGTGGGACCCTTTAGTCCAGGGTCTGACCCTCCATTCATTCCAAATCACATACTTCCTTCACAAAGTGACCCCCCAAGCTCTCTTTCTCTTTCCAACTTGCTGTTTTCTCTCTCAAACCTCCCTTCCAATCACTCCTTCCTTTGTTCTTCATTATTTCCTTCATCCCTCCATCGTTCTCAGCCATACCTAGCACCTAGTTCTTCCATTTTCTTTGATTTGATCTCTCATAGCTCCCATTTAAGCTCAAATTTTTGTGAGCTTCTAACCCCTCACGTTTCTTCCTTTTCCCTTTGCAATCCCAGCCTTTTGGGGCCTGTTTCCCTCCTCTATCAGACCTAGATTCGTGACAACCCATTAGGTCAGCCCTTTTTTTTCATTTTCTTCACTTTTCATGGCTCTTTTGAGCCAGTTATAGCCGTCTTCTCGACCCTTGCGCTTCTACCAACGGATGAGACCGAGCGCAGTAGCTTAGTCCATAAACAATGACCATCTAGTGCTAAGACATCTAAATTTTTAGACTTAGAGTGGTACTCCTAGATTTCGAAAGATCTGACAATATAGGAAATCCAATTCCATTTAGACAATCTGACCCTGAGTGATAGAACGATTCCTTGTAGTGGAAATGGTATAAAACCATCTGGCGTATGAGCCTAGACTTTGGATTACAGCTAGTGAGTTATAGACTAGGCTACTAGTTGAATTAAGTAGTGTAAAGCCTGTATATGCTAAGGAATAGTAGGTTAGATTTGGTTGGAGTAGAACCTCATTCCTTCGATAGATCCCCTTAATATTTATAGACTTCTGTTATAACCCTTAAGAAAGTTATTTTCACTTAGAACCATTCATTCTCAAGGAAAACTTATACATCCCTAAGATTGAACTTAGAATAAATCAGCACGCCCCTTAGAATTCCCCTTAGAATTGCCTTCCCCAAGGGCTTATTGCATTCGGGAATGCGAAGTAAAGGAACTGCATATATAAGCGAAGTATTCGCGGTTTGAATTGACTTCTCAATCCTGGTAGTTGCCAATGAATCCAATGCTCTGATCAAGCAGAAGATCAGCATCGGATAGGATTAAGAACTGATACGACGAATTTTCTGTAAGAGTCTAGGAAGAAAATCTATGTATCCGACTTAGACCTACTACACAACTTTTCTTCTATGCTGGCCCAACCACCTACAACCAAAAGTTATCGCTTTGTCTTTGGGAAACGGCAAGGACTTATAGCCAGTAGAGAATTAGACATCTTATTGTAAGCTCACACCTGCCCCTGATGCTCAATCACAATAGAGATTAGGCTTCTTTCTACAACCATAGGTACCAATGCCATAGAACGCATCATTAGTAAAGGAAGACCAATGCAGTGAGAGATTGTTTCCTATTTCATGTTAAGAAGAGGCCCTAAGTTACGCCTAGTTCCAATATACGGATCGAGGCATAGATTCTTGAACCTTTAGTAGAACCAAGTTTTAAGGGGGGTAGAACGTACCGAGCCTAATCTAGTTAGCATTACCTAACGCAACCGTTGGATCAGAGTAACGCAGCGGAAGCGTGGTTGGCCTCTTCCCCACTGGCCTAGGATCGAAGAAGTTGGTTTAGGTTATACGTAAGATTAGGTCATTAAATAGGATGTGAACCTTCCTTAGAATGTCAAAAATAAAGTCTCTCTAGGGACTCATTACCCTTAGCCAATTTCGGGGATGAAATTTTGTTTTAAGGGGGGTAGATTGTAACACCCCGAATTTTTACCAACCTGGGGTTAGACGTCCTTAGGCAATGGGTCAACCATAACACCTTGGTAACCTCTCCGAACCTAATTCCAAAGGCAAATAAATCATTTAGAAATTTAACGTGAATTAGCCAACGTTAAACTAGACGACCTATGAAATTGTCACTAATCACTTTAAATACGATCTGTAAGACCCAAAACCTATAGAATCGTTGACGCTACATTACTCTAAAACTTAGGATCAAACTCTAAACCCGTTTGCTCTCAGTAACCCTTTGAAACTTTATATTGGATCTAGACCGCGCGTTGAAAGTTTGTATCTACAATCTCAGACCATTATTATCGCTTAGTTGGACTTGACAATTGTTTCGAAAATCAAGCCCAACTGATGTTCTGAGGCTATTTCATTGAGCCTGGAGCAAGGAGTGTGAGAAAGAGCGAAATTCATAAAAATTTAAATATCATTTAAATGAATCTGGCACGTTTCACTTGCGGGTTCAGTATAAGCATTCAGACCATCGGAATCTAACCCAAATATACTCTCGGATCAGGGAACATTTCTCACTCAGGTCAGTGTACTTGGAATCCTCGATCGAGTCTCCGTGACCGCTGAACTGGAACTGGTCCGCCACGTGCGATCTGGGAACACTACCGGACTGAAAACTTAATGTGATCAGGATCCAGTATCCATGACCTTAAGTCCGACCGCATTCAGCTAGGGGACCTCCCGAAATGCTCTTTTGGATCGGGAAAGACCCGATTTGGCTATAACCCAAGTATACCTTGACTTGGAGTCTATTTTGGTCATGTTTGGGCTTATAAAAGGGCCTTAAACCCTTAGCCTTCTAACCCATACGAATTTGGAGAAAACCCTAGGAGAAAGGAGAGAAAAGAGAGAAAGTGAGGGAGAAGCTGGTGATTCTTCCAAGGAGTCTTCCCTGCTGCTCCACGTGCCAGATCCTTCCTCCTACATCACTATTCTGGTGATTCCAATCCCGTTCTAGGTAAGAAAAGCCTAACCTCAAGCTGTTTTAGGGATTCCATCAATGCAAGTAGCGAAGTAGCTAACCTATCTTGTAAATTAGGTCTCCATATCGACGTTGACGAAGCGTAGACTTTCTATTCGAATCGATATGCTTCTACGGTGAAAGGTGATGATTTTAGATGCCTAGATTGACTGTTTTCAAAGCTTTCAATGTCATTTAATAGTAGATAATCGATAAGAATGCTGTTTGACATGTAGAACATGCTGTCCATTTTCCATTTTGACTGCGTACGAAAAATATGAGATTTAGGATATTTTAGGCATTTGTAGGAAATACTGTATACGCCTGTATTTTGCTGAAATGATTGCCATGTGTATTTGTCGTGTTATGTTATTAGATGAGCGTGTATGATCTGTTTGGTGAAGAGATTCACCCTAATGCACACTTTGGGTCGACATACGCTATGTAAACTAAAGTGTGTAGACTAAGTGTTTGTATAAATGCTTGTATTAATATGTATTGAGTAAATGTTGTTGTAGATTAGTCTTGAGATTGAATTCTCAATTAATATGATGATGTACATGATTTTCCTCCATGTTGTGATATTGAATTGATTTCCTTATATATATGGAATACATGTGTTTGGCTGATTTGCTTACGTTGTATGTCATCACATGTTGTTAACATGCTTGGATTGTTGTATTTTATTTCTGTTACTCTTACATGATCACTGTTGTGGAATTACAAGTGCTTGGGGCTATATCCTAGTCCAGGCAGTCGGTAATAGATTCAAACTCGTGGTTGGCTTCTATTTACCACGAAAGACGCATCGATGAACGTGAGTCGTGCTTTGGGTTGGTGACAGTGGTTAGGCCACAGTAGGTGTTTTATGCACTTCATGTCGTTCAGCTTGAGGTACACTCGTACTAGTCGTGCTCGTCAAGTAACCCGACTGACCGTTGATTGTTCACCTTGTATGAGTCATAACTGCTTGAACCTAGGGTACTGAACTTACCGGTGGAAACCCTATTAACCATGGTATCTTGATCCATTAAGACTCATGAGCCAGGCATGGTGGTATGGGACAACGTGGTCGAGCTGTCGGCCTATGATGGGGCCACAAACCTCCCCGTAGTGATCAGTGAGCACCCTACTTTGAGCAGATTATGGTGGTATGGGACACTATATTATTACTGTCCGCCTACATTGATAAGGTGATGGGGGAGTGGAGCAATGAGTGGGAGCAACAGCCCTGACAGCCCTTTATAGTGACCTTGAGTTTATCCTGACACCGCATGGGGCCGACGAGTCTTGATGCAGTCTCAAGGATATAAACTAGGCCTGTATTAATAAGGTGATAGGGGAGCGATGCAACGAGTGCGTGCAACAGCCCTGGCAGCCCTTGCAGCGACCTAGAAATATATCATCGTATGAGATTACTAAGAGTGACCACCTTATACAGGATCATTGTTTGGGTATTGATATGAGGGAGGTACCTTAGTTTCTCAATCCTGCTGTATGAAAAGGACAAATAACAACTCGGTAATCATATTCATATCGCACTGCATGTGCCTAAAAGATGTGGAGCACTGAGGGAAGAAAGTATGCCGCGGACATAAGATGGTGTCGCATGAGGGAGTATGTCGGTGAAGGCATCCATCATGTCATTTCATGCTTGCATTAATCACAGTATCTAGGAATGTTTGATTGTTTGCTTTACTATTATCGCGTGATTGATTTGATAACATGTTAACCCTTGCTCTATGATTCCACTGAGTTAGCTACTCACTCCCACGTTACGGTACGGTGTTATACACACCAACCAGTTCCTATTTGAGTTTCAGATAATGGCGATGCTTGCGAAGCAGAGCCGGACATGGTGATGATGAGGAAGATCCCTCATGTATGCAGGTTCTGATCGACGGGTTTACAGGGTTACTGATTAGATGCCAATACACTTGGTATTTTACCTTTTATTTACACACTCATGTATATTCTTTTCTTTCTATTGTAGAGTATACATGTATTTAGTTAACCTGGTAACATGTTCACACTCTGGAGACCTACAACAGTTCATATATTCTATATATCTATCACATTCTTCCGCTTGCTAATTTAACTGTCTCTGGAGTATGATATGTTGTTTTGACTTAATCCGCCTCATGTTTTATGTACTAATGCTGCCGACATTCATCCATCATTGAAAATGTTGCATAAGTGATGTTCTGGAACTCGAGAGTGGAGTTTATGCTCGACCCCCAATTTTTGGGATGTTGCAATAACACTCTGGGACTTGCATCGCATAGCAGGTCTTCCATTAACAGGATGATTTTATGATGAAATCATCCCATCGAATGCATAGTTGGCATTCACATCTTCTCCGGATAGCAGACCCTCTATTTCTGAAACCACAATCGAACTCTTCAGAGAGATGGGGAAATTTCTGAATTTTCACAAACTTTCCCCTCTGTAGTGGCTAGCTCACTTTTTCAGAACGCTCAGGTATTCCAGACTCATAAATTAGCACTCTTCTTTCTATTACATATTCCCTTGTACTAACCTCTTACCTCACCCTGTAGATTCCATGACAGTCGATGCAAAGAACTAAAAAATCTCTGCGACAACATGATGGAAAGAGAAAATTATAGTTCCTTCGGAGAACTTGTAGCTTTTCTGGCCTACTGGTTAAGCATAGTAGCACTTCCTAGCTCTAAATGGGCAGATGTTATTCGCCCCACCACCTTTGTTGTTGTCGGTGCCTTAGCGGAAGGATAAAAATATTCCCTTGCTCCTCCCGTACTATGCGCCATTTACAAGGCCTTTGGAGAAATATCTATGCACATCAAGAACCCCACCCTGGGATCTTCCTCAGCATACATTTCCTGGCACTATTTTACTGGATGGTTGGGAGTTTATTTTCCTTGGACCTTCGAAGCACCAGAGAAGGCATATGTCAATCCTTTCCACCTTCATCTCTAGTTTTTTCAGCAAAGGACAATGGCCAGAAGATCATACGAATGGGTAATCAACAAGATTCAAGACTTTGACCAAATAGATTTCTTCCAGTTCCGTCTCCCCCGCTATATCAAAGACACAGATATGGTGGACCAGGGAGCATTGACCGTAGCAGAAAGGGCTTTCTTTCTTTCCATCCGTTCCTGCAGTCTGCCTCTCAGAGAAGGGATAGAGTTCTGGAGGGAGCCCTACTACCCCAGCCGCTTCGCTCGCCAATTCGGCTATGACCAAGCCATACCGAAAGACTGTGCGTTAGTCACCAAAAGAATGCGCTGCTACGAAACGGGTCCTTTGAACTGGGCCATGATATGGAAGCAATTGCTGGGCGGTCGTGTCAATTCCACTTTCATCATTCCTTGCCACCACCAAATAGTCCATACTTCCTACAACTGGATGAAATGGTGGGACCATCAATCATTTTTGGTCAATAAATGCTTACCAGTGGACTCCCCTCTCTTTCTCCACCCGCCTCGGCTTAGGGGTAGAAAACTTGAGAACGGAATTGGTTTTATTCCAGAGAAAAGTCATGCGCCTCACCATGGTGAAATTTGTAGAAAAATATCAACAGAAGAGCCGATTTGTGAGAGGAAACCAAGTAACACTTTAGATGGCTAGTTCGCTCATGAAATTCTGGACGAATTGGAACATGTTCCTGTTGAGACATAAAAATGGTGAAAGGAATCAAGCAAGTAAAGGTAAAAAAGAAGAAGAGAAGAACTTTCGGAAAGAAGAAAAGGGAGATAATTTTCATGGTATTTGCGTAGAACCGCGCAGCCAGTATATGTTACGCGGGTCCACGTAATCAATCTCTGTTGCGCGAGACCGCGTAATGAAAGTATCAGTTGCACGGAACCTCGGAATGAACTGCACTAAAGGGCTTCCTTCAAAATGATCCAAAGCACTGAAAAATAGTCCCACATCGCTAAGATCAGGATTTTCACATGTGCGAGGGTCTATAAATACCCCCTCCCGAGGAGAATTGAAAATTTTCAAGAGGAGCAAAGCGGAGCGGAAGACAGAAGGTAGGAGCAAAGTCTCCTGGGAGTCGCGCAGACAGCGCAACCGATATCGGTTGCGCGGGTCCACACAACCGGACTGCCCTACAGTCTGTAAAGTCCAAGAGCTATTGTGCTGCAAAAGTCCGTGGCCCAGGCTTCCTTTCTCTGGGTTTTCTCCTCTTCATGGGTTCCAAGGAGAAAGATCAGTCGATTTAATCGACATTCCTCCTAAGTCCCAGAGGATGGTTGAAACAGGCGTTGTTATGCTGATGAAATCTCTATTTCATTGAAGGCCTGTCGATCGGATTGGCATTCCTCCTAAGTCCTAGGAGAAGATCAAATCAAGCGCCGGAGGGTTGTCGAAATGACCCGTCAATCGGATCGGCATTCCTCCTAAGTCCTAGGAGAAGATCAAATCAGGCGCCAGAGGACTGTCGAAATGACCCGTTGATCGAATCGGCATTCCTCCTAAGTCCTAGGAGATGATCAAATCAGGCGTCGGAAGGCTGTCGAAATGAACTCTTGATGCTTAAAGCACAAATCCTTTACTTTTAAATGATTTATCTTAGAATCAAGGGATGTAAAGAGGATGTAAACGAACTCAGTATTAATAGAATGTGATGAATGTTTATAGTACTCTCTCTCTGTTATGTTTGAATAAGACAATCCCCCCAAACCAAAATGCATTTGTTTCTTTGTCGAAACAAAATGGCGACTCCACTGGGGACTGTCTGTCTTATTCAAAGTATTAACAGTAAGGTTGTTATGAACATTCGTCATAGTTTGGCGTCCTATGGACGCCAAAATGGTGACTCTCAGTGGGAAGTCCTCCCCGTCATCTCTAAGATAAATCACCCTAATCATTTAATCACTAACTATAAACATGTTTCGTGATTGAAGGTTTCTAAAATCCATTTACGACTCAACATCCATGGCGATCCCCATAAGAAGAGTGAACTTCCGATGCATCCCGACAGGGTTCGTGATAGAATACGCACCAAGTCATGTGCGTAAAAGTAGCAGTGCTCAAGTAATAGCTGAGGTCATTTCTGCTTCTCCCCAATCATCAGAAGACAATGCAGGTTAGACTATTGTGACCTCTCGTAAGGCACGAACACAATACTTCAAGAATTATGAAATGAATCAGCCTTCATTAAAGATCAGAGGACCCATCACACGAAGCACAGTCAGAAGAAATCCTGAACTTGCTCCTCCGTCAATTTACCCAGCGCAAACAGTTCCTCAATTGACGGTACGCGACTTCCTGATTTTAAATGCCTCGATAACTAAACGAACAAAGGAACAAACGGGAAAAGCATTGGTAATTAGATCACCAATGCCATCCTGAAACGATTCACAAGTATCGGTGTCATCTCAGTCGACTGATGCCACAGAGAGTATGAAAAAGCCCGGTGAAACTATATCCTCTCCCTTTTCTGCAAGCCCTGTCACATCGGCATTCTCTTGTTCTCCTCCGATTACTGCAGTATTCATGGCTGGGACAAACTCGGATTATAGAGCAACTGCAAAGGATCATTTCAATGCAATGGCAGAAGCACAGAATGCATTGATGGAAGAATGCAAAAATCTTAGAGAAGCGTTGGCAACCCTCGCACACAATGTAACCCAAATAGAAATCCCCCAGAATGCAACGGAAGGGCAAGAAAATCAGCCCGACATTCTTTCACCACAGGGGGCAGGGTCACTAGGGTCCATTCCGGCAGCAAGAACTGTGACACAGGAAGAGGCGAGGCAAGTGGTCGAAGAGGCGGTCAGACCCGAAAGAGAACGCGAAAATACCGGGCGCTTTAGATATCGAACACCGTATCCAAGGGAAGTAGAAGATATCCCTTTTCCGGCCAATTTCAAGCATCCGGATTTTTAAAAGTTCAATGGGGAAGGATCTCTGGAGGAGCATTTAATGCACTTTATCACTAGCATGGGAAAATTTTTCCACGATACCACAGTACTGCTTGCGGCTATTTGGTTCGTCGCTAACGCACAAAGCATTCCGATGGTATTCTAGTTTGACACCTGGATCGATACGCACATGGGAACAAAAGCAGGAGGTTTTCATGTCGAACTTCTTCTCCTCGGAACGTGACGTCAGTATTACGGAACTGGCCTCTATTCGACAAAGAGAAGGAGAGCCGGTAGAGAAATTTATAGACAGGTGGAAAACATTAGGGGCTTCGTGTAGACAACTACCGGAGGAAAAAGAACAGGTTAAGATGTGTCTAAATTCTATGGGCATAAGGATTGCATTCGGACTGACTAGCGCCGACATCAGGACCTTTCGTGACTTGGCTACCAAAGCCCATGCATTGGAACTGATGACTCATAAAATCCCGGCATTCACCATGATACGACTAGGAGAGCGTCCAGCAGAATAGCTGTAAACACTGTCGATCACGACAGAAAAGGAAAAGATACAAAGGATTCGAGAGAAAGAAGGCCGGACCGACGCGAAGAGGGTGATAGGTCAAGAAATAGGTATGACGGGAAGCGACCTAGAATGCTGAACTCTCATGAAGGGTTCGCATTTGAAAAAGAAGATGTCGCCCCTATGATGGAGCAGTTATTAAAAGCTGGCACAATAGTACTGCCGGAGCCGATATAACAAGGACTAGAAAAGAATTTTTGTCATTATCATCGCCTAGTGGGGCACTCCACAGAAAACTGCTATACACTAAAATGTATAATACAGCGACTAATCAATAAAGACGAGATAGTATTGGGGAAAGAAAGAGAAAGAGGCTCCATGGCAACCGTAAACACGCTTACAGTCCGAGAAGAGGAACAAGAAGCGAATAATGCAGGAAGCAGTAAAGCTGTAAAGAAGGTTTCAGTAATTACACTGCGGTCGGGCAAGAAGATAGTAAGCCCTACAAAACAGAAAACAGAAGAAGCGATTGCAAAAGAAAATAACAGCGGTAAGATGAAGGGAAATAATGAAATGATGAAAGTAAATTATGACGTGGTAAATCATCTAAAGGGAATACTGGCCCGATTGAGTGTTTACGATGCACTAAAGCTATCAGAAGAATTTCGACAAAGTTTGATTCAGGCCTTCTCTGATCATGACATCAGGGAAACCCTACTGGCTGAGGTAGAACATGAAGAACTCAATGAGAAGGACTGCTTCCCAGTCATTTCTTTTTCCGATGATGATATGATCTGTGAGGAAATCCATAATAGACCACTAATGATAGAAGGCCATATTCATGAGAGGAAAGTCAAGAGGATTATGGTAGACAATGGGTCTGCAGTAAATCTTTTTCCACTCTCCATGTTAAAAAAATTAAACTACCGTCGCTCAGAATTGCGCCCCAGCGGGATGATGATACAAGGTTTTAATCAGGATGGGCAGCACGCACTTGAAAAAATTACGGTGACGTTGGAAATAGGGGAACTGACTACTGACGTTGTTTGTCATGTCATAAATGCATTGACGACATACAACCTTCTCCTAGGAAGGCCATGGATACACCAGTACAATATCATACCCTCTACTCTCCATCAGTGTTTCAAATACTGTAAAGACGGGGTACAACATAAAGTAATGGCTGATGCGAGACCATATACAGAAGCTGAGTCCTTTTTGCAGATGGAAGTTATTACAAAGAATTTGCCACCGGAAAAATAGATAAGGATGAAAGTGACGCTCTGAAGAATGATGAAGAGAGCGCAATCACAGAAATGGCAGAAAAAGCGGTGCCATCTAAAACAACAGAGATCAGCAAGAAGTTCTTTTTTGTACCAAAACATTTAAGACGACCGGGACAACCGCCGTTAACTTTGCTATCATTTGAATAGCTGAAAATTTTACAGTCAAATTATACGGTGCCGCTACCGTATGCTGAAAGAAATAAGCCGTTTTCGGCTGCTCCAACAAGATTTCAAGTTAAAGCTAATGAAACCAGCTAAAATAATAGAGATCAGCAAGAAGTTCTATTTTGCACCAAAACATTTAAGACGACCGGGACAACCGCCGTTAACTTTGCTATCATCTGAACAACTGAAAATTTTACAATCAAATTATACGGTGCCACTACCGTATGCTGAAAGAAATAAGCCGTTTTCGGTTGCTCCAACAAGATTTCAAGTTAAAGCCAATGAAAAATATTCTGAGCCAATCGAGTTCTACATTTCAGAAGTACTAAGGATGAGAGAAGAGGCTCAAAATAATGAATACCATGGTAGGCTGACTCCGCAAGACCTTCGAAAGTATAGTCCGACAAGTAAGAAAATTATGAAAAATATGGGCATTGATTATGAAGAACCCGTCGACCTAAACCACGGGAAAGGAATTCAGGTCCCCATCGGGGTCAATCAGGAGAAGCGTAGAAATTTCAAGGGTTGGAAGCAAGCTAGTCGATGAATACAATTACAGTCTTATAGCCTCCCACAGAAATATGCTTCCTCCCTATCTCCAAGAACAAAAAAAAAATGTATCTCCACTGACGGTCACGATCATATCCAGGGGGCAAATTCAAAGCTAAATGAGATAAAGCATGCTCAATAAAGGAAAAACCCTTCAAGGAAGTAAATGAAAGCCTATATTGGCCTATACTCACCCTGGCAAAAGGGAAATTGCTTCCGAAGGCGCTACTAATTTTGATACAAAATATTATCAAGATAATAATTCTGTATCAAAAGGGGGCAAGACAGGTAAGATAGCAAGTAAAAGCTGTGAAATGAATTTCTCACTAGGAAATGTATTTCTTTGGTGTATATGAATAAAATGCAGGCTTTCAAGTATAACAAGTCATCGCCAAACGCGAAGCACTAAGGACGATTGCCAAAAGCAAAGCCAAATGAAAAGTCAATCGCTAGAATTAGCAACTATCGCTATCAATCGATTAAAAGATTAAGCGATTAGAAGAATCGCCAGCGATTAAAAGATCAAGCAATTAAACGATCGTTATCAAGCATTGACATAAAAGGTGCCGATGATCGCCATCAAGCATTGACGCTAATTGTTAACAGAAAATCTCCATCAAAATTGAATTATCAGGTATCAATGATCATAAAAAGAAAAAGAGAACAACTATCGCTATTGCCGATCAATCACTCATCAAGGTTGCCATCATCACTAAGCTGATACAAAAAATTGACATAAACATAATACGAAAGTCCTTGTGACATTGTCAGCAGCGGCGAAATGTCAACCATATGATCACAGTAGAATGAATCATACAGTTAACTGTACATATGAATTGGCAATAGTAATGGCTGCTCATCATAAAAAGGTAGCCTAGTCAAGTCCCGAAAAAGAAAAAGAAGGAAAAGCCAAAGTCCTAAAAGGACCAAAGCTCAAAAGGGACCAGCTACGCATAAGACCTATGAAGATCGCCATTCGGGCAGCGGCGAGAAGCCAGTGGCCCTAAAAAGCCCATGAAGGCCATCGTACACATACCCATGAGGGCAGCTGACGGAGTCAATAACCAAAAGCCAGAAGGCCAAAAGCCAAAAGCTCAAAATCTTCAAATGACCAAAGGCCGAAAAAGCTTAAAGTCTTCAAAGACCAAAAGCCAAGAGAAAAAAGTCAACCAAAAGATCAAAAGCAAAGGGCCAAAAAGTCGACTCAAAGCCAAAGTGCTAAAAGTCTCCAAATGACCAGTCAAGCGTAACACCCATGCCGTCTGTATAGCTTTCCGGCAACGTCACGGGGAACGGAGGACAAGCCCTCCCGTGAATGGGCCCGACCTTGCAGACGAAGAAAATGAGGGCCGCAATGCGCATATGACAAGCCAACCATACATAAGACCCCCCAGATTTGTAGTTCGATTCCGGTATGTACTCATGAGGAAGGGCTTAAACCTACTCATTGATGGATCGACAACCATGGATTTGGTACCCCCAAAGGTAGCCTTGTGAGCCCTGTGAACTCTAGAGAGTTACCGTGGCCAACCCTGTGTTGTAAATCCAACCGAGTTCACGGCCCCAGTAGCTTCACTGGGCCCCTCTGATGGATCGCGGTTTGTGAACTCTCTAGGCAGTGAGAAGTCCAGTGAACTCTAGAGAGTTACAGAGACCATCACGTAAAACCCGAAGTAACAACGCTCCACTACTCATGAGCTTAAACTGTGTGCAACTAACTGAATTGAAACTTAGCACCGCCAACAAAATATAAATGGATGAGGTCACATAGGAAAACCTCGTACTAAAAAAGCATAAAATATTGCTGTTGCATGATTAGTTTCATAGAATATCATGATAAACTATGTGCCATGTTCAAAATGTAGCAAATTCATGTTGAAATCATGACATAGACAGTATGTCTGGAATAATGCATAATGTAGAAGTGCATGAAAAGTTAAATTTACTGATGAAAACCAAAAGAGAACATATACTTAAACATATAAAAAAGGAGGGAAAGAATACATGTTTATAGTTCCTCTGTGATGCCTATTACATTCATAAATTGCCGCAAGTCTTCTTTTAATTGAAGCTGAGCTGCGTCATGCTTTGACTTTTCTTCAAGAATAATCTGTCTGATCAGGAAGGCCAGTTAATTTGTCTTCTAGAGATGTGATCGTTTCGTTGCTCCTAAGTAATTCCAACTTCTCAGTATCGGCAGACCGAATATTGACCTCGAGTTTCTCCTTAACCTCCTGTATAGATAGCTCCTTCTCATGACCTTGCAGTTCCATCTGCGAAATCTCTTCTCTTAAAGCTGCTATACGATCTTGAATAAGCTCTTTATCACCAGTAAGGGTCTTCAAGTGTTCTTTCAACAATAATTTCTCCTGATCTAATTCAGATATCGTGGAAACAATGAGTGAAGCCCTCTCCTTAGACAAAGTTAACGGCTTCCCATATTCAAGGACTTCTGGAGCAATTGTAATAGTCTCCACTGATGCTAGAGAAGCTATTGAATCACGAAATCTAAGGAGGGAACTACGCAAAACAGAAATATTAATCATCGCCATCTTTGCAGAGTTTTTCAGAATTTCGATGGCAATGTCCAGATCTGACCATTGTTCAGGGTCCTCGAAGATATGAATTACTGTTGACAAAGAATTTTTCATTAAAAGCATTTTGTGAGCGGAAATCTTCGAAGGAAATGGCAACTCAGAGACAGTGGCCACAGATTTGGAACTGGCAGCCCCACTACAGGGGAGAATTCCTGGAAAATGAGTAAGAGACCAAGCTGGAGTGAGAAATACAAAATGAAGAATTTACAGCTCTTCAAATTAATATATATATATATATATATATATATATATATATATATATATATATATATATATACCTGCTATAGAAGTATGACCAGCAAAAAAGGGAACTTCTGGGGCTGCAGAAGTACCAGCTTCTAACATATCAGCAAGAGAGGGCGCTCTCACTTCTGTGCTGGAATCTCTGGTAGTAGGAGTTGGTAGATCAGTAGCCTCGACAGGAAATATAATTTCACAGGCCATGCTCTTCGGCGCCACCAGAGGAGCCAAAGAAACCTGTGAGGAGACCATTGGTGTAGCTGGATGAAGTTCTGCAGAGGGGGCAGCGCTCGTTTCAATGCAAGCCACATGAATACCTAAAAAAAAAATAGAGAATGATAGTGGTGTTAAGATAGTGATCACTTGACAAGCACATAAATGTTTAAGGAATTCGAGCTCCCTTACCAGGTGAATACACATATTCCCCGTAGTCCAAGAGTTCTTCATCCTCTTTGGTTACCGCATGTGGCTTGCTAGGAATGGAAGTGGCAGGGAAAGTTTCAGGGGCTATGGGGAGATGTTCTTCTACTATATTTTCGGTGGCCATATCTTCCTCGTCATCTATATTGACCTCCCCTTCTTCATAATCATCGTCTTGAACTCCATTATTTCCATCATCATCATTGTCAGACCCTAGGGGAGTGGAATTTCCTGATGTAGAAGATGAATCTTCGCTAGAAGATGAACTTTCGCTTGCCAGATCTTCCTCATCCACTTCTGCAACCGCGACTTGTTTCCCTTTATAGGAAATAGGCTGGCTGCTTTCCCTTGGAGATCTCCTGCCAACTGGAATCAAGGGAGATGAAGAGACCTGTCTGGCTTCTTCTTGAGGAGTGTGTGACAACGTTTGCTGACGTGCTCGTGATCTAGTCATCGGGGATGATGAGCTAGGGGGAAGAGTTTGTGGAGAAGGGGCAAGTCTGTCTTGAGCTGTATTTTCTTCAGCTGTAGCAGTCTCTTCAGGAATAGGAGAGGATGCTCCTGCAACATCTTTTGGAGCTCAGCCACCAAGGTCGTGGGAAATATGTTCAAATTCCGCCAAGACTCCATGGGCAAACCAACTGTCTAAAGTGTTAATTGGTTTTCTCTCACGGATTGGCTCTTCCGTCGAAATCTTTCTGCAAATTTCACCATGATGAGGAGCGTGACTTTTCTCTGGAGTGAAACTGATTCCGTTATCAATTTTTCTGCCCCTAAGCCGAGGTGGATGGAGAAAGAGAAGAGAGTTCACCGGTAGGCGTTTGTTGATCAGAAATGATTGGTGGTCCCACCACCTCATCTAGCTGTAAGAAGTACGGACTATCTGATCGTAGCTAGGGATGATGAAAGAAGAGTTGACACGGCCGCCTAATAGTTGTTTTCATATCATGGCCCAGTTCAAGGGACCTGTTCCATAGCAGCGCATTCTCTTAGTAACCAGCCTACAATCTTCTGGCACGGCTTGATCATAACCAAATTGGTGAGCAAAATGGCTAGGAAGTAGGGTTCTCTCCAGAATTCCGTTCCTTCCCTGAGTGGCAAACTACAAGAATGAATGGAAAGAAAAAAGGCCCTTTTGGCTACAGTTAGTGCCCCTTGATCTACCATATCTGTATCTTGAATGTAGTGATGAAGCCGGAACTGGAAGAAGTCCACTTGATTAAAGTCCTGAATCTTATTGATCACCCACTCGTATGATCTTCTGGTCATGGCCCTTTGTTGAAAGAACCAAAGAGGAAGATGAGAAGGATTGACGTAAGCTTTTTCTGGTGCTTCAAAAGTCCAGGGTAAATAGACTCCTAGCCATCCGGTGAAATAGTATCAGGCAGTATATGCTGATGAAGATCCCAGCATGGGAATTTTTATGTGTGTAGAGATCTCTCCAAAAGCCCGATAAATGGAGCATAGCATAGGGGGTGCAATAGAATACTTCTGACCTTCTGCTAGAGCTCTGGTGACCACAAAAGTGGTGGGGCGAATAACATCCGCCCACTTGGAACTAGGAAGAACAACTATGCTCAACCAGTAAGCAAGGAAGGCTGCCAGTTCCCCAAATAAGCTATAAGCTAGTCGTTCTTTCATGTTGTCACGAAGGGTCGTCAGTTCCTTACAACAACTGTCACGAAATCTGCAGAACAAGAAAGGAATTAATATGCAGGAATATGTGGCGAAGAGGAATACACTAATCTCTGGGTATGGGATACCTGAGTATTCTAGAAAAATGGGCTAGCTATTATAGAGGAGATAGTTTGTGAATATTCAAAAATTTTCTCATCTCTCTAAAAAGTTCGATGGTGGTTTCTGAGATGGAAGGTCTGCAATCGGGAGAGGATATAAATGCCAGCATTTGTCGGAATGAACTCGTCATAAAATCTTCCTGTAAGTGGGAGACCTGCTATGCGGTGTAGATCCCATAGTGATATGCTCATTTCTCCGAACGACAGGTGAAGGGAATTGGTGGTGGGAGACCAATATTCGAGAAATCCTTTCAGTATGCAGGGTTCCTTATAAAAATATTGGGATGTGACCTCTATCGCATTGTAAAGGCCTACTTTAGCAAGGGTACTTGCGTGTTTCTTCAGAATTACCTCTGCCCAATCAGAGTAATAGCGACGAGAAGTCAGTTGCCCTCTTGTACGAAAATCTTCTGATCCCCAGAGAGGATCATAGTCCTTTTAGCGTTGTCTGACAGTCTCGTAAAAATAGGTAGGGAAGAGATTGTGCGGACTGTGAAAGGGAGCAAGGAAAATCATGGGATGGGCCTCTCCGATAATCTGTCGGGGTTTCTGCGCTTGTATTCTTCCTTCAAGAATCTGGGGTTCTCGCATCGCCCACGATTTAGTATACATCATCTTTTCTCCGTCCACATAGTTTGTGGGTTCACATTCAAGGATGGATTGGTGACGATGCATGCTAATGGGAATTACTGTCATGCCTTCCGAATGAGGATTGTCAAATTTCATGACATCCTCAATCACTCGAACAGATTCCCAAGAGTTCTGAAGCTTCTTTATATTGTGCTCTTTGATCTTTTCTTCAAACTCCCGCACCTTATTCCGATGAGTTTTCTTGGAACGAGAAGCAGGTGGGGTACCTTCTCTGACAGGGGATCTATCGCTATCCGTGCGAATGTGGGCGGTTATCTTCAACCATTCTTCCCAATCATATTCACGACCGTGCTTGGGAGGTCATTCTACGTTTTCCATGATTATAGCATGATGAATGGGTGAGGAAAGTGCTTCGATGCAGCCAGTGAAAACAAAAGTTGGGAGTACTGGCTCTTTGAAGTATGACGGGGTCTGAGTGGTGGTTTTGGTACGCTTGGTCGGTGGTTGGTCAGCGGAAGGAGATGGGCGATGAGAAGTATCAGGAGCGTCGGAATGAGAAGGATGCTCCATTTGAGGGTCTACAGGACAGAGGGTCCTCTTGATGCGAGCCATGAAGAGAGGAGGGTTGAAGACTTAAGAAAGGTTGTTGAGGAAAGAGTTTAAAAAATGGAGAAGTCTTGTTTGCGCGGGTCCGTGCAATCAAAAGAAGTTGCGCGACGTGTTGCGACACTTAGAAAATTACTCGAACAAAAGATTCGTTGTGCGGCTCCGCGCAGATAATGTCCATTGCGAGGAAAATCGCCAAGAGCGAAAAAATTCACCAGAGAAAGCAGAGACTGCAGAAAGTGATGAAGGGTGCGGTATTTATAGGTTACTGCGACCAAGTATATGCACGGCCAGTTACGCGGGTCCACGTAAACCAAATGGGATATTTGATCCTTTACTTGTTACTCCGAAAGAATAAATAAAGGATCAAGGGGGTAATCTATTGAGGCATAAAAATGGTGAAAGGAATCAAGAAAGTAAAGGTAAAAAAGAAGAAGAGAAGAACTTTCAGAAAGAAGAAAAGGGAGTTAATTTTCATGGTAATTGCGCAGAACCGCGCAGCTAGTATATGTTACGTGAGACCGCACAATGAAAGTATCAGTTGCGCGGAACCTCAGAATGAACTGCACTAAAGGGCTTTGTTCAAAATGATCCAAAGCACTGGAAAATAGTCCCACATCGCTAAGATCAGGATTTTCACACGTGCGAGGGTCTAAAAATATCCCCTCCCTTCCTTCATTGAGGAGAATTGAAGATTTTTAAGAGGAGCAAAGCAGAGCGAAAGACAGAAGGTAGGAGTGAAGTCTCCTAGGAGTTGCGTAGGACCGCGCAACCGATATTGGTTGCGCGGGTCTGCGCAACCAATATCAGTCTGTAAAGTCTAAGAGCTGTTGTGCTGCCGAAGTCCGTGGCCCAGGCTTCCTTTCTCCAGGTTTTCTCCTCTTCATGGGTTCTAAGGAGAAAGATCAGTCGATTTAATCGACATTCCTCCTAAGTACCAGAGGATGGTTGAAACAGGCGCTATTATGCTGTTGAAATCTCTATTTCATTGAAGGCTCGTCGATCGGATCGACATTCCTCTTAAGTCCTAGGAGAAGATCAAATCAGGCACTGAAGGGCTATCGAAATGACCCGTCGATCGGATTGGCATTCCTCCTAAGTCCTAGGAGAAGATCAAATCAGGCGCTGGAGGACTGTCGAAATGACCCGTCGATTGAATCAGCATTCCTCCTAAGTCCTAGGAGATGATCAAATCAGGCGTCAGAAGGCTATCGAAATGAACTCTTGATGCTTAATGCACAAATCCTTTACTTCTAAATGATTTATCTTAGAATCAAGGGATGTAAAGAGGATGTAAACGAACTCAGTATTAATAGAATGTGATGAATGTTCATAGTACTCTCTCTCTGTTATGTTTGAATAAGACAATCCCCCAAAACCAAAATGCATTTGTTTCTTTGTCGAAACAGTTCCTCATGACTTTGGCGGCCGAGTCATAGAAAATATCAAAGGAACATCCTCTCCCACTCCTACAGAAATCTCCACGGCTCAGGAGAATTTAGCTCAGAATGAACCTGCTCCTTCCTTGCAACCTTCTCCTTCCAGCTCATCATCTCCAAGAATCAGATCGCGAGCACGTTTGCAAGCATCATCGCCTATTTCCCAAGAAGGGACAAGGTAAACCTCTGTATCTTCCTTAGTTTCGACTAACAGGAAATTTCCAAGAGAAAGTAACCAGCCCATCTCTTACAAAGGAAAATAAGTTGTAATTGAGGAAGTAGATGAAGAGAGTTTGGAGAATGAAAGTTCATCTTCTTCATCAAAAGATACCACTTTCATGGAATCTAAAGTGATGATGCAAGCGATGGAGATCAAGATGATGACTTCGAGGAAGGAGAAGTCAATATAGATGAAGAGGAAAATATAACCGTCAAAAATATATAGGAAGAACATCTCCCTCTAGCTCTTGAAATCTCTCCCGCTACCTCGATTCCTGGCAAGTCACATGTAGTAACTGAAGAAGACGAAGAACTCTTGGATTATGGGGAATATGGATATTCGCCCCGTAAGGGAATTCAAATTCCTTAAATATTCACATGCTTGTCTAGTGATAATTATCTTATCATCATTGCTACATCCTTTTTCAGGTATGCATGTGGCTAACATTGAAACAAGAGATGCCCCCTCTTTGGACCTTCGTCCAACTGTACTAACGACTTCACCATGGGTTCCTATGGCTCCTCTGGTGACACCAAAAAGGGTAGCCCGTGAAATTGTATTTCCCATAGAAGCTACTAATTTGCCTACTCTTACCACTAGGGATTCGAGCACAGAAGCAAGAGTACCTTCTTTTGCCAACATGCTAGGAGCTGGTACCTCTGCAGCCCCAGAAGTCCCTCCACTTGTCATTCACACCTCTGTGGCAGGTATATATATCAATTTGAGGAACTGTATATTCTTCATATTGCATTGCTTATTCTAACTTTATCTCCTATTCGTGTTATAGGAATTCTTCCCTGTAGCGGGGCGGCCAGCTCCGATTCCGTGGCCACTATCTCTAAGCTATCATTTCTTACAAAGATTCTCGCTCACAAAATGGTTTTAATGAAGAATTCTTTGTCAACGATAGTCCATATCTTCAAGGATCCTGAACAGTGGCCAGACATGGATATCGCCATCGAGATTCTAGAAAGCTCTGCAAGGATGGCGAAGATTAACATTTTCGTTCTATGTGACTCCCTCCTCAAATTCCTTCATTCGATAGTTTCTTTGGCATCAGTGAAAAATATCACAATTGCTCCTGAAATTCTGGAGTACGAGAAGCAGTCGACTTTGTCTAAGGAGAAGGCTTCCCTTATTGCCTCCACTATATCTGAACTAGACCAGGAGCAGCTAACTCTTCAAGAACAGCTAAAGACTCTCACTAATGATAGGGTACTTATTCAAGATCGTATTGCTGCTCTGAGAGAAGAAATCTCGCAACTAGAACTGAAAGGCCACGAGAGGGAACTGTCCATAAAGGAGGTTAAGGAAAAGATCCACGTCAATATTCAATCCGCCGATGTCGAAAAGTCTAAATTATTCAGGAGTAAGGAAATGATTACATCCTTGGAAGATAAACTAGCTGGCCTTCCTGACCAGGCAAAGATTATACTTAAAGAGAAGTCAAAGCATGCTGCAGCTTAGATTCAGTTAAAGGAAGACTTGTAGCGATATATGAGGACAATAGGCATTATGGAAGAAATTTAAGCATGCAATTCCTTTTTGTATATATGCCTTTGCTTCTTCTTTCTTTCTTTTTTTTTAAACAAATACTCTCTTTTGATTTTCAGTAGTAACTTTCAGTAATCTTTTTCATGCATTTCTATATTACGCATTATTCTAGACATATTATCTATGCAGTAATCCTAACATCACTAGTTTTTTTATGTTTGTTAGTGCGGGATTTCCTATATGATGATTTTATTTATATTTTATTGGCGGTGCTAAGTTTTAATTTAGTCAGTTGCACACACAGTTTAAGCTCTTGAGTAGTGGAGCTGGGTCTCACGTGATGGCCTCTGTAACTCTTAGGATTTCGCTGGACTTCTCACTGCCTAGGGAGTTCACAAACCGTGATCCATCAGAGGGGCCCATTAAAGCTACCAGGGCGGTGAACTCGGTTGGAATTATGCACAGGGTTGGCCACATAACTCTCTAGAGTTCACGGGGCGCACAAGGCGACCTTTGGGGTACCAAATTCATGGTTTCCAGTCCATCAATGAGTAGGTTTAAGCCTTTTCTCATGAGTTAGTACCGGAATTAAACCATAAATTTGGGAGGTCTTACACACGGTTGGCCTACCTAAAGCTCACACTATGGCCCATATTTTCTTCGTCTGTAAGGTCGGGCCCATTAATAGGAGGGCACTGTCCTCCATTCCCCGTGACGCTGTCGGAAAGCTATACAAACAGCATGGGAGTTACGTTGACTGACCATTTGAGGACTTTTGTCCCTTAGGCTTTTGGTTGACTTTTAGCCCTTAGGCCTTTGGTCATTGGCTTCGTCAGCTGCCCACATGGGTATGCATATGATGGCCTTCACGGGATTTTTAGGGCCACTGGCTTCTCACCGCTGCCCAAATGGTGATCTTGATAGGTCTCATGCATAGCTGGCCATTGGCTTGACTGGGCTGCCTTTTTTATGATCATAAGTCTCATGAGTAGCTAGCCATATAGGCTTGGCTAGGTTGCCTTTTTATGACTAGCAACCATCGCTGTCATCAACTTTATACATGGTTGACTGTATAATTTATCCCACTGCCAAAAAAATGGTAGATCAATAATTTATATTTCACGTTGCTGCTGATAATGTTATGAGAACTTTCGTATTATGTTTAAATAGTGTATCAGCCTGGCGATGATAGCAATTTTGATAAGTGATTGATCGACGACAGCGATAGTTGCTATTTATTTATTTTATTTGTTTATTTACGATAACCATTGATACCTGGTGATCTTGATGGAAATCTTTGGCATCGCCGATAATCATTAATGCTTGATAGCAATCATTATCGCTTGACAGCGAACATCAACATTTTTCATTTGGCGATGACTTAATATGCTTAAAAGCCTACATTTTATCCATATACATTTTATAGTGAGAAATATATTTCACAGTTTTTTACTCACCTGTCTTGCCCCCTTTTGATGCAGGAATTATTATCCTGATAATTTGCTGGATCAAAAATCAACAAACATTTCAGAAAGGACCCCTTTTTTGACAAAGCGAGCATCGATCGGTATGTTAATTCATTGCTCATCTTAAGTGTACATCTCTTATCATGCGCCACTTTTTCATTCGGACTTAAATTTGCCCTCTAGCGCTCGTTTAATCTTGGTAGTGAAGATGGCGCAGACGTAACCTCGTTCACTAATGATTTTGCCCCCAGCCCATGAAACTTTTTTCGCTTATCTTGGTTGATTCCAATAGGGAGTTGAATACCTTTCCCATGATTTAATCCGACGGGTTCTTCATAATCAAAGCCCATATTTTTCATTATCTTTCTACTTACCAGACTATACTTCTTGAGATTCTACGGTGTCAGTTGGCCATTGTATACATTATTCTTATTTTCTTTTCCCATTTTCATTGGTTCAGGAGCATAAAATCTATTGGTTCCAAATATTCCATGCTTGCTTCAACTTGAAATCTCTTTGAAGTGGCTAGAAATGATTGTCCCTTTCAATATATGGCAATGGTATTGTAAAATTAGACTGTAAGACTTTCAACTGTTCAGGCGACAACAGAGTTAATGGGGGCTGTCCTGGCCGCCTTAGGTGCTTCGGCACAAAATAAAATTTCTTCCTTATTCCTAAATTCTCGGATGCTTCTGCTTCTCCTGTATTCACTTGAGCA
This sequence comes from Magnolia kwangsiensis, assembly GCA_037074715.1. Classification (NCBI taxonomy): domain Eukaryota; kingdom Viridiplantae; phylum Streptophyta; class Magnoliopsida; order Magnoliales; family Magnoliaceae; genus Magnolia; species Magnolia kwangsiensis. Next base: position 75,114,893 of record CM073575.1, on the reverse strand, counting down.
TCTTTTAGGATCTGTTTGTTGTCATCTTCCTTTTCTTCTACAGTATACCCTTTATAGTAACCGGCATCCGCAAAGAAGGACTCGGCCTCTGTATATGGTTTTGCATCAACCACTACTTTATACTGTACTCCATCTTTGCTATATTTAAAACATTGGTGGAGAGTGGAGGGCACGATATTATACTTATGTATCCATGGTCTTCCCAGAAGGAGATTGTACGTTGTCACTGCATTGATGACATGACATACAACATCAGTAGTCAATTCTCCTATATCCAACATGACCGTGATCTTACCCAGTGCACGTTGCCCATCTTGATTAAAGCCCTATATCATCATTCTGCTAGGGCGTAGATTGGAACGACGGTAATTTAATTTAGCCAACATTAAGAGCAGCAAGAGGTTTACTGCAGACCCATTATCTATCATAATTCACTTAACTTTCTTTCCACGAATGTGACCTTCTATCATTAGTGGTCTGTTATGTTCCTCTCCACAAGTCAGATCATTGTCAGAGAAGGAAACAACCGATAGACAATTTTCCTGCTCATTGCATCCTTCGCACTCTAGTTCTGCCAGTAAAGCTTCTCCAATGTCGTGGTCGGACAATGCCTGAACCAAACTCTGTCGAGACTCTTCAGACAATTTAAGTGCATCGTAAACACTTAATCGAGCTGGTATGCCTTTTAAATGACCTATGACATCGTAAGTTACTTTCGTGCCTCGCTCTTCTTTTCTTTCTCACCATTATTACTTTGTTCTTCCCCACGTTTTGTCTTAATAATTTCTGGCTTTCGTCTCGCAATACTAGTCATTTTCTTTCCTGACCGTAACGTGATTACAGCCACTTTTTTCACCATTTCATCATCTTCTTTTCCACTTGTATCTCGAGCCTTTTCTCGAATTGTAAACATATTCACTGTTGCCATGGTACTCTTTTCTTTTTCTTTACTAAGTATTATTTCACCCCTATCTATCATCCGTTGTATTATACATTTTAACATGTAACAGTTCTCTGTTGGATGCCTGACCAGGCGGTTATAATGACAGAAATCTCTTTCCTTTGTTCTCGTTACATCCTCAGGGCGTTTGGGCTCTGGCAATTCTATTGTGCCGGCTTTTAACAACTGATTCATCATGGGAACAACATCTTCCTTATCAAATACAAATCTCTCGTGCGAATTGAGAAACCTGGGTCTCTTTCCATCGTACCTATTTCTTGATTGGCCCCATCCTTCCCTTCTGTCCGATCTTCTCTCCCGCGTATACTTTGTATCCTTACCTTTTCTGTCACGTTCAATAGTATTCACAGCCGTTCTGCTAGACACTCTCCTAGTTATCTCATGATGAAACGCTGGCATTTTGCAAGCCATTAATTCCAACATATGAGCTTTAGTAGTTAGATCACGAAAAGTTCTTATATTAGCACTAGCAAGCCCGAATGCGATTCCTGTCCCCATAGAATTCAGACACATCTTGACCTACTCTTTTTCTTCTGGTAACCAATTTGGAAAGATTAACATTCCATATTGTAAAATGATAATTGAAGTGTTCCAACGTGCTTTTCACATAACGAATGGTCTTTAAATTAGGCAATTTTGGTGCAAGTTGAAAGCTTGACAAGTTACCATTGCAATTAGCTGAAGTACTCAAAATTTGACTTCTGAAGAGAGAGTTAATGAGGTTACTATTGGACAAGGAGATTGTTGAGACATAAAAAATGATAAAGGGTTAAAGTAAAGGAAGATTGAAATTGAGAAATAAAATTGAAGGAAATGAAGAATGAGATGTCTTGAGGATGGTTTGCATGGGTCCGCGCAAAGGATATTAGTTGCATGGAACTACGTAACCAAATAAACATTGCGCAGGACTGTGCAACCAAAATGGGAACTGCGCAGGTCCACGCAATGAGTTCTAGGAATGATTCTTCATAAGAGGTCTTAAACACTAAAAGAATCCCATGGTGCCAAAATGGAGGTACCACACATGCGAAGGTCTATAAATACCCCCTTACCTCCTTCATTTGGATCGATTAAAGATTTTCGAGAGGAAGCGGAGCAAGAAGGGAGATTGAAGGTGAGAGAGAGGGACGGTGGTTTGTGCAGGTCCGCACAACCAACATAGGTTGTGCAGTCCTGCCCAGCAGTCTATGAAGATAAAGGGCTGTTATGTTGCCAGATTATTTGAAGTCTTCAAGTTCCTTCTGTTCAAGTTTAAAGGAGAATAATCAGCAGAAGGGTATATTCCTCCTAAGTCCTAGGAGATGACTGAAACAAGCGTCGAAATGCTGTTGGATTTAATACTTAGCTATGACAGTTGAACTTACAATAATTCCTTTATTTAAAATAATCTATCTTAGAATTAAGGGATATTTAAAGGATGTAAATGAACTTAGTATTAATAAAGTGTGATGATTGTTTCAAATACTCTTTCTTTATTATATTTGAATAAGATGATCTTCCCAAATCGGATGCATTTGTTTCTTATTTGAAACAAAATGGTGATTCCACTGGGGACTTTTATCTTATTTAATATTAACTGTGAAATCGTTATGAAGCTTTCATCATAGTTTGGTGTCTAGAAGATGCCAAAATGGCGACTCTTAGTGGGAACGTCCTCCCCTTCATCTCTAAGATAGATTATTTAATTCTTAACCACTAACTACAATTATATTTTGTGTCTGACAGTTTCTGCACCTGATTATAGCCTGCTACTCATGGAAATTTCTATAAGGAAAGTGAACTTCTGATTCACCCCAACAGGGTTCGTGATAGAATATACACCGAATCAAATTCTGAAGAAACTAACTCAAATTACTACAATTGAAAACATCAAGACTCGAGTGACAGTTGGGGTAGCATCTGCTTTGCCTAAACCACTGGGAGACAATGAAGGCTGGACTGTTGTAACATCCCGCAAGGCAAGGACATTAACGCAAGAAGTCTTAGAATGAATTCGTTTATACCAAAAGTCAGAGAGCCGACAGCGGCTCTGTGTATTTCAAGGGCTAGATGGATAAGGGAATAGAAAGGTAAAGCACTAATGACAAGCGCCAGTATTCTATCATCCCAGGTAAATTCACCATTGTTTGTATCGCCTCATTCAACCGATGGCATCGAAAGCATGAAGAAGTTGAATTTAGACAATATGACAACCGTAGAGGACCATGTGGATGAGATGGTAGAAGCGCAAAGAGCCTTAATGAATGAGTGCAGAAACCTTAAAGAAGCTTTAGTAAGCCTTGCACATAATGTAGCCCAAATAGTAGCTTTCCCGATGGCAGGCCTAGTGAATAGGCAAGGGATTCAATCTAAAAACCCTCCAGTACAAGGGGTAAGATCATGGGAGTCTGCTCCAGACATAAGGGTCATAAAGTGAAATGAAGCAAGGCAAATTGTTGAAGAAGTTATTAGAATAGAAAAGGAACGCGGAACTACTGGCCCTTTCAGGTATCGAATGTTGTATTTAAAAGAGGTAGATGATATTCCCTTTCCAGCCAATTTTAGGCATCCGGATTTTCAAAAGTTCAATAGAGAAGGGTCTCCAGGCATTTAATGCATTTCGTTACCAACATGGGAAATTTTTCCACCATACCACAATATTGCTTACAGATGTTCGGATTGTCACTGATGGACAAGGCATTCTGGTGGTATTCTAGCTTGGCTCTAGGGTCATCCGCACTTGGAAACAAATGTAAGATGCTTTTGTGACTAATTTTTATTCTCCAATATGAGAGGTCAGTATTACTGAATTGACTTCTGTGCGACAAGGTGAAAGTGAATCGGTAGGACGGTTTATAGATAGATGGAGGATATTGGGAACTTCATGTAAATAGCTACCAAAAGAAAGTGAACAAGTCAAGATGTGTCTAAACTCTATGAAGACAGAATTCATAGTTGGATTTGCTAGTGCTGACATTAGAACCTTTCATGATTTAGCCACTAAGGCTTATGCTGTAGAGTTGATAAATCGGATAGTGTCAGCGTTTTGCCATGATAGAGCTCAGAAGGCTCGTAGTAGGATAATAGTAAATACTATTGATTGTGATAAACAACATAATAGTGTAAGAGATTTAAAGGGAGAAAAAACAGAACGAAAAGAAGGGTTGATTCAGCAAGGTATAAAAAATCTAGGACGCTCAATTCACATGAAGCGTTTGCATTCGATAAAGAAGATGTCATCCCAATGATGGACCAGCTATTGAAGGTCAGTGTAATAAAATTGTCAAAGCCCAAACGCCTTGAAGATGTGACAAGAATTGGAGAACGGCATTTTTGTCGCTATCATCGCTTGGTGAGACATCCAACGGAGGATTGTCATACATTGAAAAGTATAATACAATGAATGATAGATAGAGATGAAATAATAATTGGAAAGAAAATAAGTAAGAGGGTCAGCAAAAGTATGGGTTTTGACTGTGAAGAATACACTGGCCTAAATCATAGGAGGGGAATGCAAGTTCCGATTAGGGATGGTCAAGAGAAGCAAAGAAGATTTCAAGACATGGGAGCAAAGTCATCAGTAAATATGATTATGGTTGAGCAGCCGACAGAAGAAAATTCTAGGATAGTAGAACGTCCTGAGTAAGCTCTGAAATAGATGGAAGACAGAGAGCAACCGACAACAAACAGTTTATAAGAGATAAACTTGGGTACAAAAGAAGATCCATGGAACACGTTCATTAATGCTGGCCTTTCCGAACAAGAATCTGCAGAATACGTTCAGCTTCTCAGGAAAAATAAAGACCTAATCGCTTGGACATATGCAGAGATGCCTGGCTAAGAGCCTTCTGTAGCATTGCATCGACTAAATATTTCTAAGGAGAAAAGGCCAGTTAAACAAGCTCAAAGGTGATTTCATCCAGACTTGGTCCCCCTGATTGAAGAAGAAGTCAATAAATTGATAAAGGTCAGGTTCATTAGGGAGTTAAATATCCCACGTGGATATTGAATATTGTCCCGGTGAGGAAGAAAAATGGACAAGTCAGGGTGTGTGTCGACTTTAGAGACCTGAATGAAGCCTGTCCAAAAGATGATTTTTCATTCCCAATAACTTAACTACTGATTGATAGTACAACTCAGTATGTTGTCATGTCGTTTATGGACGGTTATGTAGGATATAATCATATTCGAATGGCCCCTAAAGACGAGGAAGCAACAACATTTAGGACTTCGATGAGAATTTTTTATTATAAGGTTATGTCGTTCGGACTCAAAAATGCTGGGGCAACATATCAAAGAGCGATGCAAAATATTTTTCAAGACATGATGCACAACATGTTGAATGTTATGTCGATGATTTGGTAGTCAGGTTTGCAGGACATCAGAAACATCGTGAGCACTTGGCCTCAATTTTTCATCGGCTTAGAAAGAAACAATTGAAAATGAATCCCCCTAAATGTGCATTTGGGTGCCCTTTGGTAAATTTCTTGGTTTTATCGTTCGACATAGGGGCATTAAGATTGATCCAGGGAAAGTCAAGGGTATTCAAGATATGTTGCCACCAAAGACATTGAAAGAATTAAAAAGTTTGCAGGAAAAATTGGCATACATTCAACGTTTCAGTTAGAATTTAGTAGGGAGGTGTCAGCCATTTTCCCATCTGATGAAAAAGGATATAGAGTTCTTATGGGATCAATCCTGTCAGAATGTATTCAATTCAATAAAGGAATTGCTGAAACAACCGCCAGTCTTGGTAGCACCAGTGAAAAGAAAACCACTTATTTTATATATATCTGCAGCTGAACATTCTTTAGGAGCTTTGTTGGCGCAGGTGAATGAATTTGAAAAAGAAACCGCTCTCTATTATTTAAGCCGGACCCTAATGGGGGCAGAACGTAATTACTCCCCAATTGAGAAAGAATGTTTGGTGTTGATATTTGCAGTACAAAAGTTGAGACATTATTGTTTATCTCATCATATAACACTAATTTTGAGGGCTGACCCGATAAAGTTTTTGATGAGAAGACCGTTGTTGTCTGAAAGATTGGCCAAATGGATGCTGTTACTTTCAGAGTATACTATTACATATGAACCAACAAAAGCAGTAAAAGGGCAAGTAGTGGTGGATTTCCTTGCGGCACATCCGGTAGTAGAATCTGAGGCCATTAATGATGATTTTCCAGATGAGCAGGTTATGTTAGCTGAATCGTAGAACCTGTGGCAGATGTATTTTGATGGTGCTTCTCGAGCATCGGGAGCAGGGGCAGGTGTAAGTGCTATGATTTCATATCCCTTTGGTTGTCAAATTTTGTGGTGCCAAAACCTATATCTATGTCTTGTATATCTTGTGTTTCATGTTTGAGACTATTCATTGCTTCAAGACATCGTATTTCAAGATAAGAACTTAAATGAAGAAAGTTTCAAGTCATGGATGAAAAATTCAAGAATAGAAGTCTCCAAGTATGCATGTTCAAGATTCAAACAAGTACAAGTATAGAAGAAGATTTTGTCAAGTCAAGAAAGGATCAAGCTCGAGAAGGCCTACAACAAGATTCGTAAATTCTCAAGCTTCTCTTAAGGGTCATCTGAGTGCACAGACTATCAATGTCCATCTCATTTTTAAGGTTTGTTTGACCTTAGATTGACCTTAGGTTGGGCTTTACTGTAGGTCATTCTAGATACATAATTAGTATATTTTAATATGCTTGTTCGGGCTGTTCTAAGACCAGTCCTAGGGACTTCAAGACTAGTCCTAGCTCTGCTATGACTAGTCTTAAGTTTTTCACGACCAGTCCTAGGTTGTTGAAGATTTTTAGATTTTTCTAGTTATCCTACGACTAATCCTGGACATCCTTCGACCAGTCCTGTGAGCTTCCTTCAACCGGTCTTAGCCCTACGACTCAAACTCTAGCAATTAATCTGGAGGTCCTACGACTAGTCGTAGGTGACCCACGACCAGTTGTAGGTGGCCCACGACCGGTCGTAGGCTACCCAGGACCAGTCATGGAACAGTTAATCCTTATCCCGTGGAAATCTTTAAAAATCTTTGAAGCTACGACCAGTCCTAGGATCCTAAGACCAGTCGTAGTTGGGATATTTCAGGCTATAAACAGAGCACGAACTTTAGAGTTTTTTAATTCAATTCAACTCAATTCAAGCAATCTTTAGGCTATACTCTAAGATAAGTTCGTGTTTGTTTTTAAGCTACTTTGTGCTCATTTAATATTCCTTTTTCTAGCTTGTTTATTATTTGATTTTAATCTACATTCCAATCTTATTAGAAAAGGGGAATTTCTAATATTCCTTCTTCTTGGATTCAAAATCAAATAGAACTAGCCCTTTTGATTTAAAATCAATTAGACTTAGAACCATTCTTAAAGTGAGTATTGGACTTTGAACATTGAATCGAACTTCTACTCCGATTGGTTCTACCAGGCTACTTCAAAAGGATATTCAGGTATTTTACATTTGTGTAATTTATATTCTTTGGTTTTGTTTGAGATTTGCCAGAAAAATCTCATTATTTTGGTTATCTGAGGAGAGCCAGAAAACTCAGTTTGTGTGGGTTTTTGGATTGTGTAAGCCTGAGATAAAAAAACAAAATTGGTTTTAGGTAAACCTGTGAAACCTATTTTGATAGTGCATGCTAATATCCCCTGTGTGAGGATATTAGGAGTGGAGTAGCATTCTATGTGGCTGTTGGATAACAGTTGGTGTACACACAGGTGAACCACTATATATCATTGTGTTGTGGATGTGCTTTATTCTTTCATTCCTTTATTCATTCAATTTTGTGGATTGTATTTGTGGATGAATATTGTAATCATTTTATTTCAAGCAAGTGTGGGAATATTGTGATAACTTAGGATTTATTTCTGCAAGTTATTTTGGTTTCCTTGCTTTTTATTTGTCATTGGTTTGAGATACAAAGGACGTTCTAGAAATAAGGTTATCCTACCTTAAACCTTTGGTTTTTGGTGTAAGGTTGTCCTTAGAACTGATATAGTATCATTTTTTTAATTCTAGGTTATTGAGATTACTTTTAATTCAGCATTGTGATTTATTTCTTTTATTATTCTACTGTTTTAAGTTTTATTTGGCATTGCCCTATTCACCCCCCCTCTAGGGCATATAGCTAGGCCCTTTCAGCAGGAGTGATATTCATTACTCCTCAAGGTGATTTACAACCTTATTTCTTTACATTGGGAATTGTATGTATGAATAATGAGGCTGAATATAGAGCCCTGATTATTGGAATAAAAATTGCTAAAGAAATGAAAATACGAACGCTACATATCTTCGGAGATTCTAAATTGATTATAAATCAATTGACAACTGAATTCAAGATAAGAAAGCAAGACTGTAACACCCCGAATTTTTACCAACCTAGAATTAGACGTCCTTAGGCAATGGGTCAACCATATTACTCTTAGAGATCAATCCTAAAGTCTAGAAATCGCTTTTCAACCCATTTCCTTCAAAATCTCACATTTCACTATCCCATTCTTCAAATTTCTCCAAGTACTTTCATATTAGACACAAACCTAAAGTTTAAAAGGTGAGGAACTATACTTAAACTAAAACTTACTATAAATGGTAAATACATGCGTAAAATGGGATTTTGACTATTTAATATTTAGAATTTCATGATGTAAATAGGTTATTTGGATAGATTAACTTCTTCTACCAAAAAATCATATATTGTACGTTGCATAACTCATTCCAGTTTGCAAATGAGACTCGATAAATGTCTCGACAGACTCGTGGGCCCAAACGACTCAATTTGGAGGGATCCAAGGTGGGCCCCACATATTTTCGGCATCCCTGGGGGGTGAAGACCTCACCCCAAGGGCGATTCCTCACCAAATAGGTTAGTGACCGGCGAGGACCTCGCCGATTTGGCGAGGCCTCACCGACCTCGTCCATACAGCGGTCTGCCAGGCCGGTTTCTGCACTTTTTCCTGCACATTTCTTCCAACTTTAAAAAATTATATCTCCTTCGTTATAACTCCGATTTAGGTGATTCAAAAATTAGATTGAAGCTAAATGAGTATAGTTTTATATAAAAATATGTAAAACATATAATAAAATATTTAATATAGTTTAAAGTAGGACATTGTGACAAACTGTTCGAAAATCACTTGTTGGATAGCTGCTGCTTCAGGAATTTTTATAATTTTTATACAACTCAAAATCTCATGAAATTTGGTGGAGACAGGGTAAACTTGATGATGAACCACCAAAAAAATAATAAAAATAATATGAGAACTAGAAGTACCCAAAATGGGGCATAGAATGGCCCTAGGACCGTATTCTGCCCTATTAGGGTAGAATTTGGTTAGGTACCAAACTGAATACTCAGTAGAATTAACTTGAATCACTTTAAATATAAACTACAAGACCCAAATTTAGTAGGACCACTAACGCTATATTATCTAGAAACCTAGGATCAAACTCTAAATTCGGTTGCTCACGGGAGCATTCAAAGACTTTGTATCGGACCTGGACCGCACATCGGAAGTCCAATTATCCCGAACTTAAACAATCATGACCGACTAGTTGGACTTGACAATCACCTCAAAAATAAAGTCCATACGATATCCTGAGACCATTTCCTTGCGTCCGGAGTGAAGAGAGTGAGAAAAGAAAAATATTTAGAAAATTAATTCAATTTTAATAAATCTGGCACTTGTTGCTTGCGTGACATTTTTTAAGCATTCTGACCGTCAGAATCTGACCCAAATACACCCTCGGATCAGGAAACTTTTTCCACTCAGGTCAGTGCACTTGGAATCCACGATCAAGTCACAATGACCGTTGAACTAAAACTGGTCCGCCACGTGCAATCTAGGAACCCTATCGAAATAAAAACTTAATGTGATCAGGATCTAACATCCATGAACTTAATTTCGACCGCATTCAGTCAGGGGACCTCCAGAAACGTCATTTTGGATCAGAACAGACCTGATTTGTCTATAACCCAAGTATACCTTGACTTGGAGTCTGTTTTGGTTATGTTTGGGCTTATAAAAGGGCCTTAAACCCTTAGCTTTCTAACCCATACGAATTTGGGGAAACCCTAGGAGAGAGAGGAGAGAAAAGAGAGAAAGTGAGGGAGAAGTTGGGGCTTTCTCCTGGGATTCTTCCCTACTGCTCCACGTGCCAAAGCCGTCCATCCGCATCGCTTTTTCGGTAATTTCGGCGTCGTTCATAGGTAAGAAACCCTAATCCTAACCCTAACCTGTTTTGAAGCTTAGAATAGCTGTAGTGATGTTGTAGCTACCCGTTCCTTGCCATAGGTAGCGTATCTGCCGTTGACGAAGACACATCGTCTGAATCCTAATGGATACGCATTTTTAGTTTAAGGTGCGGATTTTAGACGCTTAGATTATCTGAAGCTTTCAATGTCGTTTAATGATAGATTGCTGACAAGAATGCTGTTTGACATGTAGAACATGCTGTCTGTTTTTCATTTCGAATACGTATGTAGAATATGAGATTTAGGGTATTTTAGGTATTTGTAGGAAATACTGTATACGTACGTATTTTACTGATATGATTGTCATGATTATTTGCCGTGTACCTATACCAGTTATGCGTGTATGATCTGTTTGGCGAAGAGATTCGCCCTAATGCATATTTTGGCCGACATATGCTATGTAGACTAAAGTGTGTAGACTAAGTGTTTGTATAAATGTTTGTATATGTAAGTATTGCGTAAATGAGGTTGTAGATTAGTGTTGAGATAGGATTCTCAACTACGTTGACGATGTGTATGATTTTCTCCATGTACGTTGTTGAATTGATTCCTTATATATGAAATGCTTGTGTATGGTTAAATTGCCTATGTTGTATCTTATAACATGTTGCTAACATGCTTAAATTAATTGTTATTTCAATTTTATTTATCTCATATGATTACTGATTCACATTACATGTGCTTGGGGCTATACTCTAGTCCAGGAGTCGGTAACAGTTTAGAATTCATTGTTGGATTCTATTCGCCACGAAGGATGTGTATGATGAACCCGAGTCGTACTAGAGTCGTCGGCAGTGGTTAGGCCACACGAAGTGCTTGTGCACTTCATGTCGGTCGATTCAACGTGCGCTCGTGCTAGTCGGACTCATCAAGTAACCCGATTGACCGTTGTATGTTCAATTTGTATTCGTCATAACTGCTTGAACCTAGGGTACTGAACTTACCAGTGATAACCCTGATAACCATGGTACCTTGATCCACTAAGACTCATGAGCCGGGCATGGTGGTATGGGACACTGTGGTCGAGCTGTCGGCCTACGCTGGGGCCACAAACCTCCCCATAGTGACTAGTGAGCAACCCAGACTCGTGGGCAGATTATGGTGGTATGGGACACTATATTCTTGCTGTCGGCCTACACTGATAAGGTGATGGGGAAGCGGAGCAACGAGTGTGTGCAACAGCCCTGATAGCCCTTTGTACTGACCTCGAGCGTACTCTGAGTCTACATGAGGCGACAGCCCTTCTGTAGCAACAAGAGTACAACTAGGCCTGTATTGATAAGGTGATGGGGGAGCGGAGCAACGAGTGCGTGTAACAGCCCTGCCAGCCCTTGCAGTGACCTAGAAATATATCATCGTATGATACTACTAGGAGTGACGACCCTAAACAGGATCCTTGTTGGGAATGATATAAGGGAAGTACCCTAGTTTCCCAATCATGCTGTATGAAAAGGACTAATAACAACTCGGTAATCATATTCATATCGCACTGCATGTGCCTGGAAGATGTGGAGCACTGAGGGAAGAAAGCATGCCGCGGACGTAAGATGGTGTCGTATGAGGGAGTATGTCGGTGAGGGTATCCATCATGTCATTTCATTCTTGCATTAATCACAGTATTTAGGAATGTTTGAATTTCTTGCTTTATCATTATCGCTTGATTGATCTGATAACATGCTAATCTTTGCTCTATGATTTCACTGAGTTAGCTACTCACTCCCACGTTACGGGACGGTGTTGCGCACACCAACCAGTCTCTATTTTAGTTTCAGATGATGGCGATGCTTGTGAAGCAGAGCCAGACTTGATGATGTTGAGGAGGATTTCTCCTATATGCAGGTTTGATCGATGGGGTTATAGGGTTACTGATTAGATGTCAATCCACTTGGTAATTTACCTTTTATTTAAACACCCATGTATATTCTTTTTATTCCATTCTGGAGTATACATGTCTATAGTTAACCTGGTAACATGTTCACACTCTGGAGACTTACAATCAATTATATATTTTATGTATTTATCACAGTCTTCCGTTTGTAAAACTTAACTGTCTCTGGAGTATGATATGTTGTTTTGGCTTAGTCCCAATCTTGTTTAATGCCATTCTACAGACAACATGCATTCATCATTATCTATGTTGCATAAGTGACGTTTTGGAACTCGAGAGTTGAGTTTTTACTCGACCTCCCAATTTTCAGGGCGTCACAAAGAGCTTTTTCCATATTGTCGAAAGGCGCAACAGTCATTAGAGTGGTTCTCCTACGTTGAAATCAAGCATATCCCTCAGTCAAAAAATGCAAGAGCATATGCTTTGGGTAGTTTGGCAGCAGCTTTGTCAGAAAATGCAACAGTCATTAGAGTGGTTCTCTCATAAAGTGATGCTCATTTCACCTAAGGGAAGATGAAATGAGTTGGTTGTTGGAGACAAATGATCAAGAAAACATCTGAAAATAGTAGTATCTGTGTGAAAGTGTTCCGATGTGGCTATGATTGAGTCAGAAAGTGCAATCTGCTCTAGTATGGTAGTATGTCTTCGAACAACAGCGCGGGCCCAAGCACTGTAAAAATCATGAATAGATAGTAGGCCTGCGATTGTGAATCTCCCTGTACTCTAGGGTAATTTCTCAAGAAAGAAGAGTTGCTGAGCTGTTTCAAAGTAGTGAAAAGGGGAAGGTTGAGAGGATCACAATGAGGACGTAAAAATCACATCTTGTGAATTCTACCTGCTCTTTGAAAAAGTCCATTCTCTCCTAGATATCCTGTTAGCATCCTCGGTTCTCTTGTAACCCAGTTATTTGCTGAGATGAAGGTATTTTGTTGATCGAAGGGTTCACAGCGTAGGATCGACCAATGACGTCGTAAATTCATAGGGATAATGGTTTGATTATTGGTGAAAGGGTTATAAATATCCAAGGATTCTTCATTTATCTCTACATGTTTCCAAGAATGAGGAGGAGGTTTCTTCCATCTGGAAGAGGATGGCCAATGCTTTCTTCTAGAAGAGGAGGCTAAAGAACGGACCATGGTGAGAAGAAGTTTTAAATTTTGAAAATATTTGAAGAAGAAGGAAACTAAACGCTAAAAGTTCAGTTTGGTTGTGCAGACCCGTGCAACCAAGATCAGTTACGCGGGTCTGCGAAAAGATCAGAAGGCCTTGCTCAGATAGGGATCTATTGCGCAGGTTCCGTAAATGAAGTTCGTTGCATGAAAAATTGTAAAGAACCAGAGATTTTCTACAGTGCAAGTATGTGGGAAGTGACTGGAGGATTAGGATATTTATACTCAAGGGACTGAGTGCAGTGCACCGGTTTCCATTGCGCATGTCCATGCAAACTTTGTAGAAGAGATTATTTTGATCCTTTTCTTTGATTCTTGGGGAAATAAAGAAAGGATCAAGGGGGCACCTGTTGAGACATAAAAAATGATAAAAGGTTGAAGTAAAGGAAGATAGAAATTGAGAAAGAAAATTGAAGAAAATGAAGAATGAGCTAACTTAAGGATGGTTTATGGGGGTCCGCACAAAGGATATCAGTTGTGCGGAACTGTGCAACCAAATAAGCATTGCACAGGACCGCGCAACCAAAATGGGAACTGCGCAGGTCCGTGGAATGAGTTTCAGGAATGATTCTTCATAAGAGGTCTTAAACACTAAAAGGAGAATCCTATGGTGCAAAAATTGAGGTACCACACATGCGAAGGTCTATAAATACCCACTTCCTTCATTTAGACTGATTGAAGATTTTTGAGAGGAAGCGGAGCAAGAAAGGAGATTGAAGGTGAGAGAGAGGGACGATGGTTTGCGCAGGTCCGCATAACCAACATCGGTTGCACGGGACCACACAACCAGATTGCCCTGCAGTCTATGAAAATAATGGGCAGTTATGCTGCCGTGTTATTTGAAGTCTTCAAGTTCCTTCTGTTCAAGTTTAAAGGAGAATAATCAGTAGGAGGGCATATTCCTCCTAAGTCCTAGGAGATGACTAAAACAAGCATCGAAATGCAGCTGGATTTAATACTTAGCTATGACAGTTGAACTTGCAATAATTCCTTTATTTAAAATAATTTATCTTAGAATCAAGGGATATTTAAAGGATGTAAATGAACTCAGTATTAATAAAGTGTGATGATTGTTTCAAATACTCTTTCTTTGTTAAGTTTAAATAAGTTAATCTTCCCAAATCAGCTGCATTTGTTTCTTGTTCGAAACAGAGATGAAGGAAAAATTCAGGAATGACGACTGGGATCCCACTTACGAATGCCCAAATGGTCTCGGAATGCGATGATTCTAGTTAGAAATTTAAGAGCACTTAAGACTAAAAATTGAACCAATCCGACATCAAATGATGGGTTATAGGCGTCCCCATTGGATTACATGATTTGGAAAGATTAACAAACTATACTGTAAATGATGATCGAAGAGTTCCTACGTGCTTTTGGCATATCGAATAGTCTCTGAGTTAGGCAATTCTAGTGCAAGTTGGAAGCTTGACAAGTAACCATTAAATGAGTTGAAATACTCTAAATTCGACCTCTGAAGAGAGAGTTATGAGGGTTACTATTGGAAAAGGAGATGTAGGAAAAATTCAGGACCGATACCACGATCCAACTTCGGATGCCCAAATGGTCTAGTATATGATGATTCCAGTCAGAAATTTAAGAGCAACTAAGTACCTCTCAAACGACCAAAAATCAACCCAATCTAACATCAAGTGATGAAGTTATAGGTGTGTCTGTTGGATCACGTGATTCGGAAAGATTAACACTTCACATTTTAAAATGATGATAGAAGAGTTCCAACGTGCTTTTGGCATATCGAACGATCTCTGAATTAGGAAATTCTGGTGCAACTTGGAAGCTTGACAAGTTACCATTGCAATGATCTATAATAGTCTAAATTCAACCTCTAAAGAGAGAATTCTAAAGGTTACTCTAGGACAAGGAAATGATGGACAAATTAAGACTGACGACTACGATCTCACTTACGGATGCCCAAATGGTCTCGGAATATGATGATTCTAGTCAGAAATTTAAGAGCACTAAATTACCTTTCAAATGACCAAAAATCGACCAAATCCGGCATCAAATGATGGATTTATAGGCATCTCCTTTGGATCACATGATTAGGAAAGATTAATAATCCATATTGAAAAATGATGATCGAAGAGTCCCAACGAGCGTTTGGCATATCGAACGATCTCTGAATTAGGCAATTCTGGTGCAACTTGGAAGCTTAACAAGTTACCATTGCTATGAACTAAAATAGTCAAAATTTGACCTCGGAAGAGAGAGTTATAAGGGTTACTCTTGAATAAGGAGATGAAGGAAAAATTCAGGAGCGATAACTGCTCCCCCACTTATGGATGCCTAAATGGTCTCGGTATACGACGATTCCAATCAAAAATTTAAAAGCACTAAAGTACCTTTTAGATGACCAAAAATTGACCCAATCCGATGTCAAATGATGGAGTTAAAGGTGTCTCCATTAGATTGCGTGATTTGGAAAGATTAACACTACATATTTCAAAATGATGATTGAAGAGTTCCAACGGGCTTTTGGCATATCGAAGAGTCTCTGAATTAGGCAAATCTGGTGCAACCTGGAAGCTTGACAAGTTACCATTGCAATGACCTGAAATAGTCAAAATTGACCTCTGAAGAGAGAGTTATGAGGGTTAATATTGGATAGGGAGATGACAACAATATTCAGAACCCACGACTGTGATCCCACTTACGGATGCCGAAATGGTCTCAGAATACGATGATTCTAGTCAGAAATTTAAGAGCACTAAAGTAACTTTTAATGACGAAAAATTGACCCAATCTGGAAATGATGGCGTTATAGGCGTCTTCATACGATTGCTTGATTTAGAAAGATTAACAATCCATATTATAAAATGATGATTGAAGTGTTCCAATGTGCTTTTGGCATATCGAGCAGTCTCTGAATTAGGCAATTTTGGTGCAAGTTGGGAGCTTTACAAGTTACCAATGGAATGAGCTAAAATAGTCTAAATTCGACCCTTGAAGAGAGAGTTATGAGGGTTACTATTGGACTAGGAGATGATGAAAAAATTCAGAACCGACGACTGTGATCCCACTTACAGATACCCAAATGGTATAGTATACAATGATTCCATTCAAAAATTTAAGAGCACTAAAGTACATCTCAAATGACCAAAAATCGACCCAATCTGACATCAAGTGATGGAGTATAGGCATTTCCTTTGGAACTCATGATTTGAAAAGATTAACAGTCCACATTTTAAAATGATGATCGAAGAGTTCCAAAGTGCTTTCTGCCTATCGAACGATCTCTGAATTTGGCAATTCTGGTGTAACTTGGAAACTTGACAAGTTACCATTGCAATGAGCTACAATAGTCTAAATTCAACCTCTAAAAAGAGAGTTATGAGGGTTACTATTGGATAAGGAAATGATTGAAAAAGTTAAGACCGACAACTGCGATCTCACTTAAGGATGACCAAATGGTCTCGGAATACGACGATTCCAGTCAGAAATTTAAGAGCACTAAAGTACCTTTCAGACGACCCAAAATTGACCAAATCTACCATCAAAAGATGGATTCAAAGGCATCTTCTTTGGATCACGAGATTAGGAAAGATTAACAATCCATATTGTAAAATGATGATCGATGAGTTCCAACGTGCATTTGGCATATCGAACGATCTCTGAATTAGGCAATTCTGGTGCAAATTGGAAGTTTAACAAGTTAACATTTCTATGAGCTAAAATAGTCAGAAATTGACCTCGGAAGAGAGTTATAAGGGTTACTCTTGGACAAGGAGATGAAGGAAAAATTCAGGAGCGATAACTACTATCCTACTAACGGATGCCCAAATGGTCTCGGTATACAACGATTCTAGTAAAAAATTTAAGAGAACTAAAGTACCTTTTAGAAGACCAAAAATTGACCCAATCCGACGTCAAATGATGGAGTTAAAGGCGTCTTCGTTGGATCACGTGATTTGGAAAGATTAACAATCCATATTTTAAAATGACAATTGAAGAGTTCCAATGTGCTTTTGGCATATTAAATGATCTCTGAATTAGGAAAATCTGGTGCAACCTGGAAGCTTGACAAGTTACCATTGCAAAGAGCTGAAATAGTCTAAATTCGACCTTTGAAGAGAGAGTTATGAGGGTTACTTTTGGACAAGGAGATGAAGGAAAAATTCAGAACCCATAACTGTGATCCCACTTATGGATGCCCAAATGGTCTCGAAATACGAGATTCTAGTCAGAAATTTAAGAGCACTAAAGTGATGGTGTTATAGGCATCTTCATACGATTGCTCGATTTGGAAAGATTAACAATCCGTATTGTAAAATGATGATTGAAGTGTTCCAATGTGCTTTTGGCATATCGAACGGTCTTTGAATTAGGCAATTTTGGTGCAAGTTGGAAGCTTTACAAGTTACCACAGGAATGAGCTGAAATAGTCTAAATTTGACCCTTGAAGAGAGAGTTATGAGAGTTTCTATTGGACAAGGAGATGATGGAAAAATTCAGATTCGACGACCGCGATCCCACTTACGAATGCCCATATGTTCTAGTATACGATGATTCCAGTCGAAAATTTAAGAGCACTAAAGTACCTTTCAAACGACCAAAAATCGACCCAATCTAACATCAAGTGATGGAGTTATAGGCGTTTCCGTTGGAACGCATGATTTGGAAAGATTAACACTCCACATTTTAAAATGACGATTGAAGAGTTCCAACGTGCTTTCTGCATATCGAACGATCTCTAAATTTGGCAATTCTGGTGCAACTTGGAAACTTGACAAGTTACCATTGCAATGAGCTACAATAGTCTAAATTTAACCTCTAAAAAGAGAGTTATGAGGGTTACTATTGGAGAAGGAAATGATTGAAAAATTTAAGACTGACGACTGCGATCTCACTTTCGCATGCCCAAATGGTCTCGGAATATGAAGATTCCAGTTAGAAATTTTAGAGCACTAAAGTACCTTTCAGACAACCCATAATTGACCAAATCTGCTAGCAAATGATGGATTTATAGGCATCTCCTTTGGATCACGCGATTAGGAAAGATTAACAATCCATATTGTAAAACGACGATCGATGAGTTCCAACGCGCATTTGGCATATCGAATGATCTCTGAATTAGGCAATTCTGGTGCAACTTGGAGGCTTAACAAGTTAACATTGCTATGAGCTAAAATAGTCAAAAATTGACCTTGGAAGAGAGAGTTAAGGGTTACTATTAGACAAGGAGATGAAGGAAAAATTCCAGAGCGATGACTACTATCCCACTAACGGATGCCCAAATGGTCTCGGTATACGACGATTCTAGTCAAAAATTTAAGAGAACTAAAGTACCTTTTAGATGACCAAAAATTAACCCATTCCGACGTCAAATGATAGAGTTAAAGGCGTCTCCATTAGATCGCGTGATTTGGAAAGATTAACAATCCATATTTTAAAACGACCATTAAAGAGTTCTAGCATGCTTTTGGCATATTGAACGGTCTCTGAATTAGAAAAATCTGGTGCAACCTGGAAGCTTGACAAGTTACCATTACCAAGAGCTGAAATTGTCTAAATTCGACCTCTGAAGAGAGAGTTATGAGGGTTACTTTTGGACAAGGAGACGATGGAAAAATTCAGAACCCATGACTGTGATCCCACTTATGCATGCCCAAATGGTCTCAAAATACGACGATTCTAGTCATAAATTTAAGAGCACTAAAGTGCATTTTAATGGCCAAAACTTTACCCAATCTGGAATAAAATGATGGCATTATAGGCGTCTTCGTACGATTGCTCAATTTGGAAAGATTAAAAATCCATATAGTAAGATGATGATTGAAGTGTTCCAATGTGCTTTTGGCATATCAAACGGTCTCTGAATTAGGCAATTTTGGTGCAAGTTGGAAGCTTTACAAGTAACCAATGGAATGAGCTGAAATAGTCTAAATTCGACCCTTAAAGAGAGAGTTATGAGGGTTACTATTGGACTAGGAGATGATGGAAAATTTTAAAACCGACGACCGCGATCCCACTTATGGATGTCCAAATGGTCTAGTATATGATGATTCCAGTCAAGAATTTAAGAGCACTAAACTACCTTTCAAATGACCAAAAATTAACCCAATCTGACATCAAGTGATGTAGTTATAGGATTTTTCGTTGGAACGCACGATTTGGAAAGATTAACACTCCACATTTAAAAATGACGATTGAAGAGTTCCAACGTGCTTTCTGCATATCGAACGATCTCTGAATTTGGCAATTCTAGTGCAACTTGGAAACTTGACAAGTTACCATTGCAATGAGCTAGAATAGTCTAAATTTAACCTCTAAAAAGAGAGTTATGAGGGTTACTATTGGAGAAGGAAATGATTGAAAAATTTAAGACTGACGACTTCGATCTCACTTACGGATGCCCAAATGGTCTCAGAGTATGACGATTCCAGTCAAAAATTTGAGAGCACTAAAGTACTTTTCAGACAACCCAAAATTGACCTAATCTACCATCAAATGATGGATTTATACGCATCTCCTTTGGATCACGTGATTAGGAAAGATTAACAATCCATATTGTAAAATGACGATCGATGAGTTCCAACGCACATTTGGCATATTGAACGATCTCTAAATTAGGCAATTTTGGTGCAACTTGGAGGCATAACAAGTTACCATTGCTATGAGCTAAAATAGTCAAAAATTGACCTCAAAAGAGAGAGTTATAAAGGGTTACTCTTGGACAAGTAGATGAAGGAAAAATTAAGGAGTGATGACTACTATCCCACTAACGGATGCCCAAATGGTGTCGGTATACGCTGATTCCAGTCAAAAATTTAAGAGAACTAAAGTACTTTTTAAAATAGTCTAAATTCAACCTATAAAAAGAGAGTTATGAGGGTTACTATTGGAGAAGGAAATGATTGAAAAATTTAAGACCGACGACTACGATCTCACTTACGGATGCCCAAATGGTCTCAGAATATGACTATTCCAGTCAGAAATTTAAGAGCACTAAAGTACCTTTTAGACAACCCAAAATCGACCTAATCTACCATCAAATGATGGATTTATAGGCATCTCCTTTGGATCACGCGATTAGGAAAGATTAACAATCCATATTGTAAAATGACGATCGATGAGTTCCAACGCACATTTGGCATATTGAACGATCTCTGAATTAGGCAATTTTGGTGCAACTTGGAGGCTTAACAAGTTACCATTACTATGAGCTAAAATAGTCAAAAATTGACCTCGGAAGAGAGAGTTATAAGGGTTACTCTTGGACAAGGAGATGAATGAAAAATTCAGGAGCGATGACTACTATCCCACTAACGGATGCCCAAATGGTGTCGGTATACGATTATTCCAGTCAAAAATTTAAGAGATCTAAAGTACCTTTTAGATGACCAAAAATTGACCTAATCTGACGTCAAATGATGGAGTTAAAGGCATCTCTGTTGGATCGCGTGATTGGAAAGATTAACAATCCATATTTTAAAATGACAATTGAAGAGTTCCAACATGCTTTTGGCATATCGAACGGTCTCTGAATTAGGAAAATCTGGTGCAACCTAGAAGCTTGACATGTTACCCATTGAGGCATAAAAAAATATTCCATGTCCGTGGTATTTTGGTAAATTCCATGTCCGGGGTATTTTGGTAAAATCCATGTTCAGGGGTATTTTGGTAAAATCCCAGTTCCAGGGGTAGTTTATGTATTTTGATAACATTCCAGTTTCAGGGGTAGTTTAGGTATTTTGATAACATTCCATGTCTTGAGGTATTTTGGTAAGAATCCAACTCCAGGGGTAGTTTAGGTATTTTGATAGCATTCCATGTCTAAGGGGTAGTTTAGGTATTCTAGTAAAAGGGATTGAAAACGGTAGTTTGGTAAAAAAGGGTGCAAAGGTGTCATTTGAAAGAAGAAAGGTGGTACACCACCATTTAAGAGGGAGCTTGGTGGTCACCATGGTTTAAGGAAAGAGAAAGTCCATATGTAAAGAGATAGGTGGTGGTGATCACCACTCTGTAAGAGTGGTGGGGCCTATAAATACCCCACTCCCACTCCATTTGAGAGGTTGGATCAGATTGGATCAGTCGGTGGGCCAAAGAAATGAGAGAGAGAAGGAAGTCCTTGTGCGAACTGAAGTTGCTTGCGCCTAGTCGCACAACAGAAGTCTCTCGGGTGCAGCCGCGCAACTGAAGAGGAGATGGCCTTTGTGCCACTTTTCAAGGTGACTTGAAAAAGATCCTTTGCGCAGCCCCGCGCAACAGGTGTGGGCGATTTCCCATACACCATACGTCCCATAATGCTGTCCACGCAACCAACGACCGCACAACGAGTCTAAGTTTCAGTAAGGCATAAACAAAGAAGAAACCATTTTCTTCTTTCAACTGTGCTACTGGTGGGGCCCAGTACGGTCATCTTTTGAGGGATCCACACCGTCCAATATCTTCCTCTCGAGATTTCTACTGTGAAAGGTGATTTTTTATTGTCTATTGATGTGGCCCACCTAGATAATCAAGCCTTAAAAGCCACCGAACGGTCCTTTTCTAATCGTTGTAGAGACAATATGACTGGACATGGTCACCAAAGCTCAGCATCACCTTGATTGTTCTTTCCCCCTCTATTTGATGGATGACTCGGATCAGTCCCTCTCTGTGTCATGGTGGTCCACAACGTACGGATGGAAGCTTTGTTTTGCAACAAAGTCGACGTACGTCGACTCTGCAAATTTTGATGGCCCACTTATTGAACTTAAGTGGAAAATCCACTCCGTCCGTTGGGTTGAAGGCGAAAAACTGTCCGGGATGGGCTGTTTCTGGAGTAGAATTGGTGTGGTCCACATGATCTTTTAAACCACCATCCATCCCGTGTTCAATGGCTGGGATTCTGCAATCGACTACATGGAGATGAAAGGACATCTAGGAAAGGGTAACGCCCATCCTCTGAAGAGAATGGACAGCTCAGATCATTCAATGGAGCAACGAATGGGCCACACTACAAAAAAAGTGGTGAGCGTGGGAAGGACGCTGTGCATTTTGAGAAATGAAGGAGTTGGTCAGCAGGCGCTGACCGACTTTAGTAAATCTCGTGCATGGCCGGTGCACTTGGATGTCATGTACATGCGATGTACATGTGGTCCCGATGTGACATTCGTGGGAAATCTGCTCTATCCATACGCTTTGTCATTGCATTTAACACGTTGGGACCAAATCTAAAGCATATCCAAATATCAGGCGGGCCCCAAATCATGATTTCAGGGGCTGATTTGTCAGTTTGGCCATTTCTACAAGGATTCAGGAGCTGAAATTTGACATGTACGGGTAATTTGTGGTTCTAAGGTTGCACATAAAGTTTTGGTCCGAACGGATGGTGGCAACCCCTTGATCTCACATTTCGGGAGACTTTTCAGGCCCGTTTAACATGATCAACCTGATTTCTCCAGGGCCTGGCCATACTTCAATGGCTTGCTTCATATTTTAAGGAAGAATGACTAGAAGGATGCTCCATCTCATTGAAGACTGGCTGATCAAATCAGCAATTCCTCCTAAGTACCTAGTAGATGACCAAAATAGCGTTATTATGCTATCGAAATTTCCATCGAACTATCTTCTCTTTTATTTAGTACATTATATTAATTGTACTTTATTTTCAGAATCAAGGGAATCAGAGGATGTAAATAAACTCAAATAAATGTGATGAATGTTCTCTCATTCATTCTTTGTTATCATTGAATAAATCCCCCAAATGAAACGCATTTGTTTTCTCGTCGAAACATTACCATTGCAAAGAGCTAAAATAGTCTAAATTCGACCTCTGAAGAGAGAGTTATGAGGGTTACTATTGGACAAGGAGATGATGGAAAAATTTAAAACCCATGACTGTGATCCCACTTACGGATGCCCAAATGGTCTCGAAATACGATGATTCTAGTCAGAAATTTAAGAGCATTGACTACTATCCCATGACTGTGATCCCACTTATTAATCCTTTATAGGCATCTCCTTTGGATCATGCAAAAAATTCGGGAGCGATGACTACTATCCCACTAACGGATGCCCAAATGGTGTCGGTATCCGATGATTCCAGTCCAAAATTTAAGAGAACTAAAGTACCTTTTAGATGACCAAAAATTGATCCAATCCGACGTCAAATGATGGAGTTAAAGGCGTCTCCGTTGGATCGCATGATTTAGAAAGATTAACAATCCATATTTTAAAATGACGATTGAAGTGTTCCAACGTGCTTTTGGCATATCGAACGGTCTCTCAATTTGGAAAATCTGGTGCAACCTGGAAGCTTGACAAGTTACCTTTACAAAGAGCTGAAATAGTCTAAATTCGACCTCTGAAGAGAGAGTTATGAGGGTTACTATTAGACAAGGAGATGATGGAAAAATTCAGAACCCACGACTGTGATCCCACGTACGGATGCCCAAATGGTCTCCAAATATGACGATTCTATTCAGAAATTTAAGAGCACTAAAGTACCTTGCAATGGCCAAAAATTTACCCAATCTGGAATAAAATGATGGTGTTATAGGCGTCTTCATACGATTGCTCGATTTGGAAAGATTAACAATCCATATTGTAAAATGATGATTGAAGTGTTCCAATGTGCTTCTTGGCATATCAAACGGTCTTTGAATTAGGCAATTTTGGTGCAAGTTAGATGCTTTACAAGTTATCAATGGAATGAGCTGAAATATTTTAAATTCGACCCTTGAAGAGAGAGTTATGAGGGTTACTATTGGACAAGGAGATGATGGAAAAATTCAGAACTGATGACCGCGATCCCACTTACGGATGCACAAATGGTCTAGTATACGACGATTCCAGTAAAAAATTTAAGAGCACTAAAGTACCTTTCAAATGACCAAAAATACACCCAATCTAACATCAAGTGATGGAGTTAAAGCCTTTTCCGTTGGAACGCATGATTTGGAAAGATTAACACTCCACATTTTAAAATGACGATTGAAGAGTTCCAACATCCTTTCTGCATATCGAACAATCTCTGAATTTGGCAATTCTGGTGCAACTTGGAAACTTGACAAGTTACCATTGCAATGGGCTACAATAGTCTAAATTCAACCTCTAAAAAGAGAGTTATGAGGGTTACTATTGGAGAAGGAAATGATTAAAAAATTTAAGACCGACAACAACGATCTCACTTACGGATGCCGAAAGGTCTCGAAATATGACGATTCCAGTCAGAAATTTAAGAGCACTAAAGTACCTTTCAGATAACCCAAAATCGACCAAATCTGCCATCAAATGATGGATTAATAGGCATCTCTTTTATATCACGTAATTAGCAAAGATTAACAATCATATTGTAAAATGACGATCGATGAGTTCCAACGCGCATTTGGCATATCGAACGATCTCTGAATTAGGAAATTATGGTGCAACTTGGAAGCATAACAAGTTACCATTGCTATGAGCTAAAATAGTCAAAAATTGATGACAAGGAGATGAAGGAAAAATTCAGGAGCGATGACTACTATCCCACTAACGGATGCCCAAATGGTGTCGGTATACGACGATTCCAGTCAAAAATTTAAGAGAACTAAAGTACCTTTTAGATGACCAAAAATTCACCCAATCCGATGTCAAATGATGGAGTTAAAGGCGTCTCCGTTGGATCGTGTGATTTAGAAAGATTAACAATCCATATTTTAAAATGAGGATTGAAGTGTTCCAGCGTGCTTTTGGCATATCGAACGGTCTCTAAATTTGGAAAATCTGATGTAACCTGGAAGCTTGACAAGTTACCTTTACAAAGAGCTGAAATAGTCTAAATTCGACCTCTGAAGAGAGAGTTATGAAGGTTACTATTAGACAAGGAGATGATGGAAAAATTCAGAATCCACGACTGTGATCCCACTTACGGATGCCCCAATGGTCTCGAAATACGACGATTCTAGTCAAAAATTTAAGAGCACTAAAGTACCTTTTAATGGCAAAAAATTGACCGAATCTGGAATAAAATGATGGCGTTATTGGCGTCTTTGTACGATTGCTTGATTTAGAAAGATTAACAATCCATATAGTAAGATGATGATTGAAGTGTTCCAATCTACTTTTGGCATATCAAACGGTCTCTGAATTAGGAAATTTTGGTGCAAGTTGGAAGCTTTACAAGTAACCAATGGAATGAGCTGAAATAGTCTAAATTTGACCCTTGAAGAGAGAGTTATGAGGGTTACTATTGGACTAGGAGATGATGGAAAATTTTAAAACCGACGACCGCGATCCCACATACGGATGTCCAAATGGTCTAGTATACGACGATTCCAGTCGAGAATTTAAGAGCACTAAAGTACCTTTCAAATGACCAAAAATTGACCCAATCTGACATCAAATGATGGAGTTATAGGCTTTTCCGTTGGAACGCACGATTTGGAAAGATTAACACTCCACATTTAAAAATGACGAATGAAGAGTTCCAACGTGCTTTCTGCATATCGAATGATCTCTGAATTTGGCAATTCTGGTGCAACTTGGAAACTTGACAAGTTACCATTGCAATGAGCTATAATACTCTAAATTCAACCTTTAAAAAGAGAGTTATGAGGGTTACTATTGGAGAAGGAAATGATTGAAAAATTTAAGACCGATGACTGCGATCTCACTTACGGATGCCCAAATGGTCTCGGAATATGACGATCCCAGTCAGAAATTTAAGAGCACTAAAGTACCTTTCAGACAACCTAAAATCGACCAAATCTACCATCAAATGATGGATTTATAGGCATCTCCTTTGGATCACGCGATTAGGAAAGATTAACAATCCATATTGTAAAATGACGATTGATGAGTTCCAACGCGCAGTTGGCATATCGAACGATCTCTGAATTAAGCAATTCTGGTCCAACTTGGAGGCTTAACAAGTTACCATTGTTATGAGTTAAAATAGTCAAAAATTGACCTCGGAAGAGAGAGTTATAAGGGTTACTCATTGGACAAGGAGATAAAGGAAAAATTCGGGAGCGATGACTACTATCCCACTAATGGATGCCCGAATGTTGTTGGTATACGACGATTCCAGTCAGAAATTTAAGAGAACTTAAGTACCTTTTAGATGACCAAAAATTGACCCAATCTGACGTCAAATGATGAAATTATAGGCGTCTCCGTTGGATCGTGTGATTTGGAAAGATTAACAATCCATATTTTAAAATGACGATTGAAGTGTTCCAGCATGCTTTTGGCATATCGAACGGTCTCTAAATTTGGAAAATCTGGTGCAACCTGGAAGCTTGACAAGTTACCTTTACAAAGAGCTGAAATAGTCTAAATTCGACCTCTGAAGAGAGAGTTATGAGGGTTACTATGGGACAAGGAGATGATGGAAAAATTTAGAATCCACGACTGTGATCCCACTTACGGATGCCCAAATGGTCTCGAAATACGACGATTCTAGTAAAAAATTTAAGAGCACTAAAGTACCTTTTAATGGCAAAAAATTGATCGAATCTGGAATAAAATGATGGCGTTATTGGCGTCTTTGTACGATTGCTCGATTTAGAAAGATTAACAATCCATATAGTAAGATGATGATTGAAGTGTTCCAATCTACTTTTGGCATATCAAACGGTCTCCGAATTAGGAAATTTTGGTGCAAGTTGGAAGCTTTACAAGTAACCAATGGAATGAGCTGAAATAGTCTAAATTTGACCCTTGAAGAGAGAGTTATGAGGGTTACTATTGGACTAGGAGATGATGGAAAATTTTAAAACCGACGACCGCGATCCCACTTACGGATGTCCAAATGGTCTAGTATACAACGATTCCAGTCGAGAATTTAAGAGCACTAAAGTACCTTTCAAATGACCAAAAATTGACCCAATCTGACATCAAGTGATGGAGTTATAGGCTTTTCCGTTGGAACGCACGATTTGGAAAGATTAACACTCCACATTTAAAAATGATGAATGAAGAGTTCCAACGTGCTTTCTGCATATCGAATGATCTCTGAATTTGGCAATTCTGGTGCAACTTGGAAACTTGACAAGTTACCATTGCAATGAGCTATAATACTCTAAATTCAACCTTTAAAAAGAGAGTTATGAGGGTTACTATTGGAGAAGGAAATGATTGAAAAATTTAAGACCGATGACTGTGATCTCACTTACGGATGCTCAAATGGTCTCGAAATATGACGATCCCAGTCAGAAATTTAAGAGCACTAAAGTACCTTTCAGACAACCTAAAATCGACCAAATCTACCATCAAATGATGGATTTATTGGCATCTCCTTTGGATCACACGATTAGGAAAGATTAACAATCCATATTGTAAAATGACGATCGATGAGTTCCAACGCGCAGTTGGCATATCGAACGATCTCTGAATTAGGCAATTCTGGTCCAACTCGGAGGCTTAAAAGTTACCATTTCTATGAGTTAAAATAGTCAAAAATTGACCTCGGAAGAGAGAGTTATAAGGGTTACTCATTGGACAAGGAGATAAAGGAAAAATTTGGGAGCGATGACTACTATCCCACTAACGGATGCCCGAATGTTGTCGGTATACGACGATTCCAGTCAGAAATTTAAGAGAACTTAAGTACCTTTTAGATGACCAAAAATCGTCGACCCAATCTGACGTCAAATGATGGAGTTATAGGCGTCTCCGTTGGATCGTGTGATTTGGAAAGATTAACAATCCATATTTTAAAATGACGATTGAGGAGTTCTAGCGTGCTTTTGGCATATCGAACGGTCTCTGAATTCAGAAAATCTGGTGCAACCTGGAAGCTTGACAAGTTACCATTGCAAAGAGCTAAAATAGTCTAAATTCAACCTCTGAAGAGAGAGTTATGAGGGTTACTATTGGACAAGGAGATGATGGAAAAATTCATAACCCACGACTATGATCCCACTTACGGATGCCCAAATGGTCTCGAAATACGACGATTCTATTAAGAAATTTAAGAGCTCTAAAGTACCTTTTAATGACCAAAAAATGACCCAATGTAGAATAAAATGATGGCATTTTAGGCGTCTTTGTTCGATTGCTCGATTTGGAAAGATTAATAATCCGTATTGTAAAATGATGATTGAAGTGTTCCAATGTGCTTTTGGCATATCGACCGGTCTCTGAATTAGGCAATTTTGGTGCAAGTTGGAAGCTTTACAAGTTACCAATGGAATGAGCTGAAATAGTCTAAATTTGAGCCTTGAAGAGAGAGTTATGAGGGTTACTATTGGACAAGGAGATGATGAAAAAATTCTGAACCGATGACAGCGATCCCACTTATGGATGCCCAAATGGTCTAGTATACAACGATTCCAGTCAAAACTTTAAGAGCACTAAAGTACCTTTCAAATGACCAAAAATCAACCCAATCTGACATCAAGTGATGGAGTTATAGGCGTTTGCGTTGGAATGCATGATTTGGAAAGATTAACACTCCTCATTTTAAAATAACGATTGAAGAGTTCCAACATGCTTTCTACATATCGAACTATCTCTGAATTTGGCAATTCTAGTGCAACTTGGAAACATCCTCCCCTTCATCTCTAAGGTAGATCAGCTTATTCTTTAAATACTAATCATAAATCTATTTTATGTCAGAAGGTATTCGGATTCAATTGCAAGTTACAATCAAATGGCAATTTCCACAAGAGAAGTGAGCTTCCGTTTCACTTCAACTGGATTTCTAATTGAGTATGTGCCGAACCAAGCCCCCGCGTGCACAACACAACTTTTCGTGTGCAAGAATAACATGACCCGAACAACCGCTGGGGTTGTGTCTGTTTCACCCCAATCGATGGACGGCGATAACGGTTAGACTATCGTGGTGTCCCAAAAAATGAGAGTACGAAATGTAAGAAACTCTCGGGTAAATTTATTTTTGTCAAAAGTCAGAAGACCGGTTACTCGCAATGCAGCTAAGAAGTATCCCAAACTTGCTCCTCCTGAGATATATCCCGAGCGGACGGCTCCGTAATTGGCCTCGGGCAACTTTTCAGCTTTAGTAGCCCTAAGGACTAGATGGACGAAAGAACAGAAAGGCAAAGCTGTAATGGCAAGTTCACCAGTATCCGTGTCCCCGCATATAAATTCGTCGACGACCGCACCACCCCAATCGATTAATAGCACTAGAAGCGTGGCAAAGTCGAACAAGACTCCATCTTCTCCTCTCTTCATGAGTCCTGTTACACTGCCATACTCTGACCTCATTCCAGCTACAGTTTCATCTAAGAGTGGGGAAGCCGCGGTACACGTGACTGAGACAAATCAGAACAATATGCCAACCACGCAAGATCGTATCTATGAGATGGAAGCAGCCCAAAGAGCACTGATGGAAGAATGCGAACACCTTAGGGAGGCCCTGGCAGCCCTTGCACACAAAGTAGCTCAGATGGTACCCCAACAAATATGGGCACGACGAATGGACAGGGAAACCAGCCTGAAGGCTCTTATCCGCTAGGGGTAGGATCATGAGGGTCTATTCCAGCCACAAGAACCATAACACAAGATGATATAAGACAAGTCATCGAAGAAGCAGTGAGAGTAGAGAGAGAACGTGAAAGTATTGGCCGCTTCTGATACCGATCACCATACCCGAGGGAGGTAGAGGATGTCCCATTCCCGGCCAACTTTAAACATCCAGATTTTCAGAAGTTTAATGGAGAAGGATTACCGGAGGAACATCTGATGCACTTCATTACCAGCATGGGAAATTTCTCTACGATTCCGCAGTATTGCTTGAGGTTGTTCGGATCATCGCTGACGCACAAAGCATTTCAGTGGTATTCCAACCTGGCACTGGGGTCGATAAAAACTTGGGAGAAAATGCAGGACGCCTTTATGTCGAACTTCTTCTCTTCAGAACGTGATGTTAGTATTACAGAATTGGCCTCCATATGGTAGAGGGAAGGAGAACCAGTAGCGAAGTTCATAGACAAATGGAAAATATTGGGTGCCTCGTGTAGACAGCTACCAGAGGAAAAGGAACAGGTTAGAATGTACCTGAATTCTATGAAAACAGGAATTAATGATATCAGGACGTTTCGTGATCTAGCTACTAAAGCCCATGTCTTAGAATTAATGACTCGTAAAATGCCAGCATTTCGCCATGAGATAGCCAGAAAGGCGCCCGGCAGGATGAATGTGAATACTGTTGATCGCGATAGTAAGAGTAAAAATGTAAGGGATTCAAGGGAGAGGAGGTCGGAACGAAGAGAAGGATGGAGCCAGTCAAGGAGTAGAAATAATGAGAAAAGACCTCGAATGCTTAATTCACATGAAGGGTTTGATTTCGATAAAGAAGATGTCATTCCTATGATGAAACAGTGGCTAAAAGCTGACACGATAGAATTACCAGAGCCCAAGCGTCCCAAAGATGTGACAAAGACCAGAGAAAGAGATTTTTACCATTACCATTGCTTGGTGGGACATCCGACAGAGAATTGCTATACACTAAAATGTATAATACAACAACTGATAGAGAAGGGTGAGATAGTGACCAGTGAGAGGAAAGAAAAGAGCACGAGGGCCACAGTAAACATGCTCACCGCCCTAGAAGGGGCCCAAAAGGCAAGAGAAAAGGAAGACCGAAAGTGACAAAGAAGGTAGCAGTAATTATGTTACGATCGGGAAAGAAGACGATAAGCCCTGTGAAGCAGAAGGTAGAGGTCGTAAGAAAAGAAGCTGCTGAAAGATTGATCAGTGGTGATAGAAATGAGGAGAGAGGTGAAACAGCGAGAGTGACTTACGATGTGGTCAATCATTTCAAAGGTATACCGGCACGGTTAAGCATCTATGATGCGCTCAAGTTGTCGGAAGAATTTTGACAGAGTTTGGTCCAAGCACTGTCTAACCATGATGTTTGAAAAAATTTACTGACAAAAATGAGATGCAAAGAGCACGGAAAATAAGCAAATAGCCTGCCAGCCATCTCATTCTCTGATGAGGATTTGATCTGCGAGATGGAGCATAACAGGCCATTAATGATAGAAGGCCATATTGGTGGGAAGAAGGTTAAACGGATTATGATAAATAACAGATCTGTAGTGAATCTCTTACCACTTTCGATGTTATGTAAGCTGGGCTATCGTCGCTCCGATCTACGCTGTAAAGGAATGATGATACAAGGCTTTAATCAAGACGGGCAACGGGCATTTGGAAAGATTATAGTGATACTAGAAATAGGAGAACTAATTACCGACGTTATATGCCACGTTATAAACGCCGTGACAACGTACAACCTTCTCCTGAGAAGGCCATGGATACATCAGTACAACATTGTACCTTCCACTTTGCATCAATGCTTCAAATACTGTAAGGATGAGAGACAGTATAAAGTAATCGCTGATGCGAGGCCATATACGGAAGCAGAGTCTTTCTTTGCGGACGTTAGTTACTATAAAGGGTTCGCTGAAGAACCAAGAAATAATGAAGAGAATATAGCGTTGAAAGACATTCAAGCAAACGATGTCAGGGGAGAAAGGGATGAATCCTCCAAAACTGCAGACATAAAGAAGAAATTCTATTTTGTACCAAAGCGTTTGAGGCAACCAGGACAGCCACCACTAACCTTGTTGTCACCAGAGCAATTAAAAATTTTGCAGTCTAATTATACAGTGCCACTGCCTAGCTTTGAAAGGTGTAAGCCGTTCTTAATAGCCCCGGGAAGGTTTCAAGTCAAGGCCAGTGCAAGATACCCCGAACCAATAGAATTCTACACCGCAGTAAAAACAAGGGTTAAAGAGGAAGTTGGAAATAACATACACTGCGGTAAGTTAACTCTAAAAAATCTAGAAAGATACAGCTTGGTAAGCAAGAAAATCATGAGAAGCATGGGTTTTGACTGTGAAGAACCCATGAGACTAAATTATAGGAGGGGAATTTAGATCTCCCTCGGGGTTGATCAGGAAAAGCAAAGAAAATTCCAAAGATTGGGGGCAGAATCGTCAGTAAATATGATTACAGCCGCACAAGCATCAGAAGAAGATTCTAAGATAGTCATATATATCCTGAAGCAGCTCCGAAGCAGATGGAAGACGGGGGGCAGCCAACGATACACAGTTTGTGAAAAGTAAACTTGGGTACAGAAGAAGAACCCCGGAATACATTTATCAGTAGCGGTCTCTCTAAACAAGAATCTGAGAAATATTTCCAATTGCTTAAAGAAAATAAAGATGTCTTCGCCTGGACGTATGCCGAGATGCCAGGTTTAGAACCTTCTGTAGCGATGCACCGATTAAATATTTTCAAGGAGAAAAGACCGGTTAAACAGGCACAGAGGCGATTTCACCCAGACCTAATTCCATTGATCGAAGAAGAGGTCAGCAAGCTGATTAAAGTGGGGTTTATCAGAGAAGTCAAGTATCCTAGGTGGATATCGAACTGTCCCCATAAAAAAGAAAAATGGACAAATCAGAGTGCGCATTGACTTCAGAGATTTGAACGAGGCTTGTCCAAAAGATGATTTTGCTCTACCTATAACAGAGTTGTGATTGATAGAACAACTCAGTATGTTGTTATGTCCTTTATGGATGGCTACGCAGGATGCAATCAGATTAGAATGGAACCTGAAGATGAAGAAGTGACGGCATTCAGAACGCCGCTTGGAATTTATTGCTATAAAGTCATGTTGTTCGATCTAAAAAATGCCGGGACAACATATCAAAGAGCAATGCAGAATATCTTCCAAGACATGATGCACAAACATGTTGAGTGCTAAGTCGATGACTTGGTGGTCAGATCAGGGGACCATCAGGAGCATCATGAACATTTGGCATCAGTTTTCCGTTGATTAAGAAAGAAGCAATTGAAGATGAATCCAGCCAAATGCGCTTTTGGAGTATCCTTAGGAAATTTTCTTAATTTCGTTATACGGCATAGGGGTATCGAAATCGATCCTGAGAAAGTCAAAGCCATTCAAAATATGCCACCACCAGCAATGATAAAAGAATTGAAAAGTTTGTAAGGAAAATTGGCGTATATTCGTCGTTTCATCTCAAACCTATAGCAGGAAGATGCCAGCCGTTCTCTCATTTGATGAAGAAAGATGTAGAGTTTGTATGGGATCAAGCTTGTCAGAATGCATTTGACTCGATAAAGGAATTGTTGAAGCAGCCACCGGTACTCACAACTTCGATAAGAGGGAAACCGCTTATTTTATACATATATGCAGCTGAGAATTCCTTAGGTGCTTTGTTGGCTTAAGTAAATGAAGCCGGGAAAGAGGCCGCTCTCTATTATCTTAGTCGAACATTGATGGAGGCTGAATGCAATTATTCTCCAATTGAGAAGAAATGTCTAACGCTAGTATTCGCAGTCCAAAAGCTGAGACATTATTGTCTCTCTCATGATATAACCTTGATCTCAAGAGCAGATCCGATCAAGTTTTTAATGACAAGGTTGATGTTATCGGGAAGACTGGCCAAATGGATACTGTTGCTTTCAGAATATACTATTACTTATGAACCAGCTAAAGTTGTAAAGGGACAGGCAGTGGCAGATTTCCTCGCAGCACACCCCGTTACAAAATGTGAGACTATTGCTGACGATTTTCTAGACGAGCAGGTTATGCTGGCTGAGTCGCAAAGCTCATGGCAAATGTACTATGACGGTGCGGCATGAGCATCAAGAGCAGGGGCAGGGGTGATATTCATTACTCCTCAAGGTGACTTGTTACCATACTCTTTCACGATAGGCACTGTGTGCATGAATAATGAGGTTGAATACAGAGCCCTCATTATTGGGATGGAAATGGCTCAACAGATGGGGATAAAGATTTTGCATATCTTCAGGGATTCCAAATTGATTATAAATCAGTTGACAACGGAATTCGAGGTGAGAAAGCAAGAACTCTTACCCTATTGCCGGAAAGTACAACAGTTGCTAGAACAGTTCGGTCATGTAGAAATCAAATACATCCTGCGGTCTGAAAATGCAAAAGCAGATGCGTTAGCAAGTTTGGCAGCAGCTCTGTCCTGCCCTAATCGGAGCCCTCTCCAAGTAACTATAGAAGAAAGAAGATTTTTTCCGTCTTCAGAGGTCATTGAAGAAGTCATCGAGACACTTTCGGTGTCATGTTTAGAAATAACGATGGATGATTGGCTTCAACCTTTCGTTGATTACCTCAAGTACAATATCTTACCGGAAGATCAGGTGTAGAAATAGCAGATCAAGCAGTGGTAGAATAGGTTCATCATATGCAGTGAAGTGTTGTACAGAAAATCGTATAATAGGATGTTGCAACGTTGTTTAGACAAACAAAAAGCAGATCAAATATTGCGGGAAGTGCACTCTGGTGAATGTGGAGCACATCAAGCGGGCAGAAATCTATTCCATAGAATACAT
Source organism: Magnolia kwangsiensis (assembly GCA_037074715.1). NCBI lineage: Eukaryota > Viridiplantae > Streptophyta > Magnoliopsida > Magnoliales > Magnoliaceae > Magnolia > Magnolia kwangsiensis. The sequence goes on along the minus strand of CM073575.1, from coordinate 75,080,352 downwards.
CAAATGGGTTATTATTGGCCCACCATGTTCAAAGATGCAATAGATTATGCGAAGCGATGTCATGAATGCCAAATTCATGGAGATGTTATACACATTCCCCCGAAAGACTTGCACCAGTCCGTTAGTTCTTGGCCTTTCTCTGCTTGGGAACTTGACGTAATTGGTCCTATCAACCCGCCTTCATCCAAAGGAAAGCAGTATATTCTGGTAGCAACCAATTATTTCTTCAAATTGACTGAAGCAGTTGCTTTGCATCATGTTAAGGAAAAGGATGTGCTTAATTTCATTCACCACGCCATAATATACCGGCATGGTATTTCAAAAAAAATTGTTACGGATAATGGCACTCCCTTCCAAAACAAAGGCATGGAAAAGTTATGTTAGAAATTCAGCATTCAGCATTCATTTTCAACTCCTTATTATCCACCGGCCAACGGATTAGCAGAGGCGTTTAATAAAATGATAGTCAAAATACTGAAAAAGACAGTGACAGGAAACAAACGCGATTGGGACGACAAATCACAAGAAGTATTATGGGCATATAGAACTACTCATCGCACAACAACAAGAGAAACACCGTATTCACTGGTCTATGGCGTTGAGGTAGTCATCCTGATTGAAATACAAGTAGCATCGCTCAGGGTGGCAGTGTATCAGTCCATAACGGAGGATGAGAATGCAAAGATAAGGTTGAAAGAGTTATACTTGCTCGATGAGAAACGCGTAGCCGCGCAGCAGCGGTTGCAATCATATCAAGCAAGAATATCAGCCACTTTTGATAAACGGGTTAAATACCGTTCTTTCAAAAGCGGGACATGGTGCTTATGTTGAAAAGACCGATAGTGATCACCCATACAATAGGGGGCAATTTCGAGCCCAAATGGGATGGGCCATATATAACAAGCGAAGTATACTCCAATGGGGCATACAGAATAGTAAATCAAGATGGACAGGGTATCAGTGTACCGGTCAATGCTCGCTTGATCAAAAGATATCATCCCTAGCGACGCTGTTGATTTTGATCTAGAATATTATTGGCATAATGATTCTACATCAAAAGGGGGCAAGAATGGACAAGATCATGTCTATGTATCATTAAATGAATAAAAGAAGAAATTTGCAAGCATATCGAGACTATATTCCATCAGTATTGCAAAGAAAAATTGTTATCATCAAGCGAGCTCTGTAGAACTCTGTTTAAATTGATATCATCACCAAGCTAATACATTACTAACAAGGACAGATGGATATTCTTGAAGATATTTGCAAAGGTGATGATGTATCAATTTTAGTCAGAGGTGGTTATTAGTCTTGTGACGACAATGATCGTACTTAGAGATGGCTACTATTCTCGCGATGACAACGATCGCACCTACTACCCACTATTATCTATTAAGATATTTTAAGGCAGTCTAGCCAAAATCCTTAAAAGGGTCCAGATCCTAAAGAAGGGCAAAATCTTAAAAAACAGCTAAACCCTAAAAGGATCAAGCTCTAAAAGAGCCAGGAGCTCTAAAATAGATCAAGCTCTAGAAGGTCCAGCCATGCATAAGAACTATCAAGATCGCCATTCGAGCAGCAGCAAGAAGCCAGTGGCCCTAAAAAGGTCGTGAAGGCCATCGTATGCATACCCATGCGGGCAGCTGATGGAGCCAGTGACTAAAAGTCCCCAACGACCAGTCATGCGAAACCCCCATGCCGTCTGTATAGCTTTCCTATGGCGTCACGGGGAACGGAGGAAAGTACCCTCCCGTGAATGGGCTCGACCTTGCAGATGAAGAAAATGAGGGCTGTAGTGTGAGCTTTAGATAGGCCAACCATTTATAAGATTTATGGTTCGATTCCTGTACTAACTCATGAGGAAGGGCTTAAACCTACTCATCGACGGACCGACAACTATGGATTTAGTACCCCAAAGGTAGCCTAACGAGCTCTGTGAACTCTAGAGAGTTACCGTGGCCAACCCTGTGCATAAAACCAACCGAGTTCACCGCCCCGGTAGCTACACTGGGCCGCTCTGATGGATCACGGTTTGTGAACTCCTTAGGCAGTGAGAAGCCTAGTGAACTCCTAAGAGTTATAGAGGCCATCACATGAGACCCAGCTCCACTACTCAAGAGCTTAAACTATGTGTGACTAACTAAACTGAAATATAGTACCACCAATTAAGACGAAGATCATTTAGGAGACCCTTACTAACAACGTGTATATATATATATATATATATATGTGTGTGTGTGTGTGTGTGTGTGTGTGTGTGTGTGTGTGTGTGTGTGTGTGTGTGTGTGTGTGTGTGTGTAAAAAGATACAGTATGATAAAAATGAAGTAAGAGAAAATTTATTGCACCGTAACACACCAATCAAAATGACATTTGAAATATCGTAAGTCACTAGTACAACTTGCAATTGTGAAAGCATGTGTAACAGCAAAATACATCAAAATTATACATTTCATAGCTCTCCTGTGATACCTAATGCTGCTAAATACTATTGTAAATTGTCTTGAAGATTAACTTAAGCTGTAGCATGTTCCCATTTGACATTTGAAATAATTCTAGCAGGATCTGGGGTATCAGCTAATTTTTCCTCTAAGGAAGTGATCAATTCCTCATTTTTTGCCAATTTGGATCTTTCGGAATCCATAGAATGACAGCTACACTATCTTTTCTTGGACACTTTCAATGTTTAAACTTGCTTCTAAACTTTGTCGCTCTAACTGAGTGATCTCTTGCTTCAGAAGAACAATATGATCCTCGATAGATTTCTTCTCATCGACAAAGGTTTTCAATTGCTCTTACAAAGACGATTGTTCTTGATCATGGCAAGAGATAATGGAAGAGATTTGAGAAACTTTCTCCTTGGAATATGCAAGTTGTTTCCTGTACTCCAGGATTTTAGGAGGAACAGTCACAGTTTCAGCTGAGGACAAGGCAGTTATTGAATTATGAAATCTTAAGAGAGCATTGCGCACAGTTGAAACATCAACTTTAGCCATCTAAAAAGCACCATCCAAGACAGTCAATGCGATAGCTAAATCGGACCATTGATCGGGGTCTTTGAAGATTTTGATAACAACCAGTATAGAATTCTTGATTAGGGCTAATCTGTGTGCGGAAACCTTCTTGAACAATAGTGCATTCAATGAAGTACCAATAGATCCAGAACTCGCTGCACCATTTTGAGGTAAATCCCTTGTTAAGAAATAAAAAGTTATAATAAAAGTTTTATGAACAGGTAACATAAAAGTGTGAATAAAGGGAAGGAACCACCTCTCACTGGCACCGAAACAGTGAAAAGCTATGTCTCCCTTGCAAGAGGAGTAGGTTCCACCATCTTTGCAAGAGACGGGGCCCTATTTTCAATACTTGAGGCAACGGTAGTGGGGGTAGGCAAATCAGTCGGCTCTGCCAGAAGCCATTTCGTGTTCAACACTCGAAACAACAATATTATGAGCAGGAAAAACAATTGGCTCTACTGAAAAGGAATCTTACCCGCTGCTGCTTTCGGGGGCATCGAAAATCTCAGCGAGGCTGTTGGGGCAACACGGGGTAAATCCTGAGAGGAGGTTTGATCACCTGAAATAGAACGTGTAAGAGAAGAAGAGGGAAAAGAAAAAGAACAGATAACGATCGTAAAATTTTCTTACAAGGCGAATATCTGTATCCTCTGTGGACTAGGGGTTCTTCTTCCCTTTCCCCTCCTACAGACAAAACTTTTGATGGAATAGCCTCAGAAGAGGGGAGTATGTCTCCCTCAGCCGCAGGAATATCTTCTATAGCTATTTCATCTCCACTACTGATGTTAACTTCCCCCTCTTCATAATCACTATCTTGGCTTTCCCCCTTTGTGTTATCTTCATCAGAGACAGTATCACTAGATGAGGAAGTTGAGCTTTCACTGCTCAGATCTTCTTCGCTCGATTCTTTTGGAAGCTTTACAAGTATCTTTCTAATGACCAAAAATATCTTTCAAATGACCAAAAATAGACCCAATCTGATATCAATTGATGGAGTTATAGGCTTTTCCGTTGAAATGCATGATTTGGAAAGATTAACACTCCACATTTTAAAATGACGATTGAAGAGTTCCAACGTGCTTTCTGCATATCGAACGATCTCTGAATTTGGCAATTCTGGTGCAACTTGGAAACTTGACAAGTTACCATTTATTTCGACAAAGACAAAATGGCGACTCTACTGGGGACCCTTCTCTTATTGTCTTATTTAAAATACTAACAGTGAAGTTGTTACGAACATTCGTCACTGTTTGGCGTCCTATGGACGCCAAAATGGCGACTCTCAGTGGGAAGTCCTCCCCTTCATCTCTAAGATAGATCACTCCAATCATTCAATTACTAATTATAACTATGTTTCATGATTGAAGGTTTCAAAAATTCGACTATGACTTATTACCCATGGCGATCCCCGTAAGAAAAGTGAACTTTCGATTCACCCCGACAGGGTTCGTGATAGAATATGCACCAAATCATGTGTGTACAGGCATGGTTCAAGCAACAGTTGGGGTCATTTCTGCTTCACCCCAGTCATCAGAAGACAATGCAGGCTGGACCGTCGTGACCTCTCGTAAGACAAGAACACGAAACTTCAGAATTTTGAGAATGAATCTGCCTTCATTAAGAATCAGAGGGCCTGTAACGCAGAGCACAGTTAGAAGAAATCCTGAACTTGCTCCTCCGACAAATTATCCAGCACGGATAGTGCAAACAGTGCAAATAGCGCAAACAGTTCCTCAGTTAACAACACGCGACTTTCTGGCCTTAAATGCTTCAATGGCTGAACGAACAAGAGAACAAAAGGGAAAAGCATTGGTCATTAGATCGCCAATGCCATCCCGAAAAGATTCACCAGTATCAGCGTCATCTCAGTCAATTGATGCCACAGGGAGCAAAAAAAGGCCCGATAAAACTCTGTCCCCTCACTTTTCTGCGAGCCCTGTCACATCAACATTCTCTTGTTCTCCTTCGAATACTGCTTCGTCAAAAAGTGGAGAAGCTGCAGTATTCATGGCTGGAACAAATCCAGATTATAGAACAAATATAGAGGATCGTTTTAATGCAATGACAGAAGCCCAAAATGCATTAATGGAAGAATGCAGAAGTCTCAAAGAAGCCTTGGCGACTTTCATGCATAATGCAGCTCAAATAACAGTCATTGAAAAGGATAGCCAAATGGAGAAGGAATAAGAAAATACTAGACATTTTAGATATCGTGTGTCGTATCCGAGAGAAGTGGATGATATTCCCTTCCCAGCCTGTTTCAGGTGTCCAGATTTTCAAAAGTTTGATGGGAAAGGATCCCCTGAAGAACATTTAACGTGCTTCATTACCAGCATGGGAGATCTCTCTGCAGTACCGCAATATTATTTGCAATTGTTCGGGGCATCGCTAACGGGTAGTGCATTCCGATGGTATTTCAATTTGGCTCTGGGTTCTATCCACACTTGGAAGTAGATGCAAGATGCTTTCACATCTCATTTTTTCTCCCCATAATATTGTTAAGTTGGCTTCTGTATGACAAGGCAAAGACGAATCGGCAAGGAGCTACGTAGACAGATGGAGGGCATTGGGAACTTTGTGCAAACCGTTGCTAAAAGAAACTGAGGAAGTTAAGATATGTCTGAAGTCTATGAAAAAGGAATTCATAATGGGACTGGCCAATTTCAATATCAACACTCTTCATGAGTTGGCCGCAAAGGCTCATGCTTTGGAATTAGTAAATCAGATGGTGTCGAAATTTCACCATGATGCGGCTCGAAGGGATCCTAGAAGGATAACAGTAAATACCGGTGATCGCTATCAGCAATGCGAAAGTGTGAAAGGTTTCGAGGAAGAAAGTAAGAGGCGAAAAGAGGACTTGGCTCAATCGAGAAGAAATAAAAAGGTCCGAACGCTTAATTCGCATGCGGGATTTGCTTTTGATAAGGAAGATGTCTTTCTAATGATGAAACAGTTATTGAAGGTTGGCACAATAGAATTGCCAGAGCCTAAACGCCTCGAGGAGGCAACAAGATGCGGGGAGCAAAATTTTTATCACTACCATCATCTAGTGGGGCATCCAACGGAGAACTGCTATATATTGAAGTGTATTATACAGCGGATGATAGAAAGGAATCAGATAATTATTGAAGATAGGACAAGCAAGGAGGTCATGAAAGGTATGGGTCTCGACTATGAAGATTACAATGGCTTAAATCATGAAAAAGGAATTTCAATTGGGATTGGTTAGGAAAGGCGAAGAAAATTTAAAAATATCAAGACAAGGTCGTCAGTAAATATGGTTACGGCAAAAGAACCAATGAAGGAAGTACTGAAGTAGTCGAACGTCCTGAGATAGCTCCGAAGCAAATGGAGGATGGGGGGCAACCGACGACAGACAGCCTGTTAGAAATAAACTTGAATACGAAAGAGGAACCATGAAACACATTCATTAGCGCCAACCTCTCTGAACAAGAGTCGACAGAATACGTTCAACTTCTTAGAGAAAATAAAGATGTATTCACCTGGACGTACGCAGAAATGCCCGGATTGGAGCCTTTCATGGCGTTACATCGACAAAATATTTCTAAAGAGAAAAGGCCGGTCAAACAAGCGCAAAGGCGATTTCATCCGGATCTAGTTCCCCTCATAGAGGAAGAAGTCAATAAGTTGAAAAAGGTCGGATTTATTAGGGAAGTCGAGTATCCTAAGTGGGTATCAAATATCGTCTCGGTAAGGAAGAAAAATGGATAAGTCAGGGTGTACGTCGATTTTAGAGACCTAAATGAACCCTGCCTAAAGGATGATTTTTCACTCCTGATAACTGAATTACTAATTGATAGTATGACTCAGTATGTTGTTATGTCCTTTATGGACGGTTATGCAGGATATAATCAATTTCGAATGGCTCCTGAGGATGAAGAGGCGACTACATTTAGAACTTCACTAGGAATTTTCTGTTATAAGGTGATGTCGTTTGGGCTTAAAAATGCAGGGGCAACATATCAGAGGGCGATGCAAAACATTTTTCAAGATATGATGCGTAAGCACGTTGAATGTTATGTTGATGACTTGGTGGTCAGGTCAGGAAGTCATCAAGAACATCGTGAACACTTGGTGTCAGTTTTTCAGCGCCTTAGAAAGAAACAGTTAAAGATGAACCCCGCTAAGTGCGCGTTCGGAGTCCTCCGGAAAGTTTTTGGGTTTTGTTGTTCGGCATAGGGGCATTGAGATTGACCCCGGGAAAGTCAAAGCTATTCAGGATATGCCACCGCCAAAGACATTAAAGGAACTAAAGAGTTTGCAAGGAAAATTAGCATATATCCGTCAGTTCATTTCAAATCTGGCTAGAAGATGTCAGCCGTTTTCTCATTTGATGAAAAAGGATACAAAATTTGTGTGGAGTCAAGCCTGTCAGAATGCATTCGACTCGATAAAGGAGTTGTTGAAAAATAGCTCCAATAAAAGGGAAGCCGCTTATCTTGTACACGTCTGCAGCCGAACATTCCTTAGGAGCTCTGTTGGCACAAAAAAAATGAATTTGGAAAAGAAACAGCCCTCTATTATTTAAGTCAAACTTTAATAGGTGCAGAGTACAATTACTCCCCGATTGAGAAGGAATGTTTAGTGTTAATATTCGCAGCACAGAAGTTGAGGCATTATTGTCTATCGCATGATATAACATTGGTTTCAAGGGCTAACCCGATAAAGTTTCTGATGACAAGGCCGATGTTGTCTGAAAGGTTGGCTAAATGGATGTTGTTGCTTTCAGAGTACGTTATTACATATGAACCGGCAAAAGCTATGAAAGGGCAGGCAGTGGCAGATTTCTTAGCAGCGCACCCCATGGCAGAAACTGAAGCTATCAATGATGATTTTCTGGATGAACAAGTCATGCTGACTGAATCACAGAATCCGTGGCAGATGTATTTTGATGGTGCTTCTCGAACATTAGGAGCGGGGGCAGGAGTGATATTCATTACTCCCCAAGGTGATTTATTACCTTAGTCCTTTACATTAGGAACTGCATGCACGAACAATGAGACCAAGTATAGAGCCCTGATTATTGGAATGGAGATGGCTAAAGAAATGGAGATAAGAGTATTGCATATTTTCAGGGATTCTAAATTGATTATAAATCAATTGATAACTGAATTTGAAATAAGAAAGAAAGAAATTTTGCCATATTGTTGGAATATTTTTCCTATGTTGAAATCAAGCACATTCCCCGGTTAGAGAATGCAAAAGTCGATGCCTTAGCCAGTTTGGCGGTAGCTCTGTCTTGCCCTAATCGAAGCCCTCTTTAAGTAACTATAGAGGAAAGAAGATTTTTACCATCAGCAGAAGTTGTTGAAGAAGTTATTAAAGCCCTTTTTGTATCATGCTTGGAAATTACAATAGATGATTGGCATCAGCCTTTCATTGATTATCTCAAATTCAACATCCTGCCAGAAGAGTCCGCGCAAAGGCAACAAATCAGACAGCGGTCAAGTAGATTCGTTATCTGCAGTGAAGTATTATATAAAAAATCCTACAACGGAGTGTTGCTACGTTGTTTAAATAAGCAAGAAGCGATCCAGGTGTTGCAAGAAGCACACTCTGGGGAGTGTGGGGCACATCAAGCTGGTCGAAATTTATTTCATCGAGTACATAGAATGGGATATTATTGGCCCACTATGTTTGAAGACGCGATAGATTATGCGAAGCGGTTCCATGAATGCCACATTCATGGAAATGTTATACACATGCCTTCGGAAGACTTGAACCAGTCTGTTGCCTCTTGGCCCTTCTCTACTTAGGGACTTGACGTAATCGGTCCTATAAACCCGCCTTCATCCAAAGGAAAACAATATATTTTGGCAGCAACCGATTATTTCTCCAAATGGACTGAAGCAGTTACTTTGCGAAATGTTAAAGAAAAAGATGTGGTTAATTTCATCCACCACGCTATAATATACCGACATGGTATCCCAAAGAAAATTATTACAGATAATGGCACTCCTTTTAAAAATAAAGGTATGAAAAAATTGTGTCAGAAGTTCAATATCCATCACTCATTCTCAACGCTTTACTATCCGCCGGCTAATGGATTAGCAGAGGCATTCAACAAAACAATAGTCAAAATATTGAAGAAAACAGTGACAGGAAACAAACGCGATTGGGATGAAAGGGTACAGAAAGCGCTATGGGCATACAGAACTACTCATCGAACAGCCACAAGGGCAACACCGTATTCATTAGTCTATGGTGTGGAAGCAGTAATTCCAATTGAAATACAAGTAGCGTCACTAAGAGTGGCAGTGCATGATAATGCAAAAATAAGATTGAAGGAATTGGATTTGCTTGACGAGAGATGCCTGGCTGCACAACAACGTTTGTAAGCATACCAAGCAAGAATATCAGCCGCCTTTGATAAGCAAGTTAAATATCTCTCTTTCAACAAGGGGGATATGGTGCTAATGTTGAAAAGACCAATCGTGATCACCCGTCGGACAGGAGGCAAGTTTGAGCCTAAATGGGATGACCCTTATGTAATAAAAGAAGTATATTCTAATGGAGCGTATCGAGTTGTAGATCAAGACGGACAAGGAATCAGTATACCAGTCAATGCTCGCTTCCTTAAGAGATATCGTCCGTAAATATATTTGTTGAATTTGCTCCAGAAAATTATCAGAGTTACGATTCTGCATCAAAAGGGGGCAACTTAGTCGATAAATATGATTGTAAATCGTGCAGTCTTCTACAGAAATATACTGCCTCAATATCTCCAAGAATGAAAAAATATATCTCCAATAACAGTCACAATCATATCCAGTGGGCAAGTTCAAAGCCAAATGAGATAAAGTGTGCTCAATGAAAGAAAAATTCTTCAAAGAAGTAAATGAAAGCCTATATTGGCCTATACTCACGCTGGCAAAAAGGAAATTACTTCCGAAGGCACTACTGATTTTGATACAGAACATTACCAAGATAATAATTCTATATCAAAAGGGGGCAAGATGAATAGGATGAATAAGGAAGAAGTTCTCATGCATGTCAAAATTATATGACAAAGCATAGCAAGAGCATATGATAGCAAATAAAGAAAGATGAAGAAGGTGAGCGCCATCAAGAGAGTTCTGCAAAATTTTACCTAAAATTGATATCACCATCAAGCTGGTATATTACAAACAATACAGACAAATGATACAGATAAGCAATTTCAAGAAAAAATACCTATCATCGTCTTTCAAGACAGCATGCTAGATCATCGCCAAAAGTCTACAGTCTTCAAAGGCATTTGAAGATAACATTAAATCGTCACCTAACAAAAAAAAAGTGCCGATGATCGCTATCAAGCGTTGACGCTCATCGCCGATAGAAAATCTCCATCGAAATCGCATCATCAGGTATCGATGATCATAAAAAAGAAAAGAGAACAGCTATCGCTATTGCCAATCAATCGCTCATCAAAGTTGCCATCATCGCTAAGCTGATACATTATTTTAAACATGATACAAAAGTCCTTATGACATTGTCAGCAGCAGCGAAATGTTAATTATTGATCAACCATATGATAATAGTAGAATGAATCATACAGTCAACTGTATATATGTAATTGACGATAGCGGTGGCTGCTTATCATAAAAAAGGCAGCCTAGTCAAGTCCCCAAAAAAAAGAGAGAAAAGAAAAAGGAAAAAGCCAAGTCCTAAAAGGACCAAATCTCAAAAGGGACCAGCTACGCATAAGACCTATGAAGACCGCCATTCGGGCAGTGGCGAGAAGCCAGTGGCCCTAAAAAGCTCGTGAAGGTCATCGTACGCATACCTATGCGGGCAACTGACGGAGTCAATGACTAAAAGCCAAAAGGCCAAAGAGTTGACCAAAAGCCAAAAAGAAAGCTAAAAGTCTTCAAATGACCAAAAGCCAAAAGAGTCAAAAGTCAACTAGAAGACCAAAAACCAAAGGCCAAGAGTCAACTAAAAGCCGAAGTGCTAAAAGTCCTCAAATGACCAGTCAGCGTAACTCCTATGCCGTCTGTATAGCTTTCCGGCAACGTCACGGGGAACGGAGGACAAGCCCTCCTGTGAATGGGCCCGACCTTGCAGGCAATGAAAATGAGGGCTGTAGTGTGCGCAGGACAGGCCAACCATGCATAAGACCCCCAAGTTTGTGGTTCGATTTCGGTACTAACTCATGAGAAAGGGCTTAAACCTACTCATCGATGGATCGGCAACCATGGATTTGGTACCCCTAAAGGTAGCCTTGTGAGCTTTGTGAACTCTAGAGAGTTACCGCGGCCAACCCTGTGCGTAAAACCAACCGAGTTCACTGCCCCGGTAGCTTCAATGGGCCCCTCTGATGGAACTCAGTTTGTGAGCTCCCTAGGCAGTGAGAAGTCCAGCGAACTCTAGAGAGTTATAAAGACCATCACGTAAGACCCGACTCTAACTAGAGTCCAAGTAAATTCACCAAGTAAATTCGTTCCACTACTCAAGAGCCGAAACTGTGCACGCAACTGACTGAATTGAACTTAGCACAGCCAATAAAATATATACGAATGAAGTCATGTAGGAAATCCCGTACTAACAAGCATAAACGTAACACCCCAAATTTTTGCCAACCTGGGGTTAGACGTCTTTAGGCAATGGGTCAACCACATCACTCTTAGAAATTAATTCCAAAGCTAAAGAAATCATTTAGAAACAAATTCTTTAGAAAATAAGCGTAAGTTAGCTAGCGCTATGCTAGAGTAGCTGTGAAATTGTCCCTGAACACTTTAAATACATTCTACAAGACCCAAAACCTGTAGAATCAATGACGCTATAATACCCTGAAACCTAGGATCAAACTCTAAACCCGTTTGCCCTCAGGAACCTTCTGAAACTTCGTATTGGATTTAGACCGCGCGTCGAAAGTCTGATATCTACAATCTTAGACCATTACGACCGCCTTGTTGGACTTGACAATTGTTTTGAAAATCAAGGCCAACTGACGCTCTAAGGCTATTTCATTGAGCTTGGAGCAAAGAGAGTGAGAAAGGGAAAAGATTTGGATATTTTAATTCAAATCTGGCACGTGACTTTGTGCGTTATTATTAAGCATTCTGACCGTCAGAATTCAGCCAAATTTCACCCTCGGATCAAAAAAAATTTCTTTCATATCACGAGACTTGTAGACCTGATTAAGGCACGATGACCGCTGAACTGAAACTGGATCGCCATGTACGATCTGTGAACTCTATCGGACTGAAAATTGAGTGTGGACAACATCCAGTGACCATGAGCTTAAGTCCGACCGCGTTCGGCCAGGGGACCTCCCGAAATGCTCTTTTGGATCGGAACAGCCCCGATTTGGTTATAACTTAAGTATACTTTGTTCACAAGTCTATTTAGGTTAGAATTTAGGCTATATAAGGGCCTTAAACCCTCACATACCTCTCCCATCTGAATTTTCTAGAAACCCTAGATTGAAAGAGAGAGAAAGTGAGAGATTGTGAGAGAGTAGTGGGAGAGAATTCCCGCCACTTTCTGCAGCTTTTACACGTGCCAAAGCACCGCACTCCAATGACTTTTCCGGTGATTCCAACGCACTCCTAGGTAAGAAAACCCTAACTACTTGCTGATTTAGGGTTCTTTCGATTCAAATAGCAACATAGCTTATGTATCTTGTGCATTAGGTCGCCTGTACGCCGTTGATGAACCATATACGTTCCGTTCGAAACGATACACGTCTAGGGCAAAAGGTGCAGATTTTAGACGCTTTGATTGACTGATTTTGAAGCTTTCAATGTCGTGTAATAGTAGATTATCGACGAGCATGCCGTTTGTGTAACACCCCGGATTTTGGCCAACCTGGGATTAGACGTCCTTAGGCAATGGGTTAATTAAAATACCTGGAAAATCACTTAGAACCCAATTCCATAGCCAAAGAGATCACTTAGGGTTAATTCCTTTAAAAACTAAGCATAAGTTAGCTAGCGCAACGCTAGAGTAGCTGGAAAATAGTCCCTGATCAATTTAAATACGTTCTACAAGACCCAAATCGAGTAGAACCAATGACTCTATAATACTCTAAAACCTCGGATCAAACTCTAAGCAAGTTTGCTCTCTGGACCTCTTTGAAACTTTGTATTGGATCTAGATCGCGCATCGAAAGTCCGATACCTACTATCTTAGACCGTTAGAATCGCCTTGCTGGACTTGACAACCATTTGGAAAATCAAGTCCAACCGACATTCACGGGGTATTTCATTGAGCCTGGACTGAAGAGAGTAAGAATAGGGACAGATTTGGAATTTGAAATTCAAATCTGGCACACGACTTGACGTGTCAGTATTGAGCGTTCTGACTGTCAGATTCAGCCAAATTACACCCTCGGATCAGGAAAACTTTCTATTTCATATCATGAGACTTGCAGCCCTGATCTAGGTACGGTGACCGCTGAACTGAAACTGGACTGCCACGTGCGATCTGGGAACCCTACCGGACTGAAAACTTGATGTGTGCTTGATCCAGTATGCATGAGCTTAAGTCCGACCGCATTTGGCCAGGGGACCACCAGAAATGTCCTTTTGGACCGAAACAGCCCCGAATTGGATATACCTCAAGTATACATTGTACCCGAGCCTATTTTGGGCACATTTGAGCTTATAAAAGGGGTTGAAACCCTCACTCCTCTCTCCCATCCGAATTTAAGAAAAAACCCTAGATTGGGAAAGAGAAAAGGTGAGAGTTTGTGAGAGAGAGTAGGAGAGAATTTACCTGCCGTTGCACCACCTGTTGCAAGTGCTTTTGCAACACACCTCAATCACCTGGCCGGTGATTTCTCCGCATTTTCAGGTAAGAAAATACCCTAGAAGTTGCTGATTTGAGGTTACCTTGGATTCATAGCATGTTAGCTGATAAATCTCGTAAAACAGGTTCTCTAGTCGCCGTAGACGAAGCGTATACGCTCCGTTCGAAACGATACATTTATACGAGATAAGGTGTGAATTTTAGACGCTTTGATTGACTATTTCCAACACTTTCAATGTCGTTTAATAGTAGATTATCGACGGCAACACCGTTTAACATGTACAACATGCTGTCCGTTTCCTGTTTAGTAAACCGGCGAAGAATATGAGATTTAGGGCATTTTAGTCATTTGTAGAAAGTACTGTTTTCATGCATATTTTTCTGATGTGATTGACATGGTTTATTGTCGCATTAGAATGTTAGGAATACGTGCATAATTAGTTTGGCGAAGAGATTCGCCTAAATGCGCACTTCGGGTCAACATACTATATGTAGACTTAAGTGTGTAGTGTAAGTGTTTGTATAAATGCTTGTATTAGTATGTATTGAATTAAATGGTGTTATGAATTAGTTTGAGATTGTTTTGTCAATTAATATGCTGATGTAAATGATTTCCTACATGTTAGCTAAATGCATGATTTCATTACATGTATGGAATGCATGTGCTTGAAGATTTGCTTAAGTTGTATGTTATAAAATGTGTTAACATGCTCACATGGTTGTATTTCATTTCCAATACTCTAATATGATTGCTGATGTGATTCCATAATTGTTTGGGACTATATTTAGTCCAAGCAGTTGGTAACCGAGCGAATTCGTGGTTGGCTTATCTTGGCCACGAACGACGCGTCGATGAACGCGAGCCGTGTTTTGGAGTTGGTGGCAGTGGTTAGGCCACATGAAGTATTTTACGCACTTCATGTCGTTCGACTTGAGATGCGATCGTGCTAGTCGAGCCCGTCAAGTAACCCGATTGGCCGTTGAATGTTCACCCTGCATGAGTCATAACTGCTTGAACCTAGGGTACTGAACTTACCATTGTAAACCCTGTTAACCATGGTACCTTGATCCACAAAGACTCATGAGCCAGGCATGGTGGTATGGGACACCCTGGTCGAGCTGTCGGCCTACGCTGGGGCCACAAACCTCCCCATAGTGACCAGTGAGCACCTAGTCTCGTGAGCAGATTTTGGTGGTATGGGACACTATATTCTTGTTGTCGGCCTACACTGATTAGGCGATGAATCCTTTGTAGTGACCGCGAGCGTATTCTGAGTCTACGGGAGGCGACGACCCTTCAGTAGCAGTAGAGTACAGTAGGCCTGTATTGATAAGGTGATGGGGGAGCAGAGCAACGAGTGCGTGCAACAGCCCTGACAGCCCTTGTCGCGACCTACGAAATATACCTCGTATGAGATTCTGGGAGTGACGACCCTAGACAAGATATGTGTTGTCATAATTGCATTAATAACAGTATTAGGAATGTTTGATTTACTGCTTTACTATTATCGCATGATTGATTTGTGAACATGTTAATCTCTGCTCTCTTATCCCACTGAGTTGATCACTCACTCCCACGTTACGGGATGGTGTTTCCGGACACCCACCAGTCCCTTTTTGTGATTGCAGATGATGGCGCTGCTTGAGAAGCGGAGCTGGACTTGATGATGATGAGGAGGATTCCTCCTTTATGCGTGTTTTGATTGACAGGATTATAGGGAAGTTGATTAGATACCTTGACACTTGTCATTTTATATTTTTAGAACACTCATGTATATCCTTTTGGTTTACTTTTGGAGTATACATGTATGTATATAACCTGGTAACATATTCATACTCTGGAGACATACAACAGTTTATATATGTTATACATACTATCACAGTCTTCCGCTTGCTAATTTAACGGTCTCTAGAGTATGATATGACGTTTTGGATTAATCCCACTCATGTTTAATGTATTAACACAGACAACATTCATTCATACACATTTATGTTGCGTAAATAACATTTTGAAACTCGGGAGTGGAGTTTTTACTTGACCCCCCAATTTTTAGGATGTTACAGATAGTATCAGAGCATGATTTAGAATAAACCGGGCCTGGGTTATGGTCACGCGACGTATGCTGTCACTTTCCTTTGACTTAGGTGGGTGCGAGAAGGGTCTAGAAACACTTATAGGATCGCAGATTCGCCAATAGGCGAAGTCTATGGTATTGATCGCACGATCGAGTCCGTAACGCATTTAGGGTCGCGTGAAGCGACCTAAGTAGCTCTTAGGTTGTAAGTAGGTGGGTTGAGACATTCTTTGAATGATTCTAAACCCGTAAATGTAAATCCTTGGGCTGTGAGACAACCACAACCCCAACATTCAATCGCCAGGGCTTAAAAACCCCATTTCATCGAAAATCTTCAAAATTCTTCCTCTCACAACTCCAATCTTCAATTCTTTCTTATCCTTTTCATGTTAGGCATCAATACTAATGTGAAATGACATAAAATCATACTTCGATAAAATTTTACGGTGAATAGTAAAATTTTATGAAAAATGGTGATAAGGGGCTAGATGGATGTACTAGCTCCTTCTACCCCAAAATCATATGCTGCATGATAGAGGATTGTATTCAGGTTTGCAAATTGGCCCCGAAAAGCCCCGAACACATGTTTGGGCCTATATAAGGCAATCTACAATGAACCAAAGTGGGAACCATACTTTTTTGGGGTCCATAGGGTAGGGGGAACCCGGCCCATATGGCCTACATGGCCAGTTTGCAAGTTCACCGGTGATGTCATCGCCGATTCGACAATGCATTGCCGATCAAACTCTTCCATTGGGTCTGGCCTTTGGGCTGGAGGAGTTTGGGGGCTAGGGTAGCCCCCTGGTATGCGGTCCGTACCTTAAAACCCCCCAAAAGACGTACCTCCTTCGAAAAATGCCCCTCTAAGCTCTCCTTTCTTCACATTTTTGCTGCCTTCCCCTCAAATCTCGATGTTAAACCTCTCCCAATCTCATTTTCGATCACAACCGACCCTACTCCATCACTCACAACCGTTGGCACTCCCTTTCCTCTCCACTTTTATCATTTGGAGCTCCCACAATCTTCATAGAAGGCTAGAAATCGTGTGGTGCTCCATTTCCCTTTTTCATTCTCTTTTCTCTCTGAAAATACATCCTAAGGGAGCTTGAAGCATCCCTCTACAATGCCTAGATATCATTCTATCCATTTGGGTGACCATTTCTCCGCATTTCCTTCGCTTTCCATGGCTATTGTTAAGGTTGTTTCAGCCTTTTCCTCCATTTCCATCGTCCTCTCTCTCATGTCCCTTTTATTTGATCCTCAGACTTGTGGAAACCTGCTTACTCATCCCATTTCTCTATGTTCTTCACTTGTTTGATTGCCGTTTTGAGATTTCTGTGTTTTGTTGTTGTTAGGTAGAAAATGTATTTGTGTTAGTGGGTTGGGCTTAATATAGCCGAATTTTTTTGAATGGAGTGCGTGCCGTTCTTTTGTTGTAAGGTATTATCCCTAGATTGGGAGTATTGTAACTCCCAGGGTTCAGCCTACAAATTAGTTTTTATCCCACCCCACCCTCCTACCAAGCATGCCACTTCCAATCCCGCCATGGGACTAGGAATGTCGTTCCCTTCAATACAACTAAATGCTACTGGCCACATAGGCCCTTGGCATTTTGGACCTAGTGTTAGCACTCCTAGATTTGAAGGATCTGACTATATAGGAAAGCCATTTACTGTATAATCTTAGGCTTTGGATTATAGCTACTGAGTTACAGACTAGCCTACTAGTTACCTTAAGTAGTGTAAAGCCTGTATATGCTAAGGAATTGTAGGTTAGATTGGGTTGACGAAGAACCTTATTCCTTCGATAGATCCCCTTATGACCTATAGACTTCTGTTGTTGCCCATAGGAAGGAACCATTCACTCTTAGGGAACATTTATAACTCCCTCAGATTGAACTTAGAATGTACTAGCACGCCCCTTAGAATTGCCTTCCCCAAGGGCTTATTGCATTCGGGAATGCAGAATAAAGGAACTACATGTAAGCGATGTATTCGCGGTTTGAATCGACTTCGTAATCCTTGTGGTTACCAATAAATCTAATGCTCTGATCAAGCAGAAGATCGGCATCGACTCGGATTAAGAATTGATACAATAAATCTTCTGTCCTAGCTAGGCAGAAAGTCTATGTATCCGGCTCAGACTCACTACACAACTTTTCTTCCATGTCAGCCCGACCACAAACAACCACAAGTTATTGCTTTGCCCTTGGTAAATGTTAAAGACTTAAAGCCAGTAGAGGATTCGACATCTTGCCACCAACTCGTACCTGCCCCTGAACTTAACCACAATAAAGATTAGGCTCATCTCTATGATCATAGGTACCAATGTTATAGAACGCATCATTAGCAAGGAAAACCATGTAGAGAAAGGTTGTTTCCATTTTAGGTTAAGGATAGCCCCTAAGTTGCACCTCGTTCCGATATACGGATCGATGCAAAGATTCTTCAACTTTAAGTAAAACCAAATTTTAAGGGGGGTAGAACGTATTGAGTCCAATCCAGTTAGGTTAGTCAACGCTACCGTTCGATCATAGTGGCGGAGCGGAAGAGTGGTTGACCTCTTTCCCACTGGCCCAGGATCAAAACATTTGAGATAGGATGTACGTACAGTTAGGTCAATAAATAGAATTGACCCTTTCTTAGAATGTTAATACTAAAGTCTTACTAGATACTCCTTACCCTTCGCCAATTTCGGGGACGAAATTGCATTTTAAGGGGGGTAGATTGTAACACCCCGAATTTTGGCCAACCTGGGATTAGACGTCCTTAGGCAATGGGTTAATTAAAATATCTGGAAAATCGCTTAGAACCCAATTCCATAGCCAAAGAGATCACTTAGGGTTAATTCCTTTAGAAACTAAGCATAAGTTAGCTAGCGCAACGCTAGAGTAGCTGGGAAATAGTCCCTGATCACTTTAAATACGTTCTACAAGACCCAAATCGAGTAAAACCAATGACTCTATAATACTCTAAAACCTCGGATCAAACTCTAAGCAGGTTTGTTCTCTGGACCTCTTTGAAACTTTATATTGGATCTAAACCGCGCGTCGAAAGTCCGATACCTACTATCTTAGACCGTTAGAACCGCCTTGCTGGACTTGACAATCATTTCAAAAATCAAGTCCAACCGACATTCACGGGCTATTTCATTGAGCCTGGACTGAAGAGTATAAGAATAGGGACAGATTTGAAATTTGAAATTCAAATCTGGCACACGACTTGACGTGTCAGTATTGAGCGTTCTGACCGTCAAAATTCATCCAAATTACACCCTCGGATCAGGAAAAATTTCTATTTCATATCATGAGACTTACAGCCCTGATCTACGTGCGGTGACCGCTGAACTGAAACTGGACCGCCACGTGCGATCTGGGAACCCTGCCGGACTGAAAACTTGATGTGTGCTCGATCCAGTATGCATGAGCTTAAGTCCGACCGCATTTGGCCAGGGGACCACCAGAAATGTCCTTTTGGATCGAAACAGCCCCGAATTGGATATACCTCAAGTATACATTGTACCCGAGCCTATTTTGGGCACATTTGAGCTTATAAAAGGGGTTGAAACCCTCACTCCTCTCTCCCATCCGAATTTGAGAAAAAACCCTAGATTGGGAGAGAGAAAAGGTGAGAGTTTGTGAGAGAGAGTAGGAGAGAATTTACCTGCCGTTGCACCACCTGTTGCAAGTGCTTTTGCAACACACCTCAATCACCTGGCCGGTGATTTCTCCGCATTTTCAGGTAAGAAAATACCCTAGAAGTTGCTGATTTGAGGTTACCTTGGATTCATAGCATGTTAGCTGATAAATCTCGTAAAACAGGTTCTCTAGTCGCCGTAGACGAAGCGTATACGCTCCGTTCGAAACGATACATTTATACGAGATAAGGTGCGGATTTTAGACGCTTTGATTGACTGTTTCCAACACTTTCAATGTTGTTTAATAGTAGATTATCGACGGCAACACCGTTTGACATGTACAACATGCTGTCCGTTTCCCGTTTCGTAAACCGGCGAAGAATATGAGATTTAGGGCATTTTAGTCATTTGTAGAAAGTACTGTTTTCATGCATATTTTGCTGATGTGATTGACATGGTTTATTGTCGCATTAGAATGTTAGGAATACGTGCATAATTAGTTTTGCGAAGAGATTCGCCTAAATGCGCACTTCGGGTCGACATACTATATGTAGACTTAAGTGTGTAGTGTAAGTGTTTGTATAAATGCTTGTATTAGTATGTATTGAATTAAATGGTGTTATGAATTATTTTGAGATTTTTTTCTCAATTAATACGTTGATGTAAATGATTTCCTACATGTTAGCTAAATGCATGATTTCATTACATGTATGGAATGCCTGTGCTTGAAGATTTGCTTAAGTTGTATGTTATAACATGTGTTAACGTGCTCACAAGGTTGTACGGTAAATATGAGATTTAGGGTATTTTAGGCATTTATAGAAAATACTGTATACGTCCGTATTTTATTGAAATGCTTGACATGTAAATTTATCGTGTTATGATATTATATATGTGTGTATAATCTGTTTGGCGAAGAGATTCATCCTAATGCGCACTTTGGGTTGACATACGCTATGTAGACTAAAGTGTGTAGACTAAGGGTTTGTATAAATGTTTGTATTAGTATGTATTGAGTAAATGGTGTTGTAAATTAGTTTTGAGAATGAATTCTCAATCCATATGATGTTGTACACGATTTCCTACATGTTTTCTACATGAATTGATTTCCTTATCTGTATGGAATACATGTGTTGGGTGATTTGCTTACTTTGTATGCTATAACATGTGTTAACATGCTTGTGTTATTGAACTTCAATTCCATTACTCTCATATGATCACTGGTATGGATTACAAATGTTTGGGGCTATGCTTTAGTCCAGACAGTCGATAATGGATTAAATTCGTGTCGGCTTCTATCTACCACGGAGGACGCGTCGATGAACGCGAGCCGTATTTGGAGTTGACGGCAGTGGTTAGGCCACACGAAGTGTTTCATGCACTTCATGTCGCTCAGCTTGAGATGCGCTCGTACTAGTTGAGCCCGTCAAGTAACTCAACTGGCCATTGTATGTTCACCCTGTATGAGTCATAACTGCTTGAACCTAGGGTACTGAACTTACCATTGGAAACCCTGTTAACCATGATACCTTGATCCATAAAGACTCATGAGCCTGTCATGGTGGTATGGGACACCGTGGTCGAGCTGTCGGCCTACGCTGGAGCCACAAACCTCCCCGTAGTGACCAGTGAGCACCTTTGACTTGTGAGTCGATTGTGGTGGTATGGGACACTACATTCGAGCTGTCGGCCTACACTGATCAAGTGACGAGCCCTTTGTAGTGACCTCGAGCATATTCTGAGTCTACAGGAGTCGATGACCCTTCCGTAGCGACAAGAGTCCAAGTAGGCCTGTATTGATAAGGTGATGGGGGAGCGGTGCAACGAGTGCGAGCAACAGTCCTGGCAGCCCTTGCAGCAACCTACAAATATAACATCGTATGAGATTACTAGGAGTGACGACCCTAGATAGGATCTGTGTGGGGATTGATATAAGCAAGGTACCCTAGTTTCCCAATCCTGCTGTATGAGAAGGACTAATAACAACTCGGTAATCATTATCCATATCGCATTGCATGTGCCTGGAAGATGTGGAGCACTGAGGAACGTAAGCATGCCGCGGGCATAAGATGGTGCCGTATGAGGGAGTATGTCGATGAGGGCATCCATCATGTCATTTCATGCATGCATTAACAACAGTATCTAGGAATGTTTGATTGATTGCTTTACTATTATCGCGTGATTGATTTGAGAACCTGCTAATCTTTGCTCTATTATTCCACTGAGTTAGCTACTCACTCCCACGTTACGGGATGGTATTCCGAACACCCACCAGATCCTTTTGTAATTGCAGATGATGGCGCGGCCTGTGAGGCGGAGCCAGACTTGTATGATGATGAGGAGGATCCCTCCTTTATGCGTGTTCTGATTGACGAGATTACAGGGAGGTTGATTAGATGCCTTGACACTTGTCATTTTATATTTTTGGAGTACTCATGTATATCCTTTCTTTCCATTTTTGGAGTATACATGTATTTAATTAACCTGGTAACATGTTTACACTCTGGAGACTTACAATCAATTATATATATTTTATGTATTTATCACAGTCTTCCGCTTGCTAATTTAACTGTCTCTGGAGTATGATATGTTGTTTTGTCTTAGTATCAATCTTGTTTAATGCTATTCTACAGAAAACATGCATTTATCATTACACATGTTGCATAAGTGACGTTCTGGAACTCGGGAGTTGGGTTTCTACTCGACCCCCGATTTTCGGGGTGTTACAGTTGGTATCAGAGCATGATTGGATTAAACCGGACCTGGGTTATGGTAACACGACGCACACTGATACACTCTAACTTAGGAAGGGGACGATGAAAACTTAGAGACTACATTAGGATCCCAAGTTTTGTCGACAGGTGAGACTATACGGTAATTTAGGCCATAACATATCTTCGTTCGTGTGAAGCGACCTAAGTCACCTCTAGGCCGTCAGTAAACGGGTTTGAGTCATTCCCTGAAGAATTCCAAACCTAGAAACGGATGTCCTTGGGTTGTGGGGCAACCACTACACCTTTACACTCAATTCCAAGGCCTAAAACCCATTTTCATCCAATTCCTTCAGAATCCCTCCTTCCATCACCCCATGCTTCAACTTTTTCTAAGTCCTTTCACACTAGACATAAATCCTAATGTGTGAATGATACTGAATCATACTTAGATAAAAATTTACTATAAATAGTAAATATAGGTAAAAATTAGACTTTTGGTCATTCCAATTAGGGAATATCTTGAAATAAATGGGTTATTTTGATGGATTAGCCTCTCCTACCCCAAAATCATATGCTACATGATACATAAAATCATTCTGGTTTACAAACTAGCCCTGAAACACCCCAAATGGAGTTTTAGGCCTATCCAAGCCCAAATACAATGAACCAAGGTGGGAGAAACATACATTTGGGGTCCCTAGGGAAAGGGGAACCAGCCCCATAGGGCGGCCATCGCCAGATGTGAGTTTAGTCGGTGATGGCATCGCCGATTCCGCGATGCATTGCCAGTTAAATTCCTTGGTTGGGTCCGAGCTTCGGACTGAAGGTGTTTGGGGGCTAGGGTAGCCCCTTGGTAGGTGGGGCGTTCGTTAAAATCCCTCTAAAATAGTACTTCCTTCATAAAAATGCCCCCCAAGCTCTCCCTTTCTCACATTTTTACTGATTTCTCTCTTAAACCCCAATTCATTACTTCCACCATCCATTTCTATCTCAACCCATGCCATTCCACCATTTACAGTGATACATACTCCCTTTCCTCTCCATTTTTTATCATTTGGAGCTCTTACAACCTCCATTCAAGGCTGAAAGTCGAGTGAGCTCCATTCCCACTTATTGTTCTCCATTCCCTTTGAAAATCCAGCCTTTGGGAGCCTGATCTACCCCTCTACAGGGCCTAGATTCATTTCAGTCCATTAGGGCAGCCATTTCTTCCCATTTCCCTCATTTTTCATGGCTATTGTTGAGGCTATTTTAGCTTTTTCTCCTTTTCCACCACCTTCCCTCTCATATCCCTTTTATTTGAGCCTTTACACTCTTTTTGGTCTCAAATCGTGCAAACGTCAAATCCCATTTCTCCATCTTCTTCACTTGAGGAGTAGCGAAAATACATGGCCGATAAAGCTCTAATGGGCAACAGACAGTGTTAAACTAGACAGTATTAAAGAAGGTAAGTCGGGACCGTGGTAGAAGTCCTTTGGTAGAATTAGGCAACTATGTCGTTGTCCTGTAGATTGTTTGTTTACCATTTTAGAGATTTCTGTGTTTTGTTATTGTTGGGTCTAGTGAAGTCATTAGTAGAAAGTGTGTTTGTGTTTATTAGTTTGGGCTTAATATAGCCGAATGCATTCCTGTCATAATTCATGTGGAACTTTATTCCATATATTGTGACATATTTTGTTAAATGAAGTACATGCAGTTTCGTTCGCTGTAAGGTATTGTCCCTAGATTGGGTGTATCCTATGGTTTCCACTGCCATGTTGTAAATTCTGAGATTAAGCCTACAAAAATTAGTTTTTATCCCACCCCACCCTCTTACCAAGCATGCCACTCCCAATCCCGACGTAGGATTAGGAAAGTAGTTTCATTTTATACAACTTAATGCTACTGGCCATATAGGCCCTTGGCGTTTTGGACCTAGAGTTAGTGCTCCTAGATTTGAAAGATCTGACGATATACGAAATCCAATTCCATTTAGACAATCCTGACCCTAAGCCATAGAACAATCCCTGTAGTAGAAATGGTATGAAACCATCTAACGTATAAGTATAGATTTTGGATTATGGCTAGTGAGTTACAGATTAGGCTGCTAGTTGTATTAGGCAGTGTAAAGCCTGTACATGCTAAGGAATAGTAGGTTAAATTTGGTTGGAGTAGAACCTCATTCTTCAATAGATCCCCTTAATACTTATAAACTTCTGTTATAACCCTTAGAAAAGTTGTTTTAACTTAGACCCATTCACTCTCAGGGAAAACTTATCAAATCCCTCAAGTTGAACTTAGAATAAACCAACACACCCCTTAGAATTGCCTTCCCCAAGGGCTTATTGCATTCGGGAATGCGGAGTAAAGGAACTGCATGTAAGCGACGTATTCGCGGTTTAAATCAACTTCTTAATCCTAGTGGTTACCAATAAATCCAATGCTCTGATCAAGCAGAAGATCGACATCGACTCGGATTAAGAATTGATACAACAAATTTTCTGTCCTAGCTAGACAGGAAGTCTATGTATCCGACTCAGACCCACTACATAACCTGTCTTCCATGTTGGCCCAACCACCTACAACCAAAAGTTGTTGCTTTGCCTTTGGGAAATGTTGAGGATATACAGCCAAATAGAGATTACACCTCTTGCCACAAACTCACATCTGTTCTTGGAATTAACCACAGCACCCATCTTTTTAGCTCCTTTCTATAAATCATAGGTACCAATGCCATAGAACCCATCATTATCAAAGGAAGACCAATGTAGTGAGAGGTTGTTTTCCATTTTATGTCAAGGACAGGTCCTAGGTTGCACCTCGTTCTGATATACGGTTTGGGACATAGAATCTTGAACCTTAAGTAGAACCAAGTTTTAAGGGGGGTAGAACGTATTGAGCCCAATCTTGATAGGATCAGCCAATGCAATCGTTAGATTAGAGTGGCGCAGCGGAAGCGTGGTTAGCCCCTTCCCCACTGGCCCAGAATCGAAACAATTGATTTAGGTTATACGTAAGGTTAGGTCATCGACTAAGATTTGAACCTTCTTTAGAATGTCAATACGAAGGTCTCTCTAGGTACTCATTACCCTTAGCCAATTTCAGGGATGAAATTTTGTTTTAAGGGGGGTAGATTGTAACACCCCGGATTTTTTCCAACCTGGGGTTAGACGTCCTTAGGTAATGGGTCAACCACATCACTCTTAGAAATTAATTCCAAAGCCAAAGAAATCATTTAGAACCAAATTCTTTAGAAAATAAGTGTAAGTTAGCTAGCGCTACGCTAGAGTAGCTGTGAAATTGTCCCTGAACACTTTAAATACGTTCTACAAGACCCAAAACTTGTAGATCAATGACGCTATAATACCCTGAAACCTAGGATCAAACTCTAAACCCCTTTGCCCTCAGGAACCTTTTGAAACTTCGTATTAAATTTAGTAAGTCCAATATCTACAATCTTAGACCATTGCGACCGCCTTGTTGGACTTGACAATCGTTTCGAAAATCAAGGCCAACCAACGCTCTGAGGCTATTTCATTGAGCCTAGAGTAAAGAGAGTGAGAAAGGGGAAAGATTTGGATATTTTAATTCAAATCTGGCACGTGAATTTATGTGTTATTATTAAGCGTTCTTACCATCAGAATTCAGCCAAATTTCACTCTCGGATCAGAAAAAATTTCTCTTTCATATCACGAGACTTGTAGACCTGATTAAGGCACGATGACCGCTGAACTGAAACTGGACCGCCATGGACGATATGTGAACTCTACCGGACTAAAAATTGGGTGTGGACAACATCCAGTGACCATGATCTTAACTCCGACCGGGTTCGGTCAGGGGACCTCCCGAAATACTCTTTTGGATCGAAACAGCCCCGATTTGGTTATAACTTAAGTATACTTTGTTCACAAGTCTATTTAGGTTAGAATTTAGGCTATATAAGGGCCTTAAACCCTCACATACCTCTCCCATCTGAATTTTCTAGAAACCCCAGATTGAAAGAGAGAGAAAGTGAGAGATTGTGAGAGAGTAGTGGGAGAGAATTCCCGCCACTTGCTGCAGCTTTTGCACGTGCCAAAGCACCGCACTCCAATGACTTTTCCAGTGATTCCAATGCACTCTTAGGTAAGAAAACCCTAACTACTTGCTGATTTAGAGTTCTTTCGATTCAAATAGCAACATAGCTTATGTATCTTGTGCATTAGGTCGCTTGCACGCCGTTGACGAAGCGTATACGTTCCGTTCGAAACGATACACGTATAGGGCAAAAGGTGCAGATTTTAGACACTTTGATTGACTGATTTCAAAGCTTTCAATGTCGTTTAATAGTATATTATCGACGAGCATGCCGTTTGACATGTAGAACATGCTGTCCATTTTCCGTTTCGTAAACGTACGGTAAATATGAGATTTAGGATATTTTAGGCATTTATAGAAAATACTGTATACGTCCGTATTTTGTTGAAACACTTCACATGTAAATTTATCGTGTTATGATATTATATATGTGTGTATAATCTGTTTGGCGAAGAGATTCACCCTAATGCGCGCTTTGGGTCGACATACGCTATGTAGACTAAAGTGTGTAGACTAAGGGTTTGTATAAATGTTTGTATTAGTATGTATTGAGTAAATGGTGTTGTAAATTAGTTTTGATATTGAATTCTCAATCCATATGATGTTGTACACGATTTTCTACATGTTTGCTATATGAATTGATTTCCTTATATGTATGGAATACATGTGTTAGGTGATTTGCTTACTTTGTATGCTATAACATGTGTTAACATGCTTGTGTTGTTGAACTTCAATTCCATTACTCTCATATGATCACTGGTATGGGTTACAAATGTTTGGGGCTATGCTTTAGTCCAGGCAGTCGGTAATGAATTGAATTCGTGTCCGACTTCTATCTACCACGGAGGACGCGTCGATGAACGCGAGTCGTGTTTGGAGTTGACGGCAGTGGTTAGGCCACACGAAGTGTTTCATGCACTTCATGTCGCTCAGCTTGAGATGCGCTCGTACTAGTTGAGCCCGTCAAGTAACCCGACTGGCCATTGTATGTTCACCCTATATGAGTCATAACTGCTTGAACCTAGGGTACTGAACTTACCATTGGAAACCCTGTTAAGCATGGTACCTTGATCCATAAAGACTCATGAGCCAGGCATTGTGGTATGGGACACCGTGGTCGAGCGTCGGCCTACGCTGGGGCCACAAACCTCCCCGTAGTGACCAGTGAGCACCTTTGACTCGTGAGCTGATTGTGGTGGTATGGGACACTACATTCGAGCTGTCGGCCTACACTGATCAGGTGACAAGTCCTTTGTAGTGACCTCGAGCATATTCTGAGTCTACGGGAGTCGACGACCCTTCCGTAGCGATAAGAGTGCAAGTAGGCTTGTATTGATAAGGTGATGGGGGAGCGGTGCAACGAGTGCGAGCAAGAGTCCTGGCAGCCCTTGCAGCGACCTACAAATATAACATCGTATGAGATTACTAGGAGTGACGACCCTAGATAGGATCTGTGTGGGGATTGATATAAGCAAGGTACCCTAGTTTCCCAATCCTGCTGTATGAGAAGGACTAATAACAACTCGATAATCATTATCCATATCGCATTGCATGTGCCTGGAAGATGTGGAGCACTGAGGAACGTAAGCATGCCGCGGGCATAAGATGGTGCCATATGAGGGAGTATGTCGATGAGGGCATCCATCATGTCATTTCATGCATGCATTAACAACAGTATCTAGGAATGTTTGATTGACTGCTTTACTATTATCACGTGATTGATTTGAGAACCTGCTAATCTTTGCTCTATTATTCCACTGAGTTAGCTACTCACTCCCACGTTACGGGATGGTATTCCGAACACCCACCAGACCCTTTTGTAATTACAGATGATGGCGCGGCCTGTGAGGCGGAGCCGGACTTGTATGATGATGAGGAGGATCCCTCCTTTATGCGTGTTCTGATTGACGAGATTACAGGGAGGTTGATTAGATGCCTTGACACTTGTCATTTTATATTTTTAGAGCACTCATGTATATCCTTTCTTTCAATTTTTGGAGTATACATGTATTTAATTAACCTGGTAACATGTTCACACTCTGGAGACTTACAATCAATTATATATATTTTATGTATTTATCACAGTCTTCCGCTTGCTAATTTAACTGTCTCTGGAGTATGATATGCTGTTTTGTCTTAGTATCAATCTTGTTTAATGCTATTTTACAGACAACATGCATTTATCATTACACATGTTGCATAAGTGACGTTCTGGAACTCGGGAGTTGGGTTTCTACTCGACCCCCAATTTTCGGGGTGTTACAATAAAATGTTGGTGTTCTATAATCAGTGCTTTATTGAATATCATGATAAACTAGGTGCAACGTTATAGACATATATCTCATTTTTTTTTAGATATATATGTTTGTTCAAATATGCAAAGCATAAACTGTGCGATATTTAGAATATAGCAAATCCATGTTTCACTCTAGATGCGTTCAAATGTGTGAAATTCTAAACATCGATTAGACAATATGCAAGAATGCATTTCTCTGGAATCAGGTTCCCAATTACATCGACAGTAAATGCCCCCAAGATATTGGATATTATCTATTCAAGAGCTCAAATCTCCAAGAGTATGATATAAAGAATACAACGTGAAGCACGATGACAAGTTCAAAGATTGCTTAAATCATATTATGAATACCACACTCAGTCTAAAAAGAGAAGAAACTTTTAATCTATTTCAAAAAAAATAAAAATAAAATTATTATCGAGTTATGAAATTATAATGAATTAAAATACTAATTTTGATTAATCTGGCAGGAAAGATCATCGCTTGAAAGCTTGAGTTATGCAGATCGTGAGTAGAGGAAACAATCGAAAAAGGATGTTGCAGCAGGAGCAGCATTAAAAGAACAATTCCAGATACAGAGTTGATCAAAAGGAAAGAATCATTAGAGTTGATCAAGAGGAAAGAATTGCGGGAGTTGATCAAAGAGACCGTTATAACAACAACGGTGTTGGAAGAAAGCTCTCTGATCAAGTCGCTCAAAGATGAAGCTATCACGACTGTTGAAGAAGCATGCTTCAACCAAAAGAGAATTTTAACTTCTCTAAGTGAAGCATCTGCTCGGCACTGTTGACTGGGGGCATTCAAGTTTTAACCTCTCTAAGTGTATCATCATTCTAGTCTTCCGCTCGAGTGTCCTCCTTCAAGTCTTCCAGTCAAATGCAATCATTCAAGCCCTTCATTTGATCGCGAGAGCCCTCCGTTCAAGCACGAGCCTCTCGGTCTTCTGTTCGAGTGTCATTATTCGAGTCTTCTATTCAGGTGCAATCACTTGGTCTTCCATTTGAATGTGAGCATTCCAGTCTTCCGATCGAATGCGATCGTTCAATCTTCTGGACAAGCAAGATCATTCGGTCATCCTTCAGTTATAGTTTATTCAAGCAGAGGAAGATCGATCCTCCATTTGATTTTAGGAATCAATCAAAGAAGGATCGAGGGGGCATCCGTTGAGGCACAGAAAATGGTGAAGGATTGAAGCAAGAAGAGATAAGGAGTTTGAAAGAACTTTTGAAAAGAAGAAGATAGAGATAGCTTTCAAGAGAGTGCGCAGGACCGCGCAACCATTATCATTTGCGCGGTTCCGCGCAATCAATCCCAGTTGCGCATGGCCGCGCAACAGAAATATCAGTTGTGCGGATGTCGAAAGTGAATTGCAGAAACGGTTCTTTGTAAAATGATCTAAAGCACTGAAAAATAGTCCCACATCGCTAAAATCAGGATTTTCACACGGACGAGGGTCTATAAATACCCCTTCCCCTCCTTTATTAGGGGTAATTGAAGATTTTCAAGAGGAGCGGAGTGGAGCAAAAGACAGAAGGTAGAAGAGTCTCATGAAAATTGCACAGGACCGCGCAACCAGGCTGCCCTACAGTCTGTGAAGTTCAAAGGCCGTCATGCTGCCGAAATCCGTTGGCCAGACTTCTTTTCTCCGGGCTTTCTCCTCTTCATGGGTTCAAAGGAGAAAGATCAGTTGATTGAATCGACATTCCTCCTAAGTCCAACAGAATGGTTGAAACAGGCGTTGTTATGCTGCTGAAATCTTTATTTAATTAAAGACCTTGTCCAATAGTAACCCTCATAACTCTCTTTTTAGAGGTTGAATTTATACTATTGTAGCTCATTGCAATGGTAACTTGTCAAGTTTCCAAGTTGCACCAGAATTGCCAAATTCAGAGATCGTTCGATATGCAGAAAGTAGGTGGGAACCCTTCAATCGTCATTTTAAAATGTGGACTGCTAATCTTACCAAATCATGCGTTCCAACAAAAAATTCTATCACTCCATCACTTAATGCCAGATTGGGTGTATTTTTGGTCATTTGAAAGGTACTTTAGTGCTTTTAAATTTTTGACTGGAATCATCGTATACTGGACCATTTGGACATCCGTAAGTGGGATCGCGGTCGTCGGTTCTGAATTTTTCCATCATCTCCTTGTCCAATAGTAACCCTCATAACTCTCTCTTCAAAGGTCGAATTTAGACTATTTCGGCTCATTCCATTGGTAACTTGTAAAGCTTCCAACTTGCACCAAAATTATCTAATTCAGAGACCGTTCGATATGCCAAAAGCACATTAGAACACTTCAATCATCATTTTACAATTTGGATTGTTAAACTTTCCAAATCGAACAATCCTACGAAGACGTCTATAACGCCATCATTTTATTCCAGATTGGGTCGATTTTTTGCCATTAAAAGGTACTTAAGTGCTTTTAAATTTCTGATAAGAATTCTCATATTTTGAGACCATTTGGGCATCCGTAAGTGGGATCACAATCGTGGGTTCTGAATTTTTCCATCATCTCCTTGTCCAATAGTAACCCTCATAATTCTCTCTTCAGAGGTCGAATTTAAACTATTTCAACTCTTTGCAATGGTAACTTGTCAACCTTCCAGGTTGCACCAGATTTTCCTAATTTAGAGACTGTTCGATATGCCAAAAGCACGCTGGAACTCTTCAATCGTCATTTTAAAATATGGATTGTTAATCTTTCCAAATCATGCGATCCAACGGAGACGCCTTTAACTTTATCATTTGACCTCGGATTGGGTCATTTTTCGTCATCTAAAAGGTACTTTAGTTCTCTTAAATTTCTAACTGGAATCATCGTATACCGACACCATTTGGGCATCCGTTAGTGGGATAGTAGTAATCGCTCCTGGATTTTTCCTTCATCTCCTTGTCCAAGAGTAACCCTTATAACTCTCTCTTTCGAGGTCAATTTTTGAATATTTTAGCTCATAGCATTGGTAACTTGTTAACCCTTCAATTTGCACTAGAATTGCTAATTCAAAGATCGTTCGATATGTCGAATGCGCGTTAGAAATCATCGATCGTCATTTTACAATATGGATTGTTAATCTTTCCTAATCGCATGATCCAAAGGAGATGCCAATAAATCCATCATTTGATGGCATATTTGGTCAATTTTGGGTTGTCTGAAAGGTACTTTAGTGCTCTTAAATTTCTGACTGGAATGGTCATATTCTGAGACCATTTGGGCATCCGTAAGTGAGATCACAGTCGTCGGTCTTAAATTTTTCAATCATTTCCTTATCCAATAGTAACCCTCATAACTCTCTTTTTAGAGGTCGAATTTAGACTATTGTAGCTCATTACAATGGTGTTTCGACAAAGAAACAAATGCATTTATTTCTTTGTCTAAACAAAATGGTGACTCTGTTGGGGAACTTCTCTTATTGTCTTATTTAAAATATTAATAGTGATGTTGTTACGAACATTCGTCACTGTCTGACGTCCTATGGATGCCAAAATGGTGACTCTCAGTGGGAAGTCCTCCCCTTCATCTCTAAGATAGATCACACCAATTGTTCAATTACTAATTATAACTATGTTTCATGACTGAAGCTTTCAAAAATCTGACTATGACTTATAGGCTTTCATTTAGAGTCAGGTCTTACGTGATGGTCTCTGTAACTCTCTAGAGTTCGCTGGACTTCTCACTGCCTAGGGAGTTCACAAACCGCGATGCATCAGAGGGGCCCAGTGAAGCTACCGGGGCCGTGAACTCGGTTGGTTTTACGCACAGGGTTGGCCGCGATAACTCTCTAGAGTTCACAGAGCTCACAAGGCTATCTTTGGGGGTACTAAATCCATGATTGTCGATCCATCGATGAGTAGGTTTAAGCCCTTCCTCATGAGTTAGTACCGAAATTGAGCCACAAATTTGGGGGGTCTTATATATGGTTGGCCTGTCCTGTGCACACTGCAACCCTCATTTTCTTTGCCTGTAAGGTCGGGCCCATTCACGGGAGGGCTTATCCTCCGTTCCCCGTGACGCTGCTGGAAAGCTATACAGACGGCATAGGGATTACGCTGACTGGTCATTTGAGGACTTTTAGCACTTCAACTTTTAGTTGACTCTTGGTCTTTGGCTTTTGGTCTTCTGGTTGACTTTTGGCTCTTTTGGCTTTTGGTCATTTGAAGACTTCTAGCTCTTTTGGCCTTTGGTCATTTGAAGAGTTTGAGCTTTCTTTTTAGCTTTTGGTCAACTCTTTGGCCTTTTGGCTTTTAGTCATTGACTCCGTCAGCTGCCCGCATAGGTATGCATACGATGGCCTTCACGGGCTTTTTAGGGCCACTGGCTTCTCGCCGCTGCCCGAATGATGGTCTTCATAGGTCTTATGCGTAGCTGGTCCCTTTTGAGACTTGGTTCTTTTAGGACTTGGCTTTTTTCTATTTCTTTTCTCTCTCTCTCTTTTTTTTTTGGGACTTGACTAGGCTACCTTTTTTATGATAAGTAGCCAACGCCATCGCCAATTACATATATACAGTTGACTGTATGATTCATTTTACTATTATCATATGGTTGATCAATAATTGACATTTCGCTGTTGCTGACAATGTCATAAGGACTTTTGTATCATGTTTAAAATAATGTATCAGCTTAGCGATGATGGCAACTTTAATGAGCGATTGATTGGCAATAGCAATAGCTGTTCTCTTTTTATTTTATGGTCATCGATACTTGATGATGCGATTTCGATGAAGATTTTCTATCGGCGATGGGCGTCAACGCTTGATAGCGATCATCGACACTTCTTTTTTTTTCTTCTTGTTCGGTGACGATTTAATATGCTATCTTCAAATGTCTTGGAAGACTGAAAACTTTTGGTGATGATCTAGCATGCTGTCTTGAAAGACGATGATAGGTATTTTTGCCTGAAATTTCTTATCTATATCGTTTGTCTGTATTGTTTGTAACATACCAGCTTGATGGTGATATCAATTTTAAGTAAAATTTTGTAGAACTCTCTTGATGGTGCTCACCTTCTTCATCTTTCTTTATTTTCTATCATATGCTCTTGATATGCTTTGTAGTATGATTTTGACATACTTGCGAACTTCTTCCTTATTCATCCTATTCATCTTGCCCCCTTTTGATACAGAATTATTATCTAGGTAATGTTCTGTATCAAAATCAGTAGAGCCTTCGGAAGTAATTTCCTTTTTGCCAACGCGAGTATAGGCCAATATAGGCTTTCATTTACTTCTTTGAAGAATTTTGCTTTCATTGAGCACACTTTATCTTATTTGGCTTTGAACTTGCCCCCTGGATATGATTGTGACTGTGATTGGAGATATATTTTCATTCTTGGAGATATTGAGGCAGTATATTTCTGCGGGAGGCTACACGATTGTAATCGTATTCATTGACTAGCTTGCCCCCAACCCGTGAAATTTTCTACGCTTCTCCTGATCGACCCCAATGGGGACCTGAATTCCCTTCCCATGATTTAAGCTGACGGGTTCTTCATGATCAAAGGCTATATTTTTCATAATTTTCTTACTTGCCGAACTATACTTTTGGAGGTCTTGCGGCGTCAGCCTACCATGGTGGTCATTATTTTGAGTTTCTCCTCCTATCCTTACTGCTTCTGAGGCATAGAACCCAATTGGCTCAGGATATTTTTCACTCTCCTTAACTTGAAATCTTGTTGGAGTGGCCGAAAATGGCTTATTTCTTTCTGCATACCACAGCAGCACCGTATAATTCGACTGTAAAATTTTTAGTTGTTCAGATGACAGCAGGGTTAATGGCGGTTGTCCCGATTGCCTTAAATGTTTTGGCACAAAATAGAACTTCTTGCTTATTTTCACTGTTTCAGATGGCACCACTTTTTCTGCTATCTCCATAATTGCACTTTCCCAATCATTCTTTAGGATACCACCTTCGTACTTACTCATTTTTTCGAAAGCAAATTCTTTATAATAGCTAGCATCTGCAAAGAAGGACTCCGCTTCTGTATACGGTCTTGCATCGGCCATCACTTTATGTTATACTCTGTCTTTATAGTATTTGAAACACTGATGCAGAGTAGAGGGTATGATATTGTACTGATGTATCCATGGCCTTCCTAGGAGAAGGTTGTATGTTGTTATTGCACTTATGACGTGACAGACAATGTCAGTAGTCAATTCTCCTATTTCCAACGTTACCGTAATCTTGCTAAGTGCGCGCTGCCCATCTTGATTAAAACCTTGTATCATTATTCCACTGGGGCATAGTTCTGAGCGATGGTAGTTTAATTCATTTAACATTGAGTGGCAAAACATTTACTGCAGACCCATTATCTATCATAATTCGCTTGACTTTCTTCCCACGAATATGGCCTTCTATCATTAGTGGTCTGTTATGGTCTTCCTCGCAGATCAGATCATTATTAGAAAAAGAAATGACCGGGAAACAGTCCTCATGTTCATCGAATTCTTCATGTTTAGATAAGGCCTGGATCAAACTTTGTCAAAATTCTTCTGATAGCTTTTGCGCATCATAAACGCTTAATCGGACTGGTATTCCTTTTAGATGATTTACTACATCATAAGTCACTCTCGTCATCTCATTCTTCTCCTTCGTCTTGCCGCTATTACTCTCCTTTGCAATCACTTCTTTCCCAGTGACTTCTGATTTCTGCTTTGTAGGGATTACTACCTTCTTACCTGACCATAGTGTAGTCACCGCAACCTTCTTTATAGCTTTACTGCTTCCCGCGTCATTCGCATCTTGGTCCTTTTTTTCAGACTGTAAGTATGTTTGCGGTTGCCATGGAGCCCCTTTCTCTTTCTTTCCCCAATACTATCTCACCCCTATTGATCATTCGTTGTATTATACATTTCAATGTATAGCAGTTCTCTGTTGGATGCCCCACCAGGCGATGATAACGACAGAAATCCCTTTCTCTGGTTCTTGTTACATCTTCTGGGCGCTTAGGCTCCGACAATACTATCGTGCCAGCTTTTAATAATTGTTCCATCATAGGGGCGACATCTTCTTTTTCAAATGTGAACCCCTCATGAGAATTCAGCATTCTAGGCCTCTTCCCATTGTATCTATTTCTTGACTTATCACCTTCTTTGCGTTGGTCCGGTCTTCTTTCTCTCGAGTCCTTTGTGTCTTTTCCTCTTCTGTCATGATCGACAGTGTTCACAGCTGTCCTGCCAG
Source organism: Magnolia kwangsiensis (assembly GCA_037074715.1). Classification (NCBI taxonomy): domain Eukaryota; kingdom Viridiplantae; phylum Streptophyta; class Magnoliopsida; order Magnoliales; family Magnoliaceae; genus Magnolia; species Magnolia kwangsiensis. Next base: position 75,044,623 of record CM073575.1, on the reverse strand, counting down.
ACACTCTCCTAGTTGTATCATGGTGAAATGCTGGGATCTTGCGAGTCATCAACTCTAACGCGTGGGCTTTAGTAGCCAAATCATGAAAAGTTCTGATATCGGTGCTAGTCAGTCCAAAGGCAATTCCTATCCCCATAGAGTTTAGCACAATTGCAGAAAAAGTAGAAAAAGTAGGACCATCAGAAACTGCAAAAATAAACAAGAGGTTCTATTTTGTGCCAAAACATTTAAGGCAGCCGGGACAACTGCCATTAACCTTGCTGTCATCTGAACAGTTGAAAATTTTACAGTCTAATTATACAGTACTGCTACTGTATGCTGAAAGGAATAAGCCGTTTCCAACCGCTCTAGGAATATTTCGCATAAAGGCAAGCGAAAAATACCCTGAGCCAATAGAGTTTTATGTTTCAGAAGCAGTAAAGATAAAAGGAGAGACTCAAAGCAATGTGTTCCATGGTAGGTTGACATCGCAAGACCTCTAGAAGTATAGCCTGGCAAGTAAGAAGATTATGAAAAACATGGGTTTTGATTATGAAGAACCCACTGGCTTGAACCTTGGGAAGGGAATTCAAATCCCTATTGCGATCAATGTTTCGACAAGAAAACAAATACGTTTCATTTGGGGGATTTATTCAATGATAACAAAGAATGAATGGGAGAACATTCATCACATTTATCCGAGTTCATTTACATCCTCTAATTCCCTTGATTCTGAAAATAAAGTACAATTAATACAATGTACTGAATGAAAGAGAAAATAGCTCGATGGAAATTTCGGTAGCATAACAGTGCTATTTCGGTCATCTCCTGGATACTTAGGAGGAATTGCTGATTTGAACAACCATCCTTCCAATGAGATAGAAATTTTAGCAGCATTCCGACACTATTTCAGTCATCTCCTAGGACTTAGGAGGAATGTCGATCTAATCAACCAGTCTTCCAGGAAGCAGGGCTCATGCAAGCTTGAATTCTTTGACTGTCAAAGATCACTAAATCTTAAATTCGGAAGCCTTTCGGCAGCTGTTCTGATAATCTCCTAGGACGTCGGAGGAATATGCTCTTCTGCTGATTCTTCTCCTCAAATCTTGAACAGAAAGAATTTGAAAGCTTCAAAGATTTCAGCAGCATAACGCCCCTTTTCATAATAGACTGTAAGGCAGTCTGGTTGCGTGGACCCACGCAATGGATATAGGTTGCCCGGAGCCATGCAAACTCCTACTACGCTCTCTCTCACCTTCAGTCTTCCTTCTTTCCACTTTCTCTCAAAAATCTTCAACCTCCTTGGATGAAGGAGGTGAGGGGGTATTTATAGGTCTTCGTATGTGTGAAAATCCTGATCGTAGCGATTTGGGACAAATCTTTTAGTGCTTTAGATCACTCTGCAAAAGGACCATTTCTGCAGCGTGTTTCGGGGTCCTGTGCAACTGATATTTACATTACGGTCCGTGCAAGGGAACTTTGGTTGTGCAGAACTTTGGTTGTGCATACCGGCACAACGGAACTTTGGTTATGCAGACAGAACTTTGGTTGTGCAGATTGAACTTTGGTTGTGCAGATTGAACTTTGGTTGTGCGGACCCGCGCAATGGAACTTTGGTTGTACAGACTGAACTTTGGTTGGGTGGACCCGCGCAATGGAACTTTAGTTGCACGCGATCCCGCACAACCATTCTTAAAGACACTTCTCTTTCTTCTTTTTATTCTTTTTTCAAATTCCTTGCTCTCCAATCTTCTTCTGCTTCAATCCTTTCATCACTTTTTCATGCTTCAACAGATACCCCTAGAGCTAGAACTTTACCAAAATACCTAAACTACCCCTGGAGCTGATACTTTACCAAAATCCCTAAACTACCCGTGAAGCTGGAACTTTACCAAAATACCTAAACTACCCCTGAAGCTGGAACTTTACCAAAATACCTAAACTACCCCTGAAGCTGATCAGTACCATGTGATTCTCTGACCACTGCAATGAGATATTTTTTTGTGCCTCAAATTTTGTTTCGATAAAGAAACAAATGCATTTGATTTGGGAGATTATCTTATTCAAACATAACAGAAAAAGAGTACTAGGAACATTGATCACATTTATTGATACTGAGTTCATTTACATCCTCTTTACATCCCTTGATTCTAAGATATATCATTCATAAATAAAGGACTTGTGCTTTAAGTATCAAAAGTTCATTTCGACAGCCTTCCGGTGCCTGATTCGATCATCTCCTAGGACTTAGGAGGAATGCAGATCTGATTGAAGGGTCTTTAATTAAATAAAGATTTTAGCAGCATAACAACTCCTGTTTCAACCATCCTCTGGGACTTAGGAGGAATGTCAATTCAATCAACTGATCTTTCTCCTTTAAACCCATGAAGAGGAGAAAGCACGGAGAAAGGAAGCCTGACCCACTGATTTCGGCAGCATGGCGGCCTTTGAACTTCACAGACTATAGGGCAGCCTGGTTACGTGGATATCGGTTGCGCGGTCCTGCGTAACTTCCAGGAGACTCTCTTCTACCTTCTGTCTTCTGCTTCACTCCTCTCCTATTGAAAATCTTCAATTACCCTTAATGAAGGAGGGGAAGGGGTATTTATAGACCCTTGCACGTGTGAAAATCCCGATCTTAGCGATGTGGGACTATTTTTCAGTGCTTTAGTCCATTCTGAATGAAGCTCTTTGTGCAGTTCATTTCGAGGTCCCGCACAACTGATACTTCTTTTGTGCGGACCTGCGCAATTGAGATTAATTGCGCAGAGCCGCGCAACCTATATTGGTTGTGCGGACCTGCGCACTCTCATGAAAGCTATCTTCATCTTCTTCTTTCCGAAAGTTCTTCCCTATCTCTTTACCTTTCCTTGATTGATTCCTTTCACCATTTTTTATGCCTCAACAGATGCCCCCTTGATCCTTTCTTTGTTTCCTCAAGAAACAAAAAAAAAAAGAATCAAAATTCCTACTTTTTCATTTGGCTTGCGCGGACCCACGCAACCGGCCACGTATATACTCGGTCACGGTAGCCTATAAATACTGCACTTCCTTCATTACCTGCAGTTTCCTCATCCTCTGGTGAAATTTTTTTCTTTTGGTGATTTTTCCGCGCAACCGATATTGTTTGCACGGACCCACGCAACGGATCTGTCATGCCCCAAACTCGGAAACTGGGCTCACAAAATTTCTCGATCGCCGAATCCGGCACCGACAGCCTCCGTAGAACATTCTCGGCTCCTAGCTCCCATTCGCCAGGTTTCGATCCTAAGATGCTACGAGGAGGATTTTCAATGTCAGTTTAATTCGTAATAAGCATAACCAAAGGCATAACCCACAAACAACAACCAAGAACTCCATTACATTTTCACTATGATCAAAAACTTTACAAGTACAATGAGCATAAAGGGAAATACAATGGTAAAGAATAAAAACTCCAAAATGATCTACAACGTGCTCCTGCCTCAGCACTGCTGCGATCCAACATCACCTGTACGCAACGGTCGTGCATAAGCTTACAGAAAGCTTAGAGGGTGGTGAAAGTGTATGCGCAAGGTAGTAATATGAACATGCAATGTCGGAGTAAAGCGGAATATGCAGATGGATCTATAATATCATGAGCCGTACCAAGGCTTACGCGATGCAAGACATGAATGGTATCGGCCATTCCAAGGCCATGCGATGTGCAATGCAACTCAAGCATACAGATCCTCCTCTACAGCTCAAAATATGGGATATCACCGAGGTCTAGTACACTCTAAACCAGATTGCCGCCACATCGCGCGTAATAAGGTAAGTGGAAGAGACCTCACTATCCGTCTGCCAATATCGGGCGCGACTCATCGATAGCGGACCCATTCCTCGAGCTGGTCAGACTCAGCCTAGCATTGCCCCCTACACTCGAGCGGGTAAGGCCGCACCCCCTTCTAACCGACCACGACACAGTGGAGAGCACAGCCAACTGGTATTCGGCAATCAGCGCTCATCTACCCACTCGGTCTAGACGTTGGAGCAACCTCTTGGTACTATAAGGGTTTAGGGACTTTCACCCAGGGATATCTATAGTACCCCATGTAGAACAAGATTTTCGGTATCCAATCCTGCCAACCACGATGCGTCTGTGGAGACTACGGCCCTGATGTCGCTAGGGCGTACAATAACCATGTCACACAAATGCGAAATTCATGATTCACGCTATCCAGTCATGCAACAATTCATGCGCATATCGTGTGCTCATGTAGGGCAATACTGCCTAACCAGGAGCCCATAAATAACCTGCCCGAAGGCATATGCTATGATCAGTCAATCCTCATATCAAGCATACATATGATGCGTATGATCATGAGTCATGAAACTATACTAAACATGTTATAATGAAATGAACTATTTTACAATGCAGATGGACGTGGACGGCCTATACATAATAAGTACGGGCCTAACAATGGGCCCTAAAGAGAGTCGTAATGTGGACATCCAACCAGCATTACACTCGCAATGTGGACGTCAAACCAACATTGCTTCCCAGGCACGATCTTCTTAAACATCGCTACATAATCGGTATTGGGATTACACATTGCAATGGACCTTAGGTTCATCCCATTGGGCTTTTCATATATATATCAAATGGGCCATATCCTATGGGCCTTTTATTCATCAGATGGGCCACATAAATGGGCCACACCAATGGGTCTCATGTGCATTGTAATGGGTCAAAACCCGTGGGCCTTGGATTGCATCAAATGAGCTTAGTCTCATGAGTCTAATATGTGACCAATGGGCCACACCAATTGGGTCCCACATGTAGATCAAGTGGGCCTCAACCCATAGACCTAACATGAGTCGAATGGGCCTAAACCCCTAGGCCTTAATCAAATAAAATGGGCCTAACTCATGGGTCTCAAATAAATCCAATGGGCCTAATCCCATGGACCCTTTTTATAATCAAATGCGTTTAGTCCCATGGGCCTTACAATATATCAAATGGCCTAGTCTCATGGCCTTAGAACATATCAATTGGGCCTAAACCCATAGGCCTTAAATATCAAGTGAGTCTAAGCCCATAGGCTTTACATATCAAGTGGGCCCAAGTTCTTAGGCCTTAAATGAATCAAATGGGCATAGCCCATAAGCATTTCATAAATAAAATGGGCCTAGACCATAGGCCTTTTATAATTCAAATGGGCCTAGCCCATAGGCCTGTTACAAAACAAATGGGCCTAACCCATATGTGAGTGGCCCACCCAACTAATAACTCATGCTTTAAAATGATCTCACCAAGTGGATGGACGGTCTGAATGCATCATGGCGGGTCCCACTATCCAGTGGACAGTGCGGATAGCGCACATACATCACACAGGGGCCCCACCGTCCGCTGGCCGGTGGAGGCAGCACATACATGAGGTGGGCGCCACCGTGGTGGGTGCCACTCTGCTCCGGCCATTGCGTTCTGTGGCTCACAACAGGCGAAACGAGTCCAGAGTTTGAATTTTTTTATGATCAGAAAATGAAATAAAATCAGAAAAGGATCCTTGAATGGTAATGATGCATTTTTTGATGCTATGGCCTACCAGGTCTTTCAATCAGCCCCAAACTTCTACCCAACGGCTAAAATACCGTAGGTAAGAGGATGGACGGCTTGGATTGTTTAAATACATCACGGTGGGGCCTAAGCAAGTGGGCCACCCAAATGCCACCTATCTTCTTTCCCTTTTCTTCTTTCTTTTGAAACGTCCAGCGTCCCAGACGCTAGACGGTTTTGTTTTTTTTTTTTTTTTTTTATAGATAGTGGTGGGCCCTGATGAAGTGGGCCACCACTGATGGGTGACATGGGTACAACGTCTAAGGTGGGCCCCACTTGAATAAAAATTTGAACAAAATAAATCTCAAGGTGGGATCCATTCAAGTGGGCCACACAATCCTATTGCATAAAAAAATAAAATAAAATAAAATAAAATAAAATAAAAGAAATAAAAGAGAGAGAGAGACATGGAGAGTGGGACACGCCTTGTGATGGAGGGCTCCGCCACTATGAGCCCTCCCTTGAATGAAATCATACAATAAACGGATCCCTTTGAACATGGGACTATCAAAAATGTAAATCAACGGTGGAGATTCATTTCCCACCGATATGGACAGTCTAGATGACCTTTCTAAATGAAATAAACATCATGATGGGGTCCATGGAGAATGGCCCCATCATGGAATGATCATGATGATCCAAGTGGTCCATCGGCCACAACTTAAGGTCCCAAGTGAGATCCACACCATTGATCGGTGGGTCTCACTTGGCCCATCATAAGAATAAGAAAGAAACTACCCTAAAGAGGCACCCACCGTCCGATCTTCTTGCTCCTAGGAATTTCTTGGCACCTTAGCTTGGATTTCAATGGTTAAGATGAGGAATGGAGGGTTGAGATGGGAGATGATGGGGTAGGAAAGTGGACCATACTTGGAGCTTGGGAATTTTGGAGAATTCCTCATACGTATGGAGCTTGAAGTTTTTGTTGCTTAGAGATTTGAAATGAGAAAGAGAGGAGTTGTAAAGGGAGAGAGAGAGAGTGATGGATAGATGTGGTGATGGGGTGTAAGAAAGTGTTGACTTTTGAGGCTTTTGTGTAAGAGAGGTATGGGTGGTGAAGACTTTTGTGGCTTTTTGTGTAAGAGAGGTATGGGTTTGAGAGACTTTTGTGGTTGCTTGGGAAAAGGGATGAAAGTGATGTCTACTTGACATGTGATGGCTTGATGGATTGATTGATTGATGGGATTGATGTGATTGATGTGACACATCGTAGAGATTCCCTTGGATTTCGCAACGCGCCGCATTTTCTCGCACCGAACGTTGGCCCACATCTCTTGACCAGGGTATTGCCTCGGCACGCGAGTCGCGACATCGGGACCGTGGCGACGGCGCAGTCGCTATGGTATTGGTCTCAGGTTGAGTCAACTCGGGTTATCGGCATATGAATCAGAGTCGCGCGTCGATATCAGTTAAGGGTCGAAGGTCACCGAAATTCGACCGGTAAGACCGCGAAAGTCTACGGAAAGGTATAGACCAAGATACGGGTCTTACAGGATCTACCATCCGCGTAAGTTTTCTATGTACTGTGACACGCCACGCAACTGATTTTGATTGCACGGAACCGCGCAACCAAGACTTTGCTATTTTTCTGAACTTTCCTCAACAATCTTCCTTAGGTCTTTAACCCTCTTCATGGCCCGCATCAAGAGGACCCTTCATCCCATAGACCCTCTAACTGACCATCCTTCTCAACCCGACGCACCCGATACATCTTCTCATCGCCCATCTCCTCCCGCCGATCAACCACCGACTAAGCATACCAAAACCACCACTCAAACTCCCGCATATTTCAAAGAACCAATACTTCCAACTTTTGATTTTACCGACCGCATTGAATCGCTTTCTTCTCCCATTCACCGAGCTATAATTATGGGAAATATAGAACTACCCCCGAAGCATGGCCGTGAATATGATTGGGAAGAATGGTTGAAGACAACTGCTCATATTCGCACGGATAGCGATAGACCCCCTGTCAGAGAAGATACCCCGCCTGCTTCTCGCTCCAAGAAAACTCGTCGAAATAAGGTGAAGGAGTTTGAAGAAAAGATAAAGGAGCATAACAAGAAGAAGCTCTAAAACTCTTGGGAATCTGCTCGAGTAATCGAGGGAGTCATGAAATTCGACAACCCTCATTCAGAAGGCATGACAATAACTCCTATCAACGTTCATCGTCACCAGTCCATCCTTGAATGTGAACCCACAGATTACGTGGATGGAGAAAAACTGATGTATACTGAATCGTGGGCGATGCGAGAACCTCGGATTCTCAAAGGAAAACTACAGACGCAGAAACTGCGGCAGACCATCGGAGAAGCCCACCCTTTGATCTTCCTCACTCCCTTCCGCAGCCCGCACAATCTCTTTCCAACATATTTCTATGAGACTATCAGACAGCGATACAAGGATTGCGACTCTCTCTGGGGATCAGAAGATTTTCAAACAAGGGGCCTGCTGACTTCTCGTCGTTATTATTCTGATTGGGCAGAGGCAATCCTGAAGAAACACGCTAGTACTCTTACTAAAGTAGGCCTTTATGATGCGATAGAGGTCACATCCAAATACTTTTATAAGGAACCCTCCGTGATGAAAGGATTCCTTGAATATTGGTCTCCCACCACCAATTCCCTTCACTTGCCATTTGGGGAAATGAGCATCACGCTATGGGATCTTCATCGCATAGTAGGTCTCCCGCTTACAGGAAATTTTACAACGAGTTTATCCCAACGAATGCAAAATTGGCATTTATATCCTCTCCTGACCGCAGACCTTCCATCTCCGAAACCACCGTCGAACTTTTCAGAGAGATGGGAAAGTTTCCAAATTTTCACAAACTATCCCCTCTGTAATGGCTGACTCACTTTTCTAGAATGCTCAGGTATTCCATACCCAGAGATCAGCATTTTCCTTTTCATCACATACTCTTGCATATTAATTCCTTTTTCATTTTGCAAATTTCACGACAGTCGCTGTAAGGAACTAACGACTCTTCGTGACAATATGAAGGAACGACCTGATTATAGTTCCTTTGGAAAACTTGCCACCTTCCTAGCCTACTGGCTAAGCATAGTTGCTCTTCCTAGTTCCAAGCGGGCAGATGTTGTTCGCCCCACCACCTTCGTTGTCGCCGAAGCTCTAGCGGAAGTCAGAAATATTCCATTGTGCCTCCTGTGCTATGTTCCATTTATCAGGCCTTTGGAGAAATTTCTACACACATCAAAAATCCCACCGTGGGATCTTCATCAGCGTATACTGCCTGACACTACTTCACCAGATGGTTAGGAGTCTATTTCCCCTGTACTTTTGAAGCACCAGAGAAGGCTTATGTCAACCCTTCTCATCTTCCTCTTTGGTTTTTTCAACAAAGGGCCATGGCCAGAAGATTTTATGAATGGGCGATCAACAAGATCCAGGATTTTGATCAAGTGGACTTCTTCCAGTTTCGCCTTCATCGCTACATTCAAGATGCAGACATGGTAGATCAGGGGGCACTGACTGTAGCGGAAAGGGCCTTTTTCTTTCTATTCGTTCTTGCAGTTTGCCTCTTAGAGAAGGGACGGAATTCTGTAGAGAACCCTATTATCCCAGCCATTTTTCTCGCCAATTCTGCTATGACCAAGCTGTGCCAGAAGATTGTGGGCTCGTTACTAAGAGAATGCGCTGCTATGGAACAGGTCCTTCGAACTGGGCTATGATATGGAAACAACTATTAGGCGGTTGTGTCAACTCTTCTTTCATCATCCCTAGCTACGACTGGATAGTTCGTACTTCTTATAGCTAGATGAGGTGGTGGGACCACCAATCATTTCTGATCAATAAACGCCTGCCAGTGGACTCTCTTCTCTTTCTCCATCCACCTCGGCTTAGGGGCAGAAATATTGAGAATAGAATTGGCTTCATTCCATAGAAAAGTCACGCTCCTCATCATGGTGAAATTTATAGAAAGATTTCGACGCAAAAGCCAATCTGTGAGAGAAAACCAATTAATACTTTAGATGGTTGGTTTTCCCATGGAGTCCTGGCAGAATTTGAACATGTACCCCACGACCTTGGTGGCAGTGCTTCAGAGGATGTTGCAGAAACATCCTCCCCAATTCTTGAAGAGATTGCTATAGCTGAGGAGGGTCCAGCCTGAAACGAACCTGCCCCTTCTTCACAACCTCTTCCCCTTAGCTCATCGTCTCCGATGACTAGATCACGAGCACATCTACAAACGTCATCACTCACTCCTCAGGAAGAGACAAGATAGGTCTCTTCATCTCCCTCAATTCCAGTTGGCAGGAGATCTCCGAGAGAAAGCAACCAGCCAGTTTCCTACAAAGGAAAACAAGTCGTGGTTGCAGAAGTAGATGAGGATGACCTAGCAATCGAAAGTTCATCTTCTGCATCAGGAGATTCCACTTCCCTGAGATCTGGAGATGATGATAAAAATAATGATGATGGAAGTGATGGAGCTCAGGACGATGACTATGAAGAAGGGGAGATCAACATAGATGATGAGGAAAATATGGCCACCGAAAATGTAGAGGAAGAACATCTCCCCACGGCTCCTGAAATTTCTCCTGCCACTTCTATTCCTAGCAAGCCACATGCGGTAACCGAAGAGGATGAAGAACCCTTGGACTACGGGGAATATGGGTATTCACCTGGTAAGGGAGCCCGAATTCCTTAAATACTTGTGTGCTTGTCTAGTGATCACTATCTTATTATCGCTATCATTTCCTTTTTTAGGTACTCATGTGGTTTGCATCGAGACGAGCACTGCCCCCTCTGTAGATCTTCGTCCAGCTGCACCAATGGTTTCACCACAGGTTTCTTTGGCTCCTCTGGTGGCACCAAAAAGTGTGGCCCAAGAAATTGTATTCCCTTTTGAGACTACTGATCTACCAACTCCTACTACCAGAGATTCGAGCACAGAAGTGGGGGCTCCTTCTCTTGCTGATATGTTGGAAGCTGGTACTTCTGCAGCCTAAGAAGTTCCCTTGCTTGCTGGTCACACCTCTGCTGCAGGTATATATATTAATTTGAAGAGCTGTAAATTCTTCATTCTGTGTTACTTACTCTAACTCGATCTCCTATTCATGTTGTAGGAATTCTTTCCTGTAGTGGGGCGGCTAGCTCCGAATTTGTGGCCACTGTTTCTGAGCTACCATTTCCTTCAAAGATTCCCACTCACAAAAGCTTTTGATGAAGAACTCTTTATCAACGGTAGTTCATATCTTCAAAGATCCTGAACAATGGCCAGACCTGGATATCACCATCGAGATTCTGGAAAGCTTAGCAAAGATGGCGAAGATTAATATTTCTGCTTTGTGTGATTCCCTCCTCAGATTCCGTGATTTGATAGCTTCTTTGGCATCAGCAGAGAATTTCACGATTGCTTCAGAAGTTCTGGAATACGGGAAACAGTTAACTTTGTCTAAAGAGAGGGCTTCACTTATTGCTTCTACCTTATCTGAATTAGACCAGGAGCAGTTATCTTTGCAAGAACAATTGAAGACCCTCACTGATGACAAGGTACTTATTCAAGATCGTATTGCGGCTTTAAGAGAAGAGATTTCGCAACTGGAACTACAAGGTCACGAGAAGGAACTCTCTATACAGGAGGTTAAAGAGAAACTTGATGTCAATATTCGATCTACTAACACTGAAAAGTTTGAATTACTCAGGAGCAAGGAAATTATCGCATCTTTAGAAGACAAATTAGCCGGCCTTCCTGATCAAACAAAGATTATTCTTAAAGAGAAATCAAAGCATGATGCAGCTCAGCTTCAATTAAAGGAAAACTTACGGCAATATATGAATGTAATAGGCATTACAGAGGAATTATAAGCATGTAATCCTTCCCCTTTTTTTTTATACATACTTTTCTTCTTCCTTTCTTCTTCTCCTCTCTCTCTTTTTTTTTTCTTTTTTATATTTGAGTGCATGTTCTCTTTTAATTTTCAACAGTAAATTTCAGTAACTTTTTCATGTACTTCTACATTATGCATTATTCCAGACATATTGTCTATGTCATAATTTCAACATGAATTTGCTGCATTTTGAACTTTACACATAGTTTACCATGACATTCTATAAACTAATCATAAAGCACCAATATTTTATGCTTGTCAGTATGGGATTTCGTACATGACTTCATTCGTTTATATTTTATTGGCGGTGCTAAGTTTCAATTCAGTCAGTTGCACACAGTTTAGGCTCTTGAGTAGTGGAGTGAATTTACTTGACGAATTTACTTGGACTCTATTTAGAGTCGGGTCTTACGTGATGGTCTCTGTAACTCTCTAGAGTTCGCTGGACTTCTCACTGCCTAGGGAGTTCACAAACTGCGATCCATCAGAGGGGCCAAGTGAAGCTACCGGGGCAGTGAACTCGGTTGGTTTTACGCACAGGGTTGGTCGCGGTAACTCTCTAGAGTTTACAGAGATCGATCACAAGGATACCTTTGGGGGTACCAAATCCATGGTTGCCGATCCATCGATGAGTAGGTTTAAGCCCTTCCTCATGAGTTAGTACCGGAATCGAACCATAAATCTGAGGGGTCTTAAGCATGGTTGGCCTGTCCTGCGCAACTGCAGCCCTCATTTTCTTCGCCTGCAAGGTCGGGCCCATTCATAGGAGGGCTTGTCCTCCGTTCCCCATGACGCTGCCGGAAAGTTATACAGACAACATAGGGGATACGCTGACTGGTCATTTAAAGACTTTTAACAGTTCAGCTTTTAGTCGACTCTTGGCCTTTGGCTTTTGGTCTTCTAGTTGACTTTTGGCTCTTTTGTCTTTTAGTTATTTGAAGACCTTTAGCTCTTTTGGCCTTTGGTCATTTGAAGACTTTGAGCTTTCTTTTTGGCTTTTGGTCAACTCTTTGGCCTTTTAGCTTTTGGTCATTAACTCCATCAGCTGCCCGCATAGGTATGCGTATGATGGCCTTCACGGGCTTTTTAGGGCCACTGGCTTCTCGCCGCTGCCCGAATGGCGATCTTCATAGGTCTTATGCGTAGCTGGTCCCTTTTGAGATTTGGTCCTTTTAGGACTTGGATTTTTTCTTTTTCTTTTCTCTTTTTTTTTTTTTGGAACTTGACTAGGCTGCCTTTTTTATGATAAGCAGCCACCGCCATCGCCTATTACATATATACAGTTGACTGTATGATTCATTCTACTATTATCATATGGTTGATCAATAATTGACATTTCGCTGCTACTGACAATGTCATAAGGACTTTTGTATCATGTTTAAAATAATGTATCAGCTTAGCGATGATGGCAACTTTGATGAGCGATTCATCGGCAATAGCGATAGCTGTTCTCTTTTCTTTTTATGATCATCGATACCTGATGATGCGATTTCGATGGAGATTTTCTATTGGCGATGAGCGTCAACGCTTGATAGCGATCATCGACACTTTTTTTTTCTTCTTGTTTGGTGACGAAGACTTTCGGCGATGATCTAGCATGCTATCTTGAAAGACGATGATAGGTATTTTCGCCTGAAATTGCTTATCTGTATCGTTTGTCTGTATTGTTTGTAATATACCAGCTTGATAGTGATATCAATTTCAGGCAAAATTTTGTAGAACTCTCTTGATGGCGCCCACCTTCTTCGTCTTTCTTTATTTGCTATCATATGATCTTGATATGCTTTGTCATATGATTTTGATATGCTTGCGAACTTCTTCCTTATTCTTCCTATTCATCTTGCCCCCTTTTGATACAGAATTATTATCTTGGTAATGTTCTGTATCAAAATCAGTAGTGCCTTTGGAAGCAATTTCCTTTTTACCAATGCGAGTATAGGCTAATATAGGCTTTCATTTACTTCTTTGAAGAATTTTACTTTCATTGAGCACACTTTATCTTATTTGGCTTTGAACTTGCCCCCTGGATATGATTGTGATTGTGATTGGAGATATATTTTCATTCTTGGAGATATTGAGGCAGTATATTTCTGCAGGAGGCTACACGATTGTAATCGTATTCATTGATTAGCTTGCCCCTAACCCTTGAAATTTTCTACGCTTCTCCTGATCGACCCCAATGGGGACTTAAATTCCCTTTCCATGGTTCTTCATGATCAAAGTCCATATTTTTCGTAATTTTCTTACTTGCCGAACTATACTTTTGGAGGTCTTGCGGCGTCAGCCTACCATGGTGGTCATTATTTTGAGTTTCTCCTCCTATCCTTACTGCTTCTGAGGCATACAACCCAATTGGCTCAGGATATTTTTCACTCGCTGTTTCGACAAGAAAACAAATGCTTTTCATTTCGGAGGATTTATTCAATGATAACAAAGAATGAATGAGAGAACATTCATCACATTTATCTGAATTCACTTATATCCTCTGATTTTCTTGATTCTAAAAATAAAGTACAATTTTTATAATGTACTGAATGAAAGAGAAGATACCTCGATAGAAATTTCGGCAGCATTCCGGCGCTATTTCGGTCATCTCCTAGGTACTTAGGAGGAATTGCTGATCTGATCAGCCAGACTTTAATGAGATAGAGCATCCTTCCGGTCATTCTTCCTTGAAATATATAGAAGCCCATTGTAGTGTGGTCAGGCCCTGAAGAAATCGAGCCGATCATGCTAAACGGGCCTGAAAAGTCTCCCAGAATGAAAGATCAGGGGATTTCCACCGTCCGTTCGGCTTCAAACTTGCTGTGTAGTCTTAAAACCACAAATTAGCCGTCCACGTCAAGTTTCAGCTTCTGGATCCTTGCAGAAGTGGCCGAACTGATGAATCAGCACCTGAGATCATGATTTGGGGCCCCCTCGATACTTGGACATGCTTCAGATTTTGTCCCAACGCGTGAAATGCAATGGCAAGTGAATAGACGGAGCAGATTTTCCACGAAGGTCCCACTAGAGTCTACATGTACATCACATGTACATGGTGCGTGTGAGCACCGGCGTGCACGCGACTCGCCAAAGTCGGTCAACACCGCTGACCCGACTTCTTCTTCTTCATTTTCAAAAGATGCACAGCGTCCTTCGAACGCTTCCAGTTTTATGTAGTGCGGCCCACTCATCGCTCCACTAGATGATCTGAGCCATCCATTCACTTCAGAAGGTGGGAATCAACGTTGCCTAGATGCCCTTTCGTCTCCATGCAGCCGATCGTAGAATCCCAGCCGTTGAGCAAGGAATAGACTGTAGTTCAAAAGATCATGCAGACCACACCAATCCTGCTCCAGAAACAGTCCATCTTGGACGGTTTTCCGCGTTTAATCCAACAGACGGAGTGGATTTTCCAAAACACTCCAGTAAACGGGCCATCAAAAATCCCAAAGTCGACGTACGTCGACTCTGTTCAAAATAAAGTGTCGGTTCTTGCCTGGTGGGCCACCATCACGCAGGGAGGGGCTGATCCGAAGCGTCCATGAGATAGAGGGAGTGAAAACAGTCGAGGTGATGCTGAGCTCTGGCGACTATGTCCAACCATACGATCTCTACGGCGACTGGAAAATGACCGTTCGGCGGCTTTCAAGGCTTGATTACCCAGGTGGGCCACATCATCAGTTGATCAAAACCAGCCTTTCACAGTTGAAATTCTGAGAGGAAGACATTAGACGGCGTGGATCTCTCAAAAGAGGGTTGTATTAGACTTTACCAACAACACAACATATCTCTCAAAAGACGGTGATTGTGCAGACGCTGCAACAACACTTCTCCTTTACGCGGACGTCTTCCTTTGCACAGATGTTGTAACAACACTTCTCCTTTGCGCGGACGTCTTCCTTTGCACAGATGTTGTAACAACACTTCTCCTTTGCGCGGACATTGCGGCCTCTTCCTTTGCACAGAGATTGCGGCCTCTTCCTTTGTGCGGACGCTGCAGCCTCCTCCTTTGCACAGGGGCGCCAGCAACTTTGATTACGCTGGTCCACGCAAACAACTTTAGTTGCGCCGGCTGGCACAAAAACTTCCTTCTTTCTTTCCCCTCTCACTTCTTTGGCCCACCAGCTGCTCTCATCCGATTCCACCCACTCAAATGAAGTGGAAGTGGGGGTATTTATAGGCCTCACCACAGGCCTCACCACTCTTACAGAGTGGTGATCACCACCACCTATTGCTTCACACTTGAATTTCTTCTTTTCTTAAACTATGGTGACCACTAAGCCACCTCTTAAATGGTGGTGTATGACCTTTCTTTCTTAAAATGACACATGTGCACTCCTTTTTACCAAACTACCCTTTTCAATCCCTTTTTCCAGAATACCTAAACTACCCCTTTGACATGGAATGTTAATCAAAATACCTAAACTACCCCTGGAACTGGATTTTTACCAAAATACCCAAAATACCGTTGAAACTGGAATTTTACCAAAATATCTCAACTACCCTTTGAACTGGATTTTTACCAAAATTCCTAAACTACCCGTGGAGCTGATACTTCACCAAAATCCCTAAACTACCCCTGAAGCTGAAACTTTATCAAAATACCTTTGGAACTGGATTTTTACCAAAATTCCTAAACTACCTGTGGAGCTAATACTTTACCAAAATCCCTAAACTACCCCTGAAGCTGAAACTTTACCAAAATACCTAAACTACCCCTGAAGCAGATCAGTACCATGTGATTTTCTGACCACTGCAATGAGATATTTTTTGTGCCTCAACAGATGCCCCCTCAATCCTTCTTTGATTTATTCCTGAAATCAAATGGAGGATCGATCTTCCTCTGCCTGATGAACTTGAATGAACTGCAACTGAAGGATGACCAGATGATTATGCTTGCACGGGAGACTGGATGATTACACTTGCATGGCAGACTGGCTGATCATACTTGCATGGCCAGAAGATTGAACGATCGCGTTCGAACGAAAGACTGGAATGCTTGCATTCAAACGGAAGACTAGGTGATCGCATTTGAATGGAAGGCTTGCATGATTGTTTTCAACCAAAAGACTTGAATGATGGCGCTCGAATAGAAGGCTTGAATACTAGCGCTCAAGTGGAAAACTGGCATGCTGACGCTCAAGCGGAGGACTGGAATGCTGACATTCGAGTGGAAGACTGGAATGCTCCCAGTCAATAGCGTCGAGCAGATGTTTCACAAGAGAGGATAAGATTCTCTTTTTATTGAAGCATGCTTCTGCAACAGCTATGACGACTTCATCTTTGAGTGATTTGATCAGAGAACTTTCTTTCAACACCGTTGCTGCTGTAACGGTCTCTTTAATCAACTCCAGCAATTCTTTCCTTTTGATCGGCTCCAGCGATTCTTTCCTTTTGATCAGCTCCAGCGATTCTTTCCTTTTGATCACCTCCAGCGATTCTTTCCTTTTGATCATCTCCAGCGATTCTTTCCTTTTGCTCTATATCTGGGGCTATTCTTTAATGTTGCTCCTGCCGCAACAACTTTTTTGATTGTTTCCTTTACTCACGATCTGCATAACCCAAGCTTTTGAATAATGGTTTCTCCTGCCAAATTTATCAGAATTAGTATTTTAATTCATTATAATTTTCAATATAGCTTTATGAAGCATTGATAATTTTTGAAATAAATTGAGAGTTTCTTCTCTTCTTAGGCCGATTGTGATATTCGCAATATGATTTAATCAATCTTTGCGCTTGTCATCGTGCTTCACATTGTATTCTTTATATTGCACTCTTGGAGAAGATTCGACCGCTGAGTCTTTTTACTGAGTCTTCTCTAGTTTGTGCTCCTTAGCATTCCTTCATAGACTTTTCCCTGGATCTTTATTGATCAGATGATGATTCCATTTGTTCTTTGTCTTCATCCGATCCGATACATGGAGTCTTGCAATATTATTATCCATAATACTCGGCATATGAATTCCTTCGCCATGTATAGGAGATTATCAGAAAGACCATGGCATAGATTATTTTGAGGACATTAAATCCTGCCCCCCCCCCCCCCTTCCAGGTCATTATTGCATTAAGATTTCTTCAGAAGATAATATTTCTGAAGTGACGCCTTCTGATACCCTTGAAGAATAAATAATCTTTGCTACTCCTTTAATGAATCTAAGGAATACATCTGATTCCTTATATTGTCTTATAGCTCTTGTCAATATATTAATTGATTTTGGAGACTCGAGCCTTCGAGTAGATAATCGCCAATATCTTGAAGGCATTTACTGTTGATGTAATTTGAACCTGATTCAGGAGAAACGCATTTTTGCATGTTTGTATAATCGATGTTTAAAATTTCATCAGGAAATTGCATATTTGAGCATATCTAAATTGAAATATGCATTTGTAGCATTTTGAATGCTAAACTTTAATTTTATGCTTTTGAGCACTGGTGCCAGTGTACTTTTACTGACCATACTTAGACTAGACAAAACTTAACTTGACTTGACCAGACTTGACTGAACTGGACGACTAAACTTGACTCGACTAGACGACTAAATTGGACTTGATACTGGGCTCAAAGAGCAAAGTAGTTTATCGCCAATTTTGGGCATGGGCTCAAGGAGCAAAGTAGTTTACCACCGATTTCGGGCAAGGGCTCAAGGAGCAAAGTAGTTTACCGCCGATTTCGGGCAAGGCTCAAGGAGCAAAGTAGTTTACCGCCAATTTCGAGCTATGTAATTGTTGAAGCTTTGTAGGTCTTATGTGTAGCGAGCCATCGGCTTGACTAGACTGCCTTGATTGATTATAGGTCTTAATCGTAGTGGGCCATACAGGCTTGGCTAGGCTACCTTAATTGATATTTTGTCATTGTTGTCGTAAGATCTGTGTGGTTGACCATGTAGGTTTATTCCACTACTTATTTCGTTATCATGAACGATGAATCCATAGCCGATATTTCGCCAGCTGTTGATATATTCTGAGAATCAATAATTGATATTTCGTCGTTGCTGATATATTCTGAGAATCAATAATTGATATTTTGCCGTTGTCGATATATTCTGAGAATCAATAATCGATATTTCGCCGTTGCCGATATATTCTGAGAATCAATAATTGATATTTCGACCAGGTGAATTTGAATTGGCTCCAGAACTCTGAATGCCTTCTATCAAGCATCTAAAATTGTCGAATTGACTTCTTTTTTTTTTTTCAGTGTGCTTCTGAGCAAATGATAATTCCCCATCTATCGTTGGGAATATAACTTCATCCTCAGCAATGCCGTGAAAGATGCATACTTAGGCAATGAATTGTAATCCGAGACAGATCGAGGCAGCCTGTTCCTCTTCCTTAGACATGTACTGACTAGTTGATATTTGAATCGCTCCAGTGCAAGAAGCTAGCTTTCTCCGGTAACTGTCATCGTTCTGGCATTATTTGTCTTTGATTGAAATGGATTTGATCATTCCTGACACTTTGTTGGTGGAAGTATATTGGATGTGATATACCTGTCATTTAGAACAGTGCATTAGCTAATTTATTAAATAAATCATATTTTATTTTTAGAGGTGAAGGGGAGGATGTTCCCACTGAGAGTCGCCATTTTGGCATCTATACAGACGCCAAAAAGTGATAAATATGCTCTTAATATTTTTTAAGTTACCATTGAATAATAAAGTCCCCAGTGGAGTCGCCATTTTGTTTCGACAAGAAAACAAATGTGTTTCATTTTGGGGGATTTATTCAATGATAACAAAGAATGAATGAGAGAACATTCATCACATTTATCTGAATTCATTTACATCCTCTGATTCCCTTGATTCTAAAAATAAAGTACAATTGATATAATGTACTGAATGAAAGAGAAGATAGCTCGATAGAAATTTCGACAGCATTCCGACGCTATTTCGGTCATCTCCTAGGTACTTAGGAGGAATTGCTGATCTGATCAGCCAGTCTTTAATGAGATAGAACATCCTTCCGGTCATTCTTCCTTGAATATATAGAAGCCCATTGTAGTGTGGTCAGGCCCTGAAGAAATCGAGCCGATCATGCTAAACGGGCTTGAAAAGTCTCCTAGAATGAAAGATCAGAGGATTTCCACCGTCCGTTCGGCTTCAAACTTGATGTGTAGTCTTAAAACCACAAATTAGCCGTCCACATCAAGTTTCAGATTTGGATCCTTGCAGAAGTGGCCGAACTGACGAATCAGCCCCTGAGATCATGATTTGGGGCCCCCCCGATACTTGGACATGCTTCAGATTTTGTCCCAACGCGTGAAATGCAATGGGCAAGTGAATAGACGGAGCAGATTTTCCATGAAGGTCCCACTGGAGTCTACATGTACATCACATGTACATGGTGCATGTGAGCACCGGCCGTGCACACGACTCGCCAAAGTCGGTCAGCGCCGCTGACCCGACTTCTTCTTCTTCATTTTCAAAAGACGCACAGCGTCCTTCGAACGCTTCCAGTTTTATGTAGTGCGGCCCACTCATCGCTCCACTAGATGATCTGAGCCATCCATTCACTTCAGAAGGTGGGAATCAACGTTGCCTAGATGCCCTTTCGTCTCCATGCAGCCGATCGTAGAATCCCAGCCGTTGAGCAAGGAATAGACTGTAGTTCAAAAGATCATGCAGACCACACCAATCCTGCTCCAGAAACAGTCCATCTTGGACGGTTTTCCGCGTTTAATCCAACAGACGGAGTGGATTTTCCAAAACACTCCAATAAACGGGCCATCAAAAATCCCAAAGTCGACGTACGTCGACTCTGTTCAAAATAAAGTGTCGGTTCTTGCCTGGTGGGCCACCATCACGCAGGGAGGGGCTGATCCGAAGCGTCCATGAGATAGAGGGAGTGAAAACAGTCGAGGTGATGCTGGGCTCTGGCGACTATGTCCAACCATACGATCTCTACGGCGACTGGAAAATGACCGTTCGGCGGCTTTCAAGGCTTGATTACCCAGGTGGGCCACATCATCAGTTGATCAAAACCAGCCTTTCACAGTCAAAATTCTGAGAGGAAGACATTAGACGGCGTGGATCTCTCAAAAGAGGGTTGTATTAGACTTTACCAGCAACACAACATATCTCTCAAAAGACGGTGATTGCGCAGATGCTGCAACAACACTTCTCCTTTGCGCGGACGTCTTCCTTTGCGCAAACATTGTAACAACACTTCTCCTTTGCACAGACGTCTTCCTTTGCGCGGACATTGCGGCCTCTTCCTTTACACGGACATTGCGGCCTCTTCCTTTACGCGGACGCTGCAGCCTCCTCCTTTGCACAGGGGCGCCAGCAACTTTGATTGCGCTGGTCCATGCAAATAACTTTAGTTGCGCCGGCTGGCACAAAAACTTCCTTCTTTCTTTCCCCTCTCACTTCTTTGGCCCACCAGCTGCTCTCATCTGATTCCACCCACTCAAATGAAGTGGAAGTGGAGGTATTTATAGGCCTCACCACTCTTACAGAGTGGTGATCACCACCACCTATTGCTTCACACTTGAATTTCTTCTTTTCTTAAACTATGGTGACCACCAAGCCACCTCTTAAATGGTGGTGTATGACCTTTCTTTCTTAAAATGACACATGTGCACTCCTTTTTACCAAACTACCCTTTTCAATCCCTTTTTCCAGAATACCTAAACTACCCCTTTGACATGGAATGTTAATCAAAATACCTAAACTACCCCTGGAACTGGATTTTTACCAAAATACCCAAAATACCGTTGAAACTGGAATTTTACCAAAATATCTCAACTACCCTTTGAACTGGTTTTTTACCAAAATTCCTAAACTACCCGTGGAGCTGATACTTCACCAAAATCCCTAAACTACCCCTGAAGCTGAAACTTTATCAAAATACCTTTGGAATTGGTTTTTTTACCAAAATTCCTAACCTACTCGTGGAGCTGATACTTTACCAAAATCCCTAAACTACCCCTGAAGCTGAAACTTTACCAAAATACCTAAACTACCCCTGAAGCAAATCAGTACCATGTGATTTTCTGACCACTACAATGAGATATTTTTTGTGCCTCGACACTCGCCTTAACTTGAAATCTTGTTGGAGCGACCGAAAATGGCTTATTTCTTTCAACATTCGGCAGCAGCACCGTATAATTCGACTATAAAATTTTCAGTTGTTCAGATGACATCAGGGTTAACGGCGGTTGTCCCGGTTGCCTTAAATGTTTTGGCACAAAATAGAACTTCTTGCTTATTTTCGCAGTTTCAGATGGCACCACTTTTTCTGCTATCTCCGTAATTGCACTTTCCCGATCATTCTTTAGGATACCACCTTCGTCCTTACTCATTTTTTCAATAGCGAATTCTTTATAATAGCTAGCATCTGCAAAGGACTCCACTTCTGTATACGGTCTTGCATCGACCATCATTTTATGTTGTACTCCATCTTTACAGTATTTGAAATACTGATGTAGAGTAGAGGGTATGATATTGTACTGATGTATCCATGGCCTTCCTAGGAGAAGGTTGTATGTTGTTATTGCACTTATGACGTGACAGACAACGTCAGTAGTCAATTCTCCTATTTCCAACGTTACCGTAATCTTGCCAAGTGCGCGCTACCCATCTTGATTAAAACCTTGTATCATCATTCCGCTGGGGCGTAGTTCTGAGCGATGGTAGTTTAATTCATTTAACATTCAGAGTGGCAAAAGATTTATTGCAGACCCATTATCTATCATAATTCGCTTGACTTTCTTCCCATGAATATAGCCTTTTATCATTAGTGGTCTGTTTTGGTCTTTCTCGCAGATCAGATCATTATCAGAAAAGGAAATGACCGAGAAACAGTCCTCATATTCATCGAGTTCTTCATGTTCTAAATCTGCTAGTAAGGTTTCCCTGATGTCATGATCAGATAAGGCCTGGATCAAACTTTGTCGAAATTCTTCTAATAGCTTCAGTGCATCATAAACGCTTAACCGGGCCGGTATTCCTTTTAGATGATTTACTACGTCATAAGTCACTCTCGTCATCCCATTCTTCTCCTTCGTCTTGCCGCTATTACTCTCCTTTGCAATCGCTTCTTTCCCAGTGACTTCTGATTTCTGCTTTGTAGGGATTACTACCTTCTTACCTGACCATAATGTAATCACCGCAACCTTCTTTACAGCTTTACTGCTTCCCGCGTCATTAGCATCTTGGTCCTTTTTTCGGACTGTAAGCATGTTTGCGGTTGCCATGGAGCCCCTCTCTCTTTCTTTCCCCAATACTATCTCGCCCCTATTAATCAGTCGTTGTATTATACATTTTAATGTATAGAAGTTCTCTATTGGATGCCCCACCAGGAGATAATAACGAAAGAAATCCCTTTCTCTGGTTCTTGTTACATCTTCTGGGCGCTTAGGCTCCGGCAATACTATCATTCCAGCTTTTAATAATTGTTCCATCATAGGGGCGACATCTTCTTTTTCAAATGTGAACCCCTCATGAGAATTCAGCATTCTAGGCCTCTTCCCGTTGTATTTATTTCTTGACTTATCACCTTCTTCGCGTCGGTCCGGTCTTCTTTCTCTCGAGTCCTTTGTGTCTTTTCCTCTTCTGTCATGATCGACAGCGTTCACAACTGCCCTGCCAGACACTCTCCTAGTTGTATCATGGTGAAATACTAGGATCTTGCCAGTCATCAGCTCCAACGCGTGGGCTTTAGTAGCCAAATCATGAAAAGTTCTAATATCAGCGCTAGTCAGTCCGAACGCAATTCCTGTCCCCATAGAATTTAGACACATTTTAACTTGTTCTTTTTCCTCCAGTAGTTGTCTACATGAAGCCCCTAATATTTTTCACCTATCTATAAACTTTTCTATCGGCTCTCCTTCTCTCTACCGAATAGAGGCCAGCTCCGTAATACTGACGTCACGCTCCGAGGAGAAGAAGTTTGACATGAAAACCTCCTACATTTTTTTCCAGGTACGTATCAATCCAGGTGCCAAACTAGAATACCATCGAAATGCTTTGTGTGTTAGTGATGAACCAAACAACCGCAAGCAGTACTGTGGTATCGTAGAAAAATTTCCCATGCTAGTGATGAAGTGCATCAAATGCTCCTCCGGGGATCCTTCGCCATTGAACTTTTAGAAATCCGGATGCTTGAAATTGGCAGGAAAAGGGATGTCTTCTACTTCCCTTGGATACGACGTTTGATACCTAAAACGTCTGGTATTTTCACATTCTCTTTCTACTCTAACCGCCTCTTCGACCACTTGCCTTCTTCTTGTGTCACAGTTCTTGCCGCGGGGATAGACCCCAGTGACCCTGCCCCTTGTGGTGGGAGGACATCAAGTTGATTTTCTTTCTCTTCCGTTGCATTCTGGGGAATCTCCATTCGGGCTACGTTATGTGCAAGGGTTGCCAGTGCTTCTCTGAGATTTCTGCATTCTTCCATTAATGCGTTCTGGGCTTCTGCCATTGAATTGAAGCGATCCTCTGTGGTTGTTCTATTGTAACATTCCAAAAATCGGGGGTCGGGTAGAAACCCAACTCCCGAGTTCCAAAACGTCACTTATGCAACATTTTCAATGATGGATGAATGTCGGTGGTAATAGTACATAAAATATGAGGTGGATCAAGCCAAAACAACATATCATACTCCAGAGACAGTTAATTTAGCAAGCGGAAGAATGTGATAGATATATAGAATATATGAACTGTTGTGAGTCTTCAGAGTGTGAACATGTTACCAGGTTAAACATATACATGTATACTCCAAAGATGAGCAAAAAGAATATACATGGTGCAAAATAAAAGGCAAAATTCCACATGTGCTGGCATCTAATCAGTAACCCTGTAACCCCGTCAATCAGAACCTGCATATAGGAGGGATCCTCCTCATCATCATCAAGTTCGGCTCTGCTTTGCGAGCATCGCCATCATCTGAAACTAAAATAGGGACTGGTGGGTGTCCGAAACACCATCCCGTAACGTGGGAGTGAGTGATCAACTCAGTGGAATCATAGAGCAAAGATTAGCATGTTATCAAATCAATCATGCGATAATACTAAAGCAGACAATCAAACATTCCTAGATACTGTTGTTAATGCAAGCATGAAATGACATGATGGATGTCCTCACCGACATACTCCCTCATACGGCACCATCTTACGCCCACGATATGCTTACGTTCCTCAATGCTCCGCATCTTCTAGGCACATGCAGTGCGATATGAATATGATTACCGAGTTGTTATTAGTCCTTTTCATACAGCAGGATTGGAAAACTAGGGTACTTCCCTTATATCATTCCCAATAAGGATCCTGTCTAGGGTCGTCACTCCTAGTAATCTCATACGATGGTATATTTCTAGGTCACTGCAAGGGCTGCCAGGGCTGTTGTAAGCACTCGTTGCTCCACTTCCCCATCACCTTATCAATACAGGCCTAGTTGTACTCTTGTTGCTACGGAAGGGTCGTCGCCTCACATAAACTCAGAGTACGCTCAAGGTCACTACAAAGGGCTATCAGGGCTATTGCTTGCACTCGTTGCACCGCTCCCCCATCACCTTATCAATGTAGGCAGACAACAAGAATATAGTGTCCCATACCACCATAATCTGCTCACAAGTCTGGGTTGCTCACTGGTCACTATGGGGAGGTTTGTGGCCCCAGCGTAGGCCGACAGCTCGACCACGGTGTCCCATACCACCATGCCCGGCTCATGAGTCTTTATGAATCAAGGTACCATAGTTAATAGGGTTTTCAATGGTAAGTTCAGTACCCTAGGTTTAAGCAGTTATGACTCATACAAGGTGAACATACAATGGCCAGTCGGGTTACTTGATGGGCTCGACTAGTACGAGCGCATCTCAAGCTGAGAGACATGAAGTGCATAAAACACTTCGTGTGGCCTAACCACTGCCGCCTGCCCGAAACACGACTCGCGCTCATCGACGCATCCTTCGTAGTAAATAGAAGCCAACCACGAATTCTATCCATTACCGACTGCCTCGACTAGAGTATAGCCCCAAGCAAACAAAATTGAAATAACAAGTAATCTAAGCATGTTATCAGCATGTTATAACATACATCAGAAGTAGTTAACCATACATGAGTATTTCACACATAAGACAATCAATTCAATACAACAAACATGGAGGAATTCATGTACATCATCAAATTAGTTGAGAATCCAATCTCAACTCTAATCTACAATACCATTTACTCAATACTTAGCAATACATACATTTATACAAACTCTTAGACTACACAACACCAACGTACTTGACGTATGTTGATGTCAACATATAATATGACAAATCCTTACATCAAGGAGATGTCTAATACACAACAATCATGTTCTTACATTCGATACATATGGCAAGCATAAATCATATTGATTTAGGCATTTCAACAAACACTTAACCTACAAACATTAGTCTACATAGCATATGTCGGCCAATATGTGCATTAGGGCGAATCTCTTCGCTAAACAGATCATACACGCATAACTAGTATAAGTACACAGAAAATACCCATGGCAATCATATTGGCAAAATATGTACGTATACAGTATTTCCTACAAATACCCAAAATACCCTAAATCTCATATTCTTCGTACGTATTCGAAATGAAAAATGGACAGCATATTCTACATGTCAAACAGCATCCTCATCAGCAATCTACCATTAAACGACATTGAAAGCTTTGAAAAATGATAACCTAAGCGTCTACAATTCGCACCTTTCGCCGTAGAAGTGTAACGAATCGAACAGGAAGTCTACGCTTCGTCAATGGCTATATGACGACCTAATTCACAAGATACATCACCTACTTCGCTTGGTCGTAATGGTCTAAGATTGTAGATATCAGACTCTCGACGCGCGGTCTAGATCCAATACGAAGTTTCAAAGGGTTCCTGAGGGTAAACGGGTTTAGAGTTTGATCCTAGATTTTAGTGTAACGTAGCGTCAACGATTCTAGAGGTTTTGGGTCTTACAGATCGTATTTAAAGTGGTTGGTGCTAATTTTGTAGGAAATCCAGTGTAGCGCTGGCTAATTCACGTTAAATTCTAAAGAATTAGGTTCTAAGTGATTTCTTTGGCTTTGGAATTGGGTTCTGAGAGGTTACCGAGGCGTCATGGTTGGCTCATTGCTTAAGGATGTCTAATCCCAGGTTAGCAAAAATCTAGGGTATTACATCTATAGTCTAGATTTGTTCCAGCCATGAATACTGCAGCTTCTCCACTTTTCGACGAAGCAGTAATCGAAGGAGAACAAGAGAATGCTAATGTGACAGGGCTTATAGAAAAGGGAGGGGACAGAGTTTCATCGGGCCTTTTCGTGATCCCCGTGGCATCAATTGACTGAGATGATGCAGTTACTGGTGAATCTTTTTGGGATGGCGTTGGCGATCTAATGACCAATGCTTTTCCCTTTTAATCTCTTATTCATTCAGCCATCGAAGCATTTAAGGCCGGGAAGTCGCGTGCTGTTAACTGAGGAACTGTTTGCGTTGTTTGCACTATCCGCGCTGGATAAATTATCGGAGGAGAAAGTTCAGGATTTCTTCTAACTGTGATTCGCGTTACGGGCCCTCTGATTCTTAATGAAGGCTGATTCATTCTCGAAATTCTGAAGTTTCGTGTTCTTATCTTTCGAGAGGTCACGACGGTCCAGCCTGCATTGTCTTCTGATGACTGGGGCAAAGCAGAAGTGACCCCAACTGTTGCTTGAACCATGCCTGTACTCGCATGACTTGGTGCGTATTCAATCACGAACCCTGTCGGGGTGAATCAGAAGTTCACTTTTCTTACGGGGATCGCCATGGGTAGTAAGTCATAGTCGAATTTTTGAAACCTTCAATCATGAAACATAGTTATAATTGGTAATTGAACGATTGGAGTGATCTATCTTAGAGATGAAGGGGACGACTTCCCACTAAGAGTCACCATTTTGGCGTCCTATGGATGCCAAACAGTGACGAATGTTCGTAACAACTCCACTGTTAATATTTTAAATAAGACAATAAGAGAAAGATCCCCAACAGAGTCGCCATTTTGTTTCAACAAAGAAATAAATACATTTGATTTGGGAGATTGTCTTATTCAAACATAACAGAAAAAGAGTACTAGGAACATTCATCACATTTATTGATACTGAGTTCATTTACATCCTCTTTACATCCCTTGATTCTAAGATAGATCATTCAGAAATAAAGGACTTGTGCCTTAAGTATCAAAAGTTCATTTCGACAGCCTTCTGGCGCCTGATTCGATCATCTCCTAGGCCTTAGGAGGAATGCCGATCCGATTGACGGGTCTTTAATTAAATAAAGATTTCAGCAGCATAACAGCGCCTGTTTCAACCATCCTCTGGGACTTAGGAGGAATGTCGATTCAATCGACTGATCTTTCTCCTTTGAACCCATGAAGAGGAGAAAGCCCGGAGAAAGGAAGCCAGACCCACGGATTTCGGCAGCATGATGGCCCATGGATTTTTTATGCCTCAACAGATTTAAAAATGGTGAAATGAATCAAGCAAGGAAAGGGAAAGAGATAGGAAGAACTTTCAGAAAGAAGTTGATGGAGATAGCTTTCATGAGAGTGTGCAGGTCCGCGCAACCAATATAGGTTGCACGGCTCTGCGCAATCAATCTCAATTGCGCAGGTCTGCGCAAAAGAAGTATCAGTTGCGCGGGACCTCGAAATGAACTGCACAAAGGGCTTTATTCAGAATGGACTAAAGTACTGAAAGATAGTCCCACATCGCTAAGATCAGGATTTTCACATGTGCGAGGGTCTATAAATACCTCTTCCCCTCCTTCATTAAGGGTAATTGAAGATTTTCAAGAGAGCAGAAGACAGAAGGTAGAAGAGAGTCTCTTGGAAGTTGTGCAGGACTACACAACTGATATCGGTTGCGCGGGTCCACGCAACTAGGATGCCCTGCAGTCTGTGAAGTTCAAAGGCCGTCATGCTACCGAAATCCGTGGGCCAGGCTTCCTTTCTCCGGGCTTTCTCCTCTTCATGGTTTCAAAGGAGAAAGATCAGTCGATTGAATCGACATTCCTCCTAAGTCACAGAGGATGGTTGAAACAGGCACTGTTATGTTGCTGAAATCTTTATTTAATTAAAGACCCGTCAATCGGATTGGCATTCCTCCTAAGTCATAGGAGGTGATCGAATCAGGCGCCAGAAGGCTGTCGAAATGAACTTTTGATACTTAAAGCACAAGTCCTTTATTTCTGAATGATCTATTTTAGAATCAAGGGATGTAAAGAGGATGTAAATAAACTTAGTATCAATAAATGTGATGAATGTTCCTAGTGCTCTTTTTCTGTTATGTTTGAATAAGACAATCTCTCAAATCAAATGCATATGTTTCTTTGTCGAAACAAAATGGCGACTCTACTGGAGATCTTTCTCTTATTGTCTTATTTAAAATATTAACAGTGAAGTTGTAACGAACATTCGTCACATTTGGCGTCCTATGGACGCCAAAATGGTGACTCTCAGTGGGAAGTCCTCCCCTTCATCTCTAAGATAGATCACTCCAATCGTTCAATTACTAATTATAACTATGTTTCATGATTGAAGGTTTCAAAAATAGGACTACGACTTATTACCCATGGCGATCCCCGTAAGAAAAGTGAACTTCCGATTCACCCCGACAGGGTTCGTGATAGAATACGCACCAAGTCATGTGAGTACAGGCATGGTTCAAGCAACAGTTGGGGTCACTTCTGCTTTGCCCCAGTCATCAGAAGATAATGTAGGCTGGACCGTCGTGACCTCTCGTAAGACAAGAACACGAAACTTTAAAATTTCGGGAATGAATCAGCCTTCATTAAGAATCAGAGGGCCCGTAACACGAAGTACAGTTAGAAGAAATCCTGAACTTGCTCCTCCGACAATTTATCCAGCGCGGATAGTGCAAACAGTGCAAACAACGCAAACAGTTCCTTAGTTAATAGCACGCGACTTCCTGGCATTAAATGCTTGGATGGCTGAACGAACAAGAGAACAAAAGGGAAAATCATTGGTCATTAATCACCAAAGCCATCCCAAAAAGATTCACCAGTATTGGCGTCATCTTAGTCAATTGATGCCAGAGGGAGCACGAAAATGCCCAATGAAACTCTGTCCCCTCCCTTTTATACAAGCCCTGTCACATCAGCATTCTCTTGTTCTCCTTCGATTACTGCTTCGTCGAAAAGTGGAGAAGTTGCAGTATTCATGGCTGGAACAAATACAGACTATAGAACAACCACAAAGGATCTTTTCAATGCAATGGTAGAAGCCCAGAACGCATTAATGGAAGAATGCAGAAATCTCAGAGAAGCACTGGCAACCCTTGCACATAACGTAGCCCGAATGGCGATTCCCTAGAATGCAACGGAAGGGAAAGAAAATCAACCTGATGTCCTCCCACCACAGGGGGTAGGGTCACTGGGGTCTATCCCCGCGGTGAGAACTGTGACACAAGAAGAAGTAAGGCAAGTGGTCGAAGAGGCGGTTAGAGCAGAAAGAGAACGTGAAAATACCAGACGTTTTAGGTATCAAACGCCGTATCCAAGGGAAGTAGAAGATATCCCTTTTCCGGCCAATTTCAAACATCTGGATTTCTAAAAGTTCAATGGCGAAGGATCCCCGGAGGAGCATTTGATGCACTTCATCACTAGCATGGAAAATTTTTCTACGATACCACAGTACTGCTTGCGGTTGTTTGGTTCATCATTAACACACAAAGCATTTCGATGGTATTCTAGTTTGGCACCTGGATCGATATGTACCTGGGAACAAATGCTCATGTCAAACTTCTTCTCCTCGAAGTGTGACGTCAGTATTATGGAGCTGGCCTCTATTCGGCAGAGAGAAGGAGAGCCAGTAGAAAAGTTTATAGACAGATGAAAAATATTAGGGGCTTCATGTAGACAACTACCGAATAGAGGCCAGCTCCATAATACTGACGTCACACTTCGAGGAGAACAAGTTAAAATGTGTCTAAATTCTATGGGGACAGGAATTGCATTCGGACTGACTAGCGCCGATATTAGAACTTTTCGTGATTTGGCTACTAAAGCCCACACGTTGGAGCTGATGACTCGCAAGATCCCAACATTTTACCATGATACAACTAGGAGAGTGTCTTGTAGGGCAGCTGTGAACGCTGTCGATCATGACAGAAGAGGAAAAGACACAAAGGACTCGAGAGAAAGAAGACCGGACTGACACGAAGAAGGTGATAAGTCAAGAAATAGATACAATGGGAAGAGGCCTAGAATGCTGAATTCTCATGAGGGGTTCACATTTGAAAAAGAAGATGTCGCCCCTATGATGGAACAATTATTAAAAGCTGACATGATAGTATTGTCCGAGCCTAAGCGCCCAGAAGATGTAACAAGAACCAGAGAAAGGGATTTCTGTCGTTATCATCGCCTGGTGGGGCATCCAACAGAGAGCTGCTATACATTGAAATGTATAATACAACTACTGATCAATAGGGGTGAGATAGTATTGGGGAAAGAAAGAGAGAGGGGCTCCATGGAAACCGTAAAAATGCTTACAGTCCGAAAAAAGGACTAAGATGTGAATGACACGGGAAGCAGTAAAGCTATAAAGAAGGTTGCGGTGATTACACTACGGTCAGGTAAGAAGGTAGTAAGCCCTACAAAGCAGAAATTAGAAGTCACTGGGAAAGAAGCGATTGCAAAGGAGAGTAATAGCGGCAAGACGAAGGAGAAGAATGAGATGACAAGAGTGACTTATGACGTAGTAAATCACCTAAAAGGAATACCGGCCCGATTAAGCGTTTATGATGCACTGAAGCTATCAGAATAATTTTGACAAAGGTTGATCCAGGCCTTATCTGATCATGACATCAGGGATAGCTTACTGGCAGAGTTAGAACATGAAGAACTCGATGAATATGAGGACTGTTTCTCAGTCATTTCCTTTTTTGATAATGATCTGATCTGCGAGGAAGACCATAACAGACCACTAATGATAAAAGGCTATATTCATGAGAAGAAAGTCAAGCGAATTATGATAGATAATGGGTCTGCAGTAAATCTTTTGCCACTCTCAATGTTAAATGAATTAAACTACCATCGCTCAGTACTACGACCCAGTGGAATGATGTTACAAGGTTTTAATCAAGATGGGCAGCGCGCACTTGGCACGATTACGGTAACGTTGGAAATAGGAGAATTAACTACTGATGTTGTCTGTCACGTCATAAGTGTAATAACGACATACAACCTTCTCCTAGGAAGGCCATGGATACATCAGTACAATATCATACCCTCTAGTCTGCATCAGTGTTTCAAATACTGTAAAGACGGAGTACAACATAAAGTGATGGCCGATGCAAGACCGTATACAGAAGCGGAGTCCTTCTTTACAGATGCTAGCTATTATAAAGAATTCGCTATCGAAAAAATGAGTAAGGACGAAGGTGGTATCCTAAAGAATGATCGGGAAAGTGTAATTACGGAGATAGTAGAAAAAGTGGTGTCATCTGAAACTGTGGAAATAAGCAAGAAGTTCTATTTTGTGCCAAAACATTTAAGGCAACTGGGATAACCACCGTTAACCCTGTTGTCATCTGAACAACTGAAAATTTTACAGTCGAATTATACGGTGCCACTGCCGTATGCTGAAAGAAATAAGCCATTTTCGGCCGCTCCAACAAGATTTCAAGTTAAGGCGAGTGAAAAATATCCTGAGCCAATTGGGTTCTATGCCTCAGAAGCGGTAAGGATAGGAGGAGAAACTCAAAATAATGACCACCATGGTAGACTGACGCTGTAAGACCTCCAAAAGTATAGTTCGGCACGTAAGAAAATTATGAAAAATATGGGCTTTGATCATGAAGAACCCGTCGGCTTAAACCATGGGAAGGGAATTTAGGTCCCCATTGGGGTCGATCAGGAGAAGCGTTGAAATTTTCAAGGGTTGGGGGCAAGCTAGTCAATGAATACGATTACAATCGTGTAGCCCCCCAAAGAAATATACTGCCTCAATATCTCCAAGAACAAAAATATATCTCCAATCACAGTCACAATCATATCCAGGGGGTAAGTTCAAAGCCAAATAAGATAAAGTGTGCTCAATGAAAGCAAAATTCTTCAAAGAAGTAAATGAAAGCCTATATTAGCCTATACTCGCATTGGCAAAAAGGAAATTACTTTTGAAGGCGCTACTAATTTTGTTACAGAACATTACCATGATAATAATTCTGTATCAAAAGGGGGCAAGATGAATAGGAAGAATAAGGAAGAAGTTCGCAAGCATATTAAAATCATATGACAAAGCATATCAAGATCATATGATAGCAGATAAAGAAAGATGAAGAAGGTGGGCGCCATCAAGAGAGTTCTACAAAATTTTGGCTGAAATTGATATCACCATCAAGTTGGTATATTACAAACAATACAGACAAACGATACAGATAAGCAATTTCAGGCAAAAATACCTATCATCGTCTTTCAAGACAACATGCTAGATCATCGCCAAAAGTCTTCAGTCTTCAAAGACATTTGAAGATAACATATTAAATCGTCACCGAACAAGAAGAAAAGAAAAAGTGTCGATGATCGCTATCAAGCGTTGACACTCATCGCCGATAGAAAATCTCCATCGAAATCGCATCATCAGGTATCGATGTCATAAAAAGAAAAGAGAATAGCTATTGCGATTGCCGATCAATCGCTCATCAAAGTTGTCATTATCGCTAAGCTAATACATTATTTTAAACATGATACAAAAGTCCTTATGACATTGTTAGCAGCAGCGAAATGTCAATTATTGACCAACCATATGATAATAGTAGAATGAATCATACAGTCAACTGTATATATATAATTGGCGATGGCGGTGGCTGCTTATCATAAAAAAGGCAGCCTAGTCAAGTCCCGAAAAAAAAGGAGAGAAAAGAAAAAGAAAAAAGCCAAGTCTGAAAAGGACCAAATCTCAAAAGGGACCAGCTACGTATAAGACCTATGAAGACTGCCATTCGGGCAGTGGTGAGAAGCCAGTGGCCTAAAAAGTCCGTGAAGGCCATCGTACGCATACCTATGCAGGCAGCTGACGGAGTCAATGACCAAAAGCTAAAAGGCCAAAGAGTTGACCAAAAGCCAAAAAGAAAGCTCAAAGTCTTCAAATGACCAAAGGCCAAAAGAGCTAAAAGTCTTCAAATGACCAAAAGCCAAAAGAGCCAAAAGTCAACCAGAAGACCAAAAGCCAAAGGCCAATAGTCAACTAAAAGCTAAAGTGCTAAAAGTCCTCAAATGACCAGTCAGCGTAACCCCCATGCCGTCTGTATAGCTTTCCGGCAGCGTCATGGGAAACGGAGGATAAGCCCTCCCGTGAATGGGCCCGACTTTGCAGGCGAAGAAAATGAGGGCTGCAGTGTGCGCAGGACAGGCCAACCATGCATAAGAGCCCCCCAGATTTGTGGTTCGATTTCGGTACTAACTCATGAGGAAGGGATTAAACCTACTCATCGATGGATCGACAACCATGGATTTGGTTCCCCCAAAGGTAGCCTTGTGAGCTCTGTGAACTCTAGAGAGTTACCGTGGCCAACCCTGTGCATAAAACCAACCGAGTTCACGGCCCCGGTAGCTTCACTAGGCCCCTCTGATGGATCGCGGTTTGTGAACTCCGTAGGCAGTGAGAAGTCCAGCGAACTCTAGAGAGTTACAGAGACCATCACGTAAGACCTGACTCTAAACAGAGTCTAAGTAAATTTGTCAAGTAAATTTTCTCCACTACTCAAGAGCCTAAACTGCGTGCAACTGACTGAATTGAAACTTAGCACCGCCAATAAAATATAAATGAATGAAGTCATGTAGGGAATCCCATACTGACAAGCATAAAATATTGGTGCTTTATGATTAGTTTATAGAATGTCATGATAAACTATGTGCAAAGTTCAAAATGCAGCAAATTCATGTTGAAATTATGACATAGACAATATGTCTGGAATAATGCATAATGTAGAAGTGCATGAAAAAGTTACAAAAATTTACTATTGAAAATCAAAAGAGAACATGCACTCAAATATAAAAAAGAAAAAAAAAGAGAGAGGAGAAGAAGAAAGGAAGAAGCAAAAGTATGTATAAAAAAAAAAGGGAAAGGATTACATGCTTATAATTCCTCTGTAATGCCTATTACATTCATATATTGCCGTAAGTTTTCCTTTAATTTAAGCTGAGCTGCATCATGCTTTGATTTCTCTTCAAGAATAATCTTTGTTTGATCAGGAAGGCCGGCTAATTTATCTTCTAAAGATGTGATCATTTCCTTTCTCCTAAGTAATTCAAACTTTTCAGTGTCAGCAGATCGAATATTGACATCAAGTTGCTCTTTAACCTCCTGTATAGACAGTTCCTCCTCGTGACCTTGCAGTTCCAGCTGCGAAATCTCTTCTCTTGAAGCCGCAATACGATCTTGAATAAGTACCTTATCATCAGTGAGGGTCTTCAATTGTTCTTGCAAAGATAACTGCTCCTGGTCTAATTCAGATATGGTAGAAGAAATAAGTGAAGCCCTCTCCTTAGACAAAGTTAACTGTTTCCCGTATTCCAGAACTTTTGGAGCAATCGTGATATTCTCTGTGGATGCCAAAGAAGCTATCAAATCACGGAATCTGAGGAGGGAATCACGCAAAGCAGAAAATTAATCTTCGCCATCTTTGCAGAGCTTTCTAAAATCTCGATGGCGATATCCAGGTCTGGCCATTGTTCAGGATCTTTGAAGATATGAACTACCGTTGATAAAGAGTTTTTCATCAAAAGCATTTTGTGAGTGAGAATCTTTGAAGGAAATGGTAGCTCAGAAACAGTGGCCACAGATTCGGAGCTAGCCGCCCCACTACAGGGAAGAATTCCTACAACATGAATAAGAGATCGAGTTAGAGTAAGTAATACAGAATGAAGAATTTGCAGCTCTTCAAATTAATATATATACCTGCCGCAGAGGTGTGACCAGCAAGCAAGGGAACTTCTGGGGCTGCAGAAGTACCAGCTTCCAACATATTAGCAAGAGAAGGAGCCCCCACTTCTGTGCTCTAATCTCTGGTAGTAGGAGTTGGTAGATCAGTAGTCTCAATAGGGAATACAATTTCTGGGGCCACACTTTTCGGTGCCACCAGAGGAGCCAAAGAAACCTGTGGTGAAACCATTGGTGCAGCTGGACGAAGATCTACAGAGGGGACAGCGCTCGTCTCGATGCAAGCCACATGAGTACCTAAAAAGGAAATGATAGCGATAATAAGATAGTGATCACTAGACAAGCACGCAAGTATTTAAGGAATTTGGGCTCCCTTACCAGGTGAATACCCATATTCTCCGTAGTCCAAGGGTTCTTCATCCTCTTCTGTTACCGCATGTGGCTTTCCAGGAATAGAAGTGGCAGGAGAAATTTCAGGAGCCGTGGGGAGATGTTCTTCCTCTTTCGGTGGCCATATTTTCCTCATCATCTATGTTGACCTCCCCTTCTTCATAATCATCATCCTGAGCTCCATCACTTCCATCATCATTATTGTTATCATCATCTTGAGATCTCAGGGAAGTGGAATCTCCTGATGTAGAAGATGAACTTTCGCTTGCCAGATCTTCCTCATCTACTTCTGCAACCACGACTTGTTTTCCTTTGTAGGAAACAGGCTGGTTGCTTTCTCTTGGAGATCTCCTGCCAACTGAAATTGAGGGAGATGAAGAGACCTGTCTTGTCTCTTCCTGAGTAGTGGGTGATGACGTTTACAGACGTGCTCGTGATCTAGTCATCAGAGACGATGAGCTAAGGGGAAGAGGTTGTGAAGAAGGGGCAGGTTCGTTTCGGGCTGGACCCTCCTCAGCTGTAGCAATCTCTTCAGGAATAGGGGAGGTTGTTTCTGCAACATCCTCTGAAGCACGGTCACCAAGGTCATGGGGGACATGTTCAAATTCTGCCAGGACTCCATGGGCAAACTAACCATCTAAAGTATTAATTAATTTTCTCTCACGGATTGACTCTTCCGTCGAAATCTTTCTACAAATTTCACCATGATGAGGAGCGCGACTTTTCTCTGGAATGAAGCCAATTCCGTTCTCAATATTTCTGCCCCTAAGCCAAGGTGGATGAAGAAAGAGAAGAGAGTCCACTAGCAGGCGTTTGTTGAACAGAAATGATTGGTGGTCCCACCACCTCATCCAGCTATAAGAAGTACGGACTATCCAGTCGTAGCTAGGGATGATGAAAGAAGAGTTGACACGACCGCCTAATAGTTGTTTTCATATCATAGCCCAGTTCAAAGGACCTGTTCCATAGCAGCGCATTCTCTTAGTAACCAGCCCACAATCTTCTGGCACAGCTTGGTCATAGCTGAATTAGCGAACAAAACGGCTGGGATAATAGGGTTCTCTCCAGAAATTTATCCCTTCTCTAAGAGGCAAACTGCAAGGACGAATAGAAAGAAAAAAGGCCCTTTCCGCTACAGTCAGTGCCCCCTGATCCACCATGTCTGTATCTTGAATGTAGCGATGAAGGCAGAACTGGAAGAAGTTCACTTGATCAAAATCCTGGATCTTGTTGATCACCTATTCATACGATCTTCTGGCCATGGCCCTTTGTTGAAAAAACTAAAGAGGAAGATGAGAAGGGTTGACATAAGCCTTCTCTGGTGCTTCAAAAGTCCAGGGGAAATAGACTCCTAACCATCCGGTGAAGTAGTGTCAAGCAGTATACGTTGATGAAGATCCCAGGGTGGGATTTTTGATGTGTGTAAAAATTTCTCCAAAGGCCCGATAAATGGAACATAACACAGGAGGCGCAATGGAATATTTCTGACCTTCCACTAGAGCTCCGGTGACAACGAAGGTGGTAGGGCGAACAACATCTGCCCACTTGGAACTAGGAAGAGCAACTATGCTTAGCTAGTAGGCTAAGAAGGTTACAAGTTCCCCAAAGGAACTATAATCAGGTCGTTCCTTCATATTGTCATGAAGAGTCGTTAGTTCCTTACAGCGACTGTCGGGGAATCTACAAAACGAAAAAGGAATTAATATGCAAGAGTATGTGATGAAAAAGAAAATGTTGATCTCTAGGTATGAAATACCTGAGCATTCTAGAAAAGTGAGCTAGCCATTGCAGAGGGGATAGTTTGTGAAAATTTGGAAACTTTTCCATCTCTCTGAAAAGTTCAACGGTGGTTTCGGAGATGGAAGGTCTGCGGTCAGGAGAGGATATAAATGCCAATTCTGCATTCGTTTGGATAAACTTGTCGTAAAATCTTCCTGTAAGCGTGAGACCTGCTATGCGATGAAGATCCCATAACATGATGCTCATTTCCCCGAACGGCAAGTGAAGGGAATTGGTGGCGGGAGACCAATATTTGAGGAATCCTTTCAGCACGGAGGGTTCCTTGTAAAAGTATTTGGATGTGACCTCTATTGCATCATAAAGGCCTACTTTAGCAAGAGTACTCTCGTGTTTAAGGATTGCCTCTGCCCAATCAGAATAATAGCGACAAGAAGTCAGCAGGCCCCTTGTTCGAAAATCTTCCGATCCCCAAAGAGGGTCACAATCCTTGTACCGCTGTCTGATAGTCTCGTAGAAATATGTTGGAAAGAGATGATGCGGGCAATGAAGAGGGTTATAGACCTAAGGAAGATTGTTGAGGAAAGTTCAGAAAAATAGTAAAGTCTTGGTTGCACAGGTCCGCGCAATCAAAATCAATTGTGCGGCGTGTCACAGTACATAGAAAACTTGCGCGGATGGTAGATCCGTTGCGCGGGTCCGTATAGACAATATTGGTTGCGCAGAAAAATCGTTAAAAGAAAAAAAATTTGCCAGAGGATGAGGAAACTACAGGTAATGAAGGAAGTTGTTACGAACATTCGTCAGGATAAATGAAGAAAATTTCAAGGATTAGGGGAAAATTAATCGATAAATACGATCGCAGTCATGCAGTCTTCTGCAGAAATACACTGCCTCAATATCTCCAAGAAGAAAGAGTATAACTCTAACAACAGTCACAATCATATCAATGGGGCAAGTTCAAGGCCAAATGAGATAAGATGTACTTAATAAAAGAAGTGTACTTCAAAGGAGTAAATAGAAGCCCATGTTGGCCTATACTGGCATTGTCAAGAAGAAATTTCTCCTGAAGGCGCGATTAATTTTGATACAGAACATTATCAGAATAATAATTCTGTCTCAAAAGGGGGCAAGATGAATAG
Organism: Magnolia kwangsiensis; assembly: GCA_037074715.1. Lineage (NCBI taxonomy): Eukaryota > Viridiplantae > Streptophyta > Magnoliopsida > Magnoliales > Magnoliaceae > Magnolia > Magnolia kwangsiensis. Next base: position 75,006,056 of record CM073575.1, on the reverse strand, counting down.
AATAAATAAGGAAGAAATTCATAAGCATATCAAGATCATACGACAAGCATATTAAGATCATATGATAGCAAGTATTATCATTAAAAAAAGGAGAGGAAAGAAAGATGAAGAAGATGAACGCCATCAAGTGAGCTCTACAAAATTTTGCCTGAAATTGATATCACCATCACCATTGAGTTAGTATATTGTGAACAATACAGACAAACCATGCAGATAAACAAATGGGTATAATTGAAGACATTAGCAGAAGTTATGGTGTGTCAATTTCAGTCAGAAATACCTATCATCGTCTTCCAAGACATTTTAGGACAACATATTAAGTCATCACCAAATGAAAAGTGTTGATGATCGCTGTCAAGCGATAACGATTGCTATCAAGCATTGATGATCATCGCTGACGCTAAAGATTTTTATCTCACGATGATTAAGAAAAAATAGAGCAACTATCACTGTCGCCGATCAATCACTTATCAAAGTTGCCATCATTGCTAAGCTGATACATTATTTAAACATAATACAAAAGTCGTTGTGACATTGTCAGCAGCAGTTAAATGTCAATTATTGATCAACCATCTGCTGACAGTAGAATGAATCATATAGCCAGCTGCATATAAAATTGGTGACAGCGATGGTTGCTTATCATAAAAAGGCAGTCTAGCCACAAGTCCTGAAAAAAAAGGGGCCAAGTCCTAAAAGGACAAAGTCTCCAAGACCTATAAAGGCCAAATCCTAAAAGGATTAAATCTTAAAAGGGATCGGCTACGCATAAGACCTATGATTATAAAAATGCAGCCCAGTCAAGCCAATGGCTCGCTGTGCATGAGACCTATCAAGATCGTCATTCGGGGCAGAGGTGAGAAGCCAGTGGCCCTAAAAAGCCCGTGAAGGCCATCGTATGCATACCCATGAAGGCAGCTGACGGAGTCAATGACCAAAAGCCTGAGGGCCAAAAGTCGACCAAAAGCCTAAGGGCCAAAAGTCCTTAAATGGCCAGTCAACGTAACCCCCATGTCCTCTGTATAGTTTTTCAACGGCGTCATGGGAAATGGAGGACAATGCTCTCCCGTGAATGGGCTCGACCTTACAGATAAAGAAAATGAGGGTTGTAGTACGAGCTTTAGATAGGCTAACCATGTATAAGACCCCCCAGATTTGTGGTTTAATTCTGGTACTAACTCATGAGGAAGAGCTTAAACCTATTCATTGATGGACTGACAACCATGGATTTGATACCCCAAAGGTAGCCTTGCGAGCTCTGTGAACTCTAGAGAGTTATCGAGGCCAACCCCGTGTGTAAAACCAACCGAGTTCACGGCCCCGGTAGCTTCACTAGGCCCCTTTGATGGATCGCGGTTTGTAAACTCCCCAGGTAGTGAGAAGTCCAGCGAACTCCTAAGAGTTACAGAGGCCATCACGTGAGACCCGACTCTAGCTTAAGTCCAAATAAGTTTGCTCCACTACTCAAGAGCTTAAACTGTGTGTGCAGCTGACTAAATTGAAACCTAGCACAGCAAATAAAATATAAATGGATGAAGTCATGTAGGAAATCTCGTACTAACAAGCATAAAATGTGGGTATTTTATGATTAGTATATCATGTTAAACTATGTGCGATATTCAAGATGCAGCAAATTCATATCTCACAAACGAACATAGAAGAAAAACTAATGATGTTGAGATTACTGCATAGATAATATGTCTGGAATAGTGCATAATGTAGAAGTGCATGAAAAAGGTTACTGAAAGCTGCTATTGAAAATTAAAAGAGAACTGTGCTTAAAAGAAAAGAAAAAGAAACAGAAAGAAAGAAGCAAAAGCATATATACACAAAAGGGAATTGCATGCTTAGAGTTCCTCTGTAATGCCTACTATCTTCATATATTGCTACAAGTCTTCTTTTAATTGAATCTGAGTTGCATCATGTTTTGACTTCTCTTCAAGAATAATCTTTTGCTTGATCAGGAAGGCCAGCTAATTTATCTTCCAAGGATGTGATCATTTCCTTGCTCCTGAGTAGTTCAGACTTTTCAGCATCAGCGGATTGAATATTGACATTAAGTTTTTCTTTAACCTCTTGTATAGACAGTTCCCTCTCATGACCTTTCAGTTCTAGCTGTGAAATTTCTTCTTGCAAAGCTACAATATGTTCTTGAATAAGTACCTTGTCATCAGTGAGGGTCTTCAGCTGTTCTTACAGAGTTAGCTGTTCCTGGTCTAATTCAGATATGGTAGAAATAATAAGGGAAGCCTTCTCCTTAGACAAAGTCAACTTCTTCCCATACTCCAGAACTTCGGGAGCAATCGTGATATTTTCCGCCGATGCCAAAGAAGCTATCGAATTACAGAATCTAAGGAGGGAGTCACGCAGAACAAAAATATTAATCTTTGCCATCTTTACAAAGCTTTCTAGAATCTCGATGGCGATATCTAGGTCTGACCATTGTTCAGGATCTTTGAAGATGTGGAGTACCGCTGACAAAGAGTTCTTCATTAAAAGCATTTTGTGAGCGGGAATCTTTGAAAGAAATGGTAGCTCAGAGACAGTGGCCACAGATTCAGAGCTGGCCACCCCACTACAGGGAAGAATTCCTATAACACGAATATGGGATAAAGTTAGAGTAAGCAACGCAAGATGAAGGATATGTAGCTCTTCAAATTGATATATATACCTGCCGCAGAGGTGTGACCAGCAAGTAGGGGAACTTCTGGGGCTGTAGAGGTACCAGCTCCCAGCATGTCGGCAAGAGAAGGCGCTCTTACTTCTGTGCTTGAATCCCTAGTAGCAGGAGTAGGAAGATCAGTGGCTTCTATGGGGAATACGATTTCACGGGCCACCCTTTTTGGTGTCACTAGAAGGGCCACAAGAACCCATGGTAAAGTCATTAGTGCAGCTGGACGAAGGTCCACGGAGGGGGCATCCCTCATCTCGATGTTAGCCACATGTGTACTTGAAAAGGAAAATAGTAATGATGATAAGATAGTTATCACTAGATAAGCGTATGAACATTTAAGGAATTCAGATTCCCTTACCGGGTGAATATCTATATTCCCCATAATCCAAGGGTTCTTCATCTTCTTTAGCTATTGCCTGTGGCTTACTAGGAACAGAAGTGGCAGGGGAAATTTTGGGAGCCGGGGGGAGATGTTCTTCCTCTACATTTTCGGCAGTCATATTCTCCTCTTCATCTATATTAACTTCTCCTTCTTCGAAGTTATCATCTTGAGCTCCATCGATTACATCATCATCTTCAGACCCCATGGGAGTGGAATCTTCTGATGAAGAAGATGAACTTTCGCTTGCCGAACCCTCTTCATCCACTTCCGCGATCACGACTTGTTTTCCCTTGTAAGAGATGGGTTGGCTGGTTTCTCTTGGAGATCTCCTGCCAACCGAAACTGAGGGAGATACGGAGTCCTGCCTTGTCTCTTCCTGGGGAATAGGTGATGATGCTTGCAAACTTGTTCGCGATCTAGTCATTGGAGATGATGAACTAGAAGGAGGAGGTTACGAGGAAGGAATAGGTTCATCTTGGGCCAAATTCTCTTGGACCATGGCAGTTTCTGCAGAAATGGGGGAGGATGTTCCTTCGATATTTTTCTCAACTTGGCCACCAAGGTTGTGGAGGACATGTTCAAATTCCGCCAGAACTCCATGAGCAAACCAACCATCTAAAGTATTAATTGGTTTTGTCTCATGAATCAGCTCCTCTGTCGATATCTTTGTACAAATTTCACCATGGTGAGGCGCACGACTCTTCTCTAGAATAAAACCAATTTTGTTCTCAATTTTTCTGCCCCAGAGCCGAGGTGGGTGGAGAAAGAGAAGGGAGTCCACTGGTAAGCATTTTTTGATCAGAAATGATTGATGGTCCCACCATCTCATCTGGCTATAGGAAGTATGGACTATCCAGTCACAGCTAGGAATGATGAAAGATGAATTGACACGACCACCTAACAATTGCTTCCATATCATGGCCCAGTTCGAAGGACCTGTCCTGTAGCAGTGCATTCTCTTGGTGACCAATCTACAGTCTTCTGGTATGGCTTGGTCATAGCAGAATTGGTGAGTGAAGTGGCTGGGATAGTAGGGTTCTCTCCAGAACTGTGTCCCTTCTTTGAGAAGCAGACTGCAGGAACGGATGGAAAGAAAGAAAGCCCTTTTTGCTACATTTACCGCTCCCTAGTCCACCATATCTATGTCTTTAATGTAGCGATGGAGGCGAAACTGGAAGAAATCTATTTGGTCAAAGTCCTAGATCTTGTTGATTACCCATTCGTATAACCTTCTGGCCATGGCTCTTTACTGAAAAAACTAGAGAGGAAGATGGGAAGGGTTGACATACGCCTTCTCTGGCGCTTCGAAAGTCCAAGGGAAATAAACTCCCAACTATCCAGTAAAGTAGTTTCAGGTAGTGTATGCTGAGGAAAATCCCAGGGTGGGGTTCTTGATGTGTATGGATATTTCTCCAAAGGCCCGGTAGATGGAACATAGTATGGGAAGTGCAATGAACTATTTTTGACCTTCTGCCAAGGCACCAGCAACGATGAAGGTGGAGGGACGAATAACATCTGACCATTTGGAGCTAGGAAGTGATACTATGCTTAGCCACTAAGCCAGAAAAGCTGCAAGTTCTCCGAAGGAACTATAATCTGCTCTTTCCTTCATATTGTCATGAAGATTCGTCAATTCCTTGCATCGACTGTCACGGAATCTGCAGGATGGAGAAAAAAGGTTAGTACACGGGAATATTTGATAGAAGGAAAAGTGCTAATTTTTGAGTTTGGAATACCTGAGGGTTTTGGAAAAATGAGCCAGCCATTGCAGAGGGGAAAGTTTGTGAAAATTTAGAAATTTCCCCATTTCTCTGAAGAGCTTGATGGTGGTTTCAGAAATGGAGGGTCTGCGATCTGGAAAAGATATAAATGTCAGCTCTGCATTCGATAGGATGAACTCATCATAAAATCTTCCTGTTAATAGGATACCTGCTATGCGATGCAAATTCCAGAGTGTTACACTCATTTCTCTAAATGGAAAGTGAAGAGAATTCGTAGTGGGTGACCAATATTCAAGGAAGCCTTTAAGCACAGAGGGCTCCTTGTAGAAATATTTGGATGTGACTTCTATCGCATCGTAAAGGCCACCTTTGGCAAGAGCACTCGCATGTTTTCTCAAGATGGCCTCTGCCCAGTCAGAATAGTAATGACGAGAAACCATCAGGCCCCTTGTCTGAAAATCCTCCGATCCCCAAAGAGGATCGCAATCCTTGTAGCACTGTCTGATGGTCTCGTAGAAATATGTTGGAAAGAGATTATGCGGACTATGAAAGGGAATAAGGAAGATCATGGAATGAACTTTTCCGATGATTTGTCACAATTTTTATGCCTGCAGTTTCCCCTCGAGAATCAAGGTTCATATGTCGCCCACGATTCAGTGTAACATCAATTTCTCTTCGTCCACGTAATCCGTGGGCTCACATTCAAGAATGGATTGGTGGCGATGAACGTTGATGGGAATTACTGTCATGCCTTCTGAATGAGGTTTGTCGAATTTCATAACGCCCTCAATGATTCGAACAGATTCCCAAGAATTTTGGAGCTTCTTCTTGTTATGCTCCTTTATCTTCTCCTTAAACTCCTTCGCCTTGTTTCGACGGGTTTTCTTAGAATGAGAGGCAGGGGGAGTATCTTCTTTGGGAGGGGGTCTGTCACTATCCGTGCGGATGTGGGCAGTCGTCTTTAGCCATTTCTCCCAATCATAGTCACGACCGTGCTTCGGAGGACGTTTTAGGCTCGCCATGACTATGGCCCGATGAATAGAGAGGGCAGTGATTCAATACGATCAGTAAAGTCAAAGGTTAGAAGCACTTGTTCTTTGAAGTATGCGGGAGTTTGAGTAGTGGTTTTAGTGCGTTTGGATGGTGGCTCATCAGTAGAAGGAGAAGGGAGATAAGCAGATGTGTCAGGCAGGTCAGGGTGAGAAGGCTGGTTAGTTGGGGTGTCTATAGGAAGGAAGGTTCTTTTGGTACGAGCCATGAAGGAAGAGGAGTCAAAGAGTGATTGCAAGAAGAGATTCAAAAAATTGGAAAATTCACCAAGTCTTGGTTGCGAGGGACCGCGCAATCAAAAGTAGTTGCGTGGAGTGTCGCAGCACTTGGGAGACTTGTGCAGACGAAAAGTACATTGCGCGAGTCCGCGCAATCGATATCGGTGGTCGAGAAAATTGCCAGAAGAAAAATTTTCACCACAGAATTAGAGAAGTGCAGATTATGAAGGGGGCGCGGTATTTATAAGCTACCGCGGTCGAGAATGAACGCGAGCCGGTTGCGCTGGTCCGCACAAGTAAGATGAAAAGGAAGAATTTTAATCCTTTTTTGTTTCTTGAGGAAACAAAGAAAGGATCAAGGGAGCATCTTTGAGGCATAAAAAATGATGAAAGAATTAAGCAAGGAGAGATAAAGAGATAGAAAGAACTTTTGAAAAGAAGAAGGAAGAGATAGCTTTGAAAAGAGTGCGCAGGACCATGCAACCAATGTCAGTTGCGTGGGCAGCTCAATCAATATTCCTTGCGCAAGTCCGCACAATAAGAATATCAGTAGCGTGGGACCCCGAAATGTACTACAGAAATGGTCCTTTTCAGAATGATCTAAAGCACTGAAAATTTTTCCCACATCGCTAAGATCAGGATTTTCACACGTGCAAGGGTCTATAAATACCCCTTCCCCTCCTTCATTAAGGGTAATTAAAGATTTTCAAGAGAAGCGGAGCGAAGTAGAAGACTGAAGGTAGGAGACAAGTTTTTGGTCCGTTGCGCAGGACCGCTCAACCAATGTCAGTTGCGCAGGTCTACGCAATCAGACTGCCTTGCAGTCTGTGAAGTTCAGGAGACTGTCATGCTGCCAAAATGCCTGTGCAAGGCTTTTCTACTTTCAGCCCTCTCCTATTGACAAGTTCAGAGGAGGAAGATTAGTCGATCGAATCGACATTTCCCCTAAGTATTAGGGATGGTTGAAATAGACACCGTTATGCTGCTTAAAGAGAGACCCGCTCTGATACCAATTGAAATAGCGGTGGAGACCACTTGAGTTGAAGTAGGAATATGCCAATATGTCCTAGAGGGGGGTGAATATGACTTTTTAAAGTTTTTATAAATTATTTAAAAATCCTTATCACACTAATCCTATCACAGAGTTCATATTAGGATTACTCAAAATTAACCCTACTGGCTTCCAAGCCTGGTAGAGGATCCAATCACAAACTATTAAAAGACAAGTAATTTATAGATAAGATTGTGATGGATATGACTGTGTGTGTGTATAAGATGTGAATTCAGATGATCAGATATAAAGGCATGTAAGGAAATCACAAAAATGAAAAATAATACCAATCTCAAACACAGTCATTTTATAGTGATTCGACTACTTGTTTACTCCACTACCGGCTTCCACACTCAACCCTTGAGTGACCGAATTTCACTAAGGAGGTTTCTCATGGTTCACCTCAAACCTAAGGTTTTAAATCAGGTTCACCTTCAACCTTTAGAAAGGTTTCTACTCAGTTCACCTCAAACCTTGGAATTTTACTGGCGTACTCCTAACCAGATGTTTATGCCCACACAGAGCAAGGGTCCACACAACACACCCAGATGTTTATGCCCACATAGAGCAAGGGTCCACACAATGCACCCAGATATTTATGGTCTCCACAGAGCAAGGGTCCACACAACGCACCCCGCACATACACTCCCATCAGAGGCCTCCTTTGAGGACTTCAAATGGTGAGCAACACCTACAACCTAATTCTAAAAAGGAATGATCATAAATGTCCTCTGGACTCTAAGTACTTACAGATAAGTTGATGAGTCTCTTTTAGCACAGTGATGAAGATCTCCTCCTTGTTGATGAAGAGTCTTCAGCTCCCTTGATCCGCAACACAAATATGTACCTATGCTAGGCTTTAGGTTGGGTCAGGTTATGATGGAATTCCACTCTCTAAAGATTTTCTTATAAGGAAGATAGAGTGGTTCCAATCATCTATGCATATGCATTCAAGCCATCCCAGCTTAATGATTTGTCGTTAAGGTAGTAGCTGAAGGATCCTTGAATGCGAAAGTTCATTCCCCAATCTACTCTATTGAATATCAATGATGAGGGTGGATTGGAGGATGAACTCCCTGAGAGAAAGGGCTTAAGATAAATGATATGAAGTTTAAAATACTCAAAAGCACTCTCTTCTTTCTCTACCAGCAATAAAGACTAACCTCTCTATATATAGGCAAAAGGTTCCAACGAATATAAAATGGTCACATTTATGACAGAGTTCGATATCATCGAGAACGGGTTGATATGATCGAGTGTATACTCTCGATTGTATCGACTGACCTCTCGATGATACAAACTCAAATGTCATTTCGCTTTTGGAAACCTTTCGCCAACAGGTCGATGAGATCGATACACACATCGATGTTATCGGATTTCAAACTTCGATTCCATCGAGAGATGGATCGATCTATCGGCAGGTGAAAATAAGAGAGAAGCCTTGAAGAATTTTAGGTTCTACAGATATGATCGGGGAACAGTCGATGTCATCAGAATTTGTATATCGATGATATCGGAGACCATGTCGATAGGATCGATAAATCGTATAGATTTACCTATAAGCTTGCTGGACGATTTGTGTCCGGTCTCGATCCAATCGAACAAGTCTCGATATGATCGAGATATGAATATCAATTTATCAACTGGCCCCCCGATCAACATTAAAAACAACCTGAAATTAATGCTGGAAGAAACATGTGCCCACTATCGATATGATCGACTGACTTTCGATATTATCGGTATTTGAGTTCAGATTGAATCGAAAAGTCAACGATATATTAAAGCACATAGAAGTTTTCTTTAGAAAAATAAGGGCATCGAAAAACTGTCTGTCGTTATTATCGATCCTCTTCTGATAGGATCGATATTCGAATATCGATGATATCGACTGAACCGTCGATATATCGATAAATCATCCAGATGAATGTTTTAATTGCTGGACGTTTTATGTTCTCACTCGATTGTATCGATTGATATGTCGAGGACATTGTTGAGGCATAAAAAATATCTCATTGTAGTGGTCAGAGAATCACATGGTACTGATCTACTTTAGGGGTAGTTTTGGTATTTTAGTAAAGTATCAGCTCCACAGGAGTTTAGAGATTTTGGTAAAGTATCAGGTACACGGGTAGTTTAGGTATTTTGGTAAAAATCCAGTTCCAAAGGTATTTTGGTAAAATCCAGTTCCAAAGGTATTTTGGTAAAAATCCAGTTCCAGGGGTAGTTTAGGTATTTTGGTAACAGTCCATATCTAAGGGGTAGTTTAGGTATTCTGGTAAAAGGGATTGAAAAGGGTATTTTGGTAAAAAGGAGTGCACATGTGTCATTTTAAGAGAGAAAGGTCATACACCACCATTTAAGAGGTGGCTTGGTGGTCGCCATAGTTTAAGAAAAGAAGAAATTCAAGTGTGAAGCAATAGGTGGTGGTGATCACCACTCTTATAGAGTGGTGAGGCCTATAAATACCCCCACTTTCGCTTCATTTGAGAGGATGGATCGGACGAGAGCTGGTGTGCCAAAGAAATGGGAGTGGAGAAGAAGAGAAGGAAGTCCTTGCGCTGGACTGTGCAATCGAAGTTGCTTGCGCACAACTATGCAAGGAAAAAAGTTGCAGCGTCCGTGCAAAGGAGGAAGCTGCAGCGTCCGCGCAAAGGAAGTTGCGTCCGGGCAAAGGAAGGGACTGCAATGGCATCTGCGCAAAGGAAGGAACGACAATGGCATCCGCGCAAAGGGAGAGTGTCGTTGCTGCATCTGCGCAATCGGCCAAAGCTCCGTCATGCGTAACAGAGGAGGAACTTTGTTTCTTCTGTTGTGTCGCTGGTGGGGCCCAATTCAGTGTCTTTTTGAGAAATCCACACCACCCAATGTCTTTCTCTCAAGATTTCGACCGTGAAAGTGGAGTTTTTGTCATTTGTTGACGTGGCTCACCTGAATAATCAAGCTTTCAAAGCAGCCGAACGGTCCTTTTGCGATCACTGTTGCGGTCATGGGAATGAGCATGATCACCAAAGCCCACTAAGCAAGAACCGATGCTCTGTTTTCGACAGAGTCGACGTACGTCGACTCTGTGGTTTTTAAGGGCCCATTTACTGAAGGTTTTGGGAGATCCGCTCCATTCGTTGGATTCACGATAAAAAATCACTAAGGACAGACTGTTTTTGAAGCGAAAACAGTGCGGTCCACCAGATTATCTACTTAACCGTTCATCTGCTTGTTAATGGTTGAGATCCTTCAATGGTTTGCATGGAGACAAATGGACAACTAGGCAACGGTAATGCCCACCTTCTAAAGTGGATGGACGGCTCAGATCATCTAGTAGAGCGACATGTGGACCGCACTACACAAACCAGCCGGCGAAGGAAAGACGCTGTGCATTTTTTAAAAAAAATGAAGAAGAAGAGTCGGGTCAGTGTTGCTGACTGACTTTATGAGATATCGTGCACGGCTAGTGCACATGCACTCCATGTACATGCGTTGTACATGTAGACTCTAGTGGGACCCTCATGGAAAATCTGCTCCGTCCATTCACTTGCCCGTTGTATTTAAAGTGTTGAGACCGAGTTTGAAGTATATCTAGATATCTGGCGGGCCACAAATCATGATCTCGGGGGCTGATTTGCCAGTTCGGCCACTTTTACAAGGATTCAGAAGTTAAAATTTGGCGTGGATGGCTAATTTATGGTTTTAAGGCTGCACATCAAGTTTGAAACTGAATGGATAGTGGAAACCCCCTAAGCATTCATTCTGGGAGACTTTTCAGGCCCAATTAGCATGATCAGGCTGATTTCTTCAGGGCCTGGCCACACTGTAATGGCTGTTTCGTATTTTAAAGAAGAATGACCGGAAAGATGCTCCATCTCATTGAAGACTGGCTGATCAAATCAGTAATTCCTCCTAAGTACCTAGGAGATTATTGGAATAGCGCCGGAAGGCTGCCGAAATTTTCATCGAGCTATATTTTCTTCAATACATTATATTAATTGTACTTTATTTTCAGAATTAAGGGAATCAGAGGATGTAAATGAACTCAGATAAATGTGATGAATGTTCTCTCATTCATTCTTTGTTAACATTGAATAAATCCCCCGAATCGAAACGCATTTGTTTTCTTGTTAAAACAAAATGGTGACTCTGCTGGGGACTTTATTATTCAATGCTAACTTGAAAAATATTAAGAGAATATTTATCACTTTTTGGCGTCTGTATAGACGCAAAAATGGTGACTCTCAACGGGAACATCCTCCCCTTCATCTCTGAAAATAAAGTACGATTTATTCAATAAATTAACTAACACTCTATTCTGAATGACAGATATGTCGCAACAATCTTTCTCCTGACTAATATAGTTATCTACTTCACATCCGATAGACTTCCACCAAAAAGTATAAGAGAAGATCAAAATCAGTTCTGATTAAAGACAAATAATACCAGAACGATGGCAGTTACCAGAGAAAGCTAGCTTCCTGTATAAAAGTGATACGAACATCAGCTAGTCAGTACATGTCTAAGGAAGAGGAACAGGCTGCCTTGATGTGTCTCAGATGAAAGGCTTCTTCAAAAGTGTTGCGTGACTCCCACACATGCCCAATTAATAGATAAAGTAGGGAAAGGGTGGAGCACTTGTGAATCTTCCCAAACTGGAAAAAAGAAACATTTGGAATTTTCTAAAGCTGCCTGTACAAAACATTTGGAATCGGCTATCGATTCAATTATAGCACGTCCATTAGATATAAGGATCTTGAAGGCAATCCTGGTCATCCATTTGTAGCAGGCGTAACACTAGCAAAGCGTTCCACAATAACAGTTGACAATGGGAATGTTGACAAACCACGGAAAGGCTTGCTTCCTTCAGAATGGAGTCAGGTATTTGAAATTGTGACTTAAGATGGTAAACATGATCTTGTTCTTCCGAAAAAGCACAGTTACATTCTTCAACCAGTAACAGGAAATGCTAAGTATTCAAAGCTTCAGTCTGATGTATCTCAGAGTGTGGGACAGCCACTACAAAAAGCAGCAATTAACTTGGATGATGTCACATTGTGTTTATCAAAGGATGGAAGTGAACCAGTGCGTTTCAGTAAGGAAGACTGGGAACAATAAAATAAGATTATTGGTTACAGGGAAGGTGCGGATGAGCATTTGGTGGAAATTCAGGATAAGGAAAATATGCTTCATACCCTTTTGGAAATCCTTATGAAGCACTTCCATGGAGGGGAAGTTAAATGAAGAAGAAGCATGGTAGCATCAAAAGTAGTGTTTGCTTCATCAGTAGCGCTGTGAGACAATGAAGGACGGATGATAGCGCGTCAGTGCACAAAGAATGTACAAAGCCTTTAGATGAAAAGTTAGTTCAACTAAGTCAAGCATTGCTCGCCAACAAGTAAACAGATCAATTAATGAATTGATGAATTCATCGGTCAATAGAGAAGACAGGGGGCATTGTCACAATTCGCCAGAATAAAATTACTTGAAAGTCTTAAAAGAATAGTAGCATATATAGCCGAAGAAAGAAAGGAAAACAAAGGACTGTCAAAGCTGAAGAAGGCGATGTATGGCTTATAAGGAATCAATTGCTAGTTATAGAGAAAACCGAATTGTCATAATTAAAGTATTAAAGGAAACAAAACAAAGAAGAAAAGAAGAACAGGCAAGAAAAAATCAAGACGAGTATATTCATCATGGGGGTAAATTTCCATCAAGATATCTGCCAGTTCAGCAAAATATATCATCCTTGAATATCCAGAGGATTCACAGCGTGTTGATTCAAAAGATTCGCGGCAGAATTATTCAGGGAGCAGACAAAGGCATGCGAAATTCGTTACCCATTTTGATGCTTCTAAATCGAAAATGGCAAGATCAGCAAAGTCTCAGAATGATAAAATCTCAGAATCTGAAATGAGGTAATTGTTGACTCCTCGAAATGATAATTGTTTATAATAATTATCTATACTAATTTTGCAGGTTAAAGTTGGGGCAAAAGTAAGCATTGACGATTGATATCAAGCATTAATGATTGTCGCCAATAAGTAGAGGAGTGAAAGGATTTCGAAAGACAAGGAGAAAGACAAGGAGATACAATTGACGAAGAAAAAAAAAAGTGAATGGCTTGGAGTACAAGTCATAGAAGACAGTTGATAAAGGAGAAGTTGTTCAGGTGTACGACATAAAAAAAAAAAAGAAAAAAAAAAGAAATAATAATACACAGGCTTAACTAGTTCGAGACTGGGGCAAAGCTAATCTTAAGCAAAAGTATGAGATGATGCGGTGTCAAGTTACAGCATCATGATTTTGATTATGAAGATTCCCAGAGTAATGCTTCCTAATCAAAAGGGGGCAAGACAGGTGAGTAAAAACTGCAAAATATATTTCTCACCGTGTAATATATTTCTTCTGTATTTGGATAAAGTGCAGGCTTTCAAGCATATCAAATCATCGCCAAATACAAAGCGTCAATAACAATCGCCAAATACGAAGCGTTAATGACAATCGCCAAATGCGAAGCACCGATGACAATCTCCAAATAAAAGCATCGATGATTGTTGTCAAAATAAGCAAGTGCCAATGATCGTCGTCAAAATAAGCAACTATCGTTGTCGTCATCAATGGCTCATGCAAGCTTATTTTATCAAAATTGCTATCATCACCAAGTTGATAAACTATTTCAAATACAATATGGATATTCTCAGAATATATCGGCAATGGCGAAATATCAATTATTGATTCTTAGAATATATCGGCAATGGCGAAATATCAATTATTGATTCTCAGAATATATCAGCAATGGCGAAATATCAATTATTAATTCTCAGAATATATCACCAACGGAAAAATATCAATTATTGATTCGCAAAATATATCGGCAACGGCGAAATATCAATTATTGATTCTCAGAATATATCGACAACGGTGAAATATCTTCTCAGAATATATCAGCAGCTGGTGAAATATCAGCTATGGATTCACCGTTCATGATAATGAAATAAGTAGTGGAATAAACCTACATGGTCAACCACACAGATCTTACGACTGCAATGGCAAAATATCAATTAAGGCAGCCTAGACAAGCCTATATAGCCAGCTATGCTTAAGACCTATAATCAATTAAGAGAGCAAGCGTTGATGATCGCCATCAAGTGTTGATGATCGCTACCAAGCATTGATGATTGCTGTCAAGCCACTAAACACTGATGATAGCAGTCAAGCATTGACCGCCAAAGATTTCCATCAGAATCATCAGGTATCAATAAATATTAATAAAATAAAAAATAGCAACTATCGCTGTTGCCGATCAATCGCTCATCAAAGTTTCCATCATCGCTAAGATGATACATAAATTGTTTTAAACATAATACAAAAGTCCTTGTAACATTGTCAGCAGCGGCGAAATGTCAACCATATGATCACAGTAGAATGAATCATACAGTCAACTATATATATGAATTGGCGATAGCGATGGCTGCTTATCATTAAAAGACAGCCTAGTGAAGTCCCAAAAAAGAAAAAGAAAGAAAAGACAAAGTCCTAAAAGGACCAAAGCTCAAAAGGGACCAGCTACGCGTAAGACCTATGAAGATCGCCATTCGGGCAGCGGCGAGAAGCCAGTGGCCCTAAAAAGCCCATGAAGGCCACCATACACATACCCATGCGGGCAGCTGACGGAGTCAATGACCAAAAGCCAGAAGGCCAAAAGTTGACTAAAAGCCAAAAGCTCAAAATCTTCAAAATGACCAAACGCCGAAAAAGCTCAAAGTCTTCAAAAACCAAAAGCCAAGAGCCAAAAGTCAACTGAAAGATCAAAAGCAAAGGGCCAAAAAGTCGACTCAAAGCCAAAGTGCTAAAAGTCCCCAAATGACCAGTCAAGCGTAACACCCATGTCGTCTGTATAGCTTTCCGGCAGCGTCATGGGGAACGGAGGACAAGCCCTCCCGTGAATGGGCCCGACCTTGCAGGCGAAGAAAATGAGGGCCGCAGTGTGCGCATGACAAGCCAACCATGCGTAAGACCCCCCAGATTTGTGGTTCGATTCCGGTACGTACTCATGAGGAAGGGCTTAAACCTACTCATCGATGGATCGACAACCATGGATTTGATACCCCCAAAGGTAGCCTTGCGAGCCCTGTGAACTCTAGAGAGTTACCGTGGCCAACCCTGTGCTGTAAAACCAACCGAGTTCACGGCCCCGGTAGCTTCACTGGGCCCCTCTAATGGATCGCGGTTTGTGAACTCCCTAGGCAGTGAGAAGTCCAACGAACTCCTAAGAGTTACAGAGACCATCACGTAAGACCCGAAGTAAAAGTGCTCCACTACTCATGAGTTTAAACTGTGTGAGTAGGTGTCTGTCCAGTAGTATCGGTCTATTGTCGATATAGTGGTGTCAGTCCAGTAGTGTCGGTCTAGTGTCGGTCTAGTGGTGTCAGTCCAGTAATGTCAGTCTAGTTTAGTCGAGTCTAGTCAAGTCAAGTTAAGTTGTCCAGTCAAAGTATGGTCGGTCAGTCCAGTAATGTTAGTCTAGTTCAGTCGAGTCTAGTCAAGTCAAGTCAAGTTAAGTTGTCCAGTCAAAGTATGGTCGGTCAAAGTACACTGGCACCAGTGCTCAAAAGCATAAAATTAAAGTTTAGCATTTAAAATGCTGTAGATACATATTTCAATATAGATATGCTCAAACAAACAATTGCCTGATGAAAATTTTAAATATTGATTAGACAAACATGCAAAAAAGTGTTTCTCTTGAATCAGGTTCAAATTATATCAACAGTAAATGCCTTCAAGATATTGGTGATTATCTAGTCAAAATCTCAAATCTCCAAGGTCAATTACTATATTAACAAGAGCTGAACCGAAAAGATTATTCATTCTTCAAAAGTATCAGAAGGCTTCACTTCAGAAATATTATCTTCTGAAGAAATTTTTATGCGACATTGACTTGGAAAGGGGGCAGGATTTAATGTCTTCAAAATAATCTATGCCTTGGTCTTTCTGATAATCTCCTATGTGTGGCGAAGGAATTTATATGCCGAGTATTATGGATAATAATATTGTAAGACTCCAAGTATCAGATCTGATGAAGACAAAGAACAAAAGGAAGCATCATCAAATCAGCAAAGATCCAAGAAAAGTCTATGAAGAAATACTAAGAAGCACAAATTAGAGAAGACTCAGTAAAAAGACTCAGTGATTGAACCTTTGAAGCTAAAGATGAAATCTCCAAGAGTGCAATATAAAGAATACAATGCCACACACGATGACAAGCGCAAAGATTCATTAAATTATATTGTGAATATCACAATCGACCTAAGAAGAGAAGAAACTCTCAATCTATTTCAAAAATTATCAATGCTTCATAAAGCTATATTGAAAATTATAATGAATTAAGATACTAATTCTAATAAATTTGGCAGGAGAACCATTATTCAAAAGCTTGAGTTATGCAGATCGTGAGTAATGGAAACAATCGAAAAAGTTGTTGCGGCAGGAGCAGCATTAAAGAACAGCCCCAGATATAGAGTAAAAGAAAAGAATCACTGGAGCTGATCAAAAGGAAAGAATTGCTGGAGAGACCGTTACAGCAGCAACGGTGTTGAAAGAAAGTTCTCTGATCAAATCACTCAAAGATGAAGTTGTCACAACTGTTGCAGAAGCGTGCTTCAATGAAGAGAGAATCTTATCCTCTCTAGTGAAACATCTGTTCGACACTATTAACTGGGAGCATTCCAGTCCTCCGCTTGAGCGCCAGTATTCCAGTCTTTCGCTCAAATGCCAGCATTCCAGTCCTCCGCTTGAGCGCCAGTATTCAAGCCTTTTGTTTGAGCGCCATCATTCAAATCTTATGTTCAAGCGCCATCATTCCAGTCTTTCGATCGAACGCTATCATTCAATCTTCTGGTCAATTCATTCAAGTTCATCAGGCAGAGGAAGATCGATCCTCCATTTGATTTCAAGAATCAATCAAAGAAGGATCGAGGGGGCATCTGTTGAGGCATAAAAAATATCTCATTGTAGTGGTCAGAGAATCACATGGTACTGATCTGCTTCAGGGGTAGTTTTAGTATTTTAGTAAAGTAGCAGCTCCACGGGTAGTTTAGGGATTTTGGTAAAGTATCAGCTCCACGGGTAGTTTAGGTATTTTGGTAAAAATCTAGTTTCAAAGATATTTTGGTAAAATCCAGTTCCAAAGGTATTTTGGTAAAAATCCAGTTCCAGGGGTAGTTTAGGTATTTTGGTAACATTCCATATCCAAGGGGTAGTTTAGGTATTCTGGTAAAAGGGATTGAAAAGGGTAGTTTAGTAAAAAGGAGTACACAGGTGTCATTTTAAGAGAGAAAGGTCATACACCACCATTTAAGAGGTGGCTTGGTGGTCACCATAGTTTAAGAAAAGAAGAAATTCAAGTGTGAAGCAATAAGTGGTGGTGATCACCACTCTTATAGAGTGGTGAGACCTATAAATACCCCCACTTTCGCTTCATTTAAGAGGATGGATCGGACGAGAGCTGGTGTGCCAAAGAAATGGGAGAGGAGAAGAAGAGAAGGAAGTCCTTGCGCTGGACCGCGCAACCGAAGTTGCTTGCGCACAACTGTGCAAGGAAAAAAGTTACAGCGTCCGTGCAAAGGAGGAAGCCGCAGCGTCTGCACAAAGGAAGTTACGTCCAGGCAAAGGAAGGGACTGCAATGGCGTCTGCACAAAGGAAGGAACGATAATGGCATCCGCGCAAAGGGAGAGTGACGTTGCTGCATCTATGCAATCGGCCAAAGCTCCGTCATGCGTAACAGAGGAGGAACTTTGTTTCTTCTGTTGTGTCGCTGGTGGGTCCCAATTCAGTGTCCTTTTGAGAAATCTACACCACCCAATGTCTTTCTCTCAAGATTTCGACCGTGAAAGTGGAGTTTTCGTCGTTTGTTGACTCGCTCACCTAAATAATTAAGCTTTCAAAGCAGCCGAACGGTCCTTTTGCGATCACTGTTGCGGTCAAGGGAATGAGCATGATCACCAAAGCTCTGCATAACTCTGATTGTTTTTGCCTCCTCCATCTGATAGACAACTCGGATCATCCCCTAACTACGTGATGGTGGCCCACTAAGCAAGAACCGATGCTCTGTTTTCGACAGAGTCGACGTACGTCGACTCTGTGGTTTTTAAGGGCCCATTTACTGAAGGTTTTTGGTAGATCCGCTCCGTTCGTTGGATTCACGATGAAAAATCATTAAGGACAGACTGTTTTTGAAGCGAAAACAGTGCGGTCCACCAGATTATCTACTTAACCGTTCATCTGCTTGTTAACGGTTGAGATCCTTCAAATGGTTTGCATGAAGACAAATGGACAACTAGGCAATGGTAATGCCCACCTTCTAAAGTGGATGGACAGCTCAGATCATCTAGTAGAGCGACATGTGGACTGCACTACACAAAACCCGCCGACGAAGGAAAGACGCTGTGCATTTTTTTAAAAAATGAAGAAGAAGAGTCGGGTCAGCATTGCTAACCGACTTTATGAGATACCGTGCACGGCTAGTGCACATGCACTCCATGTACATGCATTGTACATGTAGACTCTAGTGGGACCCTCGTGGAAAATTTGCTCCTTCCATTCACTTGCCCATTGTATTTAAAGCGTTGAGACCGAGTTTGAAGTATATTCAGATATCTGGTGGGCAGCAAATCATGATCTCGGGGGTTGATTTGCCAGTTCGGCCACTTTTACAAGGATTCAGAAGTTGAAATTGGGCGTGGACGACTAATTTATGGTTTTAAGGCTGCACATCAAGTTTGAAACCGAATGGACAGTGGAAACCCCCTAATCTTTCATTCTGGGAGACTTTTCAGGCCCATTTAGCATGATCAGACTGATTTCTTCCGGGCCTGGCCACACTGCAATGGGCTGTTTCGTATTTTAAAGAAGAATGACCAGAAAGATGCTCCATCTCATTGAAGACTGGCTGATCAAATCAGTAATTCCTCCTAAGTACCTAGGAGATGATTGGAATAGCGACGGAAGGCTGCCGAAATTTTCATCGAGCTATATTCTCTTCAGTACATTATATTAATTGTACTTTATTTTTAGAATCAAGGGAATCAGAGGATGTAAATGAACTCAGATAAATGTGATGAATGTTCTCTCATTCATTCTTTGTTATCATTGAATAAATCCCCCGAATCGAAACGCATTTGTTTTCTTGTTAAAACAGACATCGACAGAGCAGGTCGATCATATCGAAAAGGGAATCGATATAATCGACAGGGTAAGAAAAACTTAAGGATTTTCCTGTTTGGTAAAAATTTTTCTTAACCTAAAACCCTAAGATGTTTTACTTTATTTTAAGGGTTTTAATCACCTGGTGTTTTGGTACATGGGATGTAGGCTATGATTTACCTATGGCGAGCTTCCACACATCCAGTTGAGGCAGACACTTGACTTGATCTTCCTATTAGGTGCTGTTATCCGACTGACTCAACTTACACCATAATTGACAAACCAGGGCACTAGTTAGGTGCACTTTCACTCTTTACATCCCTTGATTCTAAGATAGATCATTTGAAAACAAATGACTTATGCTTTGAATAACAAGAGTTCATTTCGACAGCCTTTTGGCGTCTGTTTCGATCATCTCCTAGGACTTAGGAGGAATGTCGATCCGATCGACGAATCTTCAATGAAATAGGAATTTCAGTAGCATAATAGCGCTTGTTTCAGTCATCCCTAACACTTGGGGGAAATGTCAATTCAATCAACTAATTCTTCTCTTCTGAACCCATGAATAGAAGAAAGCTCGGAGAAAAGGAAGCCTGACCCATGGATTTCGACAGCATAATGGCTCCTTATCTTTACAGACTGCAGGGCAGCCTGGTTGCACGGACCCGTGCAACTGATATCGGTTGCGAGGTCCTGCGCAACTGACAGGAAACTTCTCTCCTACCTTCATTTTCTGCTCTGCTCTGCTCCTCTTGAAAATCTTTAATTGCCTTTAATGAAGGAGAGGAAGAGGTATTTATAGACCCTCGCACATCTGAAAATCCTGATCTTAACGATATGGGACAAATCTTTCAGTGCTTTAGATCACTCTGCAAAGGACCATTTTCAACAGCACGTTTCAAGGTCCTGCACAACTGATTTTTTCATTGCGCGGACCTACGCAAGGAATATCTATTGCGCAGACCCACGCAACTGGTAATGGTTGCACTATCCTGTGCACTCTTTTCAAAGCAATCTCTCTCCTTCTTTTCAAGGAATCTTTCTTTCTTCTTATCTCTTCTTGCTTCAATCTTTTCATCATTTTTTATGCCTCAACAGATGCCCCCTTGATCCTTTCTTTGTTTCCTTAAGAAACGAAAAAGGATCAAATATCTTCCATTTCACCTTACTTGCGCGGACCTGCACAACCGACTCGCGTTCATACTCAACCGTAGTAACCTATAAATACCGTGCCCTTTTCATATCCTGCACTTCTCCATTCTGTAGTAATTTTTTTTTCTCTGGCGATTTTCCCGTGCAACTGATATCGATTGCATGGACCCGCGCAACGGATTTCCCATCTGCGCAAGTCTCCCAAGTGTTGCGACATTCCGCGCAACTGATTTTGATTGTGTAGACCCGCGCAACCAGGACTTAGTGAATTTCCTCTGCACTGTCCTATTTTCGAAACTTTAACAGATTTCCTTACTTCCTTCAAGCCTTTCCTGCAGTCACCCTTAAGCCTTCAATTCCCTTCTCTTCATGGCTCGTATTAAGAGAACTTTTCATCCCGTAGACCCTCCAACTGACCAACCTTCTCATCCTGACTTGCCTGATACGTCTTCTTATCGCTCTTCTCTTACACCGATCAGCCACCGACCAAACGTACCAAAATCACTACTCAAACTCCTACATACTTCAAAGAGCCAGTGCTCCCAACTTTTGATTTCACTGATCACATTGAATCGCTTCCCTCTCGCATTCATCGGGCTATAGTCATGGGGAACTTAGAATGGCCTCCAAAGCACGGTCACGAATATGATTGGGATAAATGGTTGAAGACGACTACCCACATTCGTACTGATAGCGATAGACTCCCTCTAAGAGAAGATACTCCCCCTACTTCACGCTCTAAGAAGGCTCGAAGGAGTTCGAAGAGAAGATAAAGGAACATAACAAGAAGAAGCTCCAGAATTCTTGGGAATCAATTCAAGTAATTGAGGGCATTATGAAATTCGACAACCCTCATTCAGAAGGTATGACAGTAATTCCCATCAATGTCCATCGCCATCAATCCATCCTTGAATGCAAGCCCAAGGATTATGTAGACGGAGAGAAGTTGATGTACACCGAATCATGGACAACAAGAGAACCCTGCATTCTCAAAGGGAAACTGCAAGCGCAGATACCGTGACAAATCATTGGAGAAGTTCATTCCATGATCTTCCTCATCCCTTTTCACAGTCCACATAATCTCTTTCTAACATACTTCTATGAGACCATTAGACAGCGGTACAAGGACTGCGATCCTCTTTGGGGATCAGAGGATTTTCAAACAAGGTGCTTATTGACTTCTTGCCGCTATTATTCTGATTGGGCAAAGACCATCTTACAGAAGCATGCAAACACTCTCACCAAAGTTGGCCTTTATGATGCAATAGAAGTCACATCTAAGTACTTCTACAAGGAGCCCTCCGTGCTTAAAGGCTTCCTTGAATATTGGTTGCCCACTACCAATTCTCTTCACTTGTCATTTGGAGAAATGAGCATAACACTCTGGGAATTGTATCGCAGAGCAGGTCTTCCATTAACAGGAAGATTTTATGATGAGTTCATCCCATCGAATGCAGAACTAGCATTCATATCTTCTCCAAATCGTAGACCTTCCATTTCTGAAACCACCATTGAACTCTTCAGAGAAATGGGAAAATTTCTAAATTTTCACAAACTTTCCCCTCTGCAGTGGCTGGCTCACTTTTCTAGGACACTCAGGTATTCCAGACTCAGAAATTAGCACTTTTCTTTCTATCACATATTCCCTCGTACTAACCTTTTTCTTCATCCTGTAGATTCCATGACAGTTGATGCAAAGAACTGAAGAATCTTCGCCATAATATGAAGGAAAGAGCAGATTATAGTTCCTTCGGGGAACTTGCAGCTTTTCTGGCCTACTGGTTAAGCATAGTAGCACTTCCTAGCTCCAAATGGGCAGATGTTATTTGCCCCACCACCTTTGTCATTGTTGGTGCCCTAGCAGAAGGTCAAAAATATTCCATTGTGCCCCCCGTACTATGTTCCATCTACCAGGCTTTTGGAGAAATATTTACGCATATCAAGAACCCCACCTTGGGATCTTCCTTAGCATACACTACCTGACACTATTTTATTGGATGGTTGGGAGTTTATTTCCCTTGGACCTTTGAAGCGCCAGAGAAGGCGTATGTTAATCCTTCCCATCTTCCTGTCTGGTTTTTTCAGCAAAGGGCAATGGCCAGAAGGTCACACGAATGGGTAATCAACAAGATCCAAGACTTTGACCAAATAGATTTCTTCCAGTTCCGTCTCCACCGCTACATTAAAGACATAGATATGGTGGAACAGGGATCAGTGACCGTAGCGAAAAGGGCTTTCTTTCTTTCCATCTGTTCCTGCAGTCTGCCTCTCAGAGAAGGGACAGAGTTCTGGAGAGAGCCCTACTACCCCAGCTGTTTCGCTCACCAATTTGGCGATGACCAAGCCGTACCGAGAGACTGTGGGTTGGTTACCAAGAGAATGGGCTGCTATGGAACAGGTCCTTTGAACTGGGCCATGATATGGAAGCAACTATTGGGCGGTTGTGTCAATTCCTCTTTCATCATTCCTAGCTACGACCGGACAGTCCATACTTCTTACAGCTGGATGAGATGGTGGGATCATCAATCATTCCTGATCAACAAACGCTTACTAGTAGATTCTCTTCTCTTTCTCCACTCGCCTCGGGTCAGGGACAGAAAACTTGAGAATGGAATTGGTTTCATTCCAGAGAAGAGTCGCGCGCCTCACCATGGTGAAATTTGCAGAAGGATATCAACGGAAGAGACGATTCGTGAGAGGAAACCAATTAATACTTTAGATGGCTGGTTTGCTCATGGAGTTCTGGAGGAATTTGAACATGTCTCTCATGACTTTGGTGGCCGAGTTACAAAGAATATTGAAGGAACATCCTCCCCCATTCCTACAGAAATTACCACGGCTCAGGAGAATCTAGCTCAGAATGAACCTGCTCCTTCCTCACAACCTCCTCCTTCTAGCTCGTCGTATCCGATGACTAGATCGCGAGCACGTTTGCAAGCATCATCGCCTATTCCCCAGGAAAAGACAAGGAAGACCTCCGTATCTCCCTCAGTTCCGGTTAGCAGGAGATCTCCAAGAGAAAGCAACTAGCCCGTCTCTTACAAAGGCAAACAAGTTGTGATTGCGGAAGTAGATGAAGAGGGTTCAGAAAATGAAAGTTCATCTTCTTCATCAGAAGATTCCACTCCCATGGGGTCTAAAGATGATGATGATGATGATGTAAGCGATGGAGCTCAAGATGACGACTTCGAAGAAGGAGAAGTTAACATAGATGAAGAGGAAAATATGGCCGCCGAAAATGTAGAGGAAGAACATCTCCCCCTGGCTCTTGAAATTTCCCCTGCCACTTCCGTTCCTGGCAAGCCACATGCAGTAACCGAAGAATACGAAGAACCCTTAGATTATGGGGAATATGGATATTCACCTGGTAAGGGAATCCAAATTCCTTGAATATTCACCGCTTATCTAGTAACTATCTTATCATCATTGTTACTTCCTTTTTCAGGTACGCATGTAGCTAACATTGAGACAAGCGCTCCCCCCTCTACAGACCTTCGTCTAGCTACATTAACAACTTCACCACGGGTTCCTTCGGCTCCTCTAGTGACACGAAAAAGGGTGGCCGACAAAATTGTGGTCCCCGTCGAAGCTACTGATCTACCGACTCCTACCACTAGGGATTCGAGCACAGAAGTGAGGGTGCCTTCTCTTACCGACATGCTGGAAGCTGGTACCTCTCCAGCCCCAGAAGTTCCCCCACCTATTGGTCACACTTCTACGGCAGGTATACATATCAATTCGAGGAACTATGTCTTCTTCGTCTCGCATCGCTTATTCTGACTTTATCTCCTATTCGTGTTATAGGAATTCTTCCTTGTAGCGGGGCGACCAGCTCTGAGTCCGTGGCCACTATCTCTGAACTATCATTTCTTTCAAAGATTCTCTCTCACAAAATGCTTTTAATGAAGAATTCTTTGTCAGTGGTAGTCCATATCTTCAAAGATCCTGAACAATGGTCAGACATGGATATCGCCATCGAGATTCTAGAAAGCTCTGCAAGAATGGAAAAGATTAACATTTCTGTTCTACGTGACTCCCTCAGATTCCGTGATTCGATAGTTTCTTTGGCATCAACAGAAAATATCACGATCGCTCCAGAAGTTCTGGAGTACGGGAAGCAATTGACTTTGTCGAAGGAGAAGGCTTCCCTTATTGCTTCCACTATATCTGAACTAGACTAGGAGCAGCTAACTCTTCAAGAACAGCTGAAGACCCTCACAAATGACAGGGTACTTATCCAAAATCGTATCGTGGCTTCAAGAGAAGAAATCTCACAACTAGAACTGAAAGGTCACGAGAAGGAATTGTTCATAAAGGAGGTTAAGGAAAAGATTCATGTAAATATTCAATCCGTCGATGCTGAAAAGTTTGAATTACTCAGGAGTAAGGAAATGATTACATCCTCAGAAAACAAATTAGCTGGCCTTCCTGATCAAGCAAAGATTATACTTGAAGAGAAATCAAAGCATGATGCAGCTCAGATTCAATTAAAGGAAGACTTGCAGCAATATATGAAGATAGTAGGCATTACAGAGGAACTTTAATCATGCAATTCCTTTTTGTATATATGTCTTTGCTTCTTTCTTTCTTCCTCACTTTTTTTAAACAAATGTTCTCTTTTGATTTTCAATAGTAACTTTCAGTAATCTTTTTCATGCACTTCTACAATATGCATTACTCCAAACATATTATCTATGCAGTAATCTCAACTCATTAGTAGTTTTTTTTTCCTTCTATGTTTGTTTGTGAGATATGAATTTGCTGCATTTTGAATGTCAAACATAATTTAACATGATATTCAATAAAACTAATTATAAAACACCCACATTCTATGCTTGTTAATATGAGATTTCCTACATGACTTCATTCATTTATATTTTATTAGCAGTGCTAAGTCTCAATTCAGTCAGTTGCACGCACAGTTTAAGCTCTTGAGTAGTGGAGCAAACTTATTTGGACTCTTGTTAGAGTCAGGTCTTACGTGATGGCCTCTGTAACTCTTAAGAGTTCACTGAACTTCTCATTGCCTAGGGAGTTCACAAACCGTGATCCATTAGAGGGGTCCAGTGAAGCTACCGAGGCCGTGAACTCGGTTGGTTTTATGCACAGGGTTGGCCATGGTAACTCTCTAGAGTTCATAGAGCTCGTAAGGCTACCTTTGGGGTACCAAATCTATGGTTGTCAGTCCATCGATGAGTAGGTTTAAGCCATTCCTCATGAGTTAGTACCGGAATCGAACCACAAATCTGGGAGGTCTTATGCATGATTGGCCTATCTAAAGCTCGCACTGTAGCCCTCATTTTCTTCGCATGCAAGGTCGGGCCCATTCACAGGAGGGCATTGTCCTCTATTCCCTGTGACCCTGCCGGAAAGCTATATAGACGGCATGGGGGTTACGCCGACTGATCATTTGAGAACTTTTAGCCCTTTGGCTTTTGGTCATTGGCTCCGTCAGCTGCCCGCATGGGTATGCGTACGATAGCCTTCATGAGCTTTTTAAGGCCACTGGCTTCTCACCGCTACCCAAATGGCGATCTTGATAGGTCTCATGCACAGCGGGCCATTGGCTTGACTGAGCTGCCTTAAATGATACTTCTTTTATTATGTATGGGCCACCCCATTTAGGATCAAACTTGCCTTGTGTTTGACGCGTAACTACGATAGGTCTCTTCAACATCAGCACCATATCCCCCTTTTAAAAAGAACGATATTTGACTCATTTGTCAAAGGCAGCTGATACTCTCGCCTGATATGCTTGCAGACGCTGTTGCACAGGCAGCCATTTCTCATCGAGAAAATCCAATTCTTTCAACCTTATTTTTGCATTATCATCATCAGTTATAGACTGGTGCACTACCACTCTTAGTGACGCTACTTGTATTTCAATTAGAATCACTGCTTCCACACCATAGACTAGCGAATACGGTGTTTCTCTTGTTACTGTGCGATGAGTAGTTCTATACACCCATAACGCTTCCTGTAACCTTTCATCCCAATCACATTTGTTCCTTGTTACTATCTTCTTCAATATTTTGATTATTGTTTTATTGAATGCCTCTGCTAATCTGTTAGCCGGTGGATAGTAAGGCGTTGAGAACGAGTGATGTATATTGAATTTCTGACACAGCTTTTCCATAGCTCTATTTTTGAAAGGGGTACCATTGTCTGTAACAATTTTCTCCGGAATACCGTGGTGGTATATGATCGCATGTCGGATGAAACTTATCACATCCTTTTCTTTAACATTGCGCAACGCAACTGCTTCGGTCCATTTGGAGAAATAATCCATTGTTGCCAATATATATTGCTTCCCTTTGGACAAGGGTGGATTGATAGGACTAATAACGTCGAGCCCCCATGCTGAGAAAGGCCAAAATGCAATTGACTGATGTAAGTCTTTTGGAGGAACATGTATAACATCCTCATGAATCTGACATTCATGACATCGCTTCGCATAATATATTGCATCTTTGAACATGGTGGGCCAATAATATCCCATTCTATGTACTCGATGAAATAAATTTTGACTAGCTTGATGTGCCTGACATTCTCCAGAGTGTGCTTCTTGCAACACCTGGCCTGCTTCTTGCTCATCTAAGCAACGTAGCAACACTCTGTTGTAAGATTTTTTTATATAATACTTCACTGCATATGATGAATCTACTCGACCGTTGTCTGATTTGCTGCCTTTGCACAAATTCTTCTGGTAGGATGTTAAATTTGAGATAATCTATGAAAGGTTGACGCCAATCATCTATTATAATCTTTAGGCATGATACAGGAAGGGCTTCAGTAACTTCTTCAATATCCTCTGCTGATGGTAAAAACCTTCTTTCTTCTATAGTTACTTGAAAAGGGCTTTAATTAGGGCAAGACAGCTGCTGCCAAACTAGCCAAGGCATCCGCTTTCACATTTTTTGGCTGGGGGATATGCTTGATTTCAACAAGGAAAACTATTCCAACAACTGTTGTGCCTTCTGATAGTATGGCTATTGAGGCACAAAAAATATCTCATTGCAGTGGTCAGGGAATCTCATGGTGTTGATATGCTCCAAGGGTAGTTTAGGTATTTTGGTACAGATCCAGCTCCAAGGGTAGTTTAGGGGATTGAAGTAGAAGAAGATTGGAAAGAAAGGTGCAAGAGAGAAGAATAAAAGAAAGAAGAGAAGTGCCTTTTGAGATTGGTTGTGCGGGACCGCGCAATAGATGTCGGTTGCACAGGACTGCGCAATAAAATATCCCTTGCGCGGGTTTTTAAGGAAAGGAAAAGAGAAGAAGAACAAGCCAGTTTTTAAGGAGTTTGTGCAGTTCCGCACAAATAATATCTATTACGCGGTGTCGCGCAATTGATGTTCCCTGCGCACGTCCGCGCAACTGATATTTCGGTTGCGTAGGATCTCACAATAAGCTACAGAAATCGTCCTTTGCAAAAAGGTCCAAAGTGTTAAAAGAATAGTCCCACATCGCTAAGATCGAGATTTCCATGAGCTCGAGGGCCTATAAATACCCCCTCCCCTCCTCCATTGAGGAGGATTGAAGATTTTCAAGAGGAGCAAAGCAGAGCAAAAGACAGAAGGTAGGAGCGAAGTCTCCTAGGAGTTGCGCAGGACCGCGCAACCGATATCGGTTGCGTGGATCCGCCCAACCGGACTACCTGCAGTCTGTGAAGTCCAAGAGCCGTTGTGCTGCCGAAGTCCGTGGCCCAGGCTTCCTTTCTCCGGATTTTCTCCTCTTCATGCGTTCTAAGGAGAAAGATCAGTCGATTTAATCGACATTCCTCCTAAGTCCCAGAGGATGGTTGAAACAAATGCTGTTATGCTGCTGAAATCTCTATTTCATTGAAGACCCGTCAATCGGATTGGCATTCCTCCTAAGTCCTAGGAGAAGACCAAATCAGGTACCGGAAGGCTATCGAAATGACCCGTCGATCGAATCGGCATTACTCCTAAGTCCTAGGAGATGATCGAATCAGGCGCCGGAAGGCTGTCGAAATGACCCGTCGATCGAATCCAGACTATAGTGCTGTTATAGTCTATTACGCTGCTGAAATCTCTATTTCATGAAAGATTCATTGATTAGATCATCAATTCCTCCTAAGTACCAAGGAGATGACCGAAATAGCGTCAAAATGCTGCCGAAATTTTCATCGAGCTATATTCTCTTCAGTACATTATATTATTGTACTTTATTTTCAGAATCAAGGGAATCAGAGGATGTAAATGAACTCATATAAATGTGATGAATGTTCTCTCATTCATTCTTTGTTATCATTGAATAAATCCCCCGAAATGAAACGCATTTGTTTTCTTGTCGAAAAAAAATGGCGACTTTGCTGGGGACTACTTATTATTCGATGGTAACTTAGAAAATATTCAAGAGAACATTTATCACTTTTTGGCGTCTGTATAGACGCCAAAATGGTGACTCTCGACGGGAACATCCTCCCCTTCATCTCTGAAAATAAAGTATGATTTATTCAATAAATTAACTAACACTCTATTCTGAATGACAGATATGCCGCAGCAATCTTTCTCTTGACTAATATAGTTATCTACTTCACATCCGATAGACTTCCACCAAAAAGTATAAGAGAAGATCAAAATTAGTTCCGATCAAAGACAAATAATACCAGAACGATGGCAGTTACCAGAGAAAGCTAGCTTCCTATATAAAAGTGATACGAACATTAGCTAGTCAATGCATGTCTAAGGAAGAGGAACATGCTGCCTTAATGTGTCTCAGATGAAAGGCTTCTTCAAAAGTGTTGCATGACTCCTACACATGCCCAATTAATAGATAAAGTAGGGAAAGGGTGGAGCACTTGTGAATCTTCCAAAACTGGAAAAAGGAAACATTTGGAATTTTCCAAAGCTGACTGTACAAAACATTTGAAATTGGCTATCGATTCAATTATAACACGTCCATTGGATATAAGGATCTTGAAGGCAATCCTGGTCATCCATTTGTAGCAGGCGTAACACTAGCAAAGTGTTCCGCAATAACAGTTGACAATGGGAATGTTGACAAACCACGGAAAGGCTTGCTTCCTTCAGAATGGAGTCAGGTATTTAAAATTGTGACTCAAGATGGTAAACCTGATCTTGTTCTTTCGAAAAAGCACAGTTACATTCAACCAGTAACAGGAAATGCCAAGTATTCAAAGCTTCGGCCTGATGTATCTCAGAGTGTGGGACAACCACTACAAAAAGCAGCAGTTAACTTGGATGATGTCACATTGTGTTTATCAAAGGATGGAAGTGAACCATTGGTTTCAGTAAGGAAGACTAGGAACAATGAAATAAGATTATTGGTTACAGGGAAGGTGCGGATGAGCATTTGGTGGAAATTCAGGATAAGGAAAATATGCTTCATACCTTTTTGGAAATCCGTATGAAGCACTACCATGGAGGGGAAGTTAAATGAAGAAGAAGCATGGTAGCATCAAAGCAGTGTCTGCTTCATCAGTCGCGCTATGAGACAATGAAGGACGGATGATAGCGCGTCAGTGCACAAAGAATGTACAAAGCCTTCAGATGAAAAGTTAGTTCAACTAAGTCAAGCATTGCTTGCCAACAAGTAAACAGATCAATTAATGAATTGACGAATTCATCGGTCAATGGAGAACACAGGGGGCATCGTCACAATTCGCAAGAATAAAAGTTACTTGAAAGTCTTAAAAGAACAGCAGCATATATAGCCGAAGAAAGAAAGGAAAACAAAGGACTGTCAAAGCTGAAGAAGGTGATGTATGGCTTATGAGGAATCAGTCGTTAGCTGTAGAGGCAATTATATTGCCATAGTTAAAGTATTAAAGGAAATAAAACAAAAAAAGAAAAGAAGAGCAGGCGAGAAGAAATCAAGACGAGTATATTCATCATGGGGGTAATTTTCATCAAGATATCTGCCAGTTCAGCAAAATATATCATCCTTGAATATCCAGAGGATTCACAGCGTGTTGATTCAAAAGATTCCCGACACAATTATTCAGGGAGCAAACAAAGGTTAAAGTTGGGGCAAAAGCAAGCATTGATGATTGATATCAAACATTAATGATTCTCGCCAATAAGAAGAGGAGTGAAAGGATTTCGAAAGACAGAGAAAGACAAGGAGATACAATCGAAAAAAAAATAAATGAATGGCTTGAAGAATAAGTTACAGAAGACGGTTGATAAAGGAGAAATTGTTAAGGTGTACGACATAAAAAAAAAGAGAAGAAAAAAAGGAGGGAGGTAAGGATACATAGGCTCGATTAGCTCGAGACTGGGGGCAAAGTTAATCTTGGGCAAAAAGTATGAAGGGGTGCGGTATCAGGTGGCAGCATCATTATTTTGATTACGAAGATTCCTAGAGCAATGCTTCCTAATCAAAAGGGGGCAAGACAAGTGAGTAAAAACTACGAAATATATTTCTCACCATATAATATATTTCTTTTGTATTTGGATAAAGTGCAGGCTTTTCAAGCATATCAAATCATCGCCAAATACAAAGTGTCAATGATTATCACCAAATAAAAGCGTCAATGATTATCATCAAATAAAAGCATCGATGATTGTTGTCAAAATAAGCAAGTGCCAATGATCATCGCCAAAATGAGAAACTATCACTGTCGTCATCAGTGGCTCACGCAAGCTTATTTTATCAAAATTGCTATCATCACCAAGCTGATAAACTATTTCAAATACAACATGGATATTCTTAGAATATATTGACAACGGCGAAATATCAATTATTGATTCTCAGAATATATCAAAAATGGTGAAATATCAATTATTGATTCTCAGAATATATCAGCAACGGCGAAATATCAATTATTGATTCTCAGAATATATCGGCAACGGCGAAATATCAATTATTGATTTTCAGAATATATCAGCAACTGGTGAAATATCAGCTATGGATTCACCGTTCATGATAAAAAAATAAGTAGTGGAATAAACCTACATGGTCAACCACACAGATCTTACGACAGCAATGACAAAATATCAATTAAGGTAACCTAGCCAAGCCTATACGGCCAGCTACGCTTACCTATAATCAATTAAGACAGGTGAGTAAAAGCTGTGAAATATATTTCTCACCATAGAATGCATTTCTTTTGTATATTTGAATGAAATGCAGGCTTTCAAGCATATCGAGTCATTGTCAAACACCAAACGTTGATGATCAACATCAAGCGTTAAACGATCGCCATCGAGTGTTGATGATCTCCACCAAGCATTGATGATTGCTGTCAAGCCACTAAACATAGATGATAGCAGTCAAGCATTGGCTGCCAAAGATTTCCATCAGAATCATCAGGTATCAATAAATATTAATAAAATAAAAATAGCAACTATCGCTGTCGTCGATCAAACACTTGCCAAAATTGCTATCATCGCCAGGCTGATACACGATTTCAAATATAATACGAAAGTTCTCATAATATTATCAGCAGCAGCGAAATATCAATTATTGATCTGCCATTGGCAGTGGAATAAACTATATAATCAACCATGTATAAAGTTGATGACAGCGATGGTTGCTGATCATAAAAAGGTAACATAGTCAAGTCCCGAAAAAGAAAAAGAAAGAAAAGCCAAAGTCCTAAAAGGACCAAAGCTCAAAAGGGACCAGCGAAGATCGCCATTCGGGCAGCGGCGAGAAGCCAGTGGCCCTAAAAAGCCCATGAAGGTCATCGTACGCATACCCATGCGGGCATCTGACGGAGTCAATGACCAAAAATCAGAAGGCCAAAAGTTGACTAAAAGTCAAAAGCTCAAAGTCTTCAAATGACCAAAGGTCGAAAAAGCTCAAAGTCTTCAAAGACCAAAAGCTAAGAGCCAAAAGTCAACCGAAAGACCAAAAGCAAAGGGCCAAAAAGTTGACTAAAAGCCAAAGTACTCAAAGTCCCCAAATGACCAGTTAAGCGTAACACCCATGCCGTCTGTATAGCTTTCCGGCAGCATCACGGGGAACGGAGGACAAGCCCTCCCGTGAATGGGCCCGACCTTACAGGCGAAGAAAATAAGGGCTGCAGTGTGCGCATGACAAGCCAACCATGCATAAGACCCCCCAGATTTGTGGTTCGATTCCGGTACATACTCATGAGGAAGGGCTTAAACCTACTCATCGATGGATCGACAACCATGGATTTGGTACCCCCAAAGGTAGCCTTGCGAGCCCTGTGAACTCTAGAGAGTTACCGTGGCCAACCCTGTGCTGTAAAACCAACCGAGTTCACAGCCCCAGTAGCTTCACTGGGCCCCTCTGATGGATCGCGGTTTGTGAACTCCCTAGGCAGTGAGAAGTCCAGCGAACTCCTAAGAGTTAAAGAGACCATCACGTAAGACCCGAAGTAAAAGCTCTCCACTACTCATGAGTTTAAACTGTGTGAGTAGGTGTCTGTCCAGTAGTGTTGGTCTAGTGGTGTCAGTCCAGTAGTGTCGGTCTAGTGTCGGTCTAGTGGTGTCAGTAATGTCAAGTCTAGTTCAGTCGATCTGGTCAAGTCAAGTCAAGCTAAGTTTTGTCCCGTCAAAGTATGGTCAGTCAAAGTACACCGGCACCAGTGCTTAAAAGCATAAAATTAAAGTTTAGTATTTAAAAGGCTGCAAATGCATATTTCAATTTAGATATGCTCAAATATACAATTGCCTAATGAAAATTTTAAACATCGATTAGACAAAGATGCAAAAATGCATTTCTCTTGAATCAGGTTCAAATTACATCAACAGTAAATGCCTTCAAGATATTAGCGATTATCTACTCAAAGGCTCAAGTCTCCAAAATCAATTAATATATTGACAAGAGCTATAAGACAATATAAGGAATCAGATGTATTCCTTGGATTCGTTAAAGGAGCAGCAAAGATTATTTATCCTTCAAGGGTATCAGCAAGCTTCACTTCAGAAATATTATCTTTTGAAGAAATCTTTCTGCGACATTAACTTGGAAAGGGGGCAGAATTTAATTTCTTCAAAATAATTTATGCCTTGGTCTTTCTGATAATCTCTTATACGCGGCGAAGGAATTCATATGCCAAGTATTATGGATAATGGTATTGCAAGACTCCAAGTATCAGATCGGATGGAGACAAAGAACAAACAGAATCGTCATCATCAGTAACTTCTATGACCTTTGAAAAATTATTAAATGAAAATTGAAAAGAAGTTTTGTCTATTTTTCTATTTTTTAGAATTAGCAAAGATCCAAGAAATAGTCTATGAAGAAATGCTAAGTAGCACAAACTAGAGAAGACTCAGTAAAAAGACTCAGCGGTCGAACCTTTGGAACTAAAGATGAAATCTCCAAGAGTGCGATATAAAGAATATAATGTGAAGCAAGATGACAAGCGCAAAGATTGATTAAATCATATTACGAATACCACAATTGGCCTAAGAAGAGAAGAAACTCTCAATCTATTTCAAAAATTATCAATGCTTCATAAAGCTATATTGAAAATTACAATCAATTAAAATACTAATTCTGATAAATTTGGCAAGAGAAACCATTATTCAAAAGCTTGGGTTATGCAGATCGTGAGTAAAGGAAATAATCGAAAAAAGTTATTGCGGCAGGAGCAACATTAAAGAATAGCCCCAGATATAGAGCAAAAGGAAAGAATCACTGGAGCTGATCAAAAGGAAAGAATCGCTAGAGCTGATCAAAAGGAAAGAATCGCTGGAGCTGATCAAAAGGAAAGAATCGCTGGAGCTGATTAAAAGGAAAGAATTGCTAGAGCTGATCAAAGAGACCGTTACAGCAGCAACAGTGTTGAAAGAAAATTCTCTGATCAAATCGCTCAAAGAAGAAGTCGTCACAGCATTGCAGATGCGGGCTTCAATGAATCTTCTTTAGTGAAACATCTACTTGACACTGCGGACTAGGGGCATTTCAGTTTTTCGTTCGAGTTGCATCATTCAAGTCTTCTGGTCGAACAGAATCATTCAAGCCCTTCGTTCGAGTACGAGTATTTCAGTTCTCCGCTTGAGCACCAGTATTCCAATCTTTTGATTGAGCGCTAATATTCAAATCTTATGTTCAAGCGCCATCATTTAAACCTTATGTTCAAGCGCCATCATTCCAGTCTTCTGTTCAAACGCCATCATTCAAGTCTCCTAGTCAAACACAATCATGCAAGCCTTTCATTCAAAAGCGATCACCCAGTCTTCCGTTTGAATACTAGCATTCAAGTCTTTCTTTCGAACGCGATCATTCAATCTTCTGGTCAAGTATGATCATCCAGTCTTCCATGCAAGCAAGATCATCCGGTCATCCTTCAGTTGCAGTTCATTCAAGTTCTTTAGGCAGAGGAAGATCGATCCTCCATTTGATTTCAAGAATCAATCAAAGAAGGATCGAGGGAGCATCTGTTGAGGCACAAAAAATATCTCATTGCAGTGGTCAGGGAATCTCTTGGTGTTGATATGCTCCAAGGGTAGTTTAGGTATTTTGGTACAGATCCAGCTCCAAGGGTAGTTTAGGGGATTGAAGCATAAGAAGATTGGAAAGCAAGGTGTAAGAGAGAAGAATAAAAGAAAGAAGAGAAGTGCCTTTTGAGATTGGTTGCGCGGGACCGCGCAATAGATGTCGGTTGCGCAGGACTGCGCAACAAAATATCCCTTGCACGGGTTTTTAAGGAAAGGAAAAGAGAAGAAGAACAAGCCAGTTTTTAAAGAGTTTGCGCAGTTCCACGCAAATAATATCTATTATGCGGTGTCGCGCAATTGATGTTCCCTGCGCATGGCTGCGCAACTGATATTTCGATTGCGCAGGATCTCACAATAAGCTATGGAAATCGTCCTTTACAAAAAGGTCTAAAGTGTTGAAAGAATAGTCCCACATCGCTAAGATCGAAATTTTCATGTGCTCGAGGGCCTATAAATACCCCCTCCCCTCCTTCACTGAGGAGGATTGAAGATTTTCAAGAGGAGCAAAGCAGAGCGAAAGACAGAAGGTAGGAGCGAAGTCTCCTGGGAGTTGCGCAAGACCGAGTAACCGTATCGGTTGCACGGATCCCCGCAACCAGACTACCTTGCAGTCTGTGAAGTCCAAGAGCCGTTGTGCTGCTGAAGTCCGTGGCCCAGGCTTCCTTTCTCCGGGTTTTCTCCTCTTCATGGGTTCTAAGGAGAAAGATCAGTCGATTTAATCGACATTCCTCCTAAGTCCCAGAGGATGGTTGAAATAGGCGCTGTTATGCTGCTGAAATCTCTATTTCATTGAAGGCCCGTCGATCGGATCGGCATTCCTCCTAAGTCCTAGGAGAAGATCAAATCAGGCGCCGGAAGGCTGTCGAAATGACCCGTCGATCGAATCGGCATTACTCCTAAGTCATAGGTGATGATCGAATTAGGCGCCGGAGGCTGTCGAAATGACCCGTCGATCGAATCCAGACTATAGTGCTGTTATAGTCTGTTACGCTGCTGAAATCTCTATTTCATGAAAGACTCATCGATTAGATCATCAATTCCTCCTAAGTACCCAGGAGATGACCAAAATAGCGTCGGAATGCTGCCAAAATTTTCATCGAGCTATATTCTCGTCAGTACAGTATATTAATTGTACTTTATTTTCAGAATCAAGGGAATCAGAGGATGTAAATGAACTCAGATAAATGTGATGAATGTTCTCTCATTCATTCTTTGTTATCATTGAATAAATCCCTCGAAATGAAACGCATTTGTTTTCTTGTCGAAACAATGGCAAAAGTTCCTGCTTTCTTATTTCGAATTCAGTTGTTAATTGATTTATAATCAATTTAGAATCCCTAAAAATATGCAGTGTTCTTATCTCCATTTCTTTAGCCATCTCCATTCCAATAATCAGGGGGGCATCTGTACTCAGCCTTACTGTTTGTACATGCAGTACCTAATGTAAAGGAGTAAGGTAATAAATCACCTTGGGGAGTAATGAATATCAATACTGCCCCCGCTCCTGATATTCGAGAAGCACCATCAAAATACATCTGCCATGGATTCTGTAATTCAGTCAGCATTACTTGCTCATCCGGAAACTCATCACTGATGGCTTCAAATTTTGCCATGGGGTGTACTGCTAGGAAATCTGCCTCTACCTGCCCCTTTACTGCTTTTGTTGATTCGTACATAATAGCATACTCCGAAAGTAGCAGCATCCATTTAGCTAATCTTCCAGACAACATCAGTTTTGTCATCAGAAACTTTATCGGGTCAGCCCTTGAAACTAGTGTTATATCGTGTGACAGACAATAATGCCTCAACTTCTGTACTGTGAATATTAACGCCAAGCATTCCTTCTCAATCGGGGAATAATTGCATTTTGCACCCATTAAGGTCCAACTTAAGTAATAAAGAGCTGTTTCTTTTCCAAACTCATTCTTTTGTGCCAACAGAGCTCCTAAAGAATATTCAGCTGCAGATGTGTACAAAATAAGCGGTTTCCCTTTGACTGGAGCTGCCAGTACTGGTGGCTTTTTCAGCAATTCCTTTATCGAGTCAAATGCGTTCTGACAAGCTTAACTCCATACAAATTCTGTATCCTTCTTCATCAAATGAGAAAATGGCTGACATCTTCCTACCAAATTTGAAATGAATTTCCGGATGTATGCTAATTTTCCTTGCAAACTCTTTAATTCCTTTAATGTTTTTGGCGGAGGCATATCCTGAATAGCCTTGATTTTCTTAGGGTCAATCTCAATGGCCTTATGCCAGACAACAAAACCTAAAAAATTTTCAGAGGACACTCTGAATGCGCATTTAGCGGGATTCATCTTCAATTGTTTCTTTCTGAGTCATTGAAAAACTGACGCCAAGCGTTCATGATGTTCCTAATGGCTCCCTGACCTGACCACCAAGTCGT
The DNA here is from genome assembly GCA_037074715.1 of Magnolia kwangsiensis. NCBI lineage: Eukaryota > Viridiplantae > Streptophyta > Magnoliopsida > Magnoliales > Magnoliaceae > Magnolia > Magnolia kwangsiensis. The sequence continues at coordinate 74,968,812 of CM073575.1, read as the reverse complement.
CAACATAACACTCAATGTGCTTGTGCATTATGTCTTGAAAAATGCTTTGCATTGCTCTCTGATATGTTTTCCCAACATTTTTAAGTCCAAACGGCATAACCTTATAACAAAAAATTCCTAGTGACGTTTTAAATGTTGTTGCCTCCTCGTCTTCAGGGGCCATTTGGATTTGATTATATCCCGCATAACCATCCATAAAGGACATAACGGCATAATGAGTTATACTATCAATCAGTAATTCAGTTATTAGGAGTGAAAAATCATCCTTTAGGAAGGCTTCATTCAGGTCTCTAAAATCAACGCATACCTTGTTCTGTCCATTTTTCTTCCTTATCGGGATGACATTCGATATCCACTTAGGATATTTAACTTCCCTAATAAATCTAACCTTTATCAGCTTATTAACTTCTTCCTTAATGAGGAGAACTAGGTCTGGATGAAATCGCCTTTGTGCTTGTTTAACCGGCCTTTTCTCCTTAGAAATATTTATTCAGTGTAATGCCACAGAAGGTTCCAATTCGAGCATTTCTGTATACGTCCAAGCGAACACGTCTTTATTTTCTCTAAGAAGTTGAATGTATTCTGCAGACTCTTGTTCAGAGAGGTTAGCGCTAATAAATGTGTTTCATGGTTCCTTTTTTGTACCCAAGTTTATTTCTAACAGACTGTCCATCGTTGGTGGCCCCCTGTCCTCCATTTGCTTCAGAGCTGCCTCAGGACATTCAACTGCCTCAGTATTTTCTTTCGCTGGATCCTTTACCGTAATCATATTTACTGACGACCTGGCCTCCACGTCTTTAAATTTTCTTCGCCTTTCCTGGCCAATCCCGATCGAAATTCCTTTCTCATAATTTAAGTCGATATAATCTTTGTAGTCGAAACCCGTACTTTTCATGACCTCCTTGTTTGTTCTATTTTCAATAATTATCTCATTCTTGTCTATCATTCGTTGTATAATACACTTTAATGTATACCAATTCTCTGTTGGATGTCCCAATAAGCGGTGATAGTGACAAAAATATTGCTCCCCAGGTCTTGTTGCCTCCTTAGGGCGTTTAGGTTCTGGCAATTCTATCGCGTCAACTTTCAACAACTGGTCCATCATTGGAATAACATCTTCCTTATCGAATGCAAACCCTTCATGTGAATTGAGCATCCTGACCTTTTTATTTCTTCTTGATTGAATCAGCTCTTCTTTTCACCTCGTATTTTCTTCCTTTAAACCTCTTACACTTTTACGCTGCTGATAGCGATCAATAGTATTTACTGTTATCCTGCTAGGAGCCCTCTGAGTTGCATCATGGCAAAATGTCGGCACTATCCGACTCACTAATTCCAAAGCATGAGCCTTAGCGGCCAAATCATGAAAAGTTTTGATGTCGACACTGGATAGTCCAATTACGAATTCCCTTTTCATAGAGTTCAGACATATCTTGACTTGCTCACTTTCTTCCAGCAATGGTTTGTACAAAGTTTTCAATGTCTTCCATCTGTCTATATAACTCCTTACCGACTCGCCTTCGCCTTGTCATACGGAAGTCAATTTAACAATACTAATGTCATGGCTTGGGGAGAAGAAATGAGATGCAAAAACATATTGCATCTATTCCCAAGTACGGATTGACCCTAGAGCCAAACTGGAATACCATTGGAATGCCCTACCTATTAGCGACATCGTAAACAATCGCAAGCAATACTGTGGTACTGTAGAGAGATCTCCCATACTGGCAGTGAAGTGCGTTAAATGTTCCTCTGGGCATCCTTTCCTATTGAACTTTTGAAAGTCCGGACACCTGAAACTTGCTGGGAAGGGAATATCATCCACTTCTCTTAGATACGGCGTACGATGTCTGTAAGGACTAGTAGTTCTACATTCCCTTTCTATTCAGACAGCTTTTTCAACAACTGTCATTCGGGCCATACTATGCATGAAGGTCGCCAAGGCCTCTTTAAGGTTTCTGCATTCTTCCATCAATGCATTTTGGGCTTTCGTCATTTCATTGATGTTATCCTCTGTAGTTGCTTCTCGTCTTTGGTTCGTCCCTGCCATATGCACTGTAGCCTTTATGTTCCGAGATGGAACAGTAACCGGAGTCAAGCAGGAATAGGTTGACGTAACAAGACTCATGGAAAAGGGAGGGAATGGAGTTTCATTGGTCTTTTTCTATGCCCCCTGTAGCATCAATTGACTGATGTGATGTTGATACTGGTGATTTTTTCTGAAATGACATTGGTGATTTGATCACTAGCGCTTTTCCATTTTACTCTCTTGTCCATTTAGCTACCGGGGCATTCAAAACTGGAAAATCACTCACTGTCAATTGTGGAGTCATTTGCTCAGGATAGATCGCCGGAGGAGCAAGTTCAGGATTCCTTGTGTTGAGGCATAAAAATAAGAGAAGAATGGAAGCAAATGAAGATCAAAAGATTGTGAAGGGGAGTTGAAAGAAAAGGAGAATCTAATTACTCATAGACACTTTGCGCGGGACCGTGCAAATGATATACTTTGCGCGGTTCTCTACAATCGATATCACGTTGCGTTGATGTGTACAGTTAGTTTTTTTCAAATGATTATGTCCCACATCACCAAGATTAAAGTTCCGCACGTGTGAGTGGTTGTATATACCCATTTCCCTCCTTCATGGAGAGGATCGAAGATTTTGGAAAGCAAGTAGAGCTAGAAGAGAGTATTGAAGGTTAAAGAGATAGGCCAAGGGCTTTGCGCAGGACCGCGCAAACTATGTCCTTTGCGTAGGTCTGCGCAATCAGGCTGTTCTGCAGTCTGTAAAGCGGGGGAGTCATTATGCTGTCGAAATGGCTGAGGCCTCTAAGTTATTCTATTCAAGTGCAAAAGGAGATAACCTGCTGAAGTGCATATTCCTCCTAAGTTTTAGGAGATGATCGGAATAGCACCGGAATGCTGTTAAAATTCCTATCTCCTTGTAGATCGATTGGTCTAATCAGTAATTCCTCCTAAGTCCTTGGAGATGACTGAAATTCATGCCAAAATGCTACCGAATTTGTTATTTGAATTTAATGTTCTAATGTTATTAATTCATACATATTCGAATAAATGTATCTTAGAATCAAGGGAGATTAGAGGATGTAAATGAACTCATAAGCAATAAAATGTGATGATCATCTTTATGCTTTTCCTCTAATATGTTTGAATAAGATAATCCCCCGAATCGAAATGCATTTGTTTTCTTGTCAAAACAAAATGGTGACTCTGCTGGGGACTTTTTTTTAATCTTGTTTAGCATTAACATTGGGAAAGCGGTAAAAGCTATTATCACTTTTTGGTGTCTCTCAGACGCCAAAATGGCGACTCTCAGTGGGAACATCATCCCCTTCATCTCTAAGATTGTTTACTTAACCCTTCACATACTAACTTCACGCGTGTTTCATTGATGAAGGTACTTGAATTCAACTACAGAATACAACTGATGGCTAACTTTACAAGAAAAGTGAATTTTTGCTTCATCCCCACGGGATTCATAGTGGAATATGTGCCAAACGGTGCCCCAAAGCATCTGGGTCTATGTCCCACTAGTGGAAATAAAGTGACTCAAGTAACAGCTGGAGTCGTATCCGTTTCACCTCAATCGCAGGAGGGTGATGGAGATTGGAGTTTGGTCCTGTCCTGTAAGACAAAAGCAAGGAATATGAGGAACCGTAGAGTGAACTCATCTTTGCCAAGAGCTAGGGGACCGATAACGCGCAGTACAGTAAGGAAGAACCATGAGCTCGCTCCTCCTGTGATATATCCTGAACAGACGGGTCCACAATTGGTGTCACACGATTTTTCAGCTCTGGTCACCCCAAGGACCAAGTGGACAAAAGAGTAGAAAGGTAAAGTGCTGATAATAAGCTCACCAACGCCCGTGTCAGCCCAGGTAAGTTTGCCAATGAGTATGTCGTTCCGATCAATCAGTAGCAAGGGAAGCACACAAGTCGAATGAGACTCCGATCAATCAGCACCAAGGGAAGCACACAGAAGTCATTCCAATCAATCAGTAGCCAATGACTGTGTCTTTCCCCTCTTTACAAGCCCTGTCGCATCAACATACTCTCGTTTTACCCCAACGACAGCTTCGACAAATAGTAAAGAAGCCACGGTGCATATGGTCGAAATGAGTCAAAAAAACATGCCAACAACTGAAGATCGTGTTAACCAGATGGTCGAAGTGCAAAGAGCGCTAATGGATGAGTGTTGGAACCTCAGAGAAGCTTTGGCGACTCTAGCACATAATGTAGCCCAAATAGCGGCTCCACCGATGATGGGAGCAACAAATGGGTAAGAAAGCCAGCCTGAAGGTCCTCATCCACAAGGGGTAGGATCGTGAGGGTCTGTTCCAGTAGCAAGAACCATAATGCAAGATGAGATTAGAAAGGGAACAGGAAAATACTGGCCTTTTCAGATACCGAACACCATATCCGAGAGAAGTAGAGGACATTCCTTTTCCAGCCAATTTCAAGCATCTAGATTTTCAGAAGTTTAATGAGGAAGGATCGCCAAAAGAACATCTAATGCACTTCATTACCAGTATGGGGAATTTTTCTATGGTACCACAGTATTGCCTAAGATTTTTCGGGTCGTTGCTAACACATAAAGCATTTCGGTGGTATTCCAGCCTGACTCCTGAATCGATGCGTACTTGGGAGCAAATGCAAGATGCTTTTATGTCAAATTTCTTCTCGTCAGAACGCGATATCAGCATTACGGAGTTGGCCTCTATACGGCAACGAGAGGGAGAGCCAGTGGAAAAATTCATAGATAGATGGAAAACATTAGGAGCTTCATGTAGACAATTGTCAGAAGAAAAGGAACAGGTCAAAATGTGTTTGAATTCTATGAAAACAGGTGTTGAGGCATAAAAATGGTGAAAGACATCAAGCAAGTAAAGGTAAAAAAAGGAAGAAGAGATGAACTTTTGGAAAGAGGAAAAAGGAAATTGCGTCGAACCGCGCAGCCAGTATATGTTGTGCGGGTCCGCGCAATCAATATCTGTTGCGAGAGACCGCGCAATGAAAGTATCAGTTGCGCGGACCTCAGAATGAACTTCACAAAAAACCTTCGTTTGAAATGATCCAAGGCACTAAAAAATAGTCCCACATTGCTAAGATCATGATTTTCACACGTGCGAGGGTCTATAAATACCCTCTCCCCTCCTTCATTAAGGGTAATTGAAGATTTTCAAGAAGAGCAAAGCAGAGCGGAAGACAGAAGGTAGGAGCAAAGTCTCCTGGGAGTTGCGCAGGACTGCGCAACCGATATCTATTGCGCGGATCCGCGCAACCGGACTGCCCTGCAATCTGTAAAGCCCAAGAGCCATTGTGTTGTCCAAGTCCGTGGCCCAGGCTTCCTTTCTCTGGGTTTTCTCCTCTTCATGGGTTCTAAGGAGAAAGATCAGTTGATTTAATCGACATTCCTCCTAAGTCCCAGAGGATGGTTGAAACAGGCGCTGTTATGCTGCCGAAATCTCTATTTCATTGAAGGCCCATCGATCGGATCATCATTCCTCCTAAGTCCTAGGAGATGATTGAATCAGGCATCGGAAGGCTGTCGAAATGAACTCTCAATGCTTAAAGCACAGATCCTTTACTTCTAAATGATTTATCTTAGAATCAAGGGATGTAAAGAGGATGCAAATGAACTCAGTATTAATAGAATGTGATAAATGTTCATAGTACTCTCTCTGTTATGTTTGAATAAGACAATTCTCCCAAATCAAAATGCATTTGTTTCTTTGTCGAAACAAAATGGTGACTCTGCTGGGGACTTTTTTTTGTCTTATTTAAAGTATTAACAGTAAGGTTGTTATGAACATTCGTCATAGCTTGGTGTCCTATGGACGCCAAAATGGCGACTCTCAGTGGGAAGTCCTCCCCTTCATCTCTAAGATAAATCACCCTAATCACTCAATTAATAACTATAAACATGTTTCGTGATCAAAGGTTTCTAAAATCCGATTACGACTCAACATCTATGGCGATCCCCGTAAGAAGAGTGAACTTCCGATTCATCCCGACAGGGTTCGTGATAGAATACGCACCAAGTCACGTGCATAAAAGTAGCAGTGCTCAAGTAACAGCTGGGCTCATTTTCGCTTCGCCCTAGTCATCAGAAGACAATGCAGGCTGGACTATTGTGACCGCTCGTAAGGCACGAACACAAGACTTCAAGAATTATAGAATGAGTCAGCCTTCATTAAAGACCAGAGGACCCATCACACGAAGCACAGTCAAAAGAAATCCTGAACTTGCTCCTCCGACAATTTACCTAGCGCAAACAATTCCTCAACTGATGTTACGCAACTTCCCAATTTTAAATGCCTCAATAACTAAACGAATAAAGGAACAAAAGGGAAAAGCATTGGTAATTAGATCACCAACGCCATCCCAAAATGATTCACCAGTATCAGCTTCATCTCAGTCGACTAATGCCACAGAGAGTATGAAAAAGCTCGGTGAAACTATATCCCCTCCCTTTTCTGCAAGCCCTGTCACATCAGAATTCTCTTGTTCTCCTCCGATTATTGCTTTGACGAATAGTGGAGAGGCTGCAGTATTCATGGCTGGAACAAACCCGGATTATAGAGCAACCGCAGAGGATCGTTTCAATGCAATGGCAGAAGCACAGAACGCGTTGATGGAAGAATGCAGAAATCTTAGAGAAGCGTTGGCAACCCTCGCACACAATATAGCCCGAATGGCAATCCCCCAGAATGCAACGGAAGGGCAAGAAAATCAGCCCGACATTCTTCCACCACAGGGGGCAGGGTCACTAGGGTCCATTCCGACAGCAAGAACTGTGACACAGGAAGAGGTGAGGCAAGTGGTTGAAGAGGCGGTCAGAGCCGAAAGAGAACACGAAAATACTGGGCGCTTTAGATATCGAACACAGTATCCAAGGGAAGTAGAAGATATCCCTTTTCCGGCCAATTTCAAGCATCCAGATTTTTAAAAGTTCAATGGGGAAGGATCTCCGGAAGAGCATTTGATGAACTTTATCACTAGCATGGGAAATTTTTCCACGATACCACAGTACTGCTTGCGGTTGTTTGGTTCGTCGCTAACGGACAAAGCATTCCGATGGTATTCTAGTTTGACACCTGGATTGATACATACATGGAAACAAATGCAGGAGGTTTTCATGTCAAACTTCTTCTCCTCGGAACGTGACATCAGAAGGAGCTGGCCTCTATTCGGCAAAGAGAAGGAGAGCCGGCAGAGAAGTTTATAGATAGGTGGAAAACGTTAGGGGCTTCGTGTAGACAACTACCGGAGGAAAAAGAACAGGTTAAGATGTGTCTAAATTCTATGGGCACGGGGATTGCGTTCGGACTGACTAGCGCCGACATCAGGACCTTTCGTGACCTGGCTACCAAAGCCCACGCATTGGAACTGATGACTCATAAAATCTCAGCATTTCACCATGATACGACTAGGAGAGCATCCAGTAGAACAACTGTAAACACTGTCGATCACGACAGAAAAGGAAAAAATACGAAGGATTCGAGAGAAAGAAGGCCGGACCGACGCGAAGAGGGTGATAGGTCAAGAAACAGGTACGCTGGGAAGCGACCTAGAATGCTGAACTCTCATGAAGGATTCACGTTTGAAAAAGAAGATGTCGCCCCTATGATGGAGCAGTTATTGAAAGCTGGCACGATAGTACTGCCGGAGCCTAAGCGCCCAGAAGATATAACAAGGACAAGAGAAAAGAATTTCTGTCGTTATCATCGCCTAGTGGGGCACCCTACAGAAAATTGCTATACACTAAAATGTATAATACAATGATTAATCAATAAAGACGAGATAGTATTGGGGAAAGAAAGAGAAAGAGGCTCATAGCAACCGTAAACACGCTTACGGTCCGAGAAGAGGAACAAGAAGCGAATAATGCAGGAAGCAGTAAAGCTGTAAAGAAGGTTGCAGTAATAACACTATGGTCAGGCATGAAGATAGTAAGCCCTACAAAATAGAAAACAGGAGAAACGAGAGCAAAAGAAAATAACAGCGGCAAGATGAAGGGAAATAATGAAACGAAGAAAGTAAATTATGATCTGGTAAAACATCTAAAGGGAATATCGTCCCGATTAAGCGTTTATAACGCACTAAAGCTATCAGAAGAATTCTGGTAAAGTTTGATTCAGGCCCTATCTGATCATGACATCAGGGAAACATTACTGGAAGAGGTAGAACATGAAGAACCCAATGAGCATGGGGATTGCTGCCCAGTCATTTCTTTTTCTGATAATGACATGATCTATGAGGAAGTCCATAATAGGCCACTAATGATAGAAGGCCATATTCGCGGGAAGAAAGTCAAGAGGATTATGATAGACAATGGGTCTGCAGTAAATCTTTTGCCACTCTCCATGTTAAACAAGTTAAACTACCATCGCTCGGAATTACGCCCCAGCGGGACGATGATACAAGGTTTTAATCAGGATGGGCAGCGCGCACTTGGAAAAATTACGGTGACGTTGGAAATAGGAGAACTGACTACTGACGTTGTTTGTCATGTCATAAATGCAGTGACGACATACAACCTTCTCCTAGGAAGGCCATGGATACACCAGTATAATATCATACCCTCCACTCTCCATCAGTGTTTCAAATACTGTAAAGACGGGGTACAACATAAAGTAATGGCCAAAGCGAGACCATATACAGAAGCTGAGTCCTTCTTTGCAGATGCAAGTTATTACAAAGAATTTGCCACCGGAAAGATAGATAAGGATGAAAGTGACGTCCTGAAGAATGATCAAGAGAGCGCAATCACAGAAATGGCAGAAAAAGCAATGCCGTCCAAAATAGCAGAGATCAGCAAGAAGTTCTATTTTGTGCCGAAACATTTAAGACAACTGGGACAACCGCTGTTAACTTTGCTATCATCTGAATAGTTGAAGATTTTACAGTCAAATTATACGGTGCCGCTACCGTATGCTGAAAGAAATAAGCCATTTTCAGCCGCTCCAATAAGATTTCAAGTTAAGGCCAATGAAAAATATTCTGAGCCAATCGAATTCTACGCTTCAGAAGTAGTAAGGACGAGAGAAGTGGCTCAAAATAATGAATACTAGGGTAGGTTGACGCCGCAAGACCTTCAAAAGTATAGTCCGGCGAGTAAGAAAATTATGAAAAACATGGGCTTTGATTATGAAGAACCCGTTGGCCTAAATCACGGGAAGGGAATTCAGGTCCCCATTGGGGTCAATCAAGAGAAGCGTAGAAAATTTCAAGGGTTGGGGGCAAGCTAGTCGATGAATACAATTACAGTCTTATAGCCTCCCACAGAAACATGCTTCCTCCATATCTCCAAAAACAAAAAAAAAATGTATCTCCACTGATGGTCACGATCATATACAGGGGGAAAATTCAAAGCTAAATGAGATAAACCATGCTCAATAAGGGCACAACCCTTTAAGGAAGTAAATGGAAGATTACATTGGCCTATACTCGCGCTGGCAAAAAGGAAACTGCTTCCAAAGGCAATACTGATTTTGATACAGAACATTATCAAGATAATAATTCTGTATCAAAAGGGGGCAGACAAAGGCATGCGAAATTGTTATCCTTGAAGATAGATTGCAATTTTGATGCTTCTAAATCATCGCCAAATACAAAGCATCAATGACAATCGCTGAATAAAAGCATCGATGATTGTTGTCAGAATAAGCAAGTGCCAATGATCGTCGCCAAGATAAGCAACTATCACTGTCGTCATCAATGGCTCACGCAAGTTTATCTTATCAAAATTGCTATTATCACCAAGCTGATAAACTATTTCAAATACGACATGGATATTCTCAGAATATATTGGCAACGGTGAAATATCAATTATTGATTCTTAGAATATATTAACAGCTGGCGAAATATCAGCTATGGATTCACCGTTCAACAATGACAAAATATCAATTAAGGCAGCCAAGCCAAGCCTATAGAGCCAGCTACACCTAAGACCTATAATTAATTACGGCAGGTGAGTAAAAGCTGTGAAATATATTTCTCACTATAGAATACATTTCTTTTGTATATTTGAATGAAAGACAGGCTTTCAAGCATAACAAGTCATCGCCAAACATGAAATACCAAGGACAATTGCCAAAAGTAAAGCCAAATGAAAAGCTGATCGGCAAAATTAGCAACGATCGCTATCAAGTGACTAGAAGATTAAGTGATTAGAAGAATCGCCATCAAGCGATAAAACGATCGCTATCAAGAAAGCAGTGACATAAAAGGTATCGATGATCGTTATCAAGCATCGACGCTCATTGCCGATAGGAATTATCAGGTATCAATAATCATAAAAAAAAGAAAAAAAAAGAGAATAACTATCACTATTGCTAATTAATCGCTCATCAAAGTTGCCATCATCGCTAAGCTGATACATAAATTGACATAAACATAATACGAAGGTCTTTGTGACATTGTCAGCAGCGGCGAAATGTTAACCATATGATCATAGTAGAATGAATCATACAGTCAACTATATATATGAATTGGCGATAGCGATGACTGCTTATCATAAAAAAGGTAGCCTAGTCAAGTCCCGAAAAAGAAAAAAAAAAAGAAAAGCCAAAGTCCTAAAAGGACCAAAGCTCAAAAGGGACCAGCTACGCGTAAGACCTATGAAGATCGCCATTCGGGCAGCGGCAAGAAGCCAGTGGCCCTAAAAAGCCCATGAAGGCCATCGTATGCATACCCATGCGGGCAGCTGACGGAGTCAATGACCAAAAGCAAAAGGCCAAAAGTTGACTAAAAGCCAAAAGCTCAAAATCTTTAAATGACCAAAGGCCGAAAGAGCTCAAAGTCTTCAAAGACCAAAAGCCAAGAGCCAAAAGTCAGCCGAAAGATCAAAAGCAAAGGGCCAAAAGGTCAACTCAAAGCCAAAGTGCTAAAAGTCCCCAAATGACCAGTCAAGCATAACACCCATGCCGTCTGTATAACTTTCCGGCAGCGTCACGGGGAACGGAGGACAAACCCTCCCGTGAATGGGCCTGACCTTGCAGGCGAAGAAAATGAGGGCCGCAGTGCGCGCATGACAAGCCAACCATGCATAAGACCCCCCAGATTTGTGGTTCAATTCCGATGCGTACTCATGAGAAAGGGCTTAAACCTACTCATTGATGGATTGGCAACCATGGATTTGGTACCCCCAAAGGTAGCCTTGTGAGCCCTATGAACTCTAGAGAGTTACCGTGGCCAAACCTATGCTGTAAATCCAACCGAGTTCACGGCCCCGGTAGCTTCACTGGGCCCCTCTGATGGATCGTGGTTTATGATCTCCCTAGGCAGTGAGAAGTCCAGCGAACTCTAAAGAGTTACAGAGACCATCACGTAAGACCCGAAGTAACGCCGCTCCACTACTCATGAGCTTAAACTGTGTGCAACTAACTGAATTGAAACTTAGCACCGCCAATAAAATATAAACGGATGAGGTCACATAGGAAAACCTCGTACTAACAAAGCATAAAATATTACTGTTTTATGATTAGTTTCATAGAATGTCATGATAAACTATGTGTCATGTTCAAAATGTAGCAAATTCATGATGAAATCGTGACAAAGATGGTATGCCTGAAATAACGCATAATATAGAAGTGCATGAAAAGTTAAATTTACTGATGAAAACTAAAAGAGAACATACATTCAAACATGAAAAAGAGAGGGAAAGATTACATGTTTATAATTCCTCATTGATGCCTATTTCATAAATTGCCACAAGTTTCTTTTAATTGAAGCTGAGCTACGTCATGCTTTGATTTTTCTTCAAGAATAATCTTTGTCTGATCAGGAAGGCCAGCTAATTTGTCTTCTAGAGATGTGATCGTTTCGTTGCTCCTGAGTAATTCCAATTTCTCAGTATCGGCAGTTCGAATACTGACCTCGAGCTTCTCCTTAACCTCCTGTATAGATAGCTCCTTCTCATAACCTTGTAGTTCCATCTGTGAAATCTCTTCTCTTAAAGCTGCTATACGATTTTGAATAAGCTCTTTGTCACCAGTAAGGGTCTTCAAGTGTTCTAGCAACAATAATTGCTCCTGATCTAATTCAGATATCGTGGAATCAATGAGTGAAGCCCTCTCGTTAGACAAAGTTAACCGCTTCCCATATTCAAGGACTTCTGGAGCAATTGTAATAGTCTCTGCTGATGCTAGAGAAGCTATTGAATCATGAAATCTGAGGAGGGAACTATGCAAAATAGAAATATTAATCCTTGACATCTTTGCAGAGTTTTTCAAAATTTTGATGGTAATGTCCAGATCTGACCATTGTTCAGGGTCCTTGAAGATGTGAATTACTGTTGACAAAGAGTTCCATTAAAAGCATTTTGTGAGTGGGAATCTTCGAAGGAAATGGTAACTCAGAGATAGTGGCCACAGATTCAAAACTGGCCACCCCACTATAGGGAAGAATTCCTGAAAAATAAGTAAGAGATCAAGCCAGAGTGAGAAATGCAAAATGAAGAATTCGCAGCTCTTCAAATTAATATATATATATGTACCTGCTATAGAAGTATGACCAGTAAGAAAGGAAACTTCTGGGGCTGCAGAAGTACCAACTTCCAACATATCGGCAAGAGAGGGCGCTCTCACTTCTGTGTTGGAATCTCTGGTAGTAGGAGTTGGTAGGTCAGTAGCCTCGATAGGAAATATAATTTCACGGGCCACGCTCTTCGGTGCCACTAGAGGGGCCAAAGAAACCTGTGAGGAGACCATTGGTGTAGCTGGATGAAGTTCAACAGAGGGGGCAGCACTCGTTTCAAAGAAAGCCACATGAGTACCTAAAAAGGGAGAATGATGTGGTGTTAAGATAGTAATCACTTGACAAGCACATAAATGTTTAAGGAATTCGAGCTCCCTTACCAGGTGAATACCTATATTTCCCGTAGTCCAAGGGTTCTTCATCCTCTTCGGTTACCGCATGTGGCTTGCTAGGAATGGAAGTGGCAGGGGAAGTTTCAGGGGCTGTGGGGAGATGTTCTTCTGCTACATTTTTGGCAGCCATATCTTCCTCGTCATCAATATTGACCTCCCCTTCTTCATAATCATCGTCTTGAACTCCGTAATTTCCATCATCATCATTGTCAGACCCCAGGGGAGTGGAATTTCCTGATGTAGAAGATGAGTCTTCGCTAGAAGATGAACTTTCGCTTGCCAGATCTTCCTCATCCACTTCTGCAACCGCGACTTGTTTCCCTTTATAGGAAATAGGCTGGTTGCTTTCCCTTGGAGATCTCCTACCAACTAGAATTGAGGGAGATGAAGAGACCTGTCTTGCTTCTTCTTGAGGAGTGGGTGACAACGTTTGCTGACGTGCTCGTGATCTAGTCATCGGGGACGATGAGCTAGGGGGAAGAGTTTGTGGAGAAGGGGCAGGTTTGTCTTGAGCCGTATTTTCTTCAGCTGTAGCAGTCTCTTCAGGAATAGGGGAGGATGCTCTTGCAACATCTTCTGGAGCTCGGCCACCAAGGTCGTGAGCAATATGTTCAAATTCCGCCAGGACTCCATGGGCAAACCAACCGTCTAAAGTGTTGATTGGTTTTCTCTCACGAATTGGCTCTTCCGTCGAAATCTTTCTACAAATTTCACCATGATGAGGAACACGACTTTTCTCTGGAATGAAGCCGATTTCGTTATCAATTTTTCTACCCCTAAGCTGAGGTGGATGGAGAAAGAGAAGAGAGTCCACCGGTAGGCGTTTGTTGATCAGAAATGATTGGTGGTCCCACCACCTCATCTAGCTGTAAGAAGTACGGACTATCCGATCGCAGCTAGGAATGATGAAAGAAGAGTTGACAGGGCCGCCTAATAGTTGTTTCCATATCATGGCCCAGTTCAAGAGACCTGTTCCATAGCAGCGCATTCTCTTAGTAACCAGCACACAATCTTCTGGCACGGCTTGGTCATAACCAAATTGGCAAGCAAAACGGCTAGGATAATAGGGTTCTCTCCAGAATTCTGTTCCTTCCCTGAGTGGCAAACTGCAAGAATGAATGGAAAGAAAAAAGGCCCTTTCTGCTACAATTAGTGCCCCTTGATCTACCATATCTGTATCTTGAATGTAGTGATGAAGCCGGAACTGGAAGAAGTTCACTTGATCAAAGTCCTGAATTTATTGATCACCCACTCGTACGATCTTTTGGCCATGGCTCTTTGTTGAAAGAACCAAAGAGGAAGATGAGAAGGACTGAAGTAAGCTTTTTCCAGTGCTTCAAAAGTCCAAGGGAAATAGACTCCTAGCCATCCGATGAAATAATGCCACGCGGTATACGCTGATGAAGATCCCAGGGTGGGATTTTTGACGTGTAGAGATCTTTCCAAAAGCCCGATAAATGGAGCATAGCACAGGGGGTGCAATAGAATACTTCTGACCTTCTGCTAGAGCTCCGGCAACCACAAAAGTGGTAGGGCGAATAGCATCCGCCCACTTGGAACTAGGAAGAACAACTATGCTCAACCAGTAAGCAAAGAAGGCTGCCAGTTCCCCAAATGAGCTATAAGCTGGTCGTTCTTTCATGTTGTCACGAAGGGTTGTCAGTTCCTTACAACGACTGTCGTGAAATCTGCAGAACAAGAAAGGAATTAATATGCAGGAATATGTGGTGAAGAGGAATACACTAGTCTCTGGGTATGGGATACCTGAGCATTCTAGAAAAATGGGTCAGCCATTGCAGAGGAGATAGCTTGTGAATATTCAAAAAATTTTCCATCTCTCTGAAAAGTTCGATGGTGGTTTCTGAGATGGAGGGTCTGCGATCAGGAGAGGATATAAATGCCAATTCTGCATTTGTCGGTATGAACTCGTCATAAAATCTTCCTGTAAGTGGGAGACCTCCTATGCGGTGTAGATCCCATAATGATATGCTCATTTCTTCGAATGGCAGGTGAAGGGAATTGGTGGTGGGAGACCAATATTCGAGAAATCCTTTCAGTATGCAAGGTTCCTTGTAAAAATATTGGGATGTGACCTCTATCGCATCGTAAAGGCCTACTTTAGCAAGGGTACTTGCGTGTTTCTTCAAAATTGCCTCTGCCCAATCAGAGTAATAGTGACGAGAAGTCAGTAGGCCTCTTGTGCAAAAATCTTCTGATCCCCAGAGAGGATCACAGCCCTTGTAGCGTTGTCTGACAGTCTCGTAAAAATAGGTCGGGAAGAGATTGTGCGGACTGTGAAAGGGAGCAAGGAAGATCATGGGATGAGCCTCTCCGATAATCTGCCGGGGTTTCTGCATTTGAATTATCCCTTCAAGAATCTGGAGTTCTCGTGTCACCCATGATTCAGTATACATCATCTTTTCTCCGTCCACATAGTCTGTGGGTTCGCATTCAAGGATGGATTGGTGACGATGCACGCTAATGGGAATTACTGCCATGCCTTCTGAATGAGGATTGTCAAATTTCATGACACCCTTAATTACTCGAACAGATTCTCAAGAGTTCTGAAGCTTCTTTTTATTGTGCTCTTTGATCTTTTCTTCAAACTCCCGCGCCTTATTCCGACGAGTTTTCTTGGAGTGAGAAGCAGGCGGGGTACCTTCTCTGACAGGCGGTCTATCGCTATCCATGCGAATGTGGGTGGTTGTCTTCAACCATTCTTCCCAATCGTATTCACGACTGTGCTTGGGAGGCCGTTCTACATTTCCCATGATTATAGCACGATGAACGGGTGAGGAAAGTCGATGCGGCCAGTGAAGTCAAAAGTTAGGAGCACTGGCTCTTTAAAGTATGACGGGGTCTGAATGGTGGTTTTGGTACGCTTGGTTGGTGGTTGGTCAGCGGAAGGAGATGGGCGATGAGAAGTATCAAGAGCTTCGGAATGAGGAGAATGCTCCACTTGAGGGTCTACATGACGGAGGGTCCTCTTGATGTGAGCCATAGAGCGAGGGGGGTTGAAAACCTAAGGAAGGTCGTTGAGGAAAGGGTACCGAAAAGGGCAAAGTTTTGGTTGCGCGGGTCCGTGCAATCAAAAAGCAGTTGCGCGGCGAGTTGCGGTACTTAGAAAAATTACGCGAACGAAAGATTCGTTGCGCGGCTCCGCATAAATAATGTCCATTGCGCGGAAAATCGCCAAGAGAGGAAAAATTCGCCAGAGAAAGCAGAGACTGCAGAAAGTGACGAAGGGTGCGGTATTTATAGGTTAATGCGACCAAGTATATACGCGGCCAGTTGCGCGGGTCCGCGCAAACCAAATGGGATATTTGATCCTTTACTTGTTATTCCGAAAGAACAAATAAAGGATCAAGGGGGCAATCTGTTGAGGCATAAAAATAGTGAAAGGAATCAAGCAAGTAAAGGTAAAAAAAAGGAAGAAGAGAAGAACTTTCGGAAAGAGGAAAAGGGAAATTACGCAGAACCGCACAGCCAGTATATGTTAAGCGGGTCCGCGCAATCAATATCTGTTGTGGGAGACTGCACAATGAAAGTATCAGTTGCGCGGACCTCGGAATGAACTTCATAAAAAGCCTTCGTTTGAAATGATCCAAGGCACTAAAAAATAGTCCCACATCGCTAAGATCAGGATTTTCACACGTGCGAGGGTCTATAAATACCCCCTCCCCTCCTTCATTAAGGGTAATTGAAGATTTTCAAGAAGAGCAAAGCGGAGCGGAAGACAGAAGGTAGGAGCGAAGTCTCCTGGGAGTTGCGCAGGACCGCGCAACCGATATCTATTGCGCGGATCCACGCAACCGGACTGCCCTGCAGTCTGTAAAGCCCAAGAGCTGTTGTGCTGCCAAGTCCGTGGCCCAGGCTTCCTTTCTCCGGGTTTTCTCCTCTTCATGGGTTCTAAGGAGAAAGATCAGTCGATTTAATCGACATTCCTCTTAAGTCCCAGAGGATGGTTGAAACAGGCGCTGTTATGCTGCCGAAATCTCTATTTCATTGAAGGCCCGTCGATCAGATCAGCATTCCTCCTAAGTCCTAGGAGATAATCAAATCAGGCGCCGGAAGGCTATCAAAATGAACTCTCAATGCTTAAAGCACAGATCCTTTACTTCTAAATGATTTATCTTAGAATCAAGGGATGTAAAGAGGATGTAAATGAACTCAGTATTAATAGAATGTGATGAATTTTCATAGTATACTCTCTGTTATGTTTGAATAAGACAATTCTCCCAAATCAAAATGCATTTGTTTCTTTGTCGAAACAACAGGAATTGTGTTCGGACTCACCAGCGCTGATATCCGAACATCCGTGACCTGGCCACCAAAGCTCATGCGTTGGAATTAATGACTCGCAAGATGCCGACTTTTCATCACGACACTGTTAGGAGGGTATCCGACAGGACGACTGTGAATACCGTTGATCGCGATAAGAAAAATAAAGATACTAGGGGCTCAAAGGACAAGAGGCTGGAATAAAAGGAAGGATGGAACTAGTCAAAAAATAAATATAATAGAAAAAGGCTTAGGATGCTCAACTCTCATGAAGGATTTGATTTCGATAAGGAAGATGTGGTTCCCATGATGAAGCAACTGCTAAAAGCTGGCACCATAGAATTACCAGAACCCAAGCACCTGGAAGATGTGACAAAGACCAGAGAAAAAGATTTATGTCATTATCATCGCTTAGTGGGACACCCGACAGAGAATTGCTATACGTTGGAATGTATCATACAGCAAATGATAGAAAAGGGTGTGATAGTAACTGGCGAAGAGAAAAGAAAGAATACGAGAGTGACGATAAACACGTTTATAGTCCAAGAAAAGACTCAAGAGATAGAGGGGAAAGAAAGTCGAAAGTTGGTAAAGAATACAACAATGATTACATTGCGATTGGGAAAGACGATGGCAAGTCCCGTAAAGCAGAAAGCAGGGATCGTAAGAAAAGAAATCATTGATGAACAGAATAGTGATGATGGAAAAGAGAATAGGAGAAAAACGGTGAAAGTGGCTTACGATGTAGTTAGCCATTTGAAAGGTATAGCGGCGCGTTTAAGCATCTATGATGCACTCAAGTTATCAGAAGAGTTCCGACGAAGTTTGATCCAGGCATTGTCTGATCACAATGTCAAAGAGACTCTATTGATAGAAATGAAGCAGGAAAGACACAATGAATAAGCAGATTATCTACTAGTCATCTCATTCTCTAACAATAATTTGATTAGCGAGATGGAACATAACATACCCCTAATGATAGAAGGTCATGTCTGCAGGAACAGGGTAAAACGGATTATGATAGATAATGGGTCTGCAGTAAACCTTTTACCACTTTCAATGGTAAGCAAATTGGGCTACCGCCGTTCTGATCTGCGCCCCAGTGGAATGATGATACAGGTTTCAATCAAGATGGGCAATGCGCGCTTGGTAAAATTACGGTGACACTGGAAGTAGGAGAATTAATTACTAATGTCATATGTCATGTTATAAACGTCGTGACGACATACAATTTTCTCCTGGGGTGGCCATGGATACATCAATACAGTATCATACCCTCTACTTTGTACCAATGCTTCAAATACTACAAGGACGGAATACAGTGTAAGGTGATGGCTAATGCAAAACCAAATATGGAAGTTGAATCTTTCTTTACAGATCCAGTTATTATAAAGGGTTCTCTGAAGAGGCGGGAAATAGTGATGAAAACAAAGTCTCCAAAGACATTCGAGTAAACAAGGCTCAAGAAGAAAAGGCAGAATCTTCTAGGACTGCGGAAGCAAGGAAGAGCTTCTATTTTATACCAAAGCGTCTAAGACAACCAGGGCAGCCGCCATTAACATTATTATCGTCAGAACAGTTAAAAATTCTGTAGTCTAATTATACGATGCCACTACCCAATTTTGAAAGGTGTAGGCCATCTTTAGTCGCTCTAGGAAGATTTCAAGTCAAGGCTATCGAGCTGATAGATTTTCAGACTGCGGTGAAAACGAAGGCGAGAAAAGAAATCACGAGCAATGTATACCACGGTAAATTGACACCACAAAATCTGGAAAAATACAGTTTAGTGAGGAAGCAGATCATGAGAAACATGGGTTTTGATTGTAATAAACCCACCGGGCTGAATCACGGAAAGGGAATTCAAATCCCTCTTGGGGTTGATCAAGAAAAGCGAAGAAAATTTCAAGGACTAGGAGCAGAGTCATCAGTAAATATGATTACTGCCACGCAAGCATCAAAAGAAGATACTGAGATAGTTAAGTATCCTGAAACAACTCCGAAGCAGATGGAAGACGGGGGCAGCCAGCGATAGACAGCCTGCGGGAAATAAAATTGGGTACAGAAGAAGAACCTTGGAATACATTTATCAGTGGTGGTCTCTCTGAGCAAGAATCTGAGAAATATTTCCAACTGCTCAAAGAAAATAAAGATGTCTTTGCCTAGATGTATGCAGAAATGCCAGGTTTGGAACCCTTTGTAGCGATACACCGATTAAATATCTCCAAAGAGAAAAAGTCGATTAAACAGGAACAAAGATGATTTCATCCACACTTAATTCCATTAATCGAAGAAGAGGTCAGCAAGCTGATCAAGGTCGGGTTTATCAGAGATGTCAAGTATCCTAGGTGGATATCGAACATTGTCCCTGTGAAAAATAAAAATGGACAAATCAGAGTATGCATTGACTTCATGGATTTGCATGAGGCCTGTCTGAAAGATGATTTTCCTCTTCTAATAATAGAGTTGCTGATTGACAGTACAACTCAGTATGCTGTTACGTCTTTTATGGATGGCTACGCAAGATACAATTAGATTATAATGGCACCCAAAGATGAAGAAGTAACAACATTCAAAACGCCGCTGGGAATTTA
This sequence comes from Magnolia kwangsiensis, assembly GCA_037074715.1. NCBI lineage: Eukaryota > Viridiplantae > Streptophyta > Magnoliopsida > Magnoliales > Magnoliaceae > Magnolia > Magnolia kwangsiensis. The sequence continues at coordinate 74,949,050 of CM073575.1, read as the reverse complement.
TTGTTATAAGGTCATACCGTTCGGTCTCAAAAATGCTGGGGCAACGTATCAAAGAGCGATGCAAAATATCTTCCAAGACATGATGCATAAACATGTTCAGTGTTACGTCGACGACTTAGTGATCAGATCAAGAGAACATCAAGAGCATCACTAACATTTGGCATCAGTTTTCTGTCAATTAAGAAAGAAGCAGTTGAAGATGAATCCAGCCAAATGCGTGTTTGGGGTGTCCTCGGGAATATTCCTTGGTTTCGTTATATGGCACAGGGGTATCGAAATCGATCCAAAGAAAGTCAAAGCTATTCAAAATATGCCGCCACCGACAACCTTAAAGGAATTGAAAAGTTTGCAAGGAAAACTGGCATATATTCGTCATTTTATTTCAAACCTGGCATGAAGACGCCAGCCATTCTCTCATTTGATGAAGAAAGATGCAGAGTTTGTATGGGATCAAGCTTGTCAGAACGCATTCGACTCAATAAAGAGATTATTGAAGCAACCGCCGGTATTAATGACCCTGATAAAAGAAAAGCCACTTATTTTATACATATCTGCAGCTGAGAATTCCTTAGGTGCTTTGTTGGCTCAAGTGAATGAAGCTAGGAAAGAGGCCGCTCTTTATTACATAAGTCAAACATTGGTGGGAGCTGAATGTAATTATTCTCCAATTGAGAAAGAGTGTCTAGCGTTAATATTCATAGTCCAAAAGTTGAGACATTATTGTCTCTCTCATAACATAACTTTGATCTCAAGAGCAGATTCGATCTAGTTTTTAATGACAAGGTCGATGTTATTTACGAGATTGGCCAAATGGATGTTGTTGCTTTCAGAATACACTATTACTTATGAACCGACCAAAGCAGTAAAGGGACAGGAGGCGGAAAATTTTCTCGCGGCACACCCCGTGGCAAATTGCGAAACCATCACTGACGAATTTCCGGATGAGCACGTTATGCTGGACGAATCGCAAAGCCCATGGCAGATGTAATTTGACGGAGTCGCGCAGGCATCTGGAGCAGGGCTAGCAGTTACTCCTCAAGGTGACTTGTTACCATACTCCTTCACAATAGGCACCGCATGCACAAATAATGAGGCTGAATATAAGGCCCTCCTTATTGGGATGGAAATAGCTCAACAGATGGAAATAAGAATGTTGCATATCTTTGGAGATTCCAAATTGATTATAAATCAATTGTCAATCGAGTTCGAGGTAAGAAAGAAAGAACTCTGGCCCTATTATCAAAAGGCACAGCAATGTTAGAACAATTTTTCCATGTAGAGATCAAGCATATACCACGGTCTGAAAATGCAAAAGCGGATGCTTTGGCCAACCTAGCAGCCGCCCTGTCCTGCCCTAATAGGAGTCCTCTTCAAGTAACTATAGAAGAAAGAAGATTCTTACCATCTTCAGGGATCATCGAAGAAGTAATTGAAACGCTTCCCGTATCGTACTTAGAAATAATGACAGATATTGGCGTCAACCTTTTGTCGATTACCTCAGATATGATATCCTGCCAGAGGATCAGATAAAGAAGCAGCAAATCAAGCAGCGGTCAGTCAAATTCATCATATGCGGCAAAATATACAAAATCTTACAATGGAATGTTGCTACGCTGTTTAGATGAGCGAGAAGAAAGGTAGGTATTGTGGGAAGCACACTGGTGAATGTGGGGCACATCAGGTGGACCGAAACTTATTTCATAGAATACATCGAATGGGTTATTATTGGCCTACCATGTTCAAAGATGCTATAGATTACGCGAAGCAGTGCCATGAATGCCAGATTCATGGAGATGTTATACACATCCCCTTGAAGACTGGCACCGGTCTGTCGCCTCTTGGCCCTTCTCCGGTTGGGGACTTGTTGTAATTGGTCCTATAAACCCACTTTCATCCAGAGGAAAACAGTATATTCTGGCAGCAACTAATTATTTCTCCAAATGGACTGAAGCAGTCGCTTTACACAATGTTAAAGAAAAGGATGTCATCAATTTCATCCGACATGCCATAATATACCGTCACGGTATTCCAAAGAAAATCTTTACTGATAATGGCACTCCCTTCAAAAATAGGGTGTAACACCCCGAATTTTTGCCAACCTGTGATTAGACGTCTTTAAGCAATGGGTCAAGCACATCACTCTTAGGAATCAATTCCAGAGCCAAAGAAATCATTTAGAACCAAATTCTTTAGAAATTAAGCGTAAGTTAGCTAGCGCTACGTTAGAGTAGCTGTGAAATTGTCCCTGAACACTTTAAATACGTTCTGCAAGACCCAAAACTTGTAGAACCAATGACGTTGTAATACTCTGAAACCTAAGATCAAACTCTAAACCCGTTTGCTCTCGGGAACCTTCTGAAACTTTGTATTGGATCTAGACCACGCGTCGAAAGTCCGATACCTACAATCTTAGACCATTTCGACCGCTTAGCTAGACTTGACAATCATTTCAAAAATCAAGCCCAACCGACGTTCAGAGGCTATTTCATTGAGCCTGGAGTGAAGAGAATGAGAAATGGGTTAGATTTAGAAATTTTAATCCAAATGTGGCACGTGACTTGGCGCGTTATTATTAAGCATTCTGACCGTTAGAATTCAGCCAAATTACACCCTCGGATCAGGAAAAAATTTCTCTTTCATATCATGAGACTTGTAAACCCGATTTAGGTGCGATGACCGCTGAACTGAAATTGGACCACCATGTGCGATCTGTGAACTCTACCGGACTGAAAATTGGGTGTGGACAACATCCAGCGACCATGAGCTTAAGTCCGACCGCGTTCGGCCAGGGGACCTCCCGAAATGATCTTTTGGATCGGAACAACCCCGATTTGATTATAACTTAAGTATACTTTGTTCACAAGTCTATTTAGGTTAGAATTTAGGCTATATAAGGGCCTTAAACCCTCACAAACCTCTTCCATCCGAATTTGCTAGAAACCCTAGATTGAAAGAGAGAGAAAGTGAGAGATTGTGAGAGAGTAGTGGGAGAGAATTCCCACCACTTGCTGCAGCTTTTGCACGTGCCAAAGCACCGCACTCCAATGACTTTTCCGGTGATTCCAACGCACTCCTAGGTAAGAAAAACCCTAACTACTTACTGTTTTAGGGTTCTTTCGATTCAAATAGCAACATAGCTTATGTATCTTGTGCATTAGGTCGCCTGTACGCTGGTGACGAAGTGTATACGTTCTATTCGAAATGATACACGTCTAAGGCGAAAGGTGCAGATTTTAGACGCTTTGATTGACTAATTTCAAAGCTTTCAATGTCGTTTAATAGTAGATTATCGACGAGCATGCCGTTTAACATGTAGAACATGCTGTCCGTTTTCCATTTCATAAACGTACGATAAATATGAGATTTAGGGTATTTTAGGCATTTATAGAAAACACTGTATACGTCTGTATTTTGTTGAAATGTTTGACATGTAAATTTATCGTGTTATGATATTATATATGTGTGTATAATCTGTTTGGCGAAGAGATTTGCCCTAATGCGCGCTTTGGGTCGACATACGCTATGTAGACTAAAGTGTGTAGACTAAGGGTTTATATAAATGTTTGTATTAGTATGTATTGAGTAAATGGAGTTGTAAATTAGTTTTGAGAATGAATTCTTAATCCATATGATGTTGTACACGATTTCCTACATGTTTGCTATATGAATTGATTTCCTTATATGTATGGAATACATGTGTTGGGTGATTTGCTTACTTTGTATGCTATAACATGTGTTAACATGCTTGTGTTGTTGAACTTCAATTCCATTACTCTCATATGATCACTAGTATGGATTACAAATGTTTGGGGCTATGCTTTAGTCCAGGCAGTCGGTAATGGATTGAATTCGTGGTCGGCTTCTATCACCACGGAGGACGCGTCGATGAACGCGACTCGTGTTTTGAGTTGGCGGCAGTGGTTAGGCCACATGAAGTGTTTTATGCACTTCATGTCTCTCGGTTTGAGATGCGCTCGTGCTAGTCGAGCCCGTCAAGTAACCCGACTGACCATTGTATGTTCACCCTGTATGAGTCATAACTGCTTGAACCTAGGGTACTGAACTTACCATTGAAAACCCTGTCAACCATGGTACCTTGATCCATAAAGACTCATGAGCCGGGCATGGTGGTATGGGACACCGTGGTCGAGCTGTCGGCCTACGCTGGGGCCACAAATCTCCCCGTAGTGACCAGTGAGTACCCTACTCTGAGCAGATTATAGTGGTATGGGACACTATATTCTTACTGTCGGCCTACACTAATTGGTGACGAGCCCTTTGTAGTGACCTTGAGTTTATCCTGACACCGCATGGGAGCAACAACTCCTGATGCAGTCTTAAGGATATAAATAGGCCTGTATTGATAAAGTGATGGGGGAGAGGAGCAACGAGTGCGTGCAACAGCCCTGGCAGCCCTTGCAGTGACCTATAAATATAACATCGTATGAGATTACTAGAAGTGACGACCCTAGATAGAATTTATGTTGGGATTGATATAAGCAAGGTACCCTAGTTTCCCAATCCTACTGTATGAAAAGGATTAATAACAACTTGGTAATCATTATCCATATCGCATTGCATGTGCCTGGAAGATGTGGAGCACTGCGGGAAGAAAGCATGCTGCGGACGGAAATGGTGCCGCATGAGGGAGAATATCGGTGAGGGCATCCATCATGTCATTCTATTCATGCATTAACAACAGTATCTAGGAATATTTGATTGTTTGATTTACTATTAACTCGTGATTGATTTGATAACATGCTAATCTTTGCTCTATTATTCCACTGAGTTGATCACTCACTCCCACGTTACGGGACGGTGTTTTCGGACACCCACCAGAGCCGGTTGTAGTTGCAGATGATGGCGCTGCTTGTGAAGTGGAGCTAGACTTGTATGATGATGAGGACTTCTCCTCCGTGTTCTGATCGAAGGGATTACAGGGAGGTTGATTAGACGCCTTGACACTTGTCATTTTATATTTTTGGAGCACTCATGTATATTCTTTTCTTTCCATTTTTGGAGTATACATGTATTTAATTAACCTGGTGACATGTTCACACTCTGGAGACTTACAATCAATTATATATTTTATGTATTTATCAGTCTTTCGCTTGCTAATTTAACTATCTCTGGAGTATGATATGCTGTTTTGGCTTAATCTCAATCTTGTTTAATGCCATTCTACAGACAACATGCATTTATAATTATCTATGTTGAATAAGTGACGTTCTGGAACTCGGGAGTTGGGTTTCTACCCGACCCCCGATTTTTAGGGTGTTACAATTGCTATCAGAGCATGATTTGGATTAAACCGGACCTGGGTAATGGTAACACGATGCACACTGACGCACTCTGACTTAGGAAGGGGGTGATGGAAACTTAGAGACTACATTAGGATCCCAAGTTTCGCCGACAGGTGAGACTATACGGTAATTTAGGCCATAACATATCTTCGGTCGCGTGAAGCGACCTAAGTCACCTCTAGGCCGTCAGTCGACGGGTTTGAGTCATTCCTTGAAGAATTCCAAACCTAGAAATGGATGTCCTTGGGTTGTGGGGCAACCACAACACCTTTACACTCAATTCCAAGGCCTAAAACCCATTTTCATCCAAATCCTTCAGAATCCCTCCTTCCACCACCCCATGCTTTAACTTTTTCTAAGTCCTTTCACACTAGACATAAATCCTAATGTGTGAATGATACTGAATCATACTTAGACAAAATTTTACTATAAATATTAAATATAGGTAAAAATTAGACTTTTGGTCATTCCAATTAGGGAATATCTTAAAATAAGTGGGTTATTTTGATGGATTAGCCTCTCCTACCTCAAAATCATATGCTACATGATGTATAAACTCATTCTGGTTTACAAACTGGCCCCAAAATACCTCAAATAGAGTTTTGGGCCTATCCAAGCCCAAATACAATGAACCAAGGTGGGAGAAACATACATTTGGGTTTCCTAGGGCAAGGGGACCCAGCCTCATAGGGCGGCCATCGCTAGATGTGAGTTTGGTCAGCGATGGCATCGCCGATTCCGCAATGCATCGCCGGTCAAATTCCTTAGTTGGGTCCGGGCTTCTGGCTGGAGGTGTTTGGGGGCTAGGGTAGCCCCTTAGTAGGTGGGGCGTTCGTTAAAATCCCTCCAAAATAGTACTTCCTTCACAAAAATGCCCCCAAGCTCTCCTTTTCTCACATTTTTGCTGATTTCTCTCTTAAACCCCAGTTCCAATCACTCCCACCATCCATTTCTATCTCAACCCATGCCACTCCACCATTTACAGCAATACACACTCCTCTCTCTCTCCATTTTCATCCGTTGGAGCTCTCTCATCCTCCATTGGAGGCTGAAAATCGGGTGATCCTCCATTCCTATCTATTTTACTTTTTCTCCTTTGAAAATCCAACCTTTGAGGGCCTGATTTACCCCTCTACAGGGTCTAGATTCATTTCAGTCCATTAGAGCAGTCATTTCTTCCCATTTTCATCATTTTCCATGTCTATTGTTGAGGTTATTTTAGCCTTTTTCTCCTTTTCCACCACCTTTCCTCTCATGTCTCTTTTATTTGAGCCTTTACACTCTTTTTAGTCTCAAATCGTGCAAACCTCAAATCCCATTTCTCCATCTTTTTTGCTTGAGGAGTAGCGAAAATACATGGCCGATAGAGCTCTAATGGGCAACAGACTGTGTTAAACTAGACAGTATTAAAGAAGGTAAGTCGGGACCGTGGTAGAAGTCCTTTGGTAGATTAGGAATCTATGTCATTGTCCTGTAGATTGTTTGTTTACCATTTTAGAGAAATCTATGTTTTGTTGTTGTTGGGTCTAGTGAAGTCATTGGTAGAAAGTGTGTTTGTGTTTAGTGGTTTGGGCTTAATATAGCCGAATGCGTTCCTGTCATAATTCATGTGGAACTTTATTCCATATATTGTGACATATTTTGTTAAATGAAGTGCATGCAGTTTCGTTCGCTGTAAGGTAATGTCCCTAGATTGGGTGTATCCTATGGTTTCCACTGCCATGTTGTAAATCCCGGGATTAAGCCTATAAAATTAGTTTTTATCCCACCTCACCCTCTTACCAAGCATGCCACTCCCAATCCCGACGTAGGACTAGGAAAGCAGTTTCATTTCATACAACTTAATGCTACTGGCCATATAGGCCCTTGGCATTTTGGACTTAGAGTTAGTGCTCCTAGATTTGAAAGATCTGACGATATAGGAAATCCAATTCCATTTAGACAATCCTGACCCTAAGTCATAGAACAATCCCTGTAGTAGAAATGGTATGAAACCATTTAACGTATAAGTATAGATTTTGGATTATGGCTAGTGAGTTATAGATTAGGCTACTAGTTGTATTAGGCAGTGTCAAGCCTGTACATGCTAAGGAATAGTAGGTTAAATTTGGTTGGAGTAGAACCTCATGCTTCGATAGATCCCCTTAATACTTATAAACTTCTGTTATAACCCTTAGGAAAGTTGTTTTAACTTAGACCCATTCACTCTCAGGGAAAACTTATTAAATCCCTCAAGTTGAACTTAAAATAAACCAACACACCCCTTAGAATTGCCTTCCCCAAGGGCTTTTTGCATTCGAGAACGCGGAGTAAAGGAACGGCACGTAAGCGATGTATTCGTGGTTTGAATCGACTTCTTAATCCTAGTGGTTACCAATAAATCCAATGCTCTGATCAAGCAAAAGATCGGCATCGACTCGGATTAAGAATTGATACAACAAATTTTCTGTCCTAGCTAGACAGGAAGTCTATGTATCCGGCTCAGACCCACTACACAACCTTTCTTCTGTGTTGGCCCAATCACCTACAACCAAAAGTTGTTGCTTTGCCTTTGGAAAATGTTGAGGACATACAGCCAAATAGAGATTAGACCTCTTGCCACAAACTCACATCCGTTCTTGAAATTAACCACAACACTCATCTTTTTAGCTCCTTTCTATAAATCATAGGTACCAATGCCATAGAACGCATCATTATCAAAGGAAGACTAATGTAGTGAGAGGTTGTTTCCCATTTCGTGTCAAGGATAGGCCCTAAGTTATACCTCGTTCCGATATACGGATCGAGACATAGATTCTTGAGCCTTAAGTAGGACCATGTTTTAATGGGGGTAGAACGTGTTGAGCCCAATCTAGTTAGGATTAGCTAACGCAACCGTTGGATCAGAGTAGCGCAGCGGAAGCGTGGTTAGCCCTTCCCCACTGGCTCAGGATCGAAAGAAACTGGTCCAAGTTAGACGAAAGGATAGAGACCCTTAACCCCTACCTTGGACATAACTTTAAATGAGGACTCCCTTAGATCAAGACCCAAAGAGCAACCTTATAAATAGGACTTTGAACCTTTTAGTGATTGACATTCTCTAAGCTTTTAGAGTGATCGGACTACGGAGTTACTGAAATGAACAAATACGAAACATTCGTGGCTTGACCCAATTCTCAATCCTGTATGACTACCAAGGGACTCATTGCTTAGCCAAGCAGAAGACCAGGATCCACCAGGATTAAGAACGGATACAACGTTGTCTACCCTGGCTAGGCGGACACTCGACATATCGGGATCAAGCCCACTACAACCGTCTCTCTGTACTGGTCAACCACTGAAAATATATATCTTACTCTAAGTAGATGAGAATTGTCGTCAGGACATCAACTAGGTAAAGGAATGAATTGTAGTAAACCTTTGGGATGTGTAAGTGATGCATAAAGAAGTAAGTTTTAAGGGGGGTAAACCAAAAGGAATCAGACTCATATAGATCGTATACACCCTACCACGTATAGAGTGATTAGTCTGTCTTTATTACCCTTAGGCAAATTTTGGGGACGAAATTTTATTTTAAGGGGGGTAGATTGTAACACCCTGGATTTTTGCCAACCTGGGATTAGACGTCTTTAGGCAATGGGTCAACCACATCACTCTTAGGAATCAATTCCAGAGCCAAAGAAATCATTTAGAACCAAATTCTTTAGAAATTAAGCGTAAGTTAGCTAGCGCTACGTTAGAGTAGCTGTGAAATTATCCCTAACTACTTGCTGTTTTAGGGTTCTTTCGATTCAAATAGCAACATAGCTTATGTATCTTGTGCATTAGGTCGCCTGTACGCTGGTGACGAAGCGTATACGTTCTATTCGAAATGATACACGTCTAAGGCGAAAGGTGCGGATTTTAGATTCTTTGATTGACTGATTTCAAAGCTTTCAATGTCGTTTAATAGTAGATTATCAACGAGCATGCCGTTTGACATGTAGAACATGCTGTCCGTTTTTCGTTTCATAAATGTACGGTAAATATGAGATTTAGGGTATTTTAGGCATTTATAGAAAACACTGTATGCGTCCGTATTTTGTTGAAATGCTTGACATGTAAATTTATCGTGTTATGATATTATATATGTGTGTATAATCTGTTTGGCGAAGAGATACGCCCTAATGCATGCTTTGGGTCGACATACTCTATGTAGACTAAAGTGTGTAGACTAAGGGTTTATATAAATGTTTGTATTAGTATGTATTGAGTAAATGGTGTTGTAAATTAGTTTTGAGAATGAATTCTCAATCCATATGATGTTGTACATGATTTCCTACATGTTCGCTATATGAATTGATTTCCTTATATGTATGGAATACATGTGTTGGGTGATTTGCTTACTTTGTATGCTATAACATGTGTTAACATGCTTGTGTTGTTGAACTTCAATTCCATTACTCTCATATGATCACTGGTATGGATTACAAATGTTTGGGGCTATGCTTTAGTCCAGGCAGTCGGTAATGGATTGAATTCGTGGTCGGCTTCTATCACCACGGAGGACGCGTCGATGAACGCGACTCGTGTTTTGAGTTGACGACAGTGGTTAGGCCACATGAAGTGTTTTATGCACTTTATGTCGCTCGGTTTGAGATGCGCTCGTGCTAGTCGAGCCCGTCAAGTAACCCGACTGGCCATTGTATGTTCACCCTCTATGAGTCATAACTGCTTGAACCTAGGGTACTGAACTTACCATTGAAAACTCTGTCAACTATGGTACCTTGATCCATAAAGACTCATGAGCCGGACATGGTGGTATGGGACACCGTGGTCGAGCTGTCGGCCTACGCTGGGGCCACAAACCTCTTCGTAGTGACCAGTGAGCACCCTAGTCTGAGCTGATTATGGTGGTATGGGACACTATATTCTTACTGTCGGCCTACATTGATTGGTGACGAGCCCTTTGTAGTGACCTTGAGTTTATCCTGACACCGCATGGGAGCGACGAGTCCTGATGCAGTCTTAAGGATATAAATAGGCCTGCATTGATAAGGTAATGGGGGAGAGGAGCAACGAGTGCATGCAACAGCCCTGGCAGCCCTTGCAGCGACCTATAAATATAACATCGTATGAGAATACTAGGAGTGACGGCCCTAGACAGGATTTATATTGGGATTGATATAAGCAATGTACCCTAGTTTTCCAATCCTGCTGTATGAAATGGATTAATAACAACTTGATAATCATTATCCATATCACATTGCATGTGCCTGGAAGATATGGAGCACTGCGGGAAGAAAGCATGCCGTGGATGCAGATGGTGCCGCATGAGGGAGAATATCGGTGAGTGCATCCATCATGTCATTTTATGCATGCATTAACAATAGTATCTAGGAATGTTTGATTGTTTGCTTTACTATTAACTCGTGATTGATTTGATAACATGCTAATCTTTGCTCTATTATTCCACTGAGTTGATCACTCACTCCCACATTACGAGATGGTGTTTTCGGACACCCACCAGACCCGGTTGTAGTTGCAGATGATGGCGCTGCTTGTGAAGCAGAGCCGGACTTGTATGATGATGAGGACTTCTCCTCCGTGTTCTGATCGTCGGGATTACAGGGAGGTTGATTAGACGCCTTGACACTTGTCATTTTATATTTTTAGAGCACTCATGTATATTCTTTTCTTTCCATTTTTGGAGTATACATGTATTTAATTAACCTGGTAACATGTTCACACTCTGGTGACTTACAATCAATTATATATTTTATGTATTTATCAGTCTTTCGCTTGCTAATTTAACTGTCTCTGGAGTATGATATGCTGTTTTGGCTTAATCTCAATCTTGTTTAATGCCATTCTACAGACAACATGCATTTATCATTATCTATGTTGCATAAGTGACGTTCTGAAACTCGGGAGTTGGGTTTCTACCCGACCCCCGATTTTCGGGGTGTTACATAGGGGCATGGAAAAGTTGTGTCAAAAATTCAGCATTCAACATTCATTTTCAACACCTTACTATCCCTCGGCCAATGGACTAGAAGAGGCGTTTAATAAAACGATCGTCAAAATACTAAAGAAGACGGTGACAGGTAATAAACGTGATTGGGATGAAAAGTTGCAAGAGGCAATATGGGCATATAGAACTACTCACCGCACAGCAATGGGGGCAACACCGTATTCATTAATCTATGTTATAGAGGCAGTTATCTCAGTTGAAATGCAAGTGGCATCGCTGTACATCAGTCCATAACAGATGATAAAAATGTAAAAATAAGGCTAAAAGAGTTAGATCTGCTTGATGAGAGACGTCTGACACCCCAACAATGATTGCAATCATATTAAGCCAAGATATAGGCTGCTTTTGATAAACAAGTTAAACACCGCTCTTTCAAAAAATGGGATATGGTGATAATGTTGAAAAGACCTATAGTGGTCACCTGCCGAACAGGGGGCAAGTTCGAGCCTAAATGGGACGGGCCGTATATAATAAATGAAGTTTATTCCAATGGGGCATACAAAGTCGCCAATCAAGATGGTCAAGGTATCAGTGTACCAGTCAATGCTCGCTTCATCAAAAGATACTACCCCTAAAAGGAGTTACTGATTTTAATCTAGAATATTATCAACATAATGATTCTATATCAAAATGGGGCAAGAAGGAATAAGATCATGTCCATATGTCATCAAAAGAATCTAGAAGAAATTCACGAGCGTATCGACTACATTAACAAGTATTTACAAATTAATATCGTCTTGAAGATATTATCAGAAGTAACAACATGTCAATCTCAGTCAGAGACATTGTCATTCTAGTGATAATGATGATCACAACTATTATTGCCTTACAAGGCATGATAAGGTAGTTTAGCCAGCCAAGCCCCTAACCAAAATCCTAAAAGGGTCAAAATCCTAAAAAGAGTCAATCCTAAAAAAAAAGAGAGCAAAATCCTAAAAAGAGCCAAAAAAAAAAGATAAAGCTCTAAAAAGGGGCTAGAAGCTCTGAAAGGATCAAGCTCTAAAAGGATCAAACTCTAAAAGGATCAGATTCTAAAGGATCAAGCTCTAAAAGGGCCAGCTACGCATAAGTCCTACCATTTTCACCATCCGGGCAGTGGCTAGGAGCCAGTGGCCCTAAAAAGCCCGTGAAGGCCATCGTACGTACCTATGCAGGTACCCGACGAAACCAGTGATTAAGAGACTAAAAGGTAAAAAAGTCATAAAATGGCCAGTCCTGCATAACCCCCATGTCGTCTGTATAGCTTTCCGACAGCGTCACAGGGAACGGAGGAAAATGCCCTCCCGTGAATGGGCTCAACCTTGCAGATGAAGAAAATAAGGGCTGCATTGTGAGCTTTAGACAGGCCAACCATGCGTAAGACCCCCAGATTTAGGGTTATTGATTTCAGTACTAACTCACGAGGAAGGGCTTAAACCTACTCATTGATGGACTGGCGGTCCTAGGTTTGGTACCCCAAAGGTAGCCTTGCGAGCTCTGTGAACTCTAGAGAGTTACCATGGCCAACCCTGTGCATAAAACCAACCAAGCTCACTGCCCCGGTAGCTTCACTGGGCCCCTTTGATGGATAACGGTTTGTGAACTCACTAGGCAGTGAGAAGTCCAGTGAACTCCTAAGAGTTATAGAGACTATCATGTGAGACCAGCTCCACTACTCAAGAGCTTAAACTGTGTGTGTGCTCCACTACTCATGAGCTTAAACTATGCGTGACTGATTAAATTAAAATCTAGCACCGGCAACTTAAATACCCACATAAGGAATCCCGTACTAACATGGCCTAAAAGGTTAATTTTTTTTTTTTTTTGTAATTGACGTTATGATAAAATTGTTGTATAGACAAATATTATTACGACAATATGTGATATGATAATTCTTCAGCAAAAAGGGGAATGTCTCAAAATGTTATCGTAAATGCATATATTAAAAGTCAAAATAAGTTACTTGTTCAAAAACATATGAACAAAAATTATATGCTTAAAGTTCCTATGCAATTCCTACTGCCTCCATATATCTTCGTAAATCTTCTTTTAATTGTGCTTGAGCCGCATCATGCTTTGATTTTTCTTCAAGAATGATCTTCGTCTGATCAGGAATGCCGGCTAGCTTGCTTTCTGAAGATGTGATTACTTCTCTACTTTGGAGCAGTGTAGATTTTTCTATATTAACAGATTGAATATTAGCTCGCATCCTTTCTTCAACATCTTGGATGGATGATTCCTTCTCATGATTCCTCATCTCCAGCTGAGAGATTTCTTCTTTCAAAGCAGTAATGCGATCTTGAATAATCGCTCTTTCATCAGTATGAACCTTTAATTGATCTTGAAGAATTGAGTATTCTTGCTCGAACTTAGAGATGGAGGAAGCAATCAAAGAGGCTTGTTCTTGGGATGTAGCCAATTGTTGCCATATTCTAAAATTTCAGGCACAATGGTAACATTTTCCGTTGATTCTAAAGAGATTACTGAATCACCAAATCTGAGAAGAGAATCTCGCAAAGAAGATATGTTGATTCTAGCCATCCTTGCAAAAGTCTCTAAAATTTCGATAGCAAGATCCAAGTCTGACCATTGTTCTAGGTCTTTGAAGATATGGATTATTGCTGACAGAGAATTCCTCATCAAGAGCATCTTGTGAGTAGGGATTTTTGCAAAGGATGAAAGCTCAGACATAGTGGCTACCGAGTCAGAACTGGCTGCTCCACTGCGAGGGGGGGGGGGGGGGGGGGGGGGTTCCTATAATACAAAGGAAGAAAGCATGAGGAGACATCAATAGAAAATTATATACAGTTTTGAATAGAATAGCTGATACATATACATCTGTATGTACCTGTCGTCGGGACACGATTAACAGAAAGAGAGACTCCTTGAATCATAGAAAGATCGGTTCCCGCTATATCTATAAAAGAAGGTGCCCTGGCCTCTGTACTCGAGTCCCTAGTTGTTGGAGTTGGCAAGTCTGTGGTTCCAACTGGAAATATGATTTCATGGGCTACTATTTTAGGTGCTACTAATGAACCTAAAGGGATTCTAGGTGAAATCGCTGATGCGGTCGCGGGAGGATTTGAAGGGAAAATCTCACATATCTCGATATTAGCAACATGAGCACCTGAAAAAAAGGGAGACATGACAATTCTAAATAAATGATCGTTATTAAATAAGCATATATATATATATATATATATATATATATATATATATATATATATATATATATATATATATATATATATATATATATATATATATATATATATATATATATATGAAAGTTAAATTTCCTTTACCTGGTGAGTATAATCTAAAGGTTTCCCTTCCTCTTCTATAGCTATAGGAGACTTGGTAGGAATTTTAGCATTAAGAATAGCTTCAGAGGTTATAGGAGGATGTTCCATTTCAACGCCTTCCACAACTGCTTCCTCTTCTCTGTCAATATCAACCTCTCCTTCCTCAAAGTTGTCATCCTTATCTTCGCTGCTTTCGCCGTCTTCATCATGTTCATGCTGTGAAGAGGCAGTATTCTCGATGACGAGGCTGAGCTTTCATCCTCCAAAATTTCTTCATCGATTTCTTCAATAGTAATTTGCTTTCCTTTGGAGGAAGCAACCAGACTGCTCTCTGATACGGGTTCTTTGATTAGAGGAGAGGCAAGCATTTGTCTCATTCCTTCTAGATGAAACGTGTGGTGATTCTTGTGAATGCGCTCTCGATCAAGTCATTGGTGATGATGAACTAGGGCAAGTGGGTTGTGAAGGAAGCGCTGGAGCATCATGAGTTGGTTCTTCTTGAATCGTCACAGTCTCTGCTGGAATAGGAGAAGATGCACCTGCAACATCATTCGTAGCCTGACCCGTAGAGTCGCGAGGAGCTTGCTCAAATTCCCTCAAGACCCCATGAGCAAACTAGCCGTCCAAAGTATTAATGGATTTTATTTCACAGGTGGGGTCTTCTAGCGGTATTTTGCTACAAATTTCCCCTTGATGGGATGCATGACTCTTCTCTGGAATAAAGCCGATTCCACTCTCTAGTTTGCTACTTTTTAACCTAGGAAGATGAAGAAAGATGGAAGAATCCATGGGCAAGCATTTGGTGACCAAATATGACTGGTGGTCCCACCACCGCATCCAACTGTATGAGGTGTGAACTATGTGCTCGCAACTAGGAATTATGAAAGAAGAATCAACACAGCTATTCAGAAGTTGCTTCCATATCATGGCCCAGTTGAGAGGACCCGTACCGTAACAACGCATCTTTCTGGTGACTAGTCCACAATCTTTTGGTACGATTTGATCGTAACCGAATTGGTGAGCGAAGTGGCTGGGGTAATAAGGCTCTTGCCAAAATTTTATCCCTTCTTGGAGTGGTAGACTACAAGAATGAAGAGAAAGAAAGAAAGCCCTTTCTGCTGTGGTGAGTGTTCCATGGTCCACCATATTTGTGTCTTCAGTGTAGTGGTGGAGACGGAACTAGAAGAAGTCTATTTGGTCAGTGTCCTGGATCTTATCGACGACCCAGTCATACGCCCTCTTGGCAAGGGCCCTTTGCTGGAAGAACCAAAGCGGAAGATGTGCAGGATGAACATATGCTTTCTCAGGTGCTTCGAACGTCCAAGGGAAGTAAACTCCTAGCCAACCTGTGATGTAATGCCAAGAGGTATATGCTGATGAAGTTCCAAGAGTAGGATCCTTGATGTGAATGGATATCTCCCCAAGGGCTCTATAAATGGAGCATAATACCGGAGGAGCGAGGGGAATATCTATGGCCTTCTACCAAGGCACCAGCTACAACAAAGACTGTAGGGCGAATAGCATTTGCCCATTTGGAGCTGGGAAGTACAACGAGTCAGCCAATAGGCCAAGAAAGCTGCAAGTTCCCCGAATGAACTGTAATCTGCTCTTTCCTTCATTGCATCCCGAAGCCGTGTTAGCTCCTTAGAACGACAATCACGAAATCTATAAGAGAAAGGAAAATATGAGTATGTAAAAATTTCTAAAAAAGAAAAAAAGGGGAAAAGAGAAAAGAGTTAAGTCATGGGTTCATAAATACCTAAGGGTTCTGGAGAAGTGTGCATTGCAGAGGGAAAAGCTTGTGAATGTTGGGAAATTTCCCCATCACCTTGAAAAGCTCGATAGTGGTTTCAAAAATGGAAGGTTTGCGATCAAGAGAGGGCACGAAGGCTAGCTCCCTGTTGGAGGGGACGAATTCATCATAAAATTTGCCTGTTATGGGAAGACCAGCGATACGATGAAGATCCCAAAGTGTTACACTCATTTCACCATATGGAAGGTGGAAAGAGTTGGTAGTGGGCAACCAGTATTCGATGAAACCTTTCAATAAGTGGGTTCTTTATAGAAGTGCTTGGATGTGACTTCTATAGCATCATAAAGGACGATTTTGGCAAGCGTGCTCACATGCTTCAGCAAGATAGCTTTTGCCCAGTCAGAATAATAATGTCAAGAAATTAATAGACCCCTGGTGCAGAAGTCTTCTCATCCCCAAAGTTGAGCACGATCTCGTAAGTGTTGCTGGATGGTCTCATAAAAATGAGAGGAGAAAAGGTCATGAGGACTATGAAAAGGCATAAGGAAGATCATGGGATGAACATCCCCAATCTTTTGTCGCGGCTTTTGCGTTCATATTATCCCTTCAAGAATGCGTGGTTCTCTCATTGCCCATGACTCAGTATACATCAGTCTTTCACCGTGAACATGGTCCTTTTGTTCGTAGTCGAGCATGGACTAGTGACAATAGACGTTGATGGGAATTACTGTCATGCCTTCTCAATGGGGGCTATCAAACTTCATGATGCCCTCAATAACTCACACCGAGTCCCACGAGTTCTGGTGCCTCTTCTTTTTATGTTCAATAATTTTGTCTTTGAATTCTTTCGCCTTATTTCGATGAGTCTTCTTCGAATAAGAAGTAGGAGGAGTGTCTTCCCGAGGAGGTGGTCTTTGACTGTCTGTGCAGGTGTGAGCAGTTATTTTCAACCATTCTTCCCAATCATATTCTCTGTCGTGCCTAGGAGGGCATTTAAGGCTTCCCAGCGCTATTGCCCGGTGAATGGGAGATGGTAGAGACTCAATGCAGTTGGTAAAGTCAAAAGTGGGAAGTACAGGCTCTTTAAAGTATGTAGGAGTGCTGGTAGTAGTTTTCGTTCGCTTGACGGGAGGTTGATCAGAAGAAGGGGAAGGGCGAAAAGGAGATGGATCGGGCAAGTTAGGATGAGAAGGTTGGTCAGTAGGCAGATCTATAAGATGAAAGGTTCGCTTAATACGAGCCATGATGAAATATGGTGTTCAAGGTTTGAAGGAAATCAAAGAAGAGGTACAAAGGAAAGGTGAAAGAGGGAAGAAACGGGCGCTAAGTGTCTGAAAAGGGTTTAGGTGAAAGAAGGAAGAAACGACTAAGTACCAACGGAAAGGATACTTTGCGCGGGACCGCATAAAGTATATCGTTTGCGCGGAGCAAAAGGTATTTTGAAAAATCTTGCATGAACAATAGAGTGTTGCGCGGGACCACACAAACCATATCGATTATGCGGGGTAGAAATGCGGGGATGAAGTTTCGCAGGTGCACAAGTGATCTGATCAAATGACAAGTAGCTAGGCTATTTATAGGATTTGTGGCTGAGTACGTTAAGTGGGTTTTTGACTGTGTGGATCCGCGTGGATCTTGAAGAAAGGAATTGGATTGATCCTTTCCTTTGATTTTGTGAAAAACAAAGAACGGATCATGGGGGCATCTATTGAGGCATAAAAATAAGAGAAGAATGGAAGCAAGTGAAGATCAAAATATTGTGAAGGGGAGTTGAAAGAAAAGGAGAATCTAATTACTTATAGACACTTTGCGTAGGACCGCGCAAACGATATACTTTGCGCGGTTCTCCGCAATCGATATCACGTTACGTTGATGTGTGCAGTTAGTTTTTTTCAAATGATTATGTCCCACATCACCAAGATCAGAGTTCCGCAAATGTGAGTGGCTATATATACCCCTTTCCCTCCTTCATGGAAGAGGATCGAAGATTTTGAAAAGCAAGCGAAGCAAGAAGAGAGAATTCAAGGTTAGAGCGATAGGCCAAGGGCTTTGTGCAAGACCGCGCAAACTATGTCCTTTGCACGGGTCCACGAAATCAGGCTGTTTTGCAGCCTGTAAAGCTGGGGAGTCGTTATGCTGTTGAAATGGCTGAGGCCTCTAAGTTCTTCTATTCAAATGCAAAAGGAAATAACCTGCTGAAGTGCATATTCCTCCTAAGTTTTAGGAGATGATTGGAATAGCACCGAAATGCTGTCAGATTGATTGGTCTAATCAGCAATTCCTCCTAAGTCCTTGGAGATGACTGAAATTCATGCCGAAATGCTGTCGAATTTGCTATTTGAATTTAATGTTCTAATGTTATTAATTCATACATATTCGAATAAAGGTATCTTAGAATCAAGGGAGATTAGAGGATGTAAATGAACTCAGAAGCAATAAAATGTGATGATCGTCTTTATGCTTTTCCTCTAATATGTTTGAATAAGATAATCCCCCGAATCGAAACGCATTTGTTTTCTTGTCAAAACACCTTGTAACTGTGTTACGTATTATTGGCCCTCTGATTCTTAATGAAGGCTGATTCATTCTAGAACTTCTGGCATTTTGTGCTCTTGCCTTACAAGATGTCACAACGGTCTAGCCCGCGTCACCTTTTGATGATTGAGGCGAAGCAGAAACAACCCCAGCTGTCACCTGAGCCATGCTACCTTCACTTGCATGATTTGGAGTGTATTCTATCGCGAATCCTATTGGGATGAATCAAAAGTTCACTTTTCTTACGGGAGTTGTCATGAGTAGTAAGTCGTAATCGAGTCTTTAAAAAACCTTCAACACAAAATACAGTTATAATTAGTAGATGAACGATTAAAGTGATCTATCTTAGAGATGAAGGGGAGGATTTTCCCACTGAGAGTCGCCATTTTGTGATGAGAGTTCATAACAATTTCACTGTTGATATTTAAATAAGACAATAAAGATGTCCCCAGCAGAGTCGCCATTTTGTTTCGAACAAGAAAAAATGCATTTGATTTGGGAAATTATCTTATTTAAATATAACAGAGAAAGGGTATTGAGAACATTCATCACATTTCATTGATACTAAGTTCATTTACATCCTCTTTACATCCCTTGATTCTAAGATAGATCATTTGAAAACAAACGACTTATGCTTTGAATATCAAGAGTTCATTTCGACAGCATTTCGGTGCCTGTTTCAATCATCTCCTAGGATTTAGGAGGAATGTCGATCCAATCGATGAATCTTCAATGAAATAGAAATTTTATCACCATAACAGTGCCTGTTCCAGTCATCCCTAGCACTTAGGGGAAATGTCGATTCAATCGACTAATTCTTCTCTTCTGAACCCATGAATAGAAGAAAGCTAGGAGAAAAGAAAGCCTGGCCCATGGATTTCGACAACATAATGGCTCCTTATCTTTACGGATTGCAGGGCAGTCTGGTTGCACAGACTTGCGCAACTGATATCGATTGTGCGGTCCTGCGCAACTGAAAGGAAAATTCTCTCTACCTTCAGTCTTCTGTTATGCTCTATTCCTCTTAAAAATCTTCAATTGCCTTTAATAAAGGAGGGGAAGGGGTATTTATAGACCCTCGCACATGTGAAAATCCTGATCTTAGCGATGTGGGACAAATCTTTTAGTGCTTTAGATCACTCTGCAAAGGACCATTTTCAACAGTACGTTTCGGGGTCCTACGCAACTGATTTTTTCATTGCGCGGACCTGCGCAAGGAATATCTATTGCACGGACTGGCACAACTGGTATTGGTTGCGCCATCCGGCGCACTCTTTTCAAAGCATCTCTTTCTCCTTCTTTTCAAGGATTCTTTCTTTCTTCTATCTCTTCTTGCTTCAATCTTTTCATCATTTTTTATGCCTCAACAAGTACCTTTCAAATGACCAAAAATTGACCCATTCGGACATTAAATGATGGAGTTATAGGCGTCTCCGTTGGATCACACGATTTGGAAAGATTAACAATCCATATTGTAAAATGATGATTGAAGTGTTCTAACATGCGTTTGGCATATCGAACTGTCTCTGAATTAGGCAAGTCTAGTGCAAGTTGGAAGCTTGAGAAGTTACTGTTGGAATGAGCAGAAATGCACTAGATTCGACCTCTGAAGAGAAAGTTATGAGGGTTACTATTGGAGAAGGAGATGAAGGAAAAATTCAAGACCAACGACTGCGATCCCACTTACAGATGCCCAAATGGTATCGGAATACGATGATTCCAGTCAGAAATGAAAGAGAACTAAAGTACCTTTCAAATGACCAAAAATTGACCCAATTCGACTTTAAATGATGGATTTATAGGCATCTCCATTGGATCACGCAATTTGGAAAGATTAACATGCCATATTGTAAAATGACCATTGAAGAGTTCCAACGTGCTTTTGGCATATCGAATAGTCTCTGAATTAGGCAATTCTGGTGTGACTTGGAAGCTTGACAAATTACCATTGCAATGAACTAAAATAGTCTAAAGTCGACCTTTGAAGAGAGAGTTATGAGGGTAACTATTGGACAAGAAGATGATTAAAAAATTCATGACCGATGACTGCAATCACCATTACAGATGCCCAAATGGACTCCGAATTTGATGATTCCAGTCAAAAATGAAAGAGCAGTAAAGTACCTTTCAAATGACCAAAACTCGACCCAATCTAACATCAAATGTTGGAGTTATAGTCGTCTCCCTTGGATCGTTCGATTTGGAAAGATTAACACACTGTGTTGTCAAATGACGATCGAAGAGTTCCAACGTGCTTTTGGCATATTGAATGGTCCTTGAATTTAGAAATTCTTAAGCAACTAGGAAGCTTGACAAGTTACATTGCAATGAGCTGAAATAGTCTAAATTTGACCTCTGAAGAGAGAGTTATGACGGTTACTATTAGACAAGAAAATGATCGAAAAATTCAAGACTAACGACTGCGATCCAACTTATGGATGCCCAAATGGTCTCGGAATATGTCGATTCTAGTCAGAAATGAAAGAGCACTAAAGTACTTTTCAAATGACAAAAAATTGACCCATTCTGACATCGAATGATGGAGTTATATGCATCTTTGTTGGATCACGCGATTTGAAAAGATTAACAATCCATATTGTAAAATGACGATCGAAGTGTTCCAACGTGCTTTTGGCATATCGAATGGTCTCTAAATTGGGAAATTCTGGTGCAAGTTGGAAGCTTGACAAGTTACATTGCAATAAGCTGAAATAGTCGACCTATGAAGAGAGAGTTATGAGGATTACTATTGGACAAGGAGATGAAGGAAAAATTCAGGACCGACGACTGCGATCCCACTTACGGATGCCTAAATGGTATTGGAATACAATGATTCCAGTCAGAAATGAAGGAGAACTAAAGTACCTTTCAAATGACCAAAAATTGACCTAATCTGACATCAAATGATGGAGTTATAGGCATCTCCATTGGATGACGTGATTTGAAAAGATTAACACTCCATATTGTAAAATGACTATCGAAGAGTTCCAATTGCTTTTAGCATATCGAATGGTCTCTGAATTGGGAAATTCTGGTGCAAGTTGGAAGCTTGACAAGTTACATTGCAATGAGCTAAAATAGTATAAATTCAACCTCTGAAGAAAGAGTTATGAGGATTATTATTGGATAAGGAAATGAAGAAAAAATTTAGGACCGACGACTACAATCCCACTTACGGATGCCCAAATGGTATCAGAATATGATGATTCCAGTCAGAAATGAAAGAGCACTAAAGTACCTTTCAAATGACCAAAAATCGAACCAATCTGACATCAAATGATGGAGTTATGTGCATCTCCATTAGATCGCGTGATTTGGAAAGATTAACACTCCATATTGTAAAATGACCATCGAAGAGTTCCAACGTGCTTTTGGCATATCGAATAGTCTCTGAATCAGGCAATTCTGGTGTGACCTGGTAGCTTGACAAGTTATCATTGGAATGAGCTAAAATAGTTTAAATTCATCCTCTGAAGAGATAGTTATGAGGGTTATTATTGGATAAGGAGATGAATGAAAAATTTAGGACCGACGACTGCGATCCCACTTACGGATGCCCAAATGGTCTAGGAATACGGCGATTCTAGTCAGAAATGAAAGAGCACTAAAGTACCTTTCAAATGATCAAAAATTGACCCAATGTAACATCAACTTATGGGGTTATAGGCGTCTCCATTGGATCACGCGATTTGAAAAGATTACCACTCCATATTGTAAACTGACCATTGAAGAGTTCCAACGTGTGTTTGTCATATCGGTCGGTCATTGAATTAGGCAATTCTGGTGTGACTTGGAAGCTTGACAAGTTATTATTGCAAAGAGCTAAAATAGTTTAAATTCAACGTCTGAAGAGAGAGTTATGAGGGTTATTATTGGTTAAGGAGATGAAGGAAAAATTTAGGACCAACAACTGCGATCCCACTTACGGATGCCCAAATGGTCCAGGAATATGACGATTCTTGTCAGAAATGGAAGAGCACTAAAGTTCCTTTCGAATGATGAAAAATTGACCTAATCTGCCATCAAATGATTGGGTTATAGGCGTCTCCATTGGATCATGCGATATGGAAAGATTAACATTCCATATTGTAAAATGATGATTGAAGTGTTCTAACATGTTTTTTGCATATCGAACGACTTGTGAATTAGGCAATTCTGGTAGAAATTGGAAGCCTGACAAGTTACGATTGGAATGAGAAGAAATACACTAAATTTAACCTCTAAAGAGAAGTTATTAAGGTCACTATTGGACAAGGAGATGAAGGAAAAATTCAAGACTGACGACTGCAATCCCACTTACAGATACCTAAATGGTCTCAAAATACGACGATTACGGTAAAAAATTTAAGAACACTAAAGTACCTTTCAGATGACCAAAAATCCACCCAATCAGACATCCAATGATGGAGTTATAGGGGTCTCCATTGGATCTCACGATTTGGAAAGATTAACACTCCATATTTTAAAATTACGATTGAAGATTTCCAACATGCTTTTGGCATATCGAACAGTCTATGAATTAGGCAATTCTTGTTCAACTTGGAAGCTTGAGAAGTTACCATTGCAATGAACTGAAATAGTCTAAATTCAGCCTCCGAAGAGAGAGTTATGAGGGTAACTATTGGACAAGAAGATGATTGAAAAATTCAGGAACAATGACTGCGATGCCCCTTACAGATGCCCAAATGGTCTCAGAATGCAACGATTCCAGTCAGAAATGAAACAGCACTAAAGTACCTTTCAAATGACAAAAAATTGTCCCATTCTGACATCGAATCATGGAGTTATAGGTGTCTCCATTGGATCACGCGATTTGGAAAGATTAACAATCCATATTGTAAAATGACGATCCAAGTGTTCCAACGTGCTTTTGGCATATCGAATGGTCTCAGAATTGGGCATTTCTGATGCAAGTTGGAAGCTTGACAAGTCACATTGCAATGAGCTGAAATAGCCTAAATTCGACCTCTGAAGAAAGAGTTATGAGGATTACAATTGGACAAGGAGATGAAGGAAAAATTCAGGACCGACGACTGCGATCCCACTTATGGATGCCCAAATGGTATCAGAATACGATGATTCCAGTTAGAAATGAAAGAGCACTGAAGTACCTTTCAAATGACCAAAAATTGAACCAATCCGACATACAATGATAGAGTTATGTGCATCTCCATTGGATCCCGCGCTTTGGAAAGATAAACACTCCATATTGTAAAATGACCATCGAAGAGTTCCAACGTGCTTTTGGCATATCGAACGGTCTCTGAATTAGGCAATTTTGATGCGACTTGGTAGCTTGACAAGTTATCATTGTAATGAGCGGAAATAGTTTAAATTTGACCTCTGAAGAGAGAGTTATGAAGGTTATTATTGGATAAGGAGATGAAGGAAAAATTCAGGACCGATGACTGCGATCCCACTTATGCATGCCCAAATGGTCTAGGAATACGGCGATTCCAGTCAGAAATGAAAGAGCACTAAAGTACCTTTCAAATGATTAAAAATTGACCCAATATGACATCAACTTATGGGGTTATAGGCGTCTCCATTGGATCATACGATTTGGAAAGATTACCACTCCATATTGTAAAATGACCATCGAAGAGTTTCGACGTGCTTTTGGCATATCGGACGGTCTCTGAATTAGGCAATTCTGGCGTGACTTGAAAGCTTGACAAGTTATCATTGCAAAGAGCTGAAATAGTTTAAATTTGACCTCTGAAGAGAGAGTTATGAGGGTTATTATTGGATAAGGAGATGAAGGAAAAATTTAGGACCGACGACTGTGATCCCACTTACAGTGCCCAAATGGTCTAGGAATACGGCGATTCCAGTCAGAAATGGAAGAGCACTAAAGTACCTTTCAAATGATGAAAAATTGACCCAATTTGACATCAAATAATTAGGTTATAGGCGTCTCCATTGGATCGCATGATATGGAAAGATTAACAATCCATATTGTAAAATGATGATCGAAGTGTTCTAACATGTTTTTTGCATATTGAACGGTCTGTGAATTAGGCAATTCTGGTGCAAGTTGGAAGCCTAATAAGTTACCATTGGAATGATCAGAAATATACTGAATTCGACCTCTTAAGAGAAAGTTATGAGCGTCACTATTGAGAAAGGAAAAATTCAGGACTGACGACTGTGATCCCACTTACGGATACCTAAATGGTCTCAAAATATGACGATTACAGTAAAAAATTTAAGAACACTAAAGTACCTTTCAGATGAACAAAAATCCACCCAATCTATCATTAAATGATGGAGTTATAGGCATCTCCATTGGATCTCTCGATATGGAAGGATTAACACTCCATATTTTAAAATTACGATTGAAGATTTCCAACGTGCTTTTGGCATATCGAAGAGTCTCCAAATTAGGGAATTCTGGTCCGACTTGGAAGCTTGACAAGTTACCATTGCAATGAACTGAAATAGTCAAAATTTGACCTTTGAAGAGAGAGTTATAAGGGTAACTATTGGACAAGAAGATGAATGAAATATTCCAGACCGACGACTGCAATCCCCATTACAAATGCCCAAATGGACTTGGAATGCCATGATTCTAGTCAAAAATGAAAGAGCACTAAAGTACCTATCAAATGACCAAAACTCGACCAAATCCAACATCAAATGATGGAGTTAGAGTCGTCTCCCTTGGATTGCGTGATTTGGAAAGATTAACACTTTGTATTGTAAAATGACGATCGAAGAGTTCCAACGTGCTTTTGGCATATCGAACGATCTCTAAATTAGGTAATCCTGGTGCGACTTGGAAGCTTGACAAGTTACATTGCAATGAGCTGAAATAGTCTAAATCCGACCTCTGAAGAAAGAGTTATGAGGATTACTATTAAACAAGAAAATGATCAAAAAATTCAAGACTGACGACTACGATCCCACTTATGGATGCCCAAATGGTCTCGAAATACGACGATTCTAGTCAGAAATGAAAGAACACTAAAGTACCTTTCAAGTGACCAAAAATTGACCCATTCTGACATCGAATGATGGAGTTATATGCGTCTTCATTGGATCACCCGATTTGGAAAGATTAACAATCCATATTGTAAAATGATGATCGAAGTGTTCCAACGTGTTTTTGGTATATCGAATGGTCTCTGAATTGGGCAATTCTAGTGCAAGTTGGAAGCTTGACAAGTTACATTGCAATGAGCTGAAATAGTCTAAATTTGACCTATGAAGAGAGTTATGAGAATTACAATTGGACAAGGAGATGAAGGAAAAATTCAGGACCGACGACTGTAATCCCACTTAGGGATGCCCAAATGGTAACGGAATACGACGATTCCAGTCAGAAATGAAAGAGCACTAAAGTACCCTTCAAATGACCAAAAATTGACACAATCTGACATCAAATGATGAACTTATAGGCATCTCCATTAGATCACATGATTTGGAAAGATTAACACTCCATATTGTAAAATGACTATCAAAGAGTTCCAAGTGCTTTTGTCATATCGAATGGTCCCTGAATTGGGCAATTCTGGTGCAAGTTGGAAGCTTGACAAGTTACATTGCAAAGAGAGAGAGTTATGAGGATTACTATTGGACAAGGAGATGAAGGAAAAATTCAGGACCGACGACTGCGATCCCACTCACAGATGCCCTAATGGTATCGGAATATGACGATTCCAGTTAGAAATGAAAGAGCACTAAAGTACCTTTCAAATGACCAAAAATTGAACCAATCCGACATCGAATGATGGAGTTATGTGCATCTCCATTGGATCGCATGATTTGGAAAGATTAACACTCCATATTGTAAAATGACCATCGAAGAGTTCCAACGTACTTTTGGCATATCGAACGGTCTCTGAATTAGGCAATTTTGGTGCGACTTAGTAGCTTGAAAAGTTTTCATTGCAAAGAGCTGAAATAGTTTAAATTCGACCTCTGAAGAGAGAGTTATGAGGGTTATCATTGGATAAGGAGATGAAGGAAAAATTCATGACTAATGACTGCGATCCAACTTACAGATGCCCAAATGGTCTAGGAATATGGCGATTCCAGTCAGAAATGAAAGAGCACTAAAGTACCTTTCAAATGATCAAAAATCGACCCAATCTGACATCAACTTATGGGGTTATAGGCGTCTCCATTGGATCATGCGATTTGGAAAGATTACCACTCCATATTGTAAAATGACCATCGAAGAGTTCCGACGTGCTTTTGGCATATCGGACGGTCTCTGAATTAGGCAATTCTGGCGTGACTTGAAAGCTTGACAAGTTATCATTGCAAAGAACTGAAATAGTTTAAATTTGACCTCTGAAGAGAGTTATGAGGGTTATTATTGGATAAGGAGATGAAGGAAAAATTTAGGACCGACGACTGTGATCCCACTTACGGTGCCCAAATGGTCTAGGAATACGGTGATTCCAGTCAGAAATGGAAGAGCACTAAAGTACCTTTTGAATGATGAAAAATTGACCCAATCTGACATCAAATGATTGGGTTATAGGCATCTTCATTGGATCACATGATATGGAAAGATTAACAATCCTTATTGTAAAATGATGATCGAAATGTTCTAACATGTTTTTGTGCATATTGAATGATCTGTGAATTAGGCAATCTAGTGCAAGTTGGAAGCCTGACAAGTTACCATTGGCATGAGTAGAAATATGCTGAATTTGACCTCTGAAGAGAAAGTTATGAGCGTCACTGTTGGACAAGGAGATGAAGGAAAATTTCAAGACTGATGACTGCGATCCCACTTATGGTTACCTAAATGGTCTCGGAATACGATGATTACAGTCAAAAATTTAAGAACACTAAAGTACCTTTCTGATGACCAAAAATCCACCCAATCTGACATCAAATGATGGAGTTAGAGATGACTTCGTTGGATCTCACTATTTGGAAGGATTAACACTTCATATTTTAAAATTACGATTGAAGAGTTCCAACATGCTTTTGGCATATCGAACAGTCTCAAAATTAGGCAATTCTGGTGCAACTTAGAAGCTTGACAAGTTACCATTGCAATGAACTAAAATAGTCTAAATTCGTCCTCTGAAGAGAGAGTTATGAGGGTAACTATTGGACAAGAATATGATTGAAAAATTCAAGACCGACGACTGCGATCCCACTTACGAATGCCTAAATGGTCTTGAAATACAATGATTCCTGTCAGAAATGAAAGAGCACTAAAGTACCTTTCAAGTGACCAAAAACTAACCTAATCTGACATCAAATGCTGGAGTTATAGGCGTCTTCGTTGGATCACAGGATTTGGATAGATTAACAATACTTATTGTAAAATGACAATCAAACTGTTCGAACGTGCTTTTGGCATATCGAACGGTCTCTAAATTTGGCAATGTTGGCGCTAGTTCGAAGCTTGACAAGTTACCAATGTAATGAGCTGAAATACACTAAATTCGACCTCTGAAGAGAGTGTTATGAGGGTTCTTATTGGACAAGGTGATGAAGGAAAAATTCAGGGCCGATGACTACGATCCCCCTAATAGATGCCCAAATGGTCTCAGAATGCGACGATTCCAGTCAGAAATGAAAGAGAACTAAAGTACCTTTCAAATGACCAAATTTTGACCCAATCTGACATCAAACGATGGAGTT
Source organism: Magnolia kwangsiensis (assembly GCA_037074715.1). Lineage (NCBI taxonomy): Eukaryota > Viridiplantae > Streptophyta > Magnoliopsida > Magnoliales > Magnoliaceae > Magnolia > Magnolia kwangsiensis. Next base: position 74,920,571 of record CM073575.1, on the reverse strand, counting down.
ATATTCATCTCCCTTGGATCGTGCAATTTGGAAAGATTCACTCTCTATATTGTAAAATGACTATTGAAGAGTTCCAACGTGCTTCTGGCATTTCAAATGGTCCCTAAATTAGGCAATTCTGGTGTGACTTGGAAGCTTGACAAGTTACATTGCAATGAGCTAAAATAGTTTAAATTCGACCTTTGAAGAGAGAGTTATGAGGGTTACTATTAGACAAGAATATGATGGAAAAATTCAGGACCGATGACCCCGATCACACTTACGGATGCCCAAATGGTCTCAGAATATGATGATTTCAGTTATAAATGAAAGAGCACTAAAGTACCTTCCAAATGATGAAAAATCGACCCAATCCGACATCAAATGATGGAGTTATAGACATCTCCATTGGATCACGCGATTTGAAAAGTTTAACACTCCATATTGTAAAATGACCATCGAAGAGTTCCAACGTGCTTTTGGCATATCGAACGGTCTTTGAATTAGGCAATTCTGGTGCGACTTGGAAGCTTGGCAAGTTATCATTGCAATGAGCTTGTTGAGGAGTAAAATTAAGAAAAGAATGGAAACAAATGAAGATCGAAAGACTGAGTTAGAAGAAAGGGCCATCAGCTCTTAAAGGACTTTGCGTAGGACCACGCAAAGTATATCCTTTGCGCAGGACCGCGCAAACGATATCATATGCGTGGAACCGCGTAATCGACCTCACACTGTGTTGATAAAGGGCAAGATAAATGCGGTTTGTTTTGTCCCACATTACTAAAGATGGGGTTTTCGCACGTGTGAGTGCCTATAAATCCCCGTTCCTTCCTTGATTGGGGGTTGGTTGTTTGAAGATTTGAGAGAACAAGTGAAGCAAGAAGAGAAGACCGAAGACTGAAGGTGAGAGCGGCTGTCCAAAGGACTTTGCGCCGGACCGCGCAAAGTATATCCTTTGCGTGGTCCTTGCAAACTGGCTGCTCTGCAGTCCATGAAGCTTAGGAGTCGATATGCTGTCGAAATAATCCGCTGCTCAAGTCCTTTTGTTTCAAGTCCTTCTGTTCAAACACAAAGGGGAATAATCCGCTGAAGCGCACATTCCTCCTAAAGTCTTAGGAGATGATTGAAATAGCGCCAGAATGCTGTCGAAATCTTTATTTCTCTAAAGAAGGATTGATTCAATCTACAAATTCCTCCTAAGTCCTTGGAGAAGATTGAAATTCAGGCTGACATGCTGCCGAATTTACTGTTTGAACCTAATGTTTTAACATTTATACATGTTTAAATGAATGTATCTTAGAATCAAGGGAGATTAGAGGATGTAAATGAACTTGGAATTAATTAAATGTGATGATCGTCTTTGCACTATTCCTCTGTTATGTCTAACTAAGATAATCCCCCGAGAATTGAAACACATTTGTTTTCTTGTAAACCAAAATAAAAATAAGAAAAGAATGGAAACAAATGAAGATCGAAAGACTAAAGGACTTTGCGCAGGACAGCGCAAAGTATATCCTTTGCGCGGGACCCCGTAAATGATATCATATGCGCGGAACCACGCAATCGACCTCACACTGCGTTGATAAAGGGCAAGATAAATGCGGTTTGTTTTGTCCCACATTGCTAAAGATGGGGTTTTCACACGTTTGAGTGCCTATAAATACCCCGTTCCTTCCTTGATTAGGGGTTGGTTGTTCAAAGATTTCAGAGAACAAGTGAAGCAAGAAGAGAAGACCGAAGATTGAAGGTGAGAGCAGCTGTCCAAAGGACATTGCGCCGGACCGCGCAAAGTATATCTTTTGCACGGGTCCGCACAAACTGGCTACTCTACAGTCCATGAAGCATAGGAGTCGACATGCTGCCGGAATAATCCACTGCTCAAGTCCTTCTGTTTCAAGTCCTTCTGTTCAAACACAAAGGGGAATAGTCTGCTGAAGCGCACATTCCTCCTAAAGTCTTAGGAGATGATTGAAATAGCGCCAGAATGCTTTCGAAATCTTTATTTCTCTAAAGAAGAATTGATTCAATCTGTAAATTCCTCCTAAGTCCTTGGAGAAGATTGAAATTCAGGGTGACATGCTGCCGAATTTACTGTTTAAACTTAATGTTTTAACGTTTATACATATTTAAATGAATGTATCTTAGAATTAAGGGAGATTAGAGTATGTAAATGAACTTGGAATTAATAAAATGTGATGATCGTCTTTGCACTATTCCTCTGTTATGTCTAACTAAGATAATCCCACGAGAATTGAAACGCATTTGTTTTCTTGTTAAAATAAAATAAAAATAAGAAAAGAATGGAAACAAATGAAGATCGAAAGACTGAGTTAGAAGAAAGGGCCATCAGCTAGTAAAGGACTTTGCGCAGGACCTCACACTACGTTGATAAAGGGCAAGATAAATGCGGTTTATTTTGTCCCACATCGCTAAAGACGGGGTTTTCGCATGTGTGAGTGCCTATAAATACCCCGTTCCTTCCTTGATTAGGGGTTGGTTGTTCGAAGATTTCAGAGAATAAGTGAAGCAAGAAGAGAAGACCGAAGACTGAAGGTGAGAGCGGCTGTCCAAAGGACTTTGCGCCAGACCACGCAAAGTATATCCTTTGCGCGGGTCCACGCAAAGTGGCTGCTCTGCAGTCCATGAAGCTTAGGAGTCGACATGCTGCCGGAATAATCCGCTGCTCAAGTCCTTCTGTTCAAACACAAAGGGGAATAATCCACTGAAGCGCACATTCCTCCTAAAGTCTTAGGAGATGATTGAAATAGCGCCAGAATGCTGTCGAAATCTTTATTTCTCTAAAGAAGGATTGATTCAATCTGTAAATTCCTCCTAAGTCCTTGGAGAAGATTAAAATTCAGGCTGATATGCTGCCGAATTTACTGTTTGAACCTAATGTTTTAACGTTTATACATATTTAAATGAATGTATCTTAGAATCAAGGGAGATTAGAGGATGTAAATGAACTTGGAATTAATAAAATGTTATGATCGTCTTTGCACTATTCCTCTGTTATGTCTAACTAAGATAATCCCCCGAGAATTGAAACGCATTTGTTTTCTTGTTAAAATAAAATGGCGACTCTGCTGGGGACCCTCTCTATTATCTTACTTAACATTAACATTTGGAAAAAGTGTAAACGTGATTGTCACCTTTTGGCGTCTTCCGAACGCCAAAATGGCGACTCTCAGTGGGAACATCCTCCCTTCATCTCTAAGAGTGTTCATATTAACCCTTCATATACTAACTTCATGTGTGTTTCATTATCGAAGGTACCTGAGTTCGACTGCAGCATACAACTGATGGCTAGCTTTACGAGAAAAGTGAATTTTCACTTCACCCCCACGGGATTCATAGTGGAATACGTGCCAACTGGCACCCCAAAGCGTAGGAGTCTGTGCCCCACTGGCAAGTGTTTCGACAAAGAAACAAATACATTTTGATTTGGGAGAATTGTCTTATTCAAACATAACAGAGAGAGAGTACTATGAACATTCATCACATTCTATTAATACTGAGTTTGTTTACATCCTCTTTACATCCCTTGATTCTAAGATAAATCATTTAGAAGTAAAGGATTTATGCTTTATGCATCAAGAGTTTATTTCGACAGCCTTCCGGTGCCTGATTTGATCATCTCCTAGGACTTAGGAGGAATGTCGATTCAATCGACAGACCTTCAATGAAATAGAGATTTCGACAGCATAACAACGCCTGTTTCAACCATCCTCTAGGACTTAGGAGGAATGTCGATTAAATCGACTGATCTTTCTCCTTAGAACCCATGAAGAGGAGAAAACCCGGAGAAAGGAAGCCTGGGCCACAGACTTCGACAGCACAACGGCTCTTGGGCTTTACAGACTGCAGGGCAGTCTGGTTGCACGAATACGCGCAACCGATATCGGTTGTACGGTCCTGCGCAACTCCCAGGAGACTTCGCTCCTACCTTCTGTGTTCCGCTCCGCTTTGCTGCTCTTGAAAATCTTCAAATTCCCCTTAATGAAGGAGGGGAGGGGGTATTTATAGACCCTCGCACGTGTGAAAATCTTGATCTTAGCAATGTGGGAATATTTTTAGTGCTTTGGATCATTTTGAACGAAGCCCTTTTGTGAAGTTCATTCTGAGGTACGTGCAACTGATACTTTCATTGCGCGGTCTCGAGCAGAAGAGATTGATTGCACGGACCCACACAACGTATAATGGCTATGCAGTTCTACGCAACTGCCATGAAAATTATCTCCCTTTTCTTCTTTCTGAAAGTTCTTCTCTTCTTCTTCTTCTTCTTTTACCTTTACTTGCTTGATTCCTTTCACCATTTTTATGCCTCAACAGATTGCCCCCTTGATCCTTTATTTGTTTTTTCGGATTAACAAGTAAAGGATCAAATATCCTATTTGGTTTGCGCGGACCCACGCAACTGGCTGCGCATATACTCGGTCACAGTAACCTATAAATACCACACCCTTCATCACTTTCTGCAGTCTCTGCTTTCTCTGGCGAATTTTTCTCTCTTGGCGATTTTCTGGGCAACGGACATTGTCTGCATGGAACCGTGCAACGAATCTTTCGTTCGTGTAATTTTTCTAAGTGCCGCAACACGACGCGCAACTTCTTTTGATTGCGCGGACCCGCGTAACCAAGACTTTACCATTTTCTGTACCTTTTCCTCAACGACCTTCCTTAGGTCTTCAACCCCCCTCGCTTTATGGCTCGCATCAAGAGGACCCTCCATCCTGTAGACCCTCAAGTGGAGCATCCTTCTCATTCCGACGCTCCTGATACTTCTCATCGCCCATCTCCTTCCGCTGACCAACCACCGACCAAACGTGCCAAAACCACCACTCAGACCCGAGTCATACTTCAAAGAGCCAGTACTCCCAACCTATGATTTCACCGGTCGCATCGAAGCACTTTCCTCACCCATTCATCGTGCTATAATCATGGGAAATGTAGAACGGCCTCCCGAGCACGGTTGTGAATACGATTGGGAAGAATGGTTGAAGACAACCGCCCACATTCGCACGCATAGTAGGTCTCCCACTTACAGGAAGATTTTATGACGAGTTCATACCGACAAATGCAGAATTGGCATTTATATCCTCTCCCGATCGCAGACCTTCCATCTCAGAAACCACCATCGAACTTTTCAGAGAGATGGGAAAATTTTTGAATATTCACAAACTATCTTCTCAGCAATGGCTGGCCCATTTTTCTAGAATACTCAGGTATCCCATACCCAGAGACTAGTGTGTATTCCTCTTCACCACATATTCCTACATATTAATTCCTTTCTTATTCTGCAGATTTCGCGATGGTCGTTGTAAGGAAATGATGACCCTTCGTGACAACATGAAGGAACGACCAGCTTATAGCTCATTTGGGGAACTGGCAGCCTTCCTTGCTTACTGGTTGAGCATAGTTGTTCTTCCTAGTTCTAAGTGGGTGGATGCTATTCGCCCCACTACTTTTGTGGTCGCCGGAGCTCTGGCAGAAGGTCAGAAGCATTCTATTGCACCCCCTGTGCTATGCTCCATTTATCGGGCTTTTGGAGAGATCTCTACACATGTCAAAAATCCCACCCTGGGATCTTCATCAGCGTATACCGCGTGGCATTATTTCACCGGATGGCTAGGAGTCTATTTCCCCAGGACTTTTGAAGCACCGAAAAAATCTTACGTCAGTCCTTCTCATCTTCCTCTTTGGTTCTTTCAACAAAGGGCCATGGCCAGAAGATCGTACGAGTGGGAGATCAATAAGATTCAGGACTTTGATCAAGTGAACTTCCTCCCTTTCCGGCTTCATCACTATATTCAAGATACAGATATGGTAGATCAAGGGGCACTAACTGTAGCAGAAAGGGCCTTTTTTCTTTCCATTCGTTCTTGCAGTTTTCCACTCAGGGAAGGAACGAAATTCTGGAGAGAACCCTACTATTCGAGCCATTTTGCTCGTCAATTCGGTTATGACCAAGCCGTGCCAGAAGATTGTGGGCTGGTTACTAAGAGAATGCGCTGCTATGGAACAGGTCCCTTGAACTGGGCCATGATATGGAAACAACTATTAGGTGGACGTGTCAACTCTTCTTTCATCATCCCTAGCTGCGATCGGATAGTCCATACTTCTTACAGCTGGATGAGGTGGTGGGACCACCAATCATTTCTGATCAACAAACGCCTATTGGTGGACTCTCTTCTCTTTCTCCATCCACCTCGGCTTAGGGGCAGAAAAATTGATAACGGAATCGGCTTCATTCCAGAGAAAAGTCGCGCTCCTCATCATGGTGAAATTTACAAGAAGATTTCGACGGAAGAGCCAATCCGTGAGAGAAAACCAATTAACACTTTAGACGGTTGGTTTGCCCATGGAGTCCTGGCGAAATTTGAACATATTCCCCACGACCTTGGTGGCTGAGCTCCAGAAGATGTTGCAGGAGCATCCTCTCCTATTCTTGAAGAAACTGCTACAGCTGAAGAAAATACAGTTCAAGACAAACCTGCCCCTTCTCCACAAACTCTTCCCCCTAGCTCATCGTCCCCGATGACTAGATCACGAGTACGTTAGCAAACGTTGTCACCCACTCCTCAAGAAGAAGCAAGACAGGTCTCTTCATCTCCCTCGATTCCAGATGGCAGGAAATCTCCAAGGGAAAGCAACCAGCCTATTTCCTATAAAGGGAAACAAGTCGCAGTTGCAGAAGTGGATGAGGAAGATCTGGCAAGTGAAAGTTCATCTTCTAGAGAAGATTCATCTTCTACATCAGGAAATTCCACTCCCCCAGGGTCTGACAATGATGATGATGGAAATAATGGAGTTCAAGACGATGATTACGAAGAAGGGGAGGTCAATATAGATGATGAGGAAGATATGGCCACCGAAAATGTAGCAGAAGAACATCTCCCCATAGCCCCTGAAACTTCCCCTGCCACTTCCATTCCTAGTAAGCCACATGCAGTAACCGAAGAGGATGAAGAACTCTTGGACTACGGATAATATGCATATTCACCTGGTAAGGGAGCCCGAATTCTTTAAACATTTACGTGCTTGTCAAGTGATCATTATTTTAATACCACTGTCATTCTCTCTTTTTTTTTTAGGTACTCATGTGGCTTGCGTTGAAACAAGCGCTGCCCCCTCTGCAGAACTTCATCCAGCTACACCCATGATCTCCTCACAGGTTTCTTTGGCCCCTCTGGTGGCGCCGAAGAGCATGGCCCATGAAATTATATTTCCTGTCGAGGCTACTGACCTACCAACTCCTACTACCAGAGATTCCAGCACAGAAGTGAGAGCGCCCTCTCTTGCTGATATGTTACTTCTGCAGCCCCAAAAGTTTCCTTTCTTGCTGGTCATACTTCTATAGTAGGTATATATATATATTAATTTGAAGAGCTGTGAATTCTTCATTTTGTATTTCTCACTTCAGCTTGGTCTCTTACTTATTTTGTAGGAATTCTCCCCTGTAGTGGGGCGGCCAGTTCCGAATCTGTGGCCACTTTCTCTGAGTTACCATTTCTTTCGAAGATTCCCACTCACAAAATGCTTTTGATGAAAAACTCTTTGTCAACAGTAATTCATATCTTCAAAGATGGCGATGATTAATATTTCTGTTTTATGTAGTTCCCTCCTTAGATTTTGTGATTTAATAGCTTCTCTAACATCAGCGGAGACTATTATAATTGCTCCAGAAGTCCTTGAATAGGAGAAGCGGTTAACTTTGTTTAAGGAGAGGGCTTCACTCATTGCTTCCACGATATCTGAATTAGATCAGGAACAATTATTGTTGCAAGAACACTTGAAGACCCTTACTAGTGACAAAGAGCTTATTCAAGATCGTATAACAGCTTTAAGAGAAGAGATTTTGCAGATGGAACTACAAGGTCATGAGAAGGAGCTCTCTATACAAGAGGTTAAGGAGAAACTCGAGGTCATTATTCGGTCTGCTGATACTGAGAAGTTGAAATTACTCAAGAGCAACGAAAAGATCACATCTCTAGAAGACAAATTAGCTGGCCTTCCTGATCAGACAAAGATTATTCTTGAAGAAAAATCAAAGCATGACGCAGCTCAGCTTCAATTAAAAGAAGACTTGCGGCAGTTTATGAATGTAATAGGCATCACTGAGGAATTATAAACATGTAATCTTTCCCTCTCTTTTTCATGTTTGAATGTATGTTCTCTTTTGGTTTTCATCAGTAAATTTAACTTTTCATGCACTTCTATATCATGCATTGTTTCAGGCATACCATCTTTGTCATGATTTTAACATGAATTTGTTGCATTTTGAACATGACACATAGTTTATCATGACATTCTATGAAACTAATCATAAAACAACAATATTTTATGCTTTGTTAGTATGGAGTTTCCTATATGACCTCATCCGTTTACATTTTATTGGCGGCGCTGAGTTTCAATTCAGTTAGTTGCACACAGTTTAAGCTTATGAGTAGTAGAGTGGAGTTACTTCGGGTCTTACGTGATGGTCTCTGTAACTCTCTAGAGTTCGTGGGACTTCTCACTGCCTAGGGAGTTCACAAATCGTGATCCATCAGAGGGGCCCAGTGAAGCTACCGGGGCCGTGAACTCGGTTAGATTTACAGCACAGGGTTGGCCATGGTAACTCTCTAGAGTTTGCAGGGCTCACAAGGCTACCTTTGGGGGTACCAAATCCATTTTTGCCGATCCATCAATAAGTAGGTTTAAGCCCTTCCTCATGAGTACGTACCAGAATTGAACCACAAATCTGGGGGGGTCTTATGCATGGTTGGCTTGTCATGCGCGCACTGCGGCCCTCATTTTCTTCGCCTGCAAAGTCGAGCCCATTCACGCGAGGGCTTGTCCTCCGTTTCCCATGACGCTGCCGGAAAGCTATACAGACGGCATGGGTGTTACGCTTGACTGGTCATTTGGGGACTTTTAGCACTTTGGCTTTGAGTCGACTTTTTGGCCCTTTGCTTTTGATCTTTCGGCTGACTTTTGGCTCTTGGCCTTTCGTCTTTGAAGACTTTGAGCTCTTTCGGCCTTTAGTCATTTAAAGATTTTGAGCTTTTGGCTTTTAGTCAACTTTTGGCCTTTTGCTTTTGGTCATTGACTCCGTCAGCTGCCCGCATGGGTATGCGTATGATGGCCTTCATGGGGTTTTTAGGGCCACTGGCTTCTCGCCACTGTACGAATGGCGATCTTCATAAGTCTTACGCGTAGCTGGTCCCTTTTGAGCTTTGGTCCTTTTAGGAATTTGGCTTTTCTTTCTTTTTCTTTTTCGGGACTTGACTAGGCTACCTTTTTATGATGAGTAGCCATTGCTATTGCCAATTCATATGTACAGTTAACTGTATGATTCATTCTACTGTGATCATATGGTTGACATTTCACCGCTGCTGACAATGTCACAAAGACTTTTGTATTATGTTTATGTCAATTTTTATATCAGCTTAGCGATGATGGAAACCTTGATGAGCGATTGATCGGCAATAGCGATAGCTGTTCTATTTTTCTTTTTTTTTTAATGATTATTGATACCTGATAATTCGATTTCGATGGAGATTTTCTGTCGGCAATTAGCGTCAATGCTTGATAGTGATCATCGACACCTTCTATGTCGCTGCTTGCTTGATAGCGATCATCGGTACTTTCTTCTTCTCTCTTTTTTCTTTCTTCTCTCTTCGTTTTTTTTTAAATGCCAATGTTTGCTTGATAGCGATCGTTTAATCGCTTGATCTTCTAATTGCTCGATAGCGATAGTTACTAATTTTGGCGATTAGATTTTCATTTGGCTTTGCTTTTGGCAATTGTCCTTGGTATTTCGCGTTTGGCGATGACTTGTTGTGCTTGAAAGCCTGTCTTTCAATCAAATATACAAAAGAAATGCATTCTATGGTGAGAAATATATTTCACAGCTTTTACTCACCTATCTCAATTGATTATAGGTCTTAAGCGTAGCTGGACGTATAGTAGCTAGGCTGCCTTAATTGATATTTTGTCATTGTTGAACGGTGAATCCATAGCTGATATTTCGCCAGCTGCTAATATATTTTGAGAATCAATAATTGATATTTCGCCGTTGCCGATATATTCTGAGAATATCCATGTTGTATTTGAAATAGTTTATCAGCTTGGTGATGATAACAATTTTGATAAGATAAGCTTGCGCGAGCCATTGATGATGACAGTGATAGTTGCTTATCTTGGCGACGACAATTGGCACTTTCTTATTCTGACAACAATCATCGACGCTTTTATTCAGCGATTGTCATTGACACTTTGTATTTGGCGATCGTCATTGACGCTTTGTATTTGGTGATGATTTAGAAGCATCAAAATTGTAATCTATCTTCAAGGATAATGAATTTCGCATGCCTTTGTCTGCCCCCTTTTGCAATCTATCTTGATAATGTTCTGTATCAAAATCAGTATCACCTTCGGAAGTAGTTTCCTTTTTGCCAGCGCGAGTATAGGCCAATGTAGGCTTTCATTTACTTCCTTGAAGAAGTTTTCTTTCATTGAGCACGCTTTATCTCATTTAGCTTTGGATTTACTCCCTAGATATGATCGTGACCGTCAGTGGAGATACATTTTTTATTCTTGGAGATATGGAGGAAGCATATTTCTGTGGGAGGCTATAAGACTGTAATTGTATTCATTGACTAGCTTGCCCCCAACCCTTGAAATTTTCTATGCTTCTCCTAATTGACCCCAATGGGGACCTGAATTCCCTTCCCGTGATTTAGGCCGATGGGTTCTTCATAATCAAAGCCCATGTTTTTCATAATTTTCTTACTTGCCGGACTATACTTTTGAAGGTCTTGCGGCGTCAACCTACCATGGTATTCATTATTTTGAGCCACTTCTCTCGTTCTTACTGCTTCTGAAACGTAGAATTCGATTGGCTTAGAATATTTTTCATTGGCTTTAACTTGAAATCTTGTCGGAGCGGTCGAAAATGGCTTATTTCTTTCAGCATACGGTAGTGGCACCGTATAATTTGACTGTAAAATCTTCAACTGTTCAGATGATAGCAAAGTTAACGGCAGTTGTCTCGGTTGTCTTAAATGTTTCAACACAAAAAAGAACTTCTTGCTGATCTCTGCTGTTTTAGACGACACTGCTTTTTCTGCCATTTCTATGATTGCGCTCTCTTGATCATTCTTCAGGACGTCACTTTCATCCTTATCTATTTTTCTGGTGGCAAATTCTTTGTAATAACTTGCATATGCAAAGAATGACTCAGCTTCTGTATACGGTCTCGCATCGGCCATTACTTTATGTTGTACCCCGTCTTTACAGTATTTGAAACACTGATGGAGAGTGGAGGGTATGATATTGTACTGGTGTATCCATGGCCTTCCTAGGAGAAGGTTGTATGTCGTCACTGCATTTATGACATGACAAACAACGTCAGTAGTCAGTTTCCCTATTTCCAACGTCACCGTAATTTTTCCAAGTACGCGCTGCCCATCCTGATTAAAACCTTGTATCATCATCCCGCTGGGGCGTAATTCTGAGCGACAGTAGTTTAATTTGTTTAACATGGAGAGTGGTAAAAGATTTACTACAGACCCATTGTCTATCATAATCCTCTTGACTTTCTTCCCTCGAATATGGCCTTCTATCATTAGTGGCCTATTATGGACTTCCCCACAGATCATATCATCATCAGAAAAAGAAATGACTGGGAAGCAGTCCTCATGCTCATTGGGTTTTTCATGTTCTACCTCCGCCAGTAAGGTTTCCCTGATGTCATGATCAGATAGGGCCTGAATCAAACTTTGCTGGAATTCTTCTGATAGCTTCAGCACGTCATAAACGCTTAATCGGGCCGGTATTCCCTTTAGATGATTTACCACGTCATAATTTACTTTCATCATTTCATTATTTCCCTTCATCTTGCCGCTGTTATTTTCTTTTGCAATCGCTTCTCCTGTTTTCTATTTTATAGGGCTTACTATCTTCTTGCTCGACCGTAGTGTGAACACTGTAACCTTCTTTACAGTTTTACTACTTTCTGCGTTATTCGCTTCTTGGTCCTTTTCTCGGACTGTAAGTGTGTTCACGGTTGCCATGGAGCCTCTTTCTCTTTCTTTCCCCAATATTATCTCGCCTCTATTGATTAGTCGCTGTATTATACATTTCAGCGTATAGCATTTTTCTGTGGGGTGTCCCACTAGGCAATGATAACGACAGAAATTCTTTTCTCTTGTCCTTGTTATATCTTCTGGGCGCTTAGGCTCCGGCAGTACTATCGTGCCAGCTTTTAATAACTGATCCATCATAGGGGCGACATCTTCTTTTTCAAATGTGAATCCTTCATGAGAGTTCAGCATTCTAGGTCGCTTCCCGTCGTACCTATTTCTTGACCTATCACCCTCTTCGCGTCGGTCCGGCCTTCTTTCTCTCGAATCCTTTGTATCTTTTCCTTTTCTGTCGTGATCGACAGTGTTTACAGCTGATCTGCTGGATGCTCTCCTAGTCGTATCATGGTGAAATGCTGAGATTTTATGAGTCATCAGTTCCAATGCGTGGGCTTTGGTAGCCAAGTCACGAAAGGTCCTGATGTCCGCGCTAGTCAGTCCGAACGCAATCCCCATGCCCATAGAATTTAGACACATCTTAACCTGTTCTTTTTCCTCCTGTAGTTGTCTACACGAAGCCCCTAATGTTTTTCACCTGTCTATAAAGTTCTCTATCGGCTCTCCTTCTCTTTACCGAATAGAGGCCAGTTCCGTGATACTGATGTCACGTTCCGAGGAGAAGAAGTTCGACATGAAAACCTCCTACATTTGTTTCCATGTGCGTATCGATCCAGGTGCCAAACTAGAATACCATCGGAATGCTTTGTGCGTTAGCGACGAACCAAACAGCCGCAAGTAGTACTGTGGTATCGTGGAAAAATTTTCCATGCTAGTGATAAAGTGCATCAAATGCTCCTCCAGAGATCCTTCCCCATTGAACTTTTAAAAATTCGGATGCTTGAAATTGGCCGAAAAAGGGATATCTTCTACTTCCCTTGGATACGATGTTCGATATCTAAAGCGCCCAGTATTTTCGTATTCTCTTTCAGCTCTGACCGCCTCTTCGACCACTTGCCTCACCTCTTCCGGTGTCATAGTTCTTACTGCCGGAATGGACCCTAGTGACCCTGCCCCCTGTGGTGGAAGAATGTCGGGCTGATTTTCTTGCCCTTCCGTTGCATTCTGGGGGATTGCCATTGGGCTACATTGTGTGTGAGGGTTTCTAATGCTTCTCTAAGATTTCTGTATTCTTCCATCAATGCATTTTGTGCTTCTGCCATTGCGTTGAAACTATCCTCTGCAGTTACTCTATAATCCGGGTTTGTCCCAGCCATGAATACTGCGGCCTCTCCACTGTTTGTCGAAGCAGTAATCGGAGGAGAACAAGAGAATGCCGACGTGACAGGGCTTGCAGAAAAGGGAGGGGATATAGTTTCATCGGACTTTTTCGTACTCTCTGTGGCATCAGTCGACTGAGATGACGCCGATACTGGTGAATCGTTTCGGGATGGCGTTGGTGATCTAATTACCAATGCTTTTCCCTTTTGTTCCTTTGTTTGTTTAGTTATTGAGGCATTTAAAACTGAAAAGTCGTGTACCGTCAATTGAGGAACTGTTCGTACCGTCAATTAAGGAATTGTTTGCATTGTTTGCGCTGGGTAAATTGCCGGAGGAGCAAGTTTAGGATTTCTTTTGACTGTGCTTCATGTGATGGGTCCTCTGGTCTTTAATGAAGGCTGACTCATTCTATAATTCTTGAAGTCTTGTGTTCGTGCCTTACAAGAGGTCACAAGAGTCCAGCTTGCATTGTCTTCTGATGACTGGGGCGAAGAGGAAATGACCCCAGTTGTTATTTGAGCACTGCTACTTTTACGCACGTAACTTGGTGCGTATTCTATCACGAACCCTGTGGGGATGAATCGGAAGTTCACTCTTCTTATGGGGATCGCCATGGATGTTGAGTCGTAATCGAATTTTGGAAACCTTCAATCATGGAACATGTTTATAGTAAGTGATTGAATGATTAAGGTGATTTATCTTAGAGATGAAGGGGAGGACTTCCCATTGAGAGTCGCCATTTTGGCATCCATAGGACGCCAAACTATGACGAATGTTCATAACAACCTTACTGTTAACACTTTGAATAAGACAGACAGTCCCCAGCAAAGTCACCATTTTGTTTCGACAAAGAAACAAATGCATTTTGATTTGGGAGAATATCTTATTCAAACATAACAGAGAGAGAGTACTATGAACATTCATCACATTCTATTAATACTGAGTTCATTTACATCCTCTTTACATCCCTTGATTCTAAGATAAATCGTTTAGAAGTAAAGGATTTGTGCTTTAGGCATCAAGAGTTTATTTTGACAGTTTTCCGGCGCCTGATTTAATCATCTCTTAGGACTTAGGAGGAATGCCGATTTGATCGAAGGGTCATTTTGACAGCCTTCAGGTGACTGATTTGATCATCTCCTAGGACTTAGGAGGAATGCCGATTCGATCGACGGGCCTTCAATGAAATAGAGATTTCGGCAGCATAACAGCGCCTGTTTCAACCATCCTCTGGGACTTAGGAGGAATGTCGATTAAATTGATTGATCTTTCTCCTTAGAACCCATGAAGAGGAGAAAACTCGGAGAAAGGAAGACTGGGCCACGGACTTCGGCAGCACAACGGCTCTTGGGCTTTACAGACTGCAGGGCAGTCTGGTTGCACGGATACAAGCAACCGATATTGATTACGCGGTCCTGCGCAACTCCCATGAGACTTCGTTCCTACCTTCTCTCTTCCGCTCCGCTTTGCTCCTCTTGAAAATCTTCAAATTTTCCTTAATGAAGAAGGGGAGGGGGTATTTATAGACCCTCGCACGTGTGAAAATCCTGATCTTAGCGATGTGGGACTATTTTTAGTGCTTTGGATCATTTTGAACGAAGCCTTTTTGTGAAGTTCATTCCAAGGTACGCGCAACTGATACTTTCATTACGCGGTCTCACGCATAAGAGATTGATTACGTGGACCCGCGCAACGTATACTGGCTGCGCGGTTCTGTGCAACTGCCATGAAAATTATCTCCCTTTTCTTCTTTCCGAAAGTTCTTCTCTTCTTCCTCTTCTTTTTTTTACCTTTACTTGCTTGATTCCTTTCACCATTTTTATACCTCAACAACAAGGATATAGTGACTTGAATGACAGCTGGAGTCATATTCGCCTCACCTCAACTGCAGGAAAGTGACGGGGACTGAACCATGGTCCTGTCACGCAAGATAAAGACAAGGAACATGAAGAACCATAACGCGAACCCATCTTTGCCCAAGACTAGAGGACCAATAACGCGCAGTACAGTCAGGAAGAACCCTGAACTCGCACCTCCTGCAATATACCCTGGGCAGACAGGCCCACAGTTTTCATTGCGTGATTTTTCAGCCCTGGTCGCTCCCAGGAACAAGTGGACAAAAGAGCAGAAAGGCAAGGCGCCGTTAATAAGTTCACCAATGCCCGGGTCAACCGAGGTAAGTTTGTCGAAGACTGTGTCACCCCAATCAATTAACAACATAGAAAGCACACAAAAGTCGAATGAGACTCCGATCTTTCCCCTCTTTATAAGCCCCGCTGCATCGACATACTCTCATTTTACCCCAACAACAGCTTCAGCAAGCAGTAAAGAAGCTACGGTGCACATGGCTGAGACGAATCGAGAGAACATGCCAACGATAGAAGATCATGTCAACCAGATGGCAGAAGCACAAAGAGCGTTAATGGAGGAGTGCCGAAACCTCAGGGAAGCTTTAGCTACTTTGGCGCATAATGTAGCCGAAATAGCGCCCCCACCAATGATGGGGGCAACAAATGGGCAAGGAAGCCAACAGGAGGATCCTCGTCCACAAGGAATCGAATCGCGAGAATCTATTCCAGTAGCAAGAGCCATAACACAGGATGACATAAGGCAAGTCATTGAATAAACTGTGAGAACAGAAGGGAGCGGGAAAATACTGGCCGTTTCAGATACCGAACGCCGTATCCGAGAGAAGTGGAAGATGTTCCGTTTCTGGCCAATTTCAAGCATCCAGATTTTCAGAAATTTAATGGGGAAGGATCACCGGAAGAACATCTGATGCACTTCATTACCAGTATGGGGAATTTTTCCACAGTGCCACAATACTGCCTAAGACTGTTCGGGTCCTCACTAACCCATAAATCATTTCGGTGGTATTCCAGCCTGACTCCTGGGTCGATGCGGACTTGGGAACAAATGCAAGATGCTTTTTTGTCAAATTTCTTCTCATCGGAACGCGATGTCAACATTACGGAGTTGGCCTCTATACGACAACGAGAAGGAGATCCAGTGGAAAAGTTCATCGACAGATGGAAAACACTGGGAACTTCATGTAGACAGTTGCCAGAGGAATCAGAACAGGTAAAGATGTGTTTGAATTCCATGAAAACAGGAATCGCGTTCAGACTCACCAGTGCCGATATCCAAACATTTCGTGACCTGGCCACCAAAGCTCACGCGTTGGAATTAATGACGCGCAAAATGCCAGCTTTTCATCATGAGACTGTTAGAAGGAATTCCAGCTGGACGGCTGTGAATACCGTCGATCGTGATAAGAAAGACAAGGATACGAAGGGCTCAAAAGACAGGAGGCTAGGAAAAAAAGAAAGATGGAATCAGTCAAAGTATAAGTATGATAGGAAAAGGTTCAGGATGCTCGACTCTCATGAAGGGTTCGACTTCGACAAGGAAGATGTGGTTCCTATGATGAAAGAATTGCTAAAAGCCGACACCATAGAATTGCCAGAAACCAAATGCTCGGAAGATGTGACAAAAATGAAGGAAAGAGATTTTTGTCGATATCATCGCCTGGTAGGACACCCGACGGAGAATTGCTATACGCTGAAATGTATCAGACAGCAGATGATAGAGAAGGGTGAAATAATAACCGGTGAAGGAAAGAAGAGGAATACAAGAGCAACAGTAAACATGTTCACAGCCCGAGAAAAAGCTCGAGAGATGGGGAGGAGAGAAAGTTAAAAGTCGATAAAGAATACGGTAATGCTTACATTGCGCTCAGGGAGGAAGATGACAAGTCCCAATAAGCAAAAAATGGAGATTGCAAGGAAAGAAATCGTTGGTAAATAGAATAATGACAATGGAAAAGAGGATGGGGGCAAAGCGGTGAAAGGCTTACGACATAGTCAGCCATTTAAAAGGGATACCGGCACGTTTAAGCATCTATGATGCACTCAAGCTATCAAAAGAGTTCCGACAGAGTTTAATACAGGCATTATCTGATCGCAATGTTAGAGAAACTCTGCTGATAGAAATGAAGCAAGAAAGGCGCAATGAACAAGCAGATTGTCTGCCAGTCATTTCATTCTCCGATGATGATTTGATTAGCGAGACGGAACATAATAGGCCCCTTATGATAGAAGGTCATGTCCGTAGGACAAGGGTAAAAAGGATCATGATAGATAATGGGTCTACAGTAAACCTTTTACCGCTTTTAATGGTGGGAAAATTGGGCTACCGCCGTTCTGATCTGTGCCCCAGTGGAATGATGATACAGGGCTTCAATCAAGATGGGCAGCGTGCACTGGGTAAAATTACGGTGACGCTGGAAGTGGGAGAATTAAGTACTGATGTCGTCTGTCATGTTATAAATGCAGTAACGACGTACAATCTCCTTCTGGGAAGACTATGGATACATCAATACAGTATCATACCCTCTACTTTACATCAATGCTTCAAGTATTGCAAGGATGGAGTACAATGTAAGGTGATGGCTGATGCAAGACCATATACGGAAGCCGAGTCTTTCTTTGCAGATGCCAGTTATTACAAAGGGTTCTCTGAGGAGGTGAGACATAGTAATGGAAACAAAGTCTCAAAAGACGCTCAAATAGATAAGGCTCGAGAAGAAAGGGTAGAATCTTCTGAGACGGCGGAAGTAAAGAAGAAGTTCTATTTCGTACCAAAGCACCTAAGACAACCTGGGAAGCTACCATTAACACTATTATTGCTAGAGCAGTTAAGAATTCTATAATCTATTTATACAATGCCATTACCCAATGCTGAAAGGTGTAGGCCATTTTTAGCTACCCCAGGAAGATTTCAAGTCAAGGCTAATACTAAGCATCCCGAGCCGATAGAGTTCAGGACTGCAGTAAAGACGAAAGTAAGAAAGGATAGTGCGAGCAATATATATCGCAGTAAGCTGACATCGCAAAATTTGAAAAAGTACAGTTCAGTAAGCAAGAAGATCATGAGAAACATGGGTTTTGATTGTAGCAAACCCACCAGACTGAATCATGGGAAGGGAATTCAAATCCCTCTTGGGGTTGAGCAGGAAAAGCGAAGAAAATTTCAAGGATTAGGAGCAGAAGCATCAATAAATATGATTACAGTTGTGCAGGTAGCGGGAGAAGATCCTGAGGCAGTTAGGTATCCTGAGACAGCGCCGAAGCAGATGGAAGATGGGGGACAGCCGACGATAGACAGCCTGAAGGAAATAAATTTAGGTATAGAAACAGAGCCCCGGAATACATTTCTCAGTATCACTATCTCTAAACAAGAATCTGAGAAATATTTCCAACTGCTCCAGAAAAATAAGGAATCTTTGCTTGGACGTATGCAGAAATGCCAGGTTTGGAACCTTCCGTAGCAATGCACCGATTAAATATATCCAAAGAGAAAAGGCCGGTTAAACAGGCACAAAGGCAGTTTCATCCAGACTTAATTCCATTAATTGAAGAAGAAGTCAGCAAGCTGATCAAAGTCGGGTTCGTTCGAGAAGTCAAGTATCCCAAGTGGATATCGAATATTATCCCGGTGAAAAAGAAGAATGGGTAAATCAGAGTGTGCATTGACTTCAGGGACCTGAATGAGGCCTGTCTGAAGGATGATTTTCCTCTTTCAATAACAGAGTTGTTGATTGATAGTACAACTCAATATGCTGTCATGTCTTTCATGGATGGCTATGCAGGGTACAACCAGATTAGAATGGCACCCGAAGATAAGGAAGCAACAACATTCAGAACGTCGTTAAGGATTTATTGCTATAAGGTCATGCCGTTCGGTCTCAAAAATGCCGGGGCGACATACCAAAGAGCAATGCAAAACATATTCCAAGACATGATGCATAAACATGTCGAGTGTTACGTCGATGACTTGGTGGTTAGATCAGGAGATCATCAGGAGCATCGCGAACACTTAGAATCGGTTTTCTGTCGATTACGAAGGAAACAATTAAAGATGAATCCAGCCAAATGTGCATTTGGAGTGTCTTCGAAAAAATTCCTTGGTTTCATTGTACGGCACAGGGGTATCGAAATCGATCCAGAGAAAGTCAAAGCTATTCAAAATATGCCCCTACCGACAACCTTAAAGGAATTGAAAAGTTTGCAAGGAAAGCTGGCGTACATTCTTCGTTTTATTTCAAATCTGGCAGGAAGATGCCAACCGTTCTCACATCTGATGAAAAAGGACGTAGACGTCGTATGGGATCAAGCTCGCCAGAATGCATTCGACTCAATAAAGAGATTATTGAAGCAACCGCCGGTGTTAACGGCCCCGATAAAAGGAAAACCACTTATTTTATACATATCTGCAGCTAAAAATTCCTTAGGTGCTTTGCTGGCTCAAGTAAATGAGGCTGGGAAGGAAGTCCCTCTTTATTACTTAAGTCAAACATTGATGGGAGCCGAATGCAATTATTCTCCAATTGAGAAAGAATGTCTGGCGTTAATATTTGCAGTTCAAAAGTTGAGGCATTATTGTCTCTCTCATGACATAACTCTAATCTCAAGAGCGGACCCGATCAAGTTTTTAATGGCAAGGCCAATGCTGTCAGGAAGACTGGCTAAATGGATGTTGTTGCTTTAAGAATACACCATTATTTATAAACCGGCCAAAGCAGTGAAAGGACAAGCAGTGGCTGATTTCCTTGCAGCACACCCTGGGGCAGATTGTGAAGCTATCACTGATGACTTTCCAGATGAGCACATTATGCTAGCAGAAGCACAAAGCCCGTGCAATATGTACTTCGACGGCACTGCACGGGCATCAGGAGCGGGGGCAGGGGTGATATTCAGTACTCCTCAAGGTGACTTGTTACCATACTCCTTCACAATCGGTACCGCATGCACAAACAATGAGGCTGAGTATAAGGCCCTCATCATTGGGATGGAAATAGATCAGTAGATGAAAATAAGAATGCTACATATCTTTGGAGACTCTAAATTAATTATAAATCAATTAACAACCGAGTTCGAAGTAAGAAATCAAGAACTCTTGCCCTATTATAAAAAGGTGCAGCAATTATTAGAATGGTTCTGCCATGTAGAAATTAAGCATATACCGTGGTCTGAAAATATAAAAGCGGATGCTTTGGCTAGCTTGGCAGCCGCCCTGTCCTGCCCTAACAGGAGTCCTCTTCAAGTAACTATAGAAGAAAGAAGATTCTTACCATCTCCAGAGATCATAGAAGAAACAGTTGAAACGCTTCCTGTATCATGCCTGGAAATAACAACAGATGATTGGCGTCAACCTTTTATTGATTACCTCAGATTTGATATCCTACCAGAGGATTAGGCAACGAAGCAGCAATCAAATTGCGGTCGGTTAGATTCATCATATGCAGCGAAGTATTATATAAAAAATCTTACAATGGAATGTTGTTGTGCTGTTTAGATGAGCAAGAAGTAAGGCAAGTATTGCGGGAAGCACACTCTAGTGAATGTGGGGCACATCAGGTGGGTCAAAATTTATTCCACAGAATACATTGGATGGGTTATTATTGGCCCACCATGTTCAAAGATGCTATAAATTATACAAAGCAATGCCACGAATGTCAGATTCATGGGGACGTTATACATGTTCCGTCAGAAGACTTGCACCAGTCTGTTGCCTCTTGGCCCTTCTTCGCTTGGGGACTTGATGTAATTGGTTATATAAACCCGCCTTCATCTAGAGGAAAGCAATATATTCTGGCAGCGACGGATTATTTCCCCAAATGGACTGAAGCAATCGCTTTATGCAACGTTAAAGAAAAGGACGTGGTCAATTTCATCCGGCATGCCATAATATACCGTCACGGTATTCCAAAGAAATTTTTTACTGATAATGGCACTCCCTTCAAAAATAGAGGCATGGAAAAGCTGTTCTAGAAATTCAGCATTCATCACTCGTTTTCAACACCTTACTATCCCTCGGCTAATGGGCTAGCAGAGGCGTTTAATAAAATAATCATCAAAATACTAAAGAAGACGGTCACTGGCAATAGGCGTGATTGGGATGAAAAGTTGCAAGAAGCGTTATGGGCATACAGGACTACTCGGTGCACGGCAACAGGGGCAACACCGTACTCATTAATCTATGGCGTGGAGGCAGTTATCCCAATCGAAATACAAGTAGCATCGCTCAGAGTGGCAGCACATCAGTCCATAACAGATGATGAAAATGCTAAAATAAGGCTAAAAGAGTTGGATCTGCTTGATGAAGAATGTCTGGTTGCCCAACAGTGATTGCAATCATATCAAGCCAGGATATAGGCTGCCTTTGATAAATAAGTTAAACACCACTCTTTCAAAAAAGGAGATATGGTGTTGATGTTGAAAAGACCTATAGTGGTCACCTGCCGAACAGGGGGCAAATTCGAGCCCAAATGGGACGGGCCGTATGTAATAAATGAAGTTTATTCCAATGGAGCATATAGAATCACTGATCAAGATGGGAAAGGTATCAGTATTACGACTAATATGCCCAAAAGGCTAAAAAGTAAATGGCTACTCAAGCGTAACTCCCATGCCGTCTGTATAGTTGCCTGATAGCGTCATGGGGAATGGAGGAAAATGCTCTCCCGTGAATCTTCTCGCTCTTACAGAAAAAGGAAATAAGGACCGCAGTGTGAACACCATGCCAACCATGCATAAGGCCCCCCAGATTTGTGGTTCGATTCCGGTACTTACTTATGAGGAAGGGCTTAAACCTACTCATCGATGGACTGGCAACCATGGATTTGGTACCCCAAAGGTAGCCTTGCGAGCTCTGTGAACTCTTAAGAGTTACCATGGCCAACCCTGTTCGCAAATTCAACCGAGTTCAGCACCCCGGTAGCTTCACTGGGCCCCTCTGATGGATCGAGGCCTGTGAACTCATTAGGCAATGAGAAGTCCAGTGAACTCTTGAGTGTTACGGATACCATCACATAAGACCAGCTCCACTACTCATGAGCTTAAACTGTGTGTATGCTCCAATACTCATGAGCTTAAACTGTGTGTGACTGACTAAATTGAAATATAGTACCGCCAACTTAAATACCCACATAGAAAATCCCGCACTAACATGCATAAAAGGTTAAAATTTGCTATCATAAATACAATCGCAACGACATGTGAGATGATAGTATGAATAAACAAATATGATTACGATGATATGAGATATGATAATGCTCCAGCAAAAAGGGGAATATTTCAAAATGCGGTCATAAATACATCTATTAAAAGTCAAATAAGTTACTTGTTCAAAAAACATATGAACGGAAAATACATGTTTAAAGTTCCTCTGGCATTCCCAATGCCTCCATATATCTTCGAAAATGTTCTTTTAATCGTGCTGGAGCTGCATCATGCTTCGATTTTTCTTCAAGAAAAATCTTTGCCTGGTCAGGAAGATCGACTAGCTTACTCTCTAAAGATGTAATCACTTCTCTACTTTGTAGCAGCATGGATTTTTCTGCATTAGCCGATTAAATATTAGCTCGCATCTTCTCCTCATTATCCTGGATGGATGATTCCTTCTTGTGGTTCTTCAACTCCAGCTGAGAGATTTCTTCTTTCAGACCAGTAATGCGATCATGAATAATCGCTCACTCATCAGTATAAACCTTTAATTGATCCTGAAGAATTAAGTATTCTTGCTCAAGCTTAGAAATGGAGGAAGTAATCAAAGAAGCTTGTTCTTGTGACGTAGCCAATCGCTGCCCATATTCCAAGATTTCGGGTGGAATTACAACATTTTCCATTGACGCCAAAGAAATTACTGAATCACGGAATCTGAGAAGAGAATCTTGCAAAGAAGATATATTGATTCTGGCCATTCTTGCAAAACTCTCCAAGATCTCAATAGCAAGATCCAAGTCCGACCATTGTTTAGGATCTTTAAAAATATGAATTATTACTGACAAAGAATTCCTCATCAGGAGCTGTTTCGACAAGAAAAAAAATGCATTTCATTTCGGGGGATTTATTCAATGATAACAAAGAATGAATGAGAGAACATTCATCACATTTATCTGAGTTCATTTACATCCTCTAATTCCCTTGATTCTAAAAATAAAGTACAATTAATATAATGTACTGAAGAGAATATAGCTCGATGAAAATTTCGACAGCATTCTGATGCTATTTCGGTCATCTCCTGGGTACTTAGGAGGAATTGATGATCTAATTGACGAATCTTTCATGAAATAGAGATTTCAGCAGTGTAACAGACTATAACAGCACTATAGTCTGGATTCAATCGACGGGTCATTTCGACAGCTTTCCGATGCCTGATTCGATCATCTCCTAGGACTTAGGAGTAATGCTGATTCGATCAACGGGTCATTTCGACAGCCTTCCGGCGCTTAATTTGATCTTCTCCTAGGACTTAGGAGGAATGCCGATCCGATCGATGGGCCTTCAATGAAATAGAGATTTCAGTAGCATAACAGCGCCTGTTTCAACCATCCTCTGGGACTTAGGAGGAATGTCGATTAAATCGACTGATCTTTCTCCTTAGAACCCATGAAGAGGAGAAAACCTGGAGAAAGGAATCCTGCGCCATGGACTTCAGCAGCACAATGGCTCTTGGACTTCACAGACTGCAGGGCAGTCCGGTTGCGCGGTCCTGCGCAACTCCCAGGAGACTTCGCTCCTACCTTCTGTCTTCCGCTCTGCTTTGCTCCTCTTGAAAATCTTCAATCCTCCTCAATGAAGGAGGGGAGGGGGTATTTATAGGCCCTCGAGCTCATGGAAATCCCGATCTTAGCGATGTGGGACTTTTCTTTCAACACTTTGGACCTTTTTGCAAAGGACGATTTTCGTAGCTTATTGCGAGCTCCTGCGCAACCGAAATATCAGTTGCGCGACCGTGCACAGGGAACATCAATTGCGCGACACCGCGCAATAGATATTATTTATGCAGAACAGCGCAAACTCCTTAAAAACTGGCTTGTTCTTCTTCTCTTTTCTTTTCCTTAAAAACCCGCGCAAGGGATATTTGTTGTGCGGTCCTGTGCAACCGACATCTATTGCGCGGTCCCGCGCAACCAATCTCAAAAGGCACTTCTCTTCTTTCTTTTATTCTTCTCTCTTGCACCTTGCTTTCCAATCTTCTTCTGCTTCAATCCCCTAAACTACCCTTGGAGCTGGATCTGTACCAAAATACCTAAACTACCCTTGGAGCATATCAACACCATGAGATTCCCTGACCACTGCAATGAGATATTTTTTTTGCCTCAACAGATGCCCCCTCGATCCTTCTTTGATTGATTCCTGAAATCAAATGGAGGATCGATCTTCCTCTACCTGAAGAACTTGAATGAACTGCAACTGAAGGATGACCGGATGATCTTGCTTGCATGGCAGACGGGATGATCATACTTGACCAGAAGATTGAATGATCACGTTCGAAAGGAAGACTTGAATGCTAGTATTCAAACGGAAGACTGGGTGATTGCTTTTGAATGAAAGGCTTTGTTGAGGCATAAAAATGGTGAAAGGAATCAAGCAAGTAAAGGTAAAAAAAGAAGAAGAGAAGAACTTTCGGAAAGAAGAAATGGGAGATAATTCTCATGGAAGTTGCGTAGAACTGTGTAGCCAGTATATGTTGCGCGGGTCTGCGCAATCAATCTCTGTTGCGCGAGACCGCACAATGAAAGTATCAGTTGCGCGGAACCTCAGAATGAACTGCACTAAAGGGCTTCGTTCAAAATGATTCAAAGCACTGAAAAATAGTCCCACATCTCTAAGATCAGGATTTTCACACGTGCGAGGGTCTATAAATACCCCCTCCCTTCCTTCATTGAGGAGGATTGAAGATTTTCAATAGAAGCAAAGCGGAGTGGAAGACAGAAGGTAGGAGCGAAGTCTCCTGGTATCGGTTGCTCGGGTTCGCGCAACCGGACTGCCCTGTAGTCTGTAAAGTCCAAGAGCTGTTGTGCTACTGAAGTCCGTGGCCCAGGCTTCCTTTCTCTGGGTTTTCTCCTCTTCATGGGTTCTAAGGAGAAAGATCAGTCGATTTAATCAACATTCCTCCTAAGTCCCAGAGGATAGTTGAAACAGACGCTGTTATGCTACTGAAATCTCTATTTCATTGAAGGTCCTTCGATCGGATCGGCATTCCTCCTAAGTCCTAGGAGAAGATCAAATCATGCGCCGGAGGGCTGTCGAAATGACCCATCGATCGGATCGGCATTCCTCCTAAGTCCTAGGAGAAGATCAAAACAGGCACCGGAGGGTTGTCGAAATGACCTGTCGATCGAATCGGCATTCCTCCTAAGTCCTAGGAGATGATCAAATCAGGCGCCGAAAGGCTGTCGAAATGAACTCTTGATGCTTAAAGCACAAATCCTTTACTTGTAAATGATTTATCTTAGAATCAAGGGATGTAAAGAGGATGTAAACGAACTCAGTATTAATAGAATGTGATGAATGTTCATAGTACTCTCTATCTGTTATGTTTGAATAAGACAATCTCCCCAAACCAAAATGCATTTGTTTCTTTGTCGAAACAAAATGGCGACTCTGCTGGGGACTTTTTGTCTTATTCAAAGTATTAACAGTAAGGTTGTTATGAACATTTATCATGGTTTTGCATCTCTCAGTGGGAAGTCCTCCCCTTCATCTCTAAGATAAATCACCCTAATCATTCAATTACTAACTATAAACATTTTTCGTGATTGAAGGTTTCTAAAATCCGATTACGACTCAACATCTATGGTGATTCCCGTAAGAAGAATGAACTTCCGATTCATCCCAACAGGGTTTGTGATAGATACGCACTAAGTCATGTGAGTAAAAGTAGCAGTGCTCAAGTAACAACTGGGGTCATTTTCGCTTCGACCCAGTCATCAGAAGACAATGGAGGCTGGACTGTTGTGACCTCTCGTAAGGCACGAACACAAGACTTCAAGAATTATGGAATGAGTCAGCCTTCATTAATGACCATAGGACCCATCACACGAAGCACAGTCGGAAGAAATCTTGAACTTGCTCCTTCGGCAATTTACCTAGCGCAAACAGTGCAAACAGTTCCTCAATTGACAGTACGCGACTTCCCAGTTTTAAATGCCTCAATAACTAAACGAACAAAGGAACAAAAGGGAAAAGCATTGGTAATTAGATCACCAACGCCATCCCGAAATGATTCACCAGTATCGGCGTTATCTCAGTCGACTGATGCCACAGAGAGTACAAAAAAGCCTGGTGAAACTATATCCCCTCCCCTTTCTGCAAGCCCTATCACATAGGCATTCTCTTGTTCTCCTCCGATTACTGCTTCGACGAATAGTGGAGAGGCTGCAGTATTCGTGGCTGGGACAAACCCGGATTATAGAGCAACTGTAGAGGATCATTTCAATGCAATGGCAGAAGCACAGAATGCATTGATGGAAGAATGCAGAAATCTTAGAGAAGCGTTGGCAACCCTCGCACACAATGTAGCCCGAATGGCAATCCCCCAGAATGCAACAGAAGGGCAAGAAAATCAGCCCGACATTCTTCCACCACAGGGGGCAGGGTCACTAAGGTCCATTCCGGCAGCAAGAACTGTGACACAGGAAGAGGTGAGGCAAGTGGTCGAAGAGGCGGTCAGAGCCGAAAGAGAACGCGAAAATACCGAGCGCTTTAGATATCGAACACCGTGTCCAAGGGAAGTAGAAGATATCCCTTTTTCGACCTATTTCAAGCATCCAGATTTTTAAAAGTTCAATGGGGAAGGATCTCCGGAGGAACATTTGTGCACTTTATCACTAGCATGGGAAATTTTTCCACGATACCACAGTACTGCTTGCGGCTGTTTGGTTCGTCGCTAACGTACAAAGCATTCCGATGGTATTCTAGTTTGGCACCTGGATCGATACGCACATGGAAACAAATGTAGGAGGTTTTCATGTCAAACTTCTTCTCCTCGGAATGTGACGTCAGTATTACGGAATTGGCCTCTATTCGGCAAAGAGAAGGAGAGCCGGTAGAGAAATTTATAGACAGGTGGAAAATGTTAGGGGCTTCGTGTAGACAAATACCGAAGGAAAAAAAACAGGTTAAGATGTGTCTAAATTCTATGGGCACGGGGATTGCGTTCAGACTGACTAGCGCCAACATCAGGACCTTTCGTGACCTGGCTACCAAAGCCCACGCATTGGAACTGATGACTCATAAAATCCCAGCATTTCACCATGATATGACTAAGAGAGCGTCCAATAGAATAGCTATAAACATAGTCGATCACGACAGAAAAGGAAAAGATACAAAGGATTCGAGAGAAAGAAGGTCGGACCGACGCGAAGAGGGTGATAGGTCAAGAAACAGGTACGACGGGAAGCGACCTAGAATGCTGAACTCTCATGAAGGGTTCGCATTTCAAAAAGAAGATGTCACCCCTATGATGGAGCAGTTATTAAAAGCTGGCACGATAGTACTACTGGAGCCTAAGCGCCTAGAAGATATAACAAGGACAAGAGAAAAGAATTTCTGTCGTTATCATCTCCTAGTGGGACACCCCACAGAAAACTGCTATACACTAAAATGTATAATACAACGACTGATCAATAGAGGCGAGATAGTGTTGGGGAAAGAAAGAGAAAGGGGCTCCATGGCAACCGTGAACACACTTACAGTCTGAGAAGAGGAACAAGAAGCGAATAACACAGGAAGTAGTAAAACTGTAAAGAAGGTTGTAGTAATCACACTACGGTCTGGCAAGAAGATGGTAAGCCCGATAAAACAGAAAATAGGAGAAGCGATTGCAAAAGAAAATAACAGCGGCAAGATGAAGGGAAATAATGAAATGACGAAAGTAAATTATGACGTGGTAAATCATCTAAAGGGAATACCAGCCCGATTAAGCATTTATGACGCACTGAAGCTATTAGAAGAATTTCGGCAAAGTTTGATTCAGGCCCTATCTGATCATGACATCAGGGAAACCTTACTGGCTGAGGTAGAACATGAAGAACCCAATGAGCATGAGGACTGCTTCCCAGTCATTTCTTTTTCTGATGATGATATGATCTGTTAGGAAGTCCATATTCGTTGGAAGAAAGTCAAGAGGATTATGATAGACAATGGGTCTGCAGTAAATCTTTTGCCACTCTCCAAGTTAAACAAATTAAACTACCGTCGCTCAGAATTACGCCCCAGCAGGATGATAATACAAGGTTTTAATTAGGACGGGTAGCGCGCACTTGGCAAAATTACGGTGACGTTGGAAATAGGGGAACTGACTACTGACGTTGTTTGTCATGTCATAAATGCAGTAACGACATACAACCTTCTCCTAGGAAGGCCATAGATACACCAGTACAGTATCATACCCTCTACTCTCCATCAGTGTTTCAAATACTGTAAAGACGGCGTACAATATAAAGTAATGGCCGATGCGAGATCGTATACAGAAGCTGAGTCCTTCTTTGCAGATGCAAGTTATTACAAAGAATTTGCCACCGGAAAAATAGATAAGGATGAAAGTGACGCCCTAAAGAATGATGAAGAGAGATCAATCACAGAAATGGTAGAAAAAGCAGTGCCATTTAAAACAGCAGAGATCAGCAAGAAGTTCTATTTTGTACCAAAATATTTAAGACGACCGGGACAATCGCTGTTAACTTTGCTATCATCTGAACAGCTAAAAATTTTACAGTAAAATTATACGGTGCCGCTACCGTATGCTGAAAGAAATATGCCATTTTCGGCTGCTCCAACAAGATTTCAAGTTAAAGCCAATGAAAAATATTCTGAACCAATCGAATTCTACGTTTCAGAAGCAGTAAGGACGAGAGAAGAGGCTCAAAATATTGAATACCATGGTAGGCTGACTCCGCAAGACCTTCAAAAGTATAGTCCGTCAAGTAAGAAAATTACGAAAAACATGGGCTTTGATTATGAAGAACCCGTTGGCCTAAACCACGGGAAAGGAATTCAGGTCCCCATCAGGGTCAATCAGGAGAAGCGTAGAAAATTTCAAGGGTTGGGGGCAAGCTAGTCAATGAATACAATTACAGTCTTATAGCCTCCCATAGAAATATGATTCCTCCATATCTCCAAGAACTAAAAAAAAAAAAAATGTATCTCCACTGACGGTCACGATCATATCCAGGGGGCAAATTCAAAGCTAAATGAGATAAAGTGTGCTCAATAAAGGCAAATCCCTTCAAGGAAGTAAATGAAAGCCTATATTGGCCTATACTTGCGCTGGCAAAAGGAAAATTGCTTCCGAAGGCGCTACTGATTTTGATACAGAACATTATCAAGATAATAATTCTGTATCAAAAGGGGGCAAGACAGGTAAGATAGGCAAGTAAAAGCTGGGAAATGAATTTCTCACCACGAAATGTATTTCTTTGATGTATATGAATAAAATGCAGGCTTTCAAGTATAACATATCATCGCCAAACGTGAAGCACTAAGGATGATTGCCAAAAGCAAAGCCAAATGAAAAGTTAATCGCCAGAATTAGTAACTATCGCTATCAATCAATTAGAAGAATTGCCAGCGATTAAAAGATCAAGCAATTAAATGATCGTTATCAAGCATTGACATAAAAGGTGCCGATGATCGCCATCAAGCATTGAAGCTAATTGTCGACAGAAAATCTCCATCGAAATTGAATTATCAAGTATCAATGATCATAAAAAGAAAAGGAGAATAGCTATCGCTATTGCCGATCAATCGCTCATCGAGGTTGCCATCATCGCTAAGATGATACAAAAAAAAATTGACATAAACATAATACGAAAGTCCTCGTGACATTGTCAGCAGCAGCGAAATGTCAACCATATGATCACAGTAGAATGAATCATATAGTTAACTGTACATATGAATTGGCAATAGCAATGGCTGCTCATCATAAAAAGGTAGCCTAGTTAAGTCTCGAAAAAGAAAAAGAAAGAAAAACCAAAGTCCTAAAAGGACCAAAGCTCAAAAGGGACCAGCTACGCATAAGACATATGAAGATCGCCATTCGGGTAGCGGTGAGAAGCCAGTGGCCCTAAAAAGCCCATGAAGGCCATCGTACGCATACCCATGCGGGCAGCTGACGGAGTCAATGACCAAAAGTCAAAAGGCCAAAAGTTGACTAAAAGCCAAAAGCTCAAAATCTTTAAATGACCAAAGGCCGAAAGAGCTCAAAGTCTTCAAAGACCACAAGCCAAGAGCCAAAAGTCAATCGAAAGATCAAAAGCAAAGGGCCAAAAAGTTGACTAAAAGCCAAAGTGCTAAAAGTCCCCAAATAACCAGTCAAGCATAACACCCATGCCGTCTGTATAGTTTTCCGGTAGCGTCACAAGGAACGGAGGACAAGCCCTCCCGTGAATGGGCCCGACCTTGCAGGCGAAGAAAATGAGGGCCGCAGTGCGCGCATGACAAGCCAACCATGCATAAGACCCCCCAGATTTATGGTTCGATTTCGGTACGTACTCATGAGGAAGGGCTTAAACCTACTCATTGATGGATCGGCAACCATGGATTGGTACCCCCAAAGGTAGCCTTGTGAGCTCTGTGAACTCTAGAGAGTTACCGTGGTCAACCCTATGCTGTAAATCCAACCGAGTTCAAGGCCCTAGTAGCTTCACTGGGCCCCTCTGATGGATCACGGTTTGTGAACTCCCTAGGTAGTGAGAAGTCCAGTGAACTCTAGAGAGTTACAGAGACCATCACGTAAGACCCGAAGTAACAGCGCTCCACTACTCATGAGCTTAAACTGTGTGCAACTAACTGAATTGAAACTTAACACTGCCAATAAAATATAAACGGATGAGGTCACATAGGAAAACCTCGTACTAACAAAGCATAAAATATTGTTGTTGCATGATTATTTTCATAGAATATCATGATAAACTATGTGCCATGTTCAAAATGCAGCAAATTCATGTTGAAATCATGACATAGACAGTATGTTTGGAATAATGCATAATGTAGAAGTGCATGAAAAGTTAAATTTATTGATGAAAACCAAAAGAGAACATATACTTAAACATTAAAAAAAAGGAGGGAAAGATTACATGTTTATAGTTCCTCTGTGATGCCTATTACATTCATAAATTGACGCAAGTCTTCTTTCAATTGAAGCTGAGCTGCGTCATGCTTTGACTTTTCTTCAAGAATAATCTTTGTCTGATCAGGAAGGCTAGCTAATTTGTCTTCTAGAGATGTGATCGTTTCGTTGCTCCTAAGTAATTCCAACTTCTCAGTATCGGCAGACCGAATATTGACCTCGAGTTTCTCCTTAACCTCCTGTATAGATAGCTCCTTCTCATGACCTTGCAGTTCCATCAGCGGAATCTCTTCTCTTAAAGCTGCTATACGATCTTGAATAAGCTCTTTGCCACCAGTAAGGGTCTTCAAGTGTTCTTGCAACAATAATTGCTCCTGATCTAATTCAGATATCGTGGAAGCAATGAGTGAAGCCCTCTCCTTAGACAAAGTTAACCGCTTCCCATATTCAAGGACTTCTGGAGCAATTGTAATAGTCTCCGCTGATGCTAGAGAAGCTATTAAATCACAAAATCTAAGGAGGGAACTACACAAAACATAAATATTAATCATCGCCATCTTTGCAGAGTTTTCCAAAATTTTGATGGCAATATCCAGATCTGACCATTGTTCAGGGTCCTTGAAGATATGAATTACTGTTGACAAAGAGTTTTTCATTAAAAGCATTTTGTGAGCGGGAATCTTCGAAGGAAATGGTAACTCAGAGACAGTGGCCACAGATTCGGAACTGGCCGCCCCACTACAGGGGAGAATTCCTGCAAAATAAGTGAGAGACCATGCTGGAGTGAGAAATACAAAATGAAGAATTTGCAGCTCTTCAAATTAATATATATATACCTGTAATAGATGTATGACCAGCAAGAAAGGGAATTTTTAGGGCTGCAGAAGTACCAGCTTCTAACATATCAGCAAGAGAGGGCGCTCTCACTTCTGTGCTGGAATCTCTGCTAGTAGGAGTTGGTAGGTCAATGGCCTCGACAGGAAATATAATTTCATGGGCCACGCTCTTCGGCGCCACCAGAGGGGCCAAAGAAACCTGTGAGGAGATCATGGGTGTAACTGGATGAAGTTCTGTAGAGGGGGCAGCGCTCGTTTCAATGCAAGCCACATGAGTACCTAAAAAAAAGAGAATGATAGTGGTTTTAAAATAATGATCACTTAACAAGCACGTAAATGTTTAAAGAATTTAGGCTCCCTTACCAGGTGAATACCCATATTCTCCGTAGTCCAAGAGTTCTTCATCCTCTTCGGTTACCGCATGTGGCTTGCTAGGAATGGAAGTGGGAGGGGAAGTTTCAGGGGCTATGGGGAGATGTTCTTCTGCTACATTTTTGGTGGTCATATCTTCCTCTTCATCTATATTGACCTCCCCTTCTTCATAATCATCGCCTTGAACTTCATTAGTTCCATCATCATCATTGTCAGACCCCAGGGGAGTGGAATTTCCTGATGTAGAAGATGAATCTTCGCTAGAAGATGAACTTTTGCTTGCTAGATCTTCCTCATCCACTTCTGTAACCGCGAATTGTTTCCCTTTATAGGAAATAGGCTGGTTGCTTTCCCTTGGAGATCTCCTGCCAACTAGAATCGAGGGAGATGAAGAGACCTGTCTTGCTTCTTCTTAAGGAGTGGGTGACAACGTTTGCTGACGTGCTCGTGATCTAGTCATCGGGGATGATGAGCTAGGGGGAAGAGTTTGTGGAGAAGGGGCAGGTTTGTCTTGAGCTATATTTTCTTCAGCTGTAGCAGTCTCTTCAGGAATAGGAGAGGATGCTCCTGTAACATCTTTTGGAGCTCGGCCACCAAGGTCGTGGGGAATATGTTCAAATTCCGCCAGGACTCCATGGGCAAACCAACCGTCTAAAGTGTTAATTGGTTTTCTCTCACGGATTGGCTCTTCTGTCAAAATCTTTCTGTAAATTTCACCATGATGAGGAGCGCGACTTTTCTCTGGAATGAAGCCAATTCTGTTATCAATTTTTCTACCCCTAAGCCGAGGTGGATGGAGAAAGAGAAGAGAGTCCACCGGTAGGCATTTTTTGATCAGAAATGATTGGCGGTCCCACCACCTCATCCAGCTGTAAGAAGTACGGACTATCCGATCGCAGCTAGGGATGATGAAAGAAGAGTTGACACAGCCGCCTAATAGTTGTTTCCATATCATGGCCCAGTTCAAGGGACCTGTTCCATAGCAGTGCATTCTCTTAGTAACCAGCCCACAATCTTCTGGCACGGCTTGGTCATAACCGAATTGGCGAACAAAATGGCTAGGATAGTAAGGTTCTCTTCAGAATTTCATTCCTTCCCTGAGTGGAAAATTGCAAGAACAAAAATGGAAAGAGAAAAGGCCCTTTCTGCTACAGTTAGTGCCCCTTGATCTACCATATCTGTATCTTAAATGTAGTTATGAAGCCGGAACTGGAAGAAGTCCACTTGATCAAAGTCCTGAATCTTATTGATCACCCACTCGTACGATCTTCTGGCCATGGCCCTTTGTTGAAAGAACCAAAGAGGAAGATGAGAAGGACTGACGTAAGCTTTTTTCGGTGCTTCAAAAGTCCAAGGGAAATAGAATCCTAGCCATCTGGTAAAATAGTGCCAGGCAGTATACGCTGATGAAGATCCCAGGGTGGGATTTTTTATGTGTGTAGAGATCTCTCCAAAAGCTTGATAAAATGGAAGGTTGCCAATTCCCCAAATGAGCTATAAGTTGTTCGTTCTTTCATGTTGTCACGAAGGGTCGTTAGTTCCTTACAACGACTGTCGCAAAATCTACAAAACAAGAAAGGAATCAATATGCAGGAATTTGTGGTGAAGAGGAATACACTAATCTTTAGGTATGGGATACCTGAGTATTCTAGAAAAATGGGCCAGCCATTGTAGAGGAGATAGTTTGTGAATATTCAGAAATTTTCCCATCTCTCTAAAAGAAGAAAAGGAAGATAATTCTCATGGCAGTTGCGCAGAACCGTGCAGCCAGTATATGTTACACGGGTCCGCGCAATCAATCTTTGTTGCGCGAGACCGCGCAATCAATCTCTGTTCGAGCAATGAAAGTATCATTTGCGCGGAACCTCAGAATGAACTGCACTAAAGGGCTTCGTCCAAAATGATCCAAAGCACTGGAAAATAGTCCCACATCGCTAAGGTCAGGATTTTCACACGTGCGAGGGTCTACAAATACCCCCTCCCTTCCTTCATTAAGGAGGATTGAAGATTTTTAAGAGGAGTAAAGCAGAGCGGAAGACAGAAGGTAGGAGCGAAGTCTCCTAGGAGTTGCGCAGGACCACTCAACCGATATCAGTTGCGTGGGTTAGCGCAACCGGACTGCCCTGCAGTCTGTAAAGTCCAAGAGCTGTTGTGCTGCCGTAGTCCGTGGTCCAGGCTTCCTTTCTCCGGGATTTCTCCTCTTCATGGGTTCTAAGGAGAAAGATCAGTCGATTTAATTGACATTCCTCCTAAGTCCCAGAGGATGGTTGAAACAGGTGTTGTTATGTTGCTGAAATCTCTATTTCATTGAAGGCCCGTCGATCGGATCAGTATTCCTCCTAAGTCCTAGGAGAAGATCAAATCAGGCGCCGGAGGGCTGTCGAAATGACCCGTCGATCGGATCAGCATTCCTCCTAAGTCATAGGAGAAGATCAAATCAGGCACTGGAGGGCTGTCGAAATGACCCATCGATCGGATCGGCATTCCTCCTAAGTCCTAGGAGAAGATCAAATCAGGCGCTGGAGGGCTGTCGAAATGACCCGTCGATCGAATCGGCATTCCTCCTAAGTCCTAGGAGATGATCAAATCAGGCGCCGGAAGGCTGTCGAAATGAACTCTTGATGCCTAAAGCACAAATCCTTTACTTCTAAATGATTTATCTTAGAATCAAGGGATGTAAACGAACTCAGTATTAATAGAATATGATGAATGTTCATAGTACTCTCTCTCTGTTATGTTTGAATAAGATAATCTAAACCAAAATGTATTTGTTTCTTTGTCGAAACAGGCTTGCATGATTGTGTTTGACCAGGAGAAATGAATGATGGCGTTCGAACAGAAGACTGGAATGATGGTGCTTGAACATAAGGTTTAAATGATGGCACTTGAACATAAGATTTGAATATTAGCGCTCAATCAAAAGATTAGAACGCTGGTGCTCAAGCGAAGAACTGAAATACTCGTGCTCAAACGAAGGGCTTGAATGATTATGTTCGACCAAAAGACTTGAATGATGGCACTCGAACGGAAAACTGAAATGCCCCTAGTCCGCAGTGTCGAGCAGATGTTTCACTAAAGAAGATTCATTGAAGCCCGCCTCTGCAACAGCTGTGACGACTTCTTCTTTGAGCGATTTGATAAGAGAACTTTCTTTCAACACTGTTGCTGCTGTAACGGTCTCTTTGATCAACTCTAGCAATTCTTTCCTTTTGATCAGCTCTAGCGATTCTTTCCTTTTAATCAGCTCTGGCGATTCTTTCCTTTTGCTCTATATCTGGGGCTGTTCTTTAATGTTGCTCCTACCGCAACAACTTTTTATTATTATTTCCTTTACTCACGATCTGCATAACCCAAGCTTTTGAATAATGGTTTCTCCTTCCAAATTTATCAGAATTAGTATTTTAATTCATTATAATTTTCAATATAGCTTTATGAAGCATTGATAATTTTTGAAATAGATTGAGAGTTTCTTCTCTTCTTAGGCCGATTATGGTATTCGCAATATGATTTAATCAATCTTTGCGCTTGTCATCTTGCTTCACATTATATTCTTTATATTGCACTCTTGGAGATTTCATCTTTAGCTCCAAAGGTTTGATCGCTGAGTCTTTTTACTGAGTCTTCTCTAGTTTGTGCTTCTTAGCATTTCTTCATAGATTTTTTCTTGGATCTTTGCTGATTCTATAAAATAGAAAAATAGATAAAACTTCTTTTCAATTTTCATTTAATAATTTTTCAATGGTCATAGAAATTACTGATGATGACGATTCTGTTTGTTCTTTGTCTCCATCCGATCTGATACTTGGAGTCTTGCAATACCATTATCCATAATACTTGGCATATGAATTCCTTCACCGTGTATAAGAGATTATCAGAAAGACCAAGGCATAGATTATTTTGAAGACATTAAATTCTGCACCCTTTCCAAGTCAATGTCGCAGAAAGGTTTCTTCAAAAGATAATATTTTTGAAGTGAAGCTTGCTGATACCCTTGAAGGATAAATAATCTTTGCTGCTCCTTTAACGAATCCAAGGAATACATCTGATTCCTTATATTGTCTTATAGCTCTTGTCAATATATTAATTGATTTTGGAGACTTGAGCCTTCGAGTAGATAATCGCCAATATCTTGAAGGCATTTACTGTTGACGTAATTTGAACCTGATTCAAGAGAAATGCATTTTTGCATCTTTGTCTAATCGATGTTTAAAATTTTCATCAGGCAATTGTATATTTGAGCATATCTAAATTGAAATATGCATTTGCAGCATTTTAAATGCTAAACTTCAATTTTATGCTTTTGAGCACTGGTGCCAGTGTACTTTGACTGACCATACTTTGACTGGACAAAACTTAACTTGACTTGACTTGACCAAACTCGACTAAATTGGACTTGACATTACTGGACTGACACCACTAGACCGACACTAGACCGACACTACTGGACAGACACTACTGGACTGACACCACTAGACCGACACTACTAGACAGACACTACTGGATTGACACCACTAGAACGACATTACTGGACAGACACCTACTCACACAGTTTAAACTCATGAGTAGTGGAGCACTTTTACTTCGGGTCTTACGTGATGGTCTCTATAACTCTTAGGAGTTCGCTGGACTTCTCACTGCCTAGGGAGTTCACAAACCGCGATCCATCAGAGGGGCCCAGTGAAGCTACCGGGGCTGTGAACTCGTTTGGTTTTACAGCACAGGGTTGGCCACGGTAACTCTCTAGAGTTCACAAGGCTCACAAGACCACCTTTGGGGGGTACCAAATCCATGATTGCCGATCCATCGATGAGTAGATTTAAGCCCTTCCTTATGAGTACGTACCAGAATCAAACCACAAATCTGGGGGGTCTTATGCATGGTTGGCTTGTCATGCGCACACTACGGCCTCATTTTCTTCGCCTGCAAGGTCGGGCCCATTCACGGGAGGGCTTGTCCTCCGTTCCCCGTGACGCTGCCGGAAAGCTATACAGACGGCATGGGTGTTACGCTTGACTGGTCATTTGGGGACTTTGAGAACTTTGGCTTTTAGTTGACTTTTTGGCCCTTTACTTTTGGTCTTTCGGTTGACTTTTGGCTCTTAGCTTTTGGTCTTTGAAGACTTTGAGCTTTTTCGGCCTTTGGTCATTTGAAGACTTTGAGCTTTTGGGTTTTAGTCAACTTTTAGCCTTCTGGCTTTTGGTCATTGACTCCGTCAGTTGCCCGCATGGGTATACGTACGATGGCCTTCATGGGCTTTTTAGGGCCACTGACTTCTCGCCGCTGCCCGAATGGTAATCTTCATAGGTCTTATGCGTAGCTGGTCCCTTTTGAGCTTTGGTCCTTTTAGGACTTTGGCTTTTCTTTCTTTTTCTTTTTCGGGACTTGACTAGGCTACCTTTTTATGATCAGCAACCATCGTTGTCATCAACTTTATACATGGTTGATTAAATAGTTTATTCCACTGCCAATGGCAGATCAATAATTGATATTTCGCTGCTGTTGATAATATTATGAGAACTTTCGTATTATATTTGAAATCGTGTATCAGCCTGGCGATGATAGCAATTTTGGCAAGTGTTTGATCGACGACAGCGATAGTTGCTATTTTTATTTGATTAATATTTATTGATACCTGATGATTCTGATGGAAATCTTTGGCGGCCAATGCTTGATTGCTATCATTAATGTTTAGTAGCTTGACAACAATCATCAATGCTTGGTGGCGATCATCAACGCTTGATGGCTATCGTTTAACGCTTGATGTTGATCATCAACGTTTGGTGTTTGACAATGACTCGATATGCTTGAAAGCCTGCATTTCATTCAAATATACAAAAGAAATGCATTCTATGGTGAGAAATATATTTCACAGCTTTTACTCACCTTTCTTAATTGATTATAGGTCTTAAGCATAGCTGGCCGTATAGGCTTGGCTAGGGTGCCTTAATTGATATTTTGTCATTACTGTCGTAAGATTTGTGTGGTTGACCATGTAGGTTTATTTTACTACTTATTTCGTTATCATGAACGGTGAATCCATAGCTGATATTTCGCCAGCTGCTGATATATTCTGAGAATCAATAATTGATATTTCGCCGTTGCCGATATATTCTGAGAATCAATAATTGATATTTCACCGTTGCTGATATATTCTGAGAATAAATAATTGATATTTCACCGTTGTCGATATATTCTGAGAATCAATAATTGATATTTTGCCGTTGTCAATATATTCTGAGAATCAATAATTGATATTTTGTCGTTGTCGATATATTTTGAGAATATCCATGTTGTATTTGAAATAGTTTATCAGCTTGGTGATGATAGCAATTTTGATAAAATAAGCTTGCGTGAGCCACTGATGACGACAGTGATAGGTGCTCATTTTGGTGACGATCATTGGCACTTGCTTATTTTGACAACAATCATCGACACTTTTATTTGGCGATAATCATTGACGCTTTTATTTGGTGATAATCATTGATGCTTTGTATTTGGCGATGATTTGATATGCTTGAAAGCCTGCACTTTATCCAAATACAAAAGAAATATATTATATGGTGAGAAATATATTTTGAAGTTTTTACTCACCTGTCTTGCCCCCTTTTGATTAGGAAGCATTGCTCTAGGAATCTTCGTAATCAAAATAATGATGATGCCACCTGATACCGCACCCCTTCATACTTTTTGCCCAAGATTAACTTTGCCCCCAGTCTCGAGCTAATCGAGCCTATGTATCCTTATCTCCCTCCTTTTTTTCTTCTCTTTTTTTTTTTATGTCGTACACCTTAACAATTTCTCCTTTATCAACCGTCTTCTGTAACTTATTCTTCAAGCCATTCATTTATTTTTTTTTTCAATTGTATCTCCTTGTCTTTCTCTTTGTCTTTCGAAATCCTTTCACTCTTCTTATTGGTGAGAATCATTAATGTTTGATATCAATCATCAATGCTTTCTTTTGCCCCAACTTTAACCTTTATTTGCTCCCTGAATAATTGTGTCGGGAATCTTTTGAATCAACACGCTGTGAATCCTCTGGATATTCAATGATGATATATTTTGTTGAACTGGCAGATATCTTGATGAAAATTTACCCCCATGATGAATATACTCGTCTTGATTTCTTCTCGCCTGCTCTTCTTTTCTTTTTTTGTTTTATTTCCTTTAATACTTTAACTATGGAAATATAATTGCCTCTGTAGCTAACGACTGATTCCTCATAAGCCATACATCGCCTTCTTCAGCTTTGACAGTCCTTTGTTTTCCTTTCTTTCTTCGGCTATATATGCTGCTATTCTTTTAAGACTTTCAAGTAACTTTTATTCTGGCGAATTGTGACGATGCCCCCTATGTTCTCCATTGACCGATGAATTCGTCAATTCATTAATTGATCTGTTTACTTGTTGGCGAGCAATGCTTGACTTAGTTGAACTAACTTTTCATCTGAAGGCTTTGTACATTCTTTATGCACTGACGAGCTATCAATCATCCATCCTTCATTGTCTCATAGCGTAACTGATGAAGCAGACACTGCTTTTGATGCTACCATGCTTCTTCTTCATTTAACTTCCCCTCTATGGAAGTGCTTCATATGGATTTCCAAAAAGGTATGAAGCATATTTTCCTTATCTTGAATTTCCACCAAATGCTCATCCGCACCTTCCCTGTAACCAATAATCTTATTTTATAGTTCCCAGTCTTCCTTACTGAAATGCACTGGTTCACTTCCATCCTTTGATAAACACAATGTGACATCATCCAAGTTAACTGCTGCTTTTTGTAGTGGTTGTCCCACACTCTGAGATACATCTCCTGTTACTGGTTGAAGAATGTAACTGTGCTTTTTCGAAAGAACAAGATCAGGTTTACCATCTTGACTCACAATTTCAAATACCTGACTCCATTCTGAAGGAAGCAAGCCTTTCTGTGGTTTGTCAACATTCCCATTGTCAACTGTTATTACAGAACGCTTTGCTAGTGTTACGCCTGCTACAAATGGATGACCAGGATCCTTATATCCAATGGACATGCTATAATTGAATCGATACCCAATTTCAAATGTTTTGTATAGGCAGCTTTGGAAAATTCCAAATGTTTCCTTTTTCCAGTTTTGGAAGATTCACAAGTGCTCCACCCTTTCCCTACTTTATCTATTAATTGGGCATGTGTGGGAGTCACGCAACACTTTTGAAGAAGCCTTTCATTTGAGACACATCAAGGCAGCCTGTTCCTCTTCCTTAAACATGCACTGACTAGCTGATATTCGTATCACTTTTATACAGGAAGCTAGATTTCTCTGATAACTACCATCGTTCTGGTATTATTTGTCTTTGATCGGAACTGATTTTGATCTTCTCTTATACTTTTTGGTGGAAGTCTATCAGATGTGAAGTAGATAACTATATTAGTCAGGAGAAAGATTGCTGCGGCATATCTGTCATTCAGAATAGTGTTAGTTAATTTATTGAATAAATCGTACTTTATTTTCAGAGATGAAGGGGAGGATGTTCCCGTTGAGAGTCGCCATTTTGGCATCTATACAGACGCCAAAAAGTGATAAATGTTCTCTTGAATATTTTCTAAGTTACCATCGAATAATAAGTAGTCCCCAGTGGAGTCGCCATTTTGTTTCGACAAGAAAACAAATGTGTTTCATTTCGGGGGATTTATTCAATGATAACAAAGAATGAATGAGAGAACATTCATCACATTTATCTGAGTTCATTTACATCCTCTGATTCCCTTGATTCTGAAAATAAAGTATAATTAATATAATGTACTGAAGAGAATATAGCTCGATGAAAATTTTGGCAGCATTCCGACGCTATTTCGGTCATCTCCTGGGTACTTGGAGGAATTGATGATCTAATCGATGAATCTTTCATGAAATAGAGATTTCAGCAGCGTAACAGACTATAACAGCACTATAGTCTGGATTCGATCGACGGGTCATTTCGACAGCCTTCCGACGCCTGATTCAATCATCTCCTAGGACTTAGGAGTAATGTCAATTCGATCGATGGGTCATTTCGATAGCCTTCCGGTGCTTGATTTGATCTTCTCCTAAGACTTAGGAGGAATGCCGATCCAATCGATGGGCCTTCAATGAAATAGAGATTTCATCAGCATAACAGCGCCTGTTTCAACCATCCTCTGGGACTTAGGAGGAATGTTGATTAAATCGACTGATCTTTCTTCTTAGAACCCATGAAGAGGAGAAAACCCGGAGAAAGGAATCCTGGCCCACGGACTTCGGCAGTACAACGGCTCTTGGACTTCACAGATTGCAGGGCAGTCTGGTTGCGCGGATCCATGCAACCGATATCGGTTGTGCGGTCCTGCGCAACTCTCAGGAGACTTTGCTCCTACCTTCTGTCTTTCGCTCTACTTTGCTCCTCTTGAAAATCTTCAATCCTCCTCAATGAAGGAGGGGAGGGGGTATTTATAGGCCCTCGAGCTCATGAAAATCCCGATCTTAGCGATGTGGGACTATTCTTTCAACACTTTGGACCTTTTTGCAAAGGATGATTTCCTTAGCTTATTGCGAGATCCTGCACAACCGAAATATCAGTTGTGTGACCGTGCGCAGGGAACATCAATTGCGCGACACCGCGCAATAGATATTATTTGTGTAGAACCGCGCAAACTCCTTAAAAACTGGCTTGTTCTTCTTCTCTTTTCCTTTCCTTAAAAACCCGTGCAAGGGATATTTGTTGCGCGGTCCTGCGCAACCGACATCT
This sequence comes from Magnolia kwangsiensis, assembly GCA_037074715.1. Lineage (NCBI taxonomy): Eukaryota > Viridiplantae > Streptophyta > Magnoliopsida > Magnoliales > Magnoliaceae > Magnolia > Magnolia kwangsiensis. Next base: position 74,878,379 of record CM073575.1, on the reverse strand, counting down.
ATTGCGCGGTCCCACGCAACCAATCTCAAAAGGCACTTCTCTTCTTTCTTTTATTCTTCTCTCTTGCACCTTGCTTTCCAATCTTCTTCTGCTTCAATCCCCTAAACTACCCTTGGAGCTGGATCTATACCAAAATACCTAAACTACCCTTGGAGCATATTAACACCATGAGATTCCCTGACCACTGCAATGAGATATTTTTTGTGCCTCAACAGGAGCATCTTGTGAGTGGAGATTTTTACAAAGGATGTGAGCTCAGATGTAGTGGCTACCGAGTCGGAGCTAGCTGCCCCACTATGAGGAGGGGTTCCTATAACACAAAGGGAGAAATTATAAAGAGATATCAATATATATTATTTTGAACAAAATCAGCTAATATGTATGCATCTGCATGTACCTGTCATTGGGACACGATTATCAGGAAGAGAGGCTCCTTGAATCACAAAAGGACTAGTCCCCACTATATCTGCAAGGGATGGCACCCTGGCCTCTGTACTTGAGTCCCTGGTGGTCGGAGTCGGCAAGTCTGTGGTTTCAGTTGGAAATACGATCTCACGAGCTACTGTTCTGGGCGCCGCTAATGGACTTGCCGACTCCGGTGGGGCAGTTGCAGGGGAATTTGAAGGGGAAATCTCACCTATCTCAATATTAGCAACATGAGCACCTAAAAAAAAGGGGGAGACATAATGATTCTAAATAAATAATTGATATTGAATGAGCAAATAGATAGATATGTGAAAGTTAAATTCCCTTTACCTGGTGAGTATCCATATTCACCGTAATCTAACGGTTCCTCTACTTCTTCTACAGATATAAGAGATTTGGCAGGAATTCTAGCGCTAAGGAGAGCTTCAGAGGTTGAAGGATGTTCTGTTTCAGGGCCTTCTGCAATTGTTCCCTCTTCTCCATCAATATCAACTTCTCCTTCTTCAAAATCGTCATCCGTGTTCTTTCTGCTTTCACCATCTTCATTATCTTCATGCTGTGAAGAGGCAGTATTCTCTGATGATGAGGCCGAGCTTTCATCCTCAAAAAATTCCTTGTCAATTTCTTCAGTAGCAATTTTCTTTCCCTTGGAGGAAGCAGCCCGACTGATCTCTGGCACAGGTTCTTTGATTAGAGAAGAGACAGACACTTGTCCGGTTCCTTCGGGAGAGACGTGTGGAGAAGCTTGTGAACGCGCCGTTGATCTAGTCATCGGAGATGATGAACTGGGGCGAGTGGGTTGTACAGGAAGTGCTGAAGCATCATGAGTTGGTTTGTCTTGAACCACTACAGTCTCTGCTGGAAGAGGAGAAGATGTACCTGCACTATCATTCGTAGCCTGATACGTGGAGTCACGAGGAGCTTGCTCAAATTCTCTTAGGACCCCATGAGCAAATCAGCCGTCTAAAGTATTAATGGGTTTTATCTCACCGATGGGTTCTTCCAGTGATATTTTTCTACAAATTTCTCCGCTATGTGACGCGTGACTCTTCTCTGAGATAAAGCCGATCCTGCTCTCTAGCTTGCCTTTCAACCCAGGTGGATGAAGAAAGATAGAAGAATCCACAGGTAGACATTTGGCGACCAGATATGACTGATGATCCCACCATCGCATCCAGCTGTATGAGGTACAAACTATGCACTCACAGCTAGGAATTATGAAGGACGAATCAACACGGACATTCAAAAGTTGCTTCCATATCATGGCCCAGTTGAGAGGGCCAGTACCGTAACAACGCATCTTTCGGATGACCAGTCCGTAATCTTTTTGTACAGTTTGATCGTAACCAAATTGGCGAGCAAAACGGCTGGGATAATAGGGCTCTCACCAGAATTCTGTCCCTTCCCGGAGAGGTAGGCTGCAAGAACAAAGAGAAAGAAAGAACACCCTTTCTGCTAAGGTGAGTGTTCCTTGATCCAACATATCTGTATCCTCGACGTAGCGATGAAGATGAAATTAAAAGAAATCTATCTGGTCAGTGTCTCGGATCTTATTAACAACCCAGTCATACGCCCTCTTGGCCATAGCCCTTTGCTGAAAGAACCAAAGCGGAAGATGTGCAGGATGAATATATCCTTTTTCAGGCACTTCAAAAGTCCAAGGGAAATAGACTCCTAGCCAACCTGTGATATAATGCCAAGAAGTGAATGCTGATGAAGTTCCAAGAGTAGGATCCTTTACGTGGGTGGCTATCTCCCCAAGGGCTCTATAAATGGAACATAATACCGGAGGAGCGAGGGAATATCTGTGGCCTTCTGCCAAGGCACCAGCTACAACGAAAACTGTAGGGCAAACAATGTCTGCCCATTTAGAGCTGGGCAGTACAACAAGGCTTATCCAATAAGCCAAGAAAGCCACGAGTTCCCCGAATGAACTGTACTCTGCTCTTTCCTTCATTACGTCACGGAGCCGTGTTAACTCCTTAGAGCGACAATCAGGAAATCTACAAAAGGGAGGATATGTATATGTTGAAATTTCCAAAAAAAGAAGAAAAGAGAAAAGAGTTGAGTCGTGGGTTTATAAATACCTGAGGGATCTGGAGAAATGCGCAAGCTATTACAAAGGGGAAAGCTTGTGAATATTGGAGAATTTCCCCATCTATTTGAAAAGCTCAATAGTGGTTTCAGATATGGAAGGCCTGCGGTCAGGAGAAGAAAAGAAGGCTAGTTCTCTTTTGGAGGGGATGAATTCTTCATAGAATTTTCCCATTATGGGAAGACCGGTGATAAGATGGAGGTCCCAGAGTGTTACACTCATTTCACCATATGGAAGGTGGAAAGAGTTGGTAGTTGGTGACCAATATTCGATGAAACCTTTTAACACGCTGGGTTCTTTATAAAAGTGCTTGGATGTGACTTCTATAGCATCGTAAAGACCAATCTTGGCAAGTGTGCCCGCATGCTTCAGCAAGATACCTTCCACCCAGTTAGAATAATAACGTCGAGCAATTAATAGACCTCTGGTGCGGAAGTCTTCTGGTCCCCAAAGTTGAGTGCGATCTCGGAAGCGTTGGTGGATGGTCTCATAAAAATGAGAAGGAAAAAGATCACGAGGGTTATGAAAAGGCATGAGGAAAATCATGGGATAGATTTTTCTGATCTTTTGTCGTGGCTTTTCCTTCCGTATTATCCCTTCAAGGATACGCGGTTCTCTTGTTGCCCATGACTCAGTGTATACATCAGTCTTTTGCCTTGAACATGGTCCTTTGGTTCACAGTCGAGCATAGACTGGTGGCGATAGACGTTGATGGGAACTATTGTCATGCCTTCCGAGTGGGGGTTATCAAACTTCATGATACCCTCGATGACTCATACCGAGTCCCATGAGTTCTGAAGTCTCTTCTTCTTATGTTCAGCAATCTTTTCTTCGAATTCTTTCGCCCTGTTTCGATGAACCTTCTTCGAATGAGAAGCAGGAGGAGTGTCTTCTGGAGGAGGTGGTCTTTCACTGTCGGTGCAGATGTGGGCAGTGGTTTTCAGCCATTCGTCCTAATCATAGTCTCTGTCATGCCTAGGAGGACATTTAAGGCTTCCCAGTGCTATTACACGATGGATAGGGGATGGTAGAGATTCGATACGATCAGTAAAGTCGAAAGTAGGTAGAACAGGCTCTTTAAAGTACGAAGGAGTCTTGGCGGTAGTTTTTGTTCGTTTAGCAGGAGGCTGATTAGAAGAGGGGGAGGGGTGAAAAGAAGATGGATCAGGCAAGTCAGGATGAGAAGGTTGTTCAGAAGGTAATTCAACAAGACGAAAGGTTCGCTTGGTACGAGCCATTGTGGAAATAGTGATTTGAGTCTAGGGGAAATCAGAGAAGGGGTGTAAAGGAAAGGAGGAAGTGGAAAGAAGTGGCCACTAAGTGTTTAGAAAGAGTTTGAAAGGGAAAGAGAAACTAGAAAATTGCTAAGTAACGGACAGGTTGCTTTACATGGGACTTGGAGAAAATTTTTCGCAGCAACACAGGTTGCGCGGTACCGCGCAGCGTATATAGATTGCACGGAGAGGAATGATTTGGACAAAAATTCACAAGCGTAAAGGAGATTTGAGAAAATAACGAGGTCCTTGGGCTATTTATAGGGTCTCCGGTCGAGTACGGTATGCAGATCCATCTCAAAAAAAGGGGAATTTCATTGGTTCTTTCCTTTTATTTTGAAGAAAATAAAGAACGGATCAAGGGGGCATCTGATGAGGAGTAAAAATTAGAAAAGAATGGAAACAAAAGAAGATCGAAAGACTGAGTTAGAAGAAAGGGCCATCAGCTTGTAAAGGACTTTGTGCAGGACCGAACAAAGTATATCCTTTACGCGGGACCGCGCAAATGATATCATATGCGCGGATCCGCGCAATCGACCTCATACTGCATTGATAAAGGGCAAGATAAATGCAGTTTATTTTGTCCCACATCGCTAAAGACGGAGTTTTCACACGTGTGAGTGTCTATAAATACCCCATTCCTTCCTTGATTAGGGGTTGGTTGTTCGAAGATTTTAGAGAACAATTGAAGCAAGAAGAGAAGACCGAAGACTGAATGTGAGAGTGGCTGTCCAAAGGACTTTGCGCCGGACCGCGCAAAGTATATCCTTTGCATGAGTCTGCACAAACTGGCTGCTCTGTAGTCCATGAAGCTTAGGAGTCGACATGCTGCCGGAATAATCCACTGCTCAAGTCCTTTTGTTCAAACACAAAGGGGAATAATCCACTGAAGCGCACATTCCTCTTAAAGTCTTAGGAGATGATTGAAATAGCGCCAGAATGTTGTCAAAATCTTTATTTCTCTAAAGAAGGATTGATTCAATCTGTAAATTCCTCCTAAGTCCTTCGAGAAGATTGAAATTCAGGCTGACATGCTGTCGAATTTATTGTTTGAACTTAATGTTTTAATGTTTATACATATTTAAATGAATGTATCTTAGAATCAAGGGAAATTAGAGGATGTAAATGAACTTGGAATTAATAAAATATGATGATCATCTTTGCACTATTCCTCTATTATGTCTAACTAAGATAATCCCCTGAGAATTGAAACGCATTTGTTTTCTTGTTAAAACAAAGCTAAAATAGTTTAAATTCGACCTCTGAAGAGAGAGTTATGAGGGTTATTATTGAATAAGGAGATGAAGGAAAAATTCAGGACCGACGACTGTGATACCACTTATCGATGCCCAAATGGTCTAGGAATACAGTGATTCCAGTCAGAAATGAAAGAGCACTAAAGTACCTTTCAAATGATCAAAAATCCATCCAATCTCACATCAAATGATGGGGTTATGGGCATCTCCATTGGATCACGCAATTTGGTAAGATTAACAATCCATATTATAAAATGATGATCGAAGTGTTCTAACATGCTTTTGGCATATCGAACGGTCTATCAATTAGGCAATTCTGGTGCAAGTTGGAAGCCTGACAAGTTACCATTGGAATGAGCAAAAATACACTAAATTCGACCACTAAAGAGAAAGTTATGAGTGTTACGATTGGACAAGGAGATGAAGGAAAAATTAAGGACTAATGACTGTGACCCCACTTATAGATGCCTAAATGGTCTCGAAATACGATGATTCCAGTCAAAAATTTAAGAACACTAAAGTACCTTTCAGATGACCAAAAATCCACCCAATCTGACATCAAATGATGGAGTTATAGGCGTCTCCATTGGATCTCACGATTTGGAAAGATTAACACTCCATATTTTAAAATTACGATTGAAGATTTCCAACATGCTTTTGGCATATCGAACAGTCTATGAATTAGGCATTTCTTGTGCAACTTGGAAGCTTGACAAGTTACCATTGCAATGAATTGAAATAGTCTAAATTCAACCTCCGAAGAGAGAGTTATGAGGGTAACTATTGGACAAGAAGATGATTGAAAAATTCAGGACCGACGACTGCGATGCCCCTTACAGATGCCCAAATGGTCTCAGAATGCGACGATTCCAGTCAGAAATGAAAGAGCACTAAAGAACCTTTCAAATGACAAAAAATTGTCCCATTCCGACATCGAATCATGGAGTTATAGGTGTCTCCGTTGGCTCACACGATTTGGAAAGATTAACAATCCATATTGTAAAATGACGATCCAAGTGTTCCAACGTGCTTTTGGCATATCGAATGGTCTCAGAATTGGGCAATTCTAATGTAAGTTGGAAGCTTGACAAGTCACATTGCAATGAGCTGAAATAGCCTAAATTCGACCTCTGAAGAAAGAGTTATGAGGATTACAATTGGACAAGGAGATGAAGGAAAAATTCAGGACCAACGACTGCGATCCCACTTATGGATGCCCAAATGGTTTCAGAATACGATGATTCCAGTTAGAAATGAAAGAGCACTGAAGTACCTTTCAAATGACCAAAAATTGAACCAATTCGACATCCAATGATGTAGTTATGTGCATCTCCATTGGATCCCGCGCTTTGGAAAGATTCACACTCCATATTGTAAAATGACCATCGAAGAATTCCAACGTGCTTTTGGCATATCGAACGGTCTCTGAATTAGGCAATTCTGATCCGACTTGGTAGCTTGACAAGTTATCATTGTAATGAGCTGAAATAGTTTAAATTTGACCTCTGAAGAGAGTTATGAAGGTTATTATTGGATAAGGAGATGAAGGAAAAATTCAGAACCGACGACTGCGATCCCACTTATGCATGCCCAAATGGTCTTGGAATACGGCGATTCCAGTCAGAAATTAAAGAGCACTAAAGTACCTTTCAAATGATCAAAAATTGACCCAATCTGACATCAACTTATGGGGTTGTAGGCGTCTCCATTGGATCATGCGATTTGGAAAGATTACCACTCCATATTGTAAAATGACCATCGAAGAGTTCCAACGTGCTTTTGGCATATCGGATGGTCTCTGAATTAGGCAATTCTAGCGTGACTTGAAAGCTTGACAAGTTATCATTGCAAAGAGCTGAAATAGTTTAAATTTGACCTCTGAAGAGAGAGTTATGAGGGTTATTATTGGATAAGGAGATGAAGGAAAAATTTAGGACCGACGACTGTGACCCACTTACAGTGCCCAAATGGTCTAGGAATACGGTGATTCCAATCAGAAATGGAAGAGCACTAAAGTACCTTTCGAATGATGAAAAATTGACCCAATATGACATTAAATGATTGGGTTATAGGCGTCTCCATTGGATCACATGATATGGAAAGATTAACAATCCATATTGTAAAATGATGGTTGAAATGTTCTAACATGTTTTTTGCATATTTAACGGTCTATGAATTAGGCAATCTAGTGCAAGTTGGAAGCCTGACAAGTTACCATTGGAATGAGCAGAAATATACTGAATTTGACCTCTGAAGAGAAAGTTATGAGCGTCACTATTGGACAAGGAGATGAAGGAAAAATTCAGGACTGACGACTGCGATCCCACTTACGGATACCTAAATGGTCTCGGAATACGACGATTACAGTAAAAAATTTAAGAATACTAAAGTACCTTTCAGATGAACAAAAATCCACCCAATTTATCATTAAATGATGGAGTTATAAGCGTCTCTGTTGGATCTCTCGATTTGGAAAGATTAACACTCCATATTTTAAAATTACAATTGAAGATTTCCAACGTGCTTTTGGCATATCGAAGAGTCTCCGAATTAGGCAATTCTGATCCGACTTGGAAGTTGACAAGTTACCATTGCAATGAACTGAAATAGTCAAAATTTGACCTTTGAAGAGAGAATTATAAGGGTAACTATTGGACAAGAAGATGAATGGAATATTCCGGACCGACGACTGCAATCCCCATTACAAATGCCCAAATGGACTTGGAATGCCATGATTCCAGTCAAAAATGAAAGAGCACTAAAGTACCTATCAAATGACCAAAACTCGACCAAATCCAACATCAAATGATGGAGTTAGAGTCGTCTCCCTTGAATTACGTGATTTGGAAAGATTAACACTCTGTATTGTAAAATGAAGATCGAAGAGTTCCAATGTGCTTTTGGTATATCGAATGGTCTCTAAATTAGGCAATTCTAGTGGGAGTTGGAAGCTTGACAAGTTACATTGCAATGAGCTGAAATAGTATAAATTCGACCTCTGAAGAAAGAGTTATGAGGATTACTATTAGATAAGCAAATGATCAAAAAATTTAAGACTGACGACTGCGATCCCACTTATGGATGCCCAAATGGTCTCGGAATACGACAATTCTAATCAGAAATGAAAGAACACTAAAGTACCTTTCAAATGACCAAAAATTGACCCATTCTGACATCGAATGATGGAGTTATATGCATCTTCATTGGATCACCCGATTTGGAAAGATTAACAATCCATATTGTAAAATGATGAACGAAGTGTTCCAACGTGCTTTTGGCATATCGAATGGTCTCTGAATTGGCCAATTCTGGTGCAAGTTGGAAGCTTGACAAGTTACATTGCAATGAGCTGAAATAGTCTAAATTCGACCTATGAAGAGAGTTATGAGGATTACTATTGGACAAGGAGATGAAGGAAAAATTCAGGACCGACGACTGCGATCCCACTTACGGATGCCCAAATGGTAACGGAATACGACGATTCCAGTCAAAAATGAAAGAGCACTAAAGTACCCTTCAAATGACCAAAAATTGACACAATCCAACATCAAATGATGAAGTTACAGGCATCTCCATTAGAACACATGATTTGGAAAGATTAACACTCCATATTGTAAAATGACTATCGAAGAGTTCCAAGTGCTTTTGGCATATCGAATGGTCTTTGAATTGGGCAATTCTAGTGCAAGTTGGAAGCTTGACAAGTTACATTGCAATGAGCTGAAATAGTCTAAATTCGATCTCTGAAGAGAGAGTTAGGAGGATTACTATTGGACAAGGAGATGAAGGAAAAATTCAGGACTGACGATTGCGATCCCACTTACAGATGCCCTAATGGTATCGAAATATGACAATTCCAGTTAGAAATGAAAAAGCACTAAAGTACCTTTCAAATGACCGAAAATTGAACCAATCCGACATCGAATGATGGAGTTATGTTCATCTCCATTGGATCGCACGATTTGGAAAGATTAACACTCCATATTGTAAAATGACCATCGAAGATTTCCAACGTACTTTTGGCATTTCGAACTCTTTGAATTAGGCAATTCTGGTGCGACTTAGTAGCTTGACAAGTTATCATTGCAAAGAGCTGAAATAGTTTAAATTTGACCTCTGAAGAGAGAGTTATGAGGGTTATTATTGGATAAGGAGATGAAGGAAAAATTCAGGACTAATGACTGTGATCCCACTTAAGGATGCCCAAATGGTCTATGAATACGACGATTCTAGTCAGAAATAGAAGAGCACTAAAGTACCTTTCGAATGATGAAAAATTGACCCAATCTGACATCAAATGATTGGGTTATAGGCGTCTCCATTGGATCAAGCAATATGGAAAGATTAACAATCCATATTGTAAAATGATGATTAAAGTGTTCTAACATGTTTTTTGCATATCGAATGGTCTGTGAATTTGGAAATTCTGGTGCAAGTTGGAAGTTTGACAAGTTACCATTGGAATGAGCAGAAATACACTAAATTTGACCTCTGAAGAGAAAGTTATGAGGGTCACTATTGGACAAGGTGATGAAAGAAAAATTCAGGACTGACGACTACGATCCCACTTACGGATACCTAAATGGTGTCGAAATACGATGATTATAATCAAAAATTTAAGAACACTAAAGTACCTTTCTGATGACCAGAAATCCACCCAATCTAACTTCAAATGATGGAGTTATAGGCGTCTCCATTGGATCTCACGATTTGGAAGGATTAACACTCCATATTTTAAAATTACAATTGAAGAGTTCCAACATGCTTTTGACATATCGAACAGCCTCGAAATTAGGCAATTCTGGTGCAACTTAGAAGCTTGACAGTTACCATTGCAATGAACTGAAATAGTCTAAATTTGACCTCTGAAGAGAGAGTTATGAGGGTAACTTTTGGACAAGAAGATGATTGAAAAATTCAAGACCGACGACTGTGATCCCACTTACGGATGCCTAAATGGTCTCGGAATACAACGATTCCTGTTAGAAATGAAAGAGTACTAATGTACCTTTCAAGTGACTAAAAACTAACCTAACCCCACATCAAATGCTGGAGTTATAGGCGTCTCCGTTGGATCACGCGATTTGGATAGATTAACAATACTTATTGTAAAATGACGATCGAACTATTCGAACATGCTTTTGGCATATCGAACGGTCTCTAAATTAGGCAATACTGGCGCTAGTTCGAAGCTTGACAAGTTACCAATGCAATGAGCTGAAGTACACTAAATTTAACCTCTGAAGAGAGTGTTATGAGGGTTACTATTGGACAAGGTGATGAAGGAAAAATTCAGGGTCGACGACTGCGATCCCCCTTATAGATGCCCAAATGGTCTCGAAATGCGACGATTCCAGTCAAAAATGAAAGAGCACTAAAGTACCTTTCAAATGACCAAATGTCGACCCAATCCGACATCAAACGATGGAGTTATAGTCATCTCCCTTGGATCGTGAGATTTGGAAAGATTCACTCTCTGTATTGTAAAATGATGATCGAAGAGTTCCAACGTGCTTCTGGCATTTCAAATGGTCCCTAAATTAGGCAATTCTGGTGCGACTTTGAAGCTTGACAAGTTACATTGCAATGAGCTAAAATAGTCTAAATTCGACCTCTAAAGAGAGAGTTATGAGGGTTACTATTAGACAGTAATATGATGGAAAAATTCAAGACCGGCAACTGCGATCCCACTTACGGATGTCCAAATGGTCTCAAAATATAATGATTCCAGTTAGAAATGAAAGAGCACTAAAGTACCTTTCAAATGACCAAAAATTGACCCAATTCGACATCAAATGATGGAGTTATTGGTATCTCCATTGGATCGCACGATTTGAAAAAAATTAACACTCCATATTGTAAAATGACCATGGAAGAGTTCCAACGTGCTTGTGGCATATCGAACGGTCTCCGAATTAGGCAATTTCGGTGTGACTTGGAAGCTTAACAAGTTATCATTGCAATGAGCTGAAATAGTTTAAATTTAACCTATGAAAGAGTTATGAGAGTTATTATTGGATAAGGAGATGAAGGAGAAATTCAGGACAGAGGACTGCGATCCTACTTACGAATGCAGAAATGGTCTGCGAATACGGCGATTCCAGTCAGAAATGAAAGAGCACTAAAATACCTTTCTAATTATCAAAAATCAACCTAATCAGACATCAACTTATGGGTTATAGGCGTCTCCATTGGATCACGTGATTTGGAAAGACTACCAATCCATATTGTAAAATGACCATCGAAGAGTTCCAATGTGCTTTTGGCATATCAGACGGTCTCTGAATTAGGAAATTCTGGTGTGACTTGGAAGCTTGACAAGTTATCATTGCAAAGAGCTGAAATAGTTTAAATTCGACCTCTGAAGAGAGAGTTATGAGGGTTATTATTAGATAAGGAGATGAAGGAAAAATTCAGGACCGACGACTACTATACCACTTACGGTGCCCAAATGGTCTAGGAATACGGCGATTCCAGTCAGAAATGGAAGAGCACTGGAGTACCTTTCGAATGATGAAAAATCGACCCCATCTGACATCAAATGATTTGGTTATAGGCGTCTCCATTGGTACACGCCATATGGAAAGATTAACAACCATATTGTAAAATGATGATTGAAGTGTTCTAACATGTTTTTTGCATATCGAACGGTCTGTGAATTAGGCAATTCTGGTGCAAGTTGGAAGCCTAACAAGTTACCATTGGAATGAGCAGAAATACACTAAATTCGACCTCTGAAGAGAAAGTTATGAGGGTCACTATTTGATAAGGAGATGAAGGAAAAATTCAAGATTGATGACTACGATCCCACTTATGGATACCTAAATGGTCTCAGAATACGACAATTACAGTAAACAATTTAAGAACACTAAAGTACCTTTCGGAGGACCAAAAATCCACCCAATCTGACATCAAATGATGGAGTTGTAGGCATCTCTGTTGGATCTAACGATTTGGAAACATTAACACTCCATATTTTAAAATTACGATTGAAGATTTCCAACGTGCTTTCGGCATATCGAATAGTGTTCAGATTAGGCAATTGTAGTCCGAATTGGAAGCTTGACAAGTTACCATTGCAATGAATTGAAATAGTCTAAATTCGACCTCTAGAGAGAGAGTTATAAGGGTAACAATTGGACAAGAAGATGATTGGAAAATTCCGAACCGACGACTGCGATGCCCCTTACAAATGCCAAATGGTCTCGAAATGCGACGATTCCAGTCAGAAATGAAAGAGCACTAAAGTACCTTTCAAATGACAAAAAATTGACCCATTCTGACTCTTGAGGCACAAAAAATATCTCACTGTAGTGGTCAGAGAATCACATGGTACTGATCTGCTTCAGGGGTAGTTTAGGTATTTTAGTAAAGTTTCAGTTTCAGGGGTAGTTTAGAGATTTTGGTAAAGTATCAGCTCCACGGGCAGTTTAAAGTATTTTGGTAAAATCCAGTTCCAAAGGTATTTTGGTAAAAATCCAGTTCCAGGTGTAGTTTAGGTATTTTGGTAACATTCCATATCCAAGGGGTAGTTTAAGTATTCTGGTAAAAGGGATTGAAAAGGGTAGTTTGGAAAAAAGGAGTGCACATGTGTCATTTTAAGAGAGAAAGGTCATACACCACCATTTAAGAAGTGGCTTGGTGGTCACCATAGTTTAAGAAAAGAAGAAATTCAAGTGTGAAGCAATAGGTGGTGGTGATCACCACTCTATAAGAGTGGTGAGGCCTATAAATACCCCCACTTCCGCTTCATTTGAGAGGATGGATCGGACGAGAGCTGGTGTGCCAAAGAAATGGGAGAGGAGAAGAAGAGAAGGAAGTCCTTGCGCTGGACCGCGCAACCGAAGTTTCTTGCGCACAACTGTGCAAGGGAAAAAGTTGCAGCGTCAGTGCAAAGGAGGAAGCTGCAGCGTCCGCGCAAAGGAAGTTGCGTCCAGGCAAAGGAAGGGACTGCAATGGTGTTTGCGTAAAGGAAGGAACAGCAATGGCATCCGCGCAAAGGGAGAGTGTCGTTGCTGCATCTGCGTAATTGGCCAAAGCTCCGTCATGCGTAACAGAGGAGGAACTTTGTTTCTTCCACTGTGTCGCTGGTGGGGCCCAATTCAGTGTCCTTTTGAGAAATCCACACCGCCCAATGTCTTTCTCTCAAGATTTCGACCGTGAAAGTGGAGTTTTCATCGTTTGTTGACGTGGCTCACCTGAATAATCAAGCTTTCAAAGCAGCTGAACAGTCCTTTTGCGATCACTATTGCGGTCATGGGAATGAGCATGATCACCAAAGCTCAGCATAACTCTAATTTTTTTTGCCTCCTCCATCTGATGGACGACTCGGATCATCCCCTAACTGCGTGATGGTGGCCCACTAAGCAAGAACCGATGCTCTGTTTCTAACAGAGTCAATGTACGTCGACTCTGTGGTTTTTAAGGGCCCATTTACTGAAGGTTTTTGGAAGATCCGCTCCGTTCGTTGGATTCATGACAAAAAATCACTAAGGACAGACTGTTTTTGAAGCGAAAACAGTGCGGTCCACCAGATTATCTACTTAACCGTTCATCTGCTTGTTAATGGTTGAGATCCTTCAATGGTTTGCATGGAGACAAATGGACAACTAGGCAACGGTAATGTGGACCGCACTACACAAAACCAGCCGGCTCAGATCATCTAGTAGAGCGGCATGTGGACCGCACTACACAAAACCAGCCGGCGAAGGAAAGACGCTGTGCATTTTTTTAAAAATGAAGAAGAAGAGTCGGGGCAGCGTTGCTGACCGACTTTATGAGATATCGTGCACGGCTAGTGCACATGCACTCCATGTACATGCGTTGTACATGTAGACTCCAGTGGGACCCTCGTGGAAAATCTGCTCCGTCCATTCACTTGCTCGTTGTATTTAAAGCGTTGAGACTGAGTTTGAAGTATATCCAGATATCTGGTGGGCCGCAAATCATGATCTCGGGGGCTGATTTGCCAGTTCGGCCACTTTTACAAGGATTCAGAAGTTGAAATTTGGCGTGGACGGCTAATTTATAGTTTTAAGGCTGCACATCAAGTTTGAAGCCGAACGGACGGTGGAAACCCCCTAATCTTTCATTCTGGGAGACTTTTCAAGCCCATTTAGCATGATCAGGCTGATTTCTTCAGGGCCTGGCCACATTGTAATAAGCTGCTTCATATTTTAAAGAAGAATGACCGAAAAGATGCTCCATCTCATTGAACACTGGCTGATCAAATCAGCAATTCCTCCTAAGTACTTAGGAGATGACCGAAATAGCGCCGGAATGCTGCCGAAATTTTCATCGAGCTACCTTCTCTTCAGTACATTATATCAATTATACTTTATTTTCAGGATCAAGGGAATCAGAGGATGTAAATGAACTCAGATAAATGTGATAAATGTTCTCTCATTCATTCTTTGTTATCATTGAATAAATCCCCTGAATCGAAACGCATTTGTTTTCTTGTTAAAACACCGACATCGAAAGATGGTGTTATAGGCATCTCTGTTGGATCACGTGACTTGGAAAGATTAACAACCCATATTGTAAAATGACGATCGAAGTGTTCCAACGTGCTTTTGGCCTATCTAATGGTCTCTGAATTGAGCAATTCTGGTGAAAGTTGGAAGCTTGACAGGTCACATTGCAATGAGCTGAAATAGTCTAAATTCGATCTCTAAAGAGAGAGTTATGAGGATTACTATTGGACAAGGAGATGAAGGAAAAATTCAGGACCAACAACTGCGATCCCACTTACTGATGTCCAAATGGTATCGGAATATGACGATTCTAGTTAGAAATGAAAGAGCACTAAAGTACCTTTCAAATGACAAAAAATCGAACCAATCCGACATCAAATGATGGAGTTATGTGCATCTCCATTGGATCATGTGATTTGGAAAGATTAACACTCCATATTGTAAAATGACCATCGAAGAGTTCCAACTTGCTTTTGGCATATCGAACAGTCTCTAAATTAGGCAATTCTGGTGCGACTTGGTAGCTTGACAAGTTATCATTGTAATGAGCTGAAATAGTTTAAATTCGACCTCTGAAGAGAGAGTTATGAGGGTTATTATTGGATAAGGAGATGAAGGAAAAATTCAGGACCAACGACTGTAATCCCACTTACGGATGCCCAAATGGTATAGGAATACGGTGATTCCAGTTAGAAATGAAAGAGCACTAAAATACCTTTCAAATTATCAAAAATTGACCCAATCTGACATCAACTTATGGGTTATAGGCGTCTCAATTGGATCACGCAATTTGGAAAAATTACAACTCCATATTGTAAAATGACCATCGAAGAGTTCTAACGTGCTTTACGCATATCGGATGGTCTCTGAATTAGGCAATTTTGGTGTGATTGGAAGCTTGACAAGTTATCATTGCAAAGAGCTGAAATAGTTTAAATTCGACCTCTGAAGAGAGAGTTATGAAGGTTATTATTGGATAAGGAGATGATGAAAAAATTCATGACCGACGACTGCTATATCACTTACGGTGCCCAAATGGTCTAGGAATATGGTGATTCCAGTCAGAAATGGAAGAGCACTGAAGTACCTTTCAAATGATGAAAAATTGACCCCATCTGACTCAAATGATTAGGTTATAGGCGTCTCCATTGGATCACATGACATGGAAAGATTAACAATCCATATTGTAAAATAATGATCAAAGTGTTCTAACATATTTTTTGCATATCGAACTGTCTGTGAATTAGGCAATTCTGGTGCAAGTTGGAAGCCTGACAAGTTACCATTGGAATGAGCAGAAATACACTAAATTCGACATCTAAAGAGAAAGTTATGAGGGTCACTATTGGACAAGGAGAAGAAGGAAAAATTCAGGACTGACGACTGCGATCCCACTTATGGATACCTAAATGGTCTCGGAATACGACGATTACAGTCAAAATTTTAAGAACACTAAAGTACCTTTCAGATGACCAAAAATCCACCCAATCAGAAATCAAATGATGGAGTTATAGGCATCTCCCTTGGTTCTCACGATTTGGAAAGATTAACACTCCATATTTTGAAATTATGATTGAAGATTTCCAACATGCTTTTGACATATCGAATAGTCTCCAAATTAGGCAATTCTGGTGCGACTTGGAAGTTTGACAAGTTACCATTGCAATGAATTGAAACAGTCTAAATTTGACCTTTGAAGAGAGAGTTATAAGGGTAACATTGGACAAGAGGATGATTGAAAAATTTAAGACCGACTATTGTGATCCCACTTATGGATGCCTAAATGGTCTCGGAATACAACAATTCCAGTCAGAAATGAAAGAGCACTAAAGTAGCTTTCAAGTGACCAAAAACTAACCTAATCTAACATCAAATGCTGGAATTATAGGCTTCTCTGTTGGATCACACGATTTGGATAGATTAACAATACTTATTGTAAAATGACGATCGAACTGTTCGAACATGCTTTTGCCATATTGAACTGTCTCTAAATTTGGCAATTCTGGTGCTAGTTCGAAGCTTGACAAGTTACCAATGCAATGAGCTGAAATACACTAAATTTGACCTCTGAAGAGAGTGTTATGAGGGTTACTATTGGACAAGGAGATGAAAGAAAAATTCAGGACCGACAACTACAATCCCCCTTATAGATGCCCAAATGAACTCGGAATGCGATGATTCCAGTCAGAAGTGAAAGAGCACTAAAGTACCTTTCAAATGACCAAATATCGACCCAATCCGACATCAAATGATGGAGTTATAGTCGTCTCCCTTGGATCCCACAATTTGGAAAGATTAACTATCTGTATTGTAAAATGATGATCAAAGTGTTCCAACATGCTTCTGGCATTTCAAATGGTCCCTGAATTAGGCAATTCTAGTGCAACTTGGAAGCTTGACAAGTTACATTGTAATGAGCTGAAATAGTCTAAATTCGACCTCTGAAGAGAGAGTTATGAGGGTTATTATTAGACAAGAAAATGATGGAAAAATTCAAGACTGATGACTACGATCCCACTTATGGATGTCCAATTAATCTCAGAATATGATGATTCCAGTTAGAAATGAAAAAGCACTAAAGTACCTTTCAAATGACCAAAAATTGTCCCAATCCGACATCAAATGATGGAGTTATAGGCATCTCCATTGGATCCTGCGATTTGAAAAGATTAGCACTCCATATTGTAAAATGATCATCGAAGAGTTCCAACGTGCTTTTGGCATAGTGGTCTCTGAATTAGGCAATTCTAGTGCGACTTGGAAGTTTGACATGTTATCATTGCAAAGAGCTGAAATAGTTTAAATTCGACCTCTGAAGAGAGAGTTATGAGGGTTATTATTGGATAAGGAGTTGAAGGAAAAATTCAGGACCGACGACTGTGATACCACTTATCAATGCCCAAATGGTCTAGGAATACGGTGATTCCAGTCAGAAATGAAAGAGCACTAAAGTACCTTTCAAATGATAAAAAATCCACCCAATCTCACATCAAATGATGGGGTTATGGGTGCCTCTATTGGATCAGACAATTTGGAAAGATTAACAATTCAAATTCTAAAATAACGATCGAAGTGTTCTAACATGCTTTTGGCATATCGAACGGTCTGTGAATTAGGCAATTCTAGTGTAAGTTGAAAGCCTGACAAGTTACCATTGGAATGAGTAGAAATGCACTAAATTTCGACCTCTGAAGAGAAAGTTATGAGGGTTACGATTCAACAAGGAGATGAAGGAAAAATTAAGGACTGATGACTGTAATCCCACTTACGGATGCCTAAATGGTCTCAGAATACGATGATTCCAGTCAAAAATTTAAGAACACTAAAGTACCTTTCAGATGACCAAAAATTCACCCAATCTGACATCAAATGATGGAGTTATAGGTGTCTCCATTGGATCTCACGATTTGGAAAGATTAACACACCATATTTTAAAATTACGATTGAAGATTTCCAACATGCTTTTGGCATATTGAATAGTCTCTGAATTAGGCAATTCTGGTGCGACCTGGAAGCTTGACAAGATACCATTGCTATCAACTGAAATAGTCTAAATTCGACCTTTGAAGAGAGAGTTATGAGGGTAACTATTGGACAAGAAGATGATTGAAAAATTCAGGGCCGACGACTACAATCCGCATTACAGATGCCCAAATGGACTCGGAATGCGAAGGTTCCAATCGAAAATGAAAGAGCACTAAAGTACCTATCAAATGACCAAAATCCAACCCAATCCAACATTAAATGATGGAGTTATAGTCGTCTCCCTTGGATAGGGCGATTTGGAATGATTAACACTCTGTATTGTAAAATAATGATCGAAGTGTTCCAACGTGCTTTTGGCATATTGAAACGTCTATAAATTAGGCAATTCTGGAGCGACCTGGTAGCTTGATGTTGAGGCATAAAAAATGGTAAAGGATTAAAGCAAGAAGAGATAAGAAGTTTGAAGGAACTTTCGGAAAGAAGAAGGGAGAGGTAGTTTTCATGACAGTGCGCAGGACCGCACAGCCATAATAGGTTGTGCAGTTCCGCGCAATCAATCTTCGTTGCGCGTGACCGCGCAACGAGAATAGCAGTTGCGCAGGACCTCAGAATGAATTGTACAAGAGGCTTCGTTCAAGATAACTCGAAGCACTAAAAAATAGTCCCACATCGCTAAGATCATGATTTTCATACATGCGAGGGTCTATAAATACCCCTACTCTCCTTCATTTGGGGTAATTGGAAGATGTTCAAGAGGAGCAAAGCGGAGCGGAAGACAGAAGGTAGGAGCAAAGTCTCCTGGGAGTTGCGCAGGACCGCGTATCCGATATCGGTTGCGCAGGTCCACGCAACCGGACTGCCCTACAGTCTGTGAAGTCCAAGAGCTGTTGTGTTACCGAAGTCCGTGGCCCAAGCTTCCTTTCTCTGGGTTTTCTCCTCTTCATGGGTTCTAAGGAGAAAGATCAGTCGATTTAATCGACATTCCTCCTAAGTCCCAGAGGATGGTTGAAACAGGCGCTGTTATGCTGGTAAAATCTCTATTTCATTAAAGGCCTGTCGATCGGATCGGCATTCCTCCTAAGTCCTAAGAGAAGATCAAATTAGGCGCCGAAAGGCTGTCGAAATGACCCGTCGATCGGATCGGCATTCCTCCTAAGTCCTATGAGAAGATCAAATCAGGCACTGGAAGGCTGTCGAAATGAACTCTTGATGCTTAAAGCATAAATCCTTTACTTCTAAATGATTTATCTTAGAATCAAGGGATGTAAACGAACTCAGTATTAATAAAATGTGATGAACGTTTAGAGTACTCTCTCTCTGTTACTCTCCCCAAATCAAAATGCATTTGTTTCTTTGTCGAAATAAAATGGCGACTCTGCTGGGGACTTTTAGTTTTTCTTATCAAAGTATTAACAGTAAGGTTGTTATGAACATTCGTCATGGTTTGACGTCCTATGGACGCCAAAATGGCGACTCTCATGGGAAGTCCTCCCCTTCATCTCTAAGATAAATCACCCTAATCATTCAATTACTAACTATAAACATATTTCGTGATTGAAGGTTTCTAAAATCCGATTACGACTCAACATCCATGGCGATCCCCGTAAGAAGAGTGAACTTTCGATTCATCGCAATAGGGTTCGTGATAGAATACGCACCAAGTCATGTGAGTAAAAGTAGCTGGGCTCAAGTAACAGCTGGGGTCATTTCTGCTTCACCCCAGCCATCAGAAGACAATGCAGGCTGGACTGTCGTGACATCTCGTAAAGCACAAATACAAAACTTCAGGAATCATGGAATGAGTCAGCCTTCATTAAAGACCAGAGGACCCATCACACGAAGCACAGTCAGAAGAAACCCGGAACTTGCTCCTCCAGTGATTTATTCAGCGCAGACGGTTCCCCAGTTGACAGCACGTGAATTCCCAGCTCTAAATGCATCAATGACTGGACGAACAAGAGAGCGAAAGGGAAAAGCATCGGTTATCAGATCGCCAATGCTGTCTCTAAAAGGTTCACCAATATCGGCGTCATCTCAGTCAGTTGATGCCGCAGAAAGTACGAAAAGGCCCAGTGAAACCATATCCCCTCCCTTTTCTGCAAACCCCATCACGTCAGCATACTTTTACTCTCCTTCTATGACTACTTCGTCAAAGAGTGGAAAAGACACAGTGTTCGTGGCTGGAACGAATCCAGATTATAAAACAACTACAGAGGGTCATTTCGATGAAATGGTAGAGGCCCATAATGCATTAATGGAAGAATGCAGAAGCCTCAAAGAAGCCTTGGCGACGGTCATGCATAATGCGGCTCAAAAGACAGTAATTGAAAAGGATAGCCGAATGGAGAAGGAGCAAGAAGATACTAGACATTTTAGATACCGTATACCATATCCGAGAGAAGTGCATGACATTCCCTTCCCAGCCGATTTTAGGTGTCCAGATTTTCAAAAGTTTGATGGGAAGGGATCCCCTGAAGAACATTTAATGCGCTTCAATGCTAGTATGGGAGGTCTTTCTGTAGTACCGCAATATTGTTTGCAATTGTTCGGGGCATCGTTGACAGGTAATGCATTCCGATGGTATTACAATTTGGCTCCGGGTTCTATTTGCACTTGGAAGCAGATGCAAGACGCTTTCAAATCTCGATTTTTCTCCATAAGTCCCGACATTAATATTGCTGAGTTGGCTTCTGTACGACAAGGCAAAAATGAGTCGGCAAGGGTTTACATGGATAGATGGGGGGCATTGGAAACTTTGTGTAAACCGTTGCTAAGAGAAACTGAGCAAGTTAAGATGTGTCTGAACTCTATGAAAAAGGAATTCGTAAGAGGACTGGCCAATTTCAATGTCAACACTCTTCGTGATTTGGCCGCAAAGGCTCATGCTTTGGAACTAGTAAATCAGGAGGTGTCGAAATTTCACCTTGATGCGGCCCGAAAGGATCCTAGCAGGATAACCCCAAATGCCAGTGATCACTGTCAGCAATGTAAAAATGTGAAAGGTTTCAAGGTAAAAAGTATGAAGCGAAAAGAAGACTTGGCTCAATCAAGAAAAAATAGAGTCCGAATGCTTAATTCCCATGAGGGATTCGCTTTCGATAAAGGAGATGTCATTCCAATGATGGAACAGTTGTTGAAAGTTGGCGCAATAGAATTGCCAGAGCCTAAATGCCCTGAGGAGGCGACAAGGTGCAGGGAGTAAAATTTTTGTCGCTATCATCGTCTAGTGGGACATCCAACGGAGAATTGTTACATGCTGAAGTGTATTCTACAGCGGATGATACAAAGGAATTAGATAATTATCGAAGACGGGACAAACGAGGAAATCATGAAAGGTATGGGCCTCGATTGCGAAGATCCCAGTGGCCTAAATCATGAAAAAGGAATTTTAATTGGGATCGCCCAGGAAAGGCGAAGAAAATTTGAAGACGTAGAGGCAAGGTCGGCAGCAAACACGGTTACAGCAAAAGAACTAGTGAAGGAAAGTGCTGAAGTAGTCGAACGTCCTGAAATAGCTCCGAAGCAAATGGAGGACGGGGGGCAACCGACGACAGATAGCTTGTTAGAAATAAATTTGGGTACAGAAAAGGAAACACGAAATACGTTCATTAATGCCAACCTCTCTGAACAAGAGTCGGCAGAATACATTCAACTTCTTAAAGAAAATAAAGATGTATTTGCCTGGACGTATGCAAAAATACCTGGATTGGAGCCTTCCATGGCGTTACACCGTCTAAATATCTCTAAAAAGAAAAGGCCGGTCAAACAGGCGCAAAGACGATTTCATCCAGATCTGGTCCCCCTCATCGAGGAAGAAGTTAATAAGTTGATAAAGGTTGGGTTTATTAGGGAAGTCAAGTATCCTAAGTGGATATCGATTATCATCCCAGTAAGAAAGAAAAATGGACAGGTCAAAGTGTGTGTCGATTTTAGAGACCTGAACGAAGCCTGCTCGGAGGATGATTTCCCTCTACCAATAACTGAATTACTAATTGATAGTACGACTCAGTATGCTGTTATGTCCTTTATAGACGGCTATGCGGGATATAATCAGATTCGAATGGCTCCTGAGGATGAAGAGGCGACGGCATTTAGAACTTCGTTGGGGATTTTCTGTTATAAAGTGATGCTGTTTGAGCTTAAAAATGCTGGGGCAACATATCAGAGGGCGATGCAAAATATTTTTTAGGATATGATGCATAAGCACGTTGAATGTTATGTTAACGACTTGGTGGTTAGGTCAGAAAGTCATCAGGAACATCGCAAATACTTGGTGTCAGTTTTCTAACGACTTAGAAAGAAACAGTTAAAGATGAACCCCGCTAAATGCGCATTCGGAGTGTCCTCCAAAAAATTTTTGGGTTTTGTTGTTCGGCATAGAGGCATTGAGATTGACCTTGGAAAAGTTAAAGCTATACAGGATATGCCACCGCCAAAAACATTAAAGGAATTAAAGAGTTTGCAAGGAAAATTGGCATATATTCGTCGATTCATTTCAAATCTGGCGAGAAGATGTCAGCCGTTTTCTCAGCTGATGAAAAAGGATACAAATTTGTGTGGAGTCAGGCCTTTCAGAACGCATTCGACTCTATAAAGGAATTGGTAAAAAAGCCACCAGTACTGACAGCTCCAGTACAGACCGCTCATCTTGTACACGGCTGCAGCCGATCATTCCTTAGGAGCTCTGTTGGCACAAAAGAATGAATTTGGAAAAGAAAAGGCCCTCTATTACTTGAGTCGAACTCTGATAGGCGCAGAATGCAATTATTCCTCGATTGAGAAGGAATGCTTAGCGTTAATATTCGCAGTACAGAAATTAAGGCATTATTGTTTATCTCATGATATAACATTGGTCTCAAGAGCCGACCCAATAAAATTTCTGATGACAAGGCTGATGTTGTCTGGGAGGTTAGCTAAATGGATGTTGTTACTTTCAGAGTACGCTATTATGTATGAACCGGCGAAAGTTGTAAAAGGGCAGGCAGTGGCAGATTTCTTAGCGGCGCACCCCGTGGCAGAATCTGAAGCCATCAATGATGATTTTCCAGATGAGCAAGTCATGCTGACTGGGTCACAGAATCGGTGGCAGATGTATTTTGATGGCGCATCTCGAACATCAGGAGCAGGGGCAGGAGTGATATTCATTACTCCCCAAGGTGATTTATTACCTTACTCCTTTACATTAAGAGCTGCATGCACGAACAATGAGGCCGAGTATAGAGCCCTGATTATTGGAATGGAGATAGCTAAAGAAATGGAGATAAGAGTATTGCACATTTACGGGGATTCTAAATTGATTATAAATCAATTGACGACAGAATACGAAATAAGAAAGCAGGAACTTTTGCCATATTGCCAGAAAGCACAACAATTGTTAGAATATTTCTCCTATGTTGAAATCAAGCATATTCCCCGGTCAAAGAATGCTAAAGCCGATGCCTTAGCCAGTTTTGCAGCAGCCCTGTCTTGCCCTAACCGAAGTCCTCCTCAAGTAACCATAGAGGAAAGAAGATTTTTATCGACAACGAAGATTGTTGAAGAAGTTACTGAGGCTCTGCCTGTATCATGCTTGGAAATTATAGTAGATGATTGGCGACAGCCTTTCGTTGATTATCTCAAGTTTAACATCCTGCCAGAAGAGTCTGCACAAAGGCAGCAAGTCAGACAGCGGTCAAGCCGATTCGTTATTTGCAGAGAAGTATTATATAAAAAATCTTACAACGGAATGTTGATATGTTGTTTAAATAAGCAAGAAGCAAGACAAGTATTGTAGGAAGCACACTCTGGTGAATGTGGGGCACATCAGGCAGGCCAAAATTTATTCCACAGAATACATTGGAAGGGTTATTATTTGCCCACCATGTTCAAAGATGCTATAGATTATGCAAAGCAGTGCCACGAATGCCAGATTCATAGAGATGTTATACATGTTCCCCCAGAAGACTTGCACTAGTCTGTGGCTTCTTGTCCTTTCTCCACTTGGGGACTTGATGTAATTGGTCCTATAAACCCACCTTCGTCCAAAGGAAAGCAATATATTCTGGCAGCAACGGATTATTTCTCCAAATGGACTGAAGCAGTTGGCTTGCGAAGTGTTAAAGAAAAGGATGTGGTTAATTTCATCCACCATGCTATAATATACAGACATGGTATACCAAAGAAAATTGTTACGCAAAGCAGTGCCACGAATGCCAGATTCATGGAGATGTTATACATGTTCCCCCAGAAGACTTGCACCAGTCTGTGGCTTCTTGGCCTTTCTTCACTTGGGGACTTGATGTAATTGGTCCTATAAACCCACCTTCGTCCAAAGAAAAGTAATATATTCTGGCAGCAACGGATTATTTTTCCAAATGGACTGAAGCAGTTGCCTTGTGAAGTGTTAAAGAAAAGGATGTGGTTAATTTCATCCGCCATGCTATAATATACAGACATGGTATACCAAAGAAAATTATTCCGGACAATGGCACTTCTTTCAAAAATAAAGGTATGGAAAAACTATGTCAGAAATTCAAGATTCATCACTCATTCTCAACGCCTTACTATCTCCGCCGGCTAATGGATTAGCAGAAGCATTCAACAAAACGATAGTCAAAATATTGAAGAAAACAGTGACAGGAAATAAACTGGATTGGGAAGAAAGATTGCAGGAAGCACTATAGGCATACAGAACTACTCACCGAACAACCACAAGGGCAACGCCATATTCATTAGTCTATGGTGTGGAGGCAGTAATTTCAATTGAAATACAAGTAGCGTCACTAAGAGTGGCAATGCATCAGTCTATAACTAATGATGATCATGCGAAAATAGGATTAAAGGAACTGGACTTGCTTGATGAGAAACACCTAGCTGCACAACAGCGTCTGCAAGCATATCAAGCAAGAATATCAGCTGCATTTGATAAGAGAGTTAAATATCGTTCTTTTAAAAAGGGAGATATGGTGCTAATGCTAAAAAGACCAATTGTGGTCACTCGTCGAATAGGAGGCAAATTTGAGCCTAAATGGGATGGCCCTTACGTAATAAAAGAAGTATATTCTAATGGATCGTATAGAATTATAGATCAAGACGGACAGGGAATCAGTATGCCAGTCAATGCTCGCTTCCTTAAGAGACATCGTCCGTAAAATGTATTTGCTGATTTTGCTTCAGAAAATTATCAAAGTTATGACCCTGCATCAAAAGGAAGCAAATTGGTCGATCAATGTGACCGTGAATTGTATAGCCTCCCACAGAAATATGTTGCCTCCATATCTCCAAGAGCAAAAAATGTATTGCCACTGACAATTACGATCATATCCAGGGAGCAAATCCAAAGCTAAATGAGATAAAGCGTGCTCAATGAAAGCAAACTTCTTCAAGGAAGTAAATGAAAGCCTACATTGGCCTATACTCGCGCTGGCAAAAAGGAAACTGCTTCCGAAGGCGATACTTATTTTGATACAGAACATTATCAAATAATTCTGTATCAAAAGGGGGCAGACAAAGGCATGCGAAATTCGTTACCCTTGAAGATAGATTGTAATTTTGATGCTTCTAAATCATCGCCAAATACAAAGCGTCAATGACAATCGCTAAATAAAAGCGTCGATGATTGTTGTCAAAAAAAGCAAGTGCCAATGATCGTCGCCAAGATAAGCAACTATCACTGTCGTCATCAATGGCTCACACAAGCTTATCTTATAAAAATTGCTATCATCACCAAGCTGATAAACTATTTCAAATACAACATGGATATTCTCAGAATATATCGGCAACGGCAAAATATCAATTATTGATTCTCAGAATATATTAGCAGCTGGCGAAGTATCAGCTATGGATTCACCGTTCAACAATGACAAAATATCAATTAAGGCAGCCTAGCTACTATATGGCCAGCTACGCTTAAGATCTATAATCAATTAAGACAGGTGAGTAAAAGCTGTGAAATATATTTCTCACCATAGAATGCATTTCTTTTGTATATTTGAATAAAAGACAGGCTTTCAAGCATAACAAGTCATTGCCAAACGCGAAATACCAAGGACGATTGCCAAAAGCAAAGCCAAATGAAGAGCTAATCGCCAAAATTAGCAACTATCGATATCGAACGATTGCCAAAAGCAAAGCCAAATGAAGAGCTAATCGCCAAAATTAGCAACTATCGCTATCGAGCAATTAGAAGAATCGCCATTAAGCAATTAAACGATCGCTGTCAAGCAAACATTGGCATAAATAAAAAGTAAGGAAAGAAAAAAGAGAGAGAAGAAGAAAGTACCGATGATCGCTATCAAGAAAGAAGTGACATAAAAGGTGCCGATGATCGGTATCAAGCATCGACGCTCATTGCCGACAGAAAATCTCCATTCTCCATCGGAATCAAATTATCAGGTATTAATGATCATAAAAGGAAAAAGAGAATAGCTATCTCTATTGCTGATCAATCGCTCATCAAAGTTGCCCTCATCGCTAAGCTGATACATAAATTGACATAAACATAATACGAAGGTCCTTGTGACATTGTCAGCAGTGGCGAAATGTCAACCATATGATCACAGTAGAATGAATCATACAGTTAACTGTACATATGAAGTGGAAATAGCAATGGCTGCTCATCATAAAAAGGTAGCCTAATCAAGTCTCGAAAAAAAAAAAAAATGCCAAAGTCTTAAAAGGACCAAAGCTCAAAAGGGACCAGCTACGCATAAGACCTATGAAGATCGCCATTCGGGCAATGGCGAGAAGCCAGTGGTCCTAAAAATCCCATGAAGGCCATCGTACGCATACCCATGCAGGCAGTTGACGGAGTCAATGACCAAAAGCCAGAAGGCCAAAAGTTAACTAAAAGCCAAAAGCTCAAAATCTTCAAATGACCAAAGGCCGAAAAGCTCAAAGTCTTCAAAGACCAAAAGCCAAGAGCCAAAAGTTAACCGAAAGATCAAAAGCAAAGGGCCAAAAAGTCAACTCAAAGCCAAAGTACTAAAAGTCCCCAAATGACCAGTCAAGCGTAACACCCATGCCGTCTGTATAGCTTTCCGGCAGCGTCACGGGGAACGGAGGACAAGCCCTCCCGTGAATGGGCCCGACCTTGCAGGCAAAGAAAATGAGGGCCACAGTGTGCGCATGACAAGCCAACCATGCATAAGACCCCCCAGATTTGTGGTTCGATTCCAGTACGTACTCATGAGGAAGGGCTTAAGCCTACTCATCGATGGATCGACAACCATGGATTTGGTACCCCCAAAGGTAGCCTTGCGAGCCCTGTGAACTCTAGAGAGTTACCGTGGCCAACCCTGTGCTGTAAAACCAACCGAGTTCACGGCCCCGGTAGCTTCACTGGACCCCTCTGATGGATCGTGGTTTGTGAACTCCCTAGGCAGTGAGAAGTCCCGCGAACTCCTAAGAGTTACAGAGACCATCACGTAAGACCCGAAGTAACGTCACTTCACTACTCATGAGCTTAAACTGTGTGAGTAAGTGTCTGTCTAGTGTCGGTCTAGTGTCGGTCTAGTGGTGTCAGTCCAGTAGTGTCGGTCTAGTGGTGTCAGTCCAGTAACGTCAGTTTAGTTCAATTGAGTCTGGTCAAGTCAAGTCAAGTTAAGTTGTCCAGTCAAAGTATGGTCGGTCAGTCCAGTAATGTCAGTCTAGTTCAATTGAGTCTGGTCAAGTCAAGTCAAGATAAATTGTCCAGTTAAAGTATGGTCGGTCAAAGTACACTGGCACCAGTGCTCAAAAGAATAAAATTAAATTAAAGTTTAGCATTTAAAATGCTGCAAATACATATTTCAATATAGATATGTTCAAACAAACAATTGCCTGATTAAAATTTCAAACCTTGATTAGACAACATGCAAAAATACATTTCTCTTGAATCAGGTTCAAATTACATCAACAGTAAGAAAGCCTTCAAGATATTGGCAATTATCTACTCGAAAGCTCTAGTCTCCAAGGTCAATTACTATATTGACAAGAGCTGTTAAGTTCCCAAAAGGGGACAGAGGACAAACTAGTGAAGAATTATCATTCTCTATTGGACAGTATAAGGACTCTGATATATTCTTTGGAGTCATGAAAAGAGCGAAAAAGATTATTCATTCTTCAAAAGTATCAGAAGGCTTCGTTTCAGAAATATTATCTTCTAAAGAAATCTGTATGCGACATTGACCTGGAGAGGGGGCAGGATTTAATGTCTTCAAAATAATCTATGCCTGGGTCTTTCTGATAATCTCCTATATGTGGCGAAGGAATTTATATGCCGAGTATTATGGATAATAATATTGCAAGACTCCAAATATTAGATCTGATGAAGACAAAGAACAAATGGAAGCATCATCAAATCAGCAAAGATCCAAGAAAAGTCTATGAAGAAATGCTAAGAAGCACAAATTAGAGAAGACTCAGTAAAAAGACTCAGCGATTGAACCTTTGAAGCTAAAGATGAAATATCCAAGAGTGCAATATAAAGAATACAAATGCTACGCACGATGACAAGCACAAAGATTGATTAAATTATATTGCAAATATCACAATCGACCTAAGAAGAGAAGAAACTCTCAATCTATTTCAAAATTTATCAATGCTTCACAAAGCTATATTGAAAATTATAATGAATTAAGATACTAAATCTGATAAATTTGGCAGGAGAACCATGTTTCGACAAAGAAACAAATGCATTTTGATTTGGGGAGATTGTCTTATTCAAAATAACAGAGAGAGAGTACTATGAACATTCATCATATTCTATTAATACTGAGTTCGTTTACATCCTCTTTACAATCCTTGATTCTAAGATAAATCATTTAGAAGTAAAGGATTTGTGCTTTAAGCATCAAGAGTTCATTTCGACAGCCTTCCGGTGCCTGATTTGATCATCTCCTAGGACTTAGGCGGAATGCCGATTCGATCGATGTTTCGACAAGAAAATAAATGCATTTTATTTGGGGGATCTATTCAATGATAACAAAGAATAAATGAGAGAACATTCATCACATTTATCTGAGTTCATTTATATCCTCTGATTCCCTTGATTCTGAAAATAAAGTACAATTAATGCAATGTACTGAATGAAAGGGAAGATGGCTTGATGAAAATTTTGGCAGCATTCCGACGCTATTTCGGTCATCTCCTGGATACTTAGGAGGAATTGACGAATCGATCAACCAGTCTTCAAGGAGATAGAAATTTCAGCAGCCTTTCGGTGCCTATTTTGATCATCCTCTGGGACTTAGGAGGAATTGATGATCTAATCAATGAATCTTTCATGAAATAGAGATTTCAGCAGCATAACAGACTATAACAGCACTATAGTCTGGATTTGATCGACGGGCCTTCAATGAAATAGAGATTTCAGCAGCATAACAGCGCCTGTTTCAACCATCCTCTGGGACTTAGGAGAAATGTCGATTAAATCGACTGATCTTTCTCCTTAGAACCTATGAAGAGGAGAAAACCCGAAGAAAGGAAGCCTGGGCCACAGACTTCAGCAGCACAACGGTTCTTGGATTTCACAGACTGCAGGGCAGTCTGGTTGCGTGGATCCACGCAACCGATATCGATTGCGCGGTCCTGCACAACTCCCAGGAGACTTCACTTCTACCTTCTATCTTCCGCTCCGCTTTGCTCCTCTTGAAAATCTTCAATCCCCCTCAATGAAGGAGGGGAGGGAGTATTTATAGGCCCTCGAGCTCATGAAAATCCTGATCTTAGTGATGTGGGACTATTCTTTCAACACTTTGGACCTTTTTGCAAAGGACGATTTTCGTAGCTTATTGCGAGATCCTACGCAACCGAAATATCAGTTGCGTGACAGTGCACAGTGAACATCAATTGCACGACACCGCACAATAGATATTATTTGCACAGAACCGCGTAAACTCCTTAAAAACTGACTTGTTCTTCTTCTCTTTTCCTTTCCTTAAAAACCCACGCAAGGGATATTTGTTGTGCGGTCCTGCGCAACCAATCTCAAAAGGTACTTCTCTTCTTTCTTTTTTTCTTCTCTCTTGCACCTTGCTTTCCAATCTTCTTCTGCTTCAATCCCATAAACTACCCTTGGAACTGGATCTGTACCAAAATACCTAAACTACCCTTGGAGCATATCAACACCATGAGATTCCCTGACCACTGCAATGAGATATTTTTTGTGCCTCAACAATCGACGAGTCATTTCGACAGCCTTCCGGTGCCTGATTTGATCATCTCCTAGGACTTAGGAGGAATGCCGATCTGATCGACGGGCCTTCAATGAAATAGAGATTTCGACAGCATAACAGCACCTGTTTCAACCATCCTCTGGGACTTAGGAGGAATGTCGATTAAATCGACTGATCTTTCTCCTTAGAACCCATGAAGAGGAGAAAACCCAGAGAAAGGAAGCCTGGGCCACGAACTTCAGCATGGGCTTTACAGACTGCAGAGCAGTCCGGTTGCGGGGACCTGCCCAACCGATATCGGTTGCGCGGTCCTGCGCAACTCCCAGGAGACTTCGCTCCTACCTTCTGTCTTCCGCTCCGCTTTGCTCCTCTTGAAAATCTTCAATTCCCCTTAATGAAGGAGGGGAGGGGGTATTTATAGACCCTCGCACGTGTAAAAATCCTGATCTTAGCGATGTGGGACTATTTTTAGTGCTTTGGATCATTTTAAATGATGCCCTTTTGTGCAGTTCAGTCCGAAGTCCTGCGCAGCTGTTACTTTCATTGCGCGGTCTCGCGCAATAGATATTGATTGCGCGGACCCGCGCAACATATACTAGCTGCGCGGTTCTACGCAACTACCATGAAAATTACCTCTCTTTTCTTCTTTCCAAAAGTTCTTCTCTTCTTTTTACCTTTTACTTGCTTGATTCCTTTCACCATTTTTATGCCTCAATAGATTGCCCCCTTGATCCTTTATTTGTTCTTTTGGTGTAACAAGTAAAGGATCAAATATCCCATTTGGTTTGTGCGGACCTGTGCAACTGGCCGCGCATATACTCGTCGCAGTAATCTATAAATACCGCACCCTTCGTCACTTTCTGCAGTCTCTGCTTTCTTTGGTGAAATTTTTTGCTCTTGGCAATTTTCCACGCAACGGACATTGTCTGCGCGGAGTCGCGCAACGAATCTTTTGTTAGCGTAATTTTTCTAAGTGGCGCAACACGCCGCGCAAGTCCTTTTGATTGCGTGGACCCGCGCAACTAAGACTTCTCCATTTTCTGAACTCTTTCCTCAACGACCCTTCTTAAGTCTTCAACCATCCTCTCTTCATGGCTCGCATCAAGAGGACCCTCTGTCCTGTAGACCCTCGAATGGAGCATCCTTCTCATTCTGATGCTCCTGATACTTCTCATCGCCCATCTCCTTCCGCTGACCAACCACCGACCAAGCGTACCAAAACCACCACTCAGATCCCGTCATACTTTAAAGAGCCAGTACTCCCAACTTTTGATTTCACTAGCCGCATCGAAGCACTTTCCTCACCCATTCATCATGCTATAATCATGGGAAACGTAGAATGGCCTCCCAAGCACGGTCGTGAAGATGATTGGGAAGAATGGTTGAAGACAACCACCCACATTCACATGGATAGCGATAGACCCCCTGTCAGAGAAGGTACCCCGCCTGTCGCTCTAAGAAAACACGTCGGAATAAGGTGCGGGAGTTTGAAGAAAAGATCAAAGAGCACAATAAAAAGAAGCTTCAGAATTCTTGGAAATCTGTTCGAGTGATTGAGGGTGTCATGAAATTTGACAATCCTCATTCGGAAGGGATGACAGTAATTCCCATTAGCGTGCATCGTCACCAATCCATCCTTGAATGTGAACCCACAGACTATGTGGACGGAGAAAAGCTAATGTACAGTGAATCGTGGGCAATCCGAGAATCCCGGATTCTTAAAGGAAGAATATAGGCGGAGAAACCGCGAAAGATCGTCGGAGAGGCCCATCCCATGATCTTCCTTGCTCCCTTTCACAGTTCACACAGTCTCTTCCCGACCTATTTTTACAAGACTGTCAAACAACGTTATAAGGACTGTGATCCTCTCTGGGGATCAGAAGATTTTCGCACAAGAGGCCTACTGACTTCTCGTCGTTATTACTCTGATTGGGCAGAGGCAATTCTGAAGAAACACGCAAGTACCCTTGTTAAAGTAGGCCTTTACGATGTGATAGAGGTCACATCTCAATATTTTTACAAGGAACCCTGCATACTGAAAGGATTTCTCGAATATTGGTCTCCCACCACCAATTCCCTTCACCTGTCATTTGGAGAAATGAGCATATCACTATGGGATCTACACCGCATAGCAGGTCTCCCACTTACAGGAAGATTTTTTGATGAGTTCATACCGAAAAATGCAGAATTGGCATTTATATCCTCTCCTGATCGCAGACCTTCCATCTCAGAAACCACCATCGAACTTTTCAGAGAGATGGGAAAATTTTTGAATATTTACAAACTATCTCCTCTGCAATGGCTGGCCCATTTTTCTAGAATACTCAAGTATCCCATACCCAGAGACTAGTGTAA
Organism: Magnolia kwangsiensis; assembly: GCA_037074715.1. NCBI lineage: Eukaryota > Viridiplantae > Streptophyta > Magnoliopsida > Magnoliales > Magnoliaceae > Magnolia > Magnolia kwangsiensis. The sequence continues at coordinate 74,845,877 of CM073575.1, read as the reverse complement.
TCCTCTTCACCACATATTCCTACATATTAATTCCTTTCTTGTTCTGCAGATTTCGCGACAGTCGTTGTAAGGAACTGACGACCCTTCGTGACAACATGAAAGAATGACCAGCTTATAGCTCATTTGGGAAACCGGCAGCCTTCCTTGCTTACTGGTTGAGCATAGTTGTTCTTCCTAGTTCCAAGTGGGCCGATGCTATTCACCCCACCACTTTTGTGGTCGCCGGAGCTCTAGCAGAAGATCAGAAGTATTCTATTGCACCCCCTGTGCTATGCTCCATTTATCGGGCTTTTGGAGAGATCTCTACACACATAAAAAATCCCACCCTAGGATCTTCATCAGCGTATACTGCCTGGTACTATTTCACTGGATGGCTAGGAGTCTATTTCCCCTGGACTTTTGAAGCACCGAAAAAAGCTTACATCAGTCCTTCTCATCTCCCTCTTTGGTTCTTTCAACAAAGGGCTATGGCTAGAAGATCGTACGAGTGGGTGATCAATAAGATTCAGGACTTTGATCAAGTGGACTTCTTCTAGTTCCGGCTTCATCACTACATTCAAGATACAGATATGGTAGATCAAGGGGCACTAACTGTAGCAGAAAGGGCCTTTTTTCTTTCCATTTGTTCTTACAGTTTTCCACTCAGGGAAGGAATGGAATTCTGAAGAGAACCCTACTATCCTAGTTGTTTTGCTAGCCAATTCGGTTATGACCAAGCCGTGCTAGAAGATTGTGGGCTGGTTACTAAGAGAATGCGCTGCTATGGAACAGGTCCCTTGAACTGGGCCATGATATGGAAACAACTATTAGGCGGTTGTGTCAACTCTTCTTTCATCATTCCTAGCTGTGATCGGATAGTCCGTACTTCTTACAGCTGGATGAGGTGGTGGGACCACCAATCATTTCTGATCAACAAACGCCTACCGGTGGACTCTCTTCTCTTTCTCCATCCACCTCGGCTTAGGGGCAGAAAAATTGATAACGGAATCGGCTTCATTCCAGAGAAAAGTCACGCTCCTCATCACGGTGAAATTTGCAAAAAGATTTCGACGGAAGAGCCAATCCATGAGAGAAAACCAATTAACACTTTAGACGGTTGGTTTTCCCATGGAGTCCTGGAGGAATTTGAACATATTCCCCACGACCTTGGTGGCCAAGCTCCAGAAGATGTTGCAGGAGCATCCTCTCCTATTCCTGAAGAGACTACTATAGCTGAAGAAAATATAGCTCAAGACAAACCAGCCCCTTCTCCACAAACTCTTTCCCCTAGCTCATCATCCCCGATGACTAGATCACGAGCACATCAGCAAACGTTGTCACCCACTCCTCAAGAAGAAGCAAGACAGGTCTCTTCATCTTCCTCGATTCCAGTTGGCAGGAGATCTCCAAGGGAAAGCAACCATCCTATTCCTATAAAGGGAAACAAGTCGCGGTTGCAGAAGTGGATGAGGAAGATCTGACAAGCGAAAGTTCATCTTCTAGCGAAGATTCATCTTCTACATCAGGAAATTCCACTCCCCTAGGGTCTGACAACGATGATGATGGAAATAATGAAGTTCAAGACGATGATTATGAAGAAGGGGAGGTCAATATAGATGACGAGGAAGATATGGCCACCGAAAATGTAGCAGAAGAACATCTCCCCATAGCCCTTGAAACTTTCCCTCCCACTTCCATTCCTAGCAAGCCACATGCGATAACCAAAGAGGATGAAAAACTCTTGGACTACGGAGAATATGGGTATTCACCTGGTAAGGGAGCTCGAATTCTTTAAACATTTACGTGCTTGTCAAGTGATCATTATTTTAACACCACTAGCATTCTCTTTTTTTTAGGTACTCATGTGGCTTGCATTGAAACGAGCGCTGCCCCCTCTGCAGAACTTCATCCAGCTACACCCATGATCTCCTCATAGGTTTCTTTGGCCCCTCTGGTGGCGCCGAAGAGCGTGGCCCATGAAATTATATTTTCTGTCGAGGCTATTGACCTACCAACTCCTACTACAGATATTCCAGCACAAAAGTGAGAGCGCCCTCTCTTGCTGATATGTTAGAAGCTGGTACTTCTGCAGCCCCAGAAATTCCCTTTCTTGCTGGTCATACTTCTATAGCAGGTATATATATATTAATTTGAAGAGTTGTAAATTCTTCATTTTGTATTTCTCACTCCAGCTTGGTCTCTTACTTATTTTGCAGGAATTCTCCCCTGTAGTGGGGCGGCCAGTTCTGAATCTGTGGCCACTGTCTCTGAGTTACCATTTCCTTTGAAGATTCCTGCTCACAAAATGCTTTTAATGAAAAACTCTTTGTCAATAGTAATTCATATCTTCAAGGACCCTGAACAATGGTCAGATCTGGACATTGCCATCGAAATTCTGGAAAACTCTGCAAAGATGGCGATGATTAATATTTCTATTTTGCGTACTTCCGTCCTTAGATTTCGTGATTCAATAGCTTCTCTAGCATCAGCCGAGACTATTACAATTGCTCCAGAAGTCCTTGAATATGGGAAGAGGTTAACTTTGACTAAAGAGAGGGCTTCACTCATTGCTTCCACGATATCTGAATTAGATCACGAGCAATTATTGTTGCAAGAACACTTGAAGACCCTTACTAGTGACAAAGAGCTTATTCAAGATCGTATAGCAACTTTAAGGGAAGAGATTTCGCAGATGGAATTGCAAGGTCATGAGAAGGAGCTATCTATACAGGAGGTCAAGGAGAAACTCGAGGTCAATATTCGGTCTGCCGATACTGAGAAGTTGGAATTACTTAGGAGCAACGAAACGATCACATCTCTAGAAGACAAATTAGCTAGCCTTCCTGATCAAACAAAGATTATTCTTGAAGAAAAATCAAAGCATGACGCAGCTCAGCTTCAATTAAAAGAAGACTTGCGGCAATTTATGAATGTAATAGGCATCACTGAGGAATTATAAACATGTAATCTTTTTCTCTCTTTTCCATGTTTGAATGTATGTTTTCTTTTGGTTTTCATCAGTAAATTTAACTTTTCATGCACTTCTATATTATGCATTGTTTCAGGCATACCATCTATGTCATGAATTTGCTGCATTTTGAACATGGCACATAGTTTATCATGACATTCTATGAAACTAATCATAAAATAATAATATTTTATGCTTTGTTAGTATGGAGTTTCCTTTATGACCTCATCCGTTTATATTTTATTGGCGGCGCTAAGTTTCGATTCAGTTAGTTGCACACAGTTTAAGCTCATGAGTAGTGGAGCGACATTACTTCGGGTCTCACGTCATGGTCTCTGTAACTCTCTAGAGTTCATGGGACTTAGCGCGATCCATCAGAGGGGTCCAGTGAAGCTACTGGGGCCATAAACTCGGTTGGATTTACAGTACAGGGTTGGCCGCGGTAACTCTCTAGAGTTCACAGGGCTCGCAAGGCTACCTTTGGCGGTACCAAATCCATGGTTTCTGATCCATCAATGAGTAGGTTTAAGCCCTTCCTCATGAGTACGTACCGAAATCGAACCATAAATCCGGGGGGTCTTATGCATGGTTGGCTTGTCATGCGCGCACTGCAGCCCTCATTTTCTTCGCCTGCAAGGTCGGGCCCATTCACAGGAGGGCTTGTCCTCCGTTCCCCGTGACGCTGTCGGAATGCTATACAGACGGCATGGGTGTTACGCTTGACTGGTCATTTGGGGACTTTTAACACTTTGGCTTTAAGTTGACTTTTTGGCCCTTTGCTTTTGATCTTTCGGCTGACTTTTGGCTCTTGGCTTTTGGTCTTTGAAGACTTTGAGCTCTTTCAGCCATTGGTCATTTAAAGATTTTAAGCTTTTGGCTTTTAGTCAACTTTTGGCCTTTTGCTTTTGGTCATTGACTCCGTCAGCATGCCCGCATGGGTATGTGTACGATGGCCTTCATGGGCTTTTTAGGGTCACTAGCTTCTCGCCACTGCCCGAATGGTGATCTTCATAGGTCTTATGCGTAGTTGGTCCCTTTCGAGCTTTGGTCCTTTTAAGACTTTGGCTTTTCTTTCTTTTTCTTTTTCGGGACTTGACTAGGCTACCTTTTTTATGATGAACAACCATTGCTATTGCTAATTCATATGTACAATTAACTGTATGATTCATTCTACTGTGATCATATGGTTGACATTTCGCCACTGCTGACAATGTCACAAGGACTTTCGTATTATGTTTGTGTTAATTTTTGTATCAGCTTAGCAATGATGGCAACCTTGATGAGCGATTGATCGGCAATAGCGATAGCTGTTCTCTTTTTCTTTTTTTATGATCATTGATACCTGATAATTCGATTTCGATGGAGATTTTCTATCGACTTCGATGGAGATTTTCTGTCGGCAATTAGCGTCAATGCTTGATAGCGATCATCGGCACTTTTTATGTCACTGCTTTCTTGATAACGATCATCGGTACTTTCTTCTTCTCTCTCTTTTTTCTTTCTTCTCTCTTTTTTTTTTCTTTATGCCAATGTTTGCTTGATAGCGATCGTTTAATCGCTTGATCTTCTAATTGCTCGATAGCGATAGTTGCTAATTTTGGCGATTAGCTTTTCATTTGGCTTTACTTTTGGCAATTGTCCTTAGTATTTTACGTTTGGCGATGACTTGTTATGCTTGAAAGCCTGTCTTTCATTCAAATATACAAAAGAAATACATTCTATGGTGAGAAATATATTTCACAGCTTTTACTCACCTGTCTCAATTGATTATAGGTCTTAAGCGTAGCTAGCCGTATAGGCTTGGTTAGGCTGCCTTAATTGATATTTTGTCATTGTTGAACGGTGAATCCATAGCTGATATTTCTCCAGCCGCTAATATATTCTGAGAATCAATAATTGATATTTCGCCGTTACCGATATATTATGAGAATATCCATGTTGTATTTGAAATAGTTTATTAGCTTGGTGATGATAACAATTTTGATAAGATAAGCTTATGTGAGCCATTGATGACGACAGTGATAGTTGCTTATCTTGGCAACGATCATTGACACTTGCTTATTCTGACAACAATCATCGACGCTTTTATTCAGCGATTGTCATTGACGCTTTGTATCTGGCGATCATCATTGACGCTTTGTATTTGGCGATGATTTAGAAGCATCAAAATTGCAATCTATCTTCAAGGATAACGAATTTCGCATGCCTTTGTCTGCCCCCTTTTGATACAGAATTATTATCTTGATAATGTTCTGTATCAAAATTAGTATCGCCTTCGGAAGCAGTTTCCTTTTTGCCAGCGCGAGTATAGGCCAATGTAGGCTTTCATTTACTTCCTTGAAGAAGTTTTCTTTCATTGAGCACGCTTTATCTCATTTAGCTTTGGATTTGCTCCCTGGATATGATCATGACCGTCGGTGGAGATACATTTTTTATTCTTGGAGATATGGAGGAAGCATATTTCTGTGGGAAGTTATAAGACTGTAATTGTATTCATTGAATAGCTTGCCCCCAACCCTTGAAATTTTCTACGCTTCTCCTGATTGACCCCAATGGGGACCTGAATTCCCTTCCCGTGATTTAGGCCAACGGGTTCTTCTTAATCAAAGCCCATGTTTTTCATAATTTTCTTACTTACCGGACTATACTTTTGAAGGTCTTGCGGCGTCAACCTACCATGGTGTTCATTATTTTGAGCCACTTCTCTCATCCTTACTGCTTCTGAAACGTAGAATTCGATTGGCTCAGAATATTTTTCATTGGCTTTAACTTGAAATCTTGTCGGAGCGACCGAAAATGGCTTATTTCTTTCAGCATACGGTAGTGGCACCATATAATTTAATTGTAAAATCTTCAACTGTTCAGATGATAGCAAAATTAACGGCGGTTGTCCCAGTTGTCTTAAATGTTTCGGCACAAAATAGAACTTCTAGCTGATCTCTGCTGTTTTGGACGGCACTGCTTTTTCTGCCATTTCTGTAATTGCGCTCTCTTGATCATTCTTCAGGACGTCACTTTCATCCTTATCTATTTTTTCGGTGGCAAAGAAGGACTCAGCTTCTGTATACAGTCTCCCATCGGCCATTACTTTTTATTGTACCCCGTCTTTACAGTATTTGAAACACTGATGGAGAGTGGAGGGTATGATATTGTACTGGTGTATCCATGGCCTTCGTAGGAGAAGGTTGTATGTCGTCACTACATTTATAACATGACAAACAACGTCAGTAGTCAGTTCCCCTATTTCTAACGTCACCATAATTTTGCTAAGTGTGCACTGCCCGTCCTGATTAAAATCTTATATCATCATCCCGCTGGGGCGTAATTCTGAGCGACAGTAGTTTAATTTGTTTAACATGGAGAGTGGCAAAAGATTTACTGTAGACCCATTGTCTATCATAATTCTCTTGACTTTCTTCCCGCGAATATGGCCTTCTATCATTAGTGGCCTATTATGGACTTCCTCACAGATCATATCATCATCGGAAAAAGAAATGACTGGGAAGCAGTCCTTCTGCTCATTGGGTTCTTCATGTTCTACCTCTGCCAGTAAGGTTTCCCTGATGTCATGATCAGATAGGGCCTGAATCAAACTTTGCCGAAATTCTTCTGATAGCTTCAGTGCGTCGTAAACGCTTAATCGGGATGGTATTCCCTTTAGATGATTTACCACGTCATAATTTACTTTTGGCATTTCATTATTTCCCTTCATCTTACCACTGTTATCTTCTTTTGCAATCGCGGCTTCTGTTTTCTGTTTTATAGGGCTTAGTATCTTCTTGCCCGACCGTAGTGTGAATACCGCAACCTTCTTTACAGCTTTACTACTTTCTGTGTTATTCGCTTCTTGGTCCTTTTCTCGGACTGTAAGCGTGTTTACGGTTTCCATGAAGCCTCTTTCTCTTTCTTTCCCCAATACTATCTCGCCTCTATTGATTAGTCGATGTATTATACATTTTAGTGTATAGCAGTTTTCTGTGGGGTGCCCCACTAGGCGATGATAATGACAGAAATTCTTCTCTTGTCCTTATTATATCTTCTAGGCGCTTAGGCTCCGGCAGTACTATCGTGCCAACTTTTAATAACTGCTCCATCATAGGGACGACATCTTCTTTTTCAAACGCGAACCCTTCATGAGAGTTCAGCATTCTAGGTCGCTTCCCGTTGTACCTGTTTCTTGACCTATCACCCTCTTCGCGTCAGTCCGGCCTTCTTTCTCTCGAATCCTTTGTATCTTTTCCTTTTCTGTCATGATCGACAATGTTTACAGCTGTTCTGCTGGACTCTCTCCTAGTCGTATTATGGTGAAATGCCTGGATTTTATGAGTCATCGTTCCAATGCGTGGGCTTTGGTAGCCAAGTCACGAAAGGTCCTGATGTCGGCGCTAGTCAGTCCGAACGCAATCCCCATGCCCATAGAATTTAGACACATCTTAACCTGTTCTTTCTCCTCCGGTAGTTGTCTACACGAAGCCCCTAACATTTTCCACCTGTCTATAAATTTCTCTACCGGCTCTTCTTCTCTTTGCCAAATAGAGGCCAGTTCCGTAATACTGACGTCACGTTCCAAGGAGAAGAAGTTTGACATGAAAACCTCCTTCATTTGTTCCCATGTGCGTATTGATCCAAGTGCCAAACTAGAATACCATCAGAATACTTTGTACGTTAGAGACAAACCAAACAGCCGCAAGCAGTACTGTGGTATCGTGGAAAATTTTCTTATGCTAGTGATAAAGTGCATCAAATGCTCCTCCGGAGATCCTTCCCCATTGAACTTTTAAAAATCCAGATGCTTGAAATTGGCCAGAAAAGGGATATCTTCTACTTCCCTTGGATACGGTGTTCGATATCTAAAGCGCCCGGTATTTTCGCGTTCTCTTTCGGCTCTGACCGCCTCTTCAACTACTTGCCTCACCTCTTCCTGTGTAACAATTCTTGCTACCGGAATGGACCCTAGTGACCCTGCCCACTGTGGTGGAAGAATGTCGGGCTGATTTTCTTGCCCTTCCGTTGCATTCTGAGGGATTGCCATTCGGGCTACATTGTATGCGAGGGTTACCAACGCTTCTCTAAGATTTCTGCATTCTTCCATCAATGCATTCTGTGCTTCTGCCATTGCGTTGAAACGATCCTCTGCAGTTGCTCTATAATCCGGGTTTGTCCCAGCCATGAATACGTCAGCCTCTCCACTGTTCGTCGAAGCAGTAATCGGAGGAGAACAAGAGAATGCCGATGTGACAGGGCTTTCAGAAAAGGGAGGGAATATAGTTTCACCGGGCTTTTTCATACTCTTTGTGGCATCAGTCGATTGAGATGACGCCGATACTAGTGAATCATTTTGGGATGGCGTTTGTGATCTAATTACCAATGCTTTTCCCTTTTTTTCCTTTGTTCATTTAGTTATTGAGGCATTTAAAACTGGGAAGTCACGTACCGTCAATTGAGGAACTGTTTGCACTGTTTGCGCTAGGTAAATTGTCGGAGGAGCAAGTTTAGGATTTCTTCTGACTGTGCTTCGTGTGATGGGTCCTCTGGTCTTTAATGAAGGCTGACTCATTCCATAATTCTTGAAGTCTTGTGTTCGTGCCTTACGAGAGGTCACAACAGTCCGGCCTGCATTGTATTCTGATGACTGGGGCGAAGCAGAAATGACCCCAGCTGTTACTTGAGTGTTGCTACTTTTACGCACATGACTTGGTGCGTATTCTATCACAAACCCTGTCGGGATGAATCGGAAGTTCACTATTCTTGCGGGGATCGCCATGGATGTTGAGTCGTAATCGGATTTTAGAAACCTTCAATCACGAAACAGGTTTATAGTTAGTAATTGAATGATTAGGGTGACTTATCTTAGAGATGAAGGGGAGGACTTCCCACTGAGAGTCGCCATTTTGGCATCCATAGGACACCAAACCATGACGAATGTTCGTAACAACCTTATTGTTAATACTTTGAATAAGACAGAAAAGTCCCCAGTAGAGTCGCCATTTTTTTCGACAAAGAAACAAATGCATTTTGATTTGGGGAGATTGTCTTATTCAAATATAACAGAGAGAGAGAGAGTACTATGAATATTCATCACATTCTATTAATACTGAGTTCATTTACATCCTTTTTACATCCCTTGATTCTAAGATAAATCATTTAGAAGTAAAGGATTTGTGCTTTAAGCATCAAGAGTTCATTTCGACAGCCTTCCAGCGCCTGATTTGATCATCTCCTAGGACTTAGGAGGAATGCCGATTCGATCGATGAGTCATTTCGACAGCCTTCCGGCGCCTGATTTGATCATCTCCTATGACTTAGGAGGAATGCCGATCCGCCTTCAATGAAATAGAGATTTCAGCAGCTTAACAGCGCCTATTTCAACCATCCTCTGGGACTTAGGAGGAATGTCGATTAAATCGATTGATCTTTCTCCTTAGAACCCATGAAGAGAAGAAAACCCAGAGAAAGGAAGCCTGAGCCACGAACTTTAGCAGCACAACAGCTCTTGGGCTTTACAGACTGCTGAGCAGTCCGGTTGCGCAGACCCGTGCAACCGATATCGGTGGCGCGGTCCTACGCAACTCCCAGGAGAGTTCGCTCCTACCTTCTGTCTTCCGCTTCGCTTTGCTCCTCTTGAAAATCTTCAATTCCCCTTAATGAAGGAGGGGAGGGGGTATTTATAGACCCTCGCACGTATGACAATCTTGATCTTAGGGATGTGGGACTATTTTTAGTGCTTTGGATCATTTTTAACGAAGCCCTTTTGTGCAGTTCAGTCCGAAGTCCCGCGCAGCTGTTACTTTCATTGCGCGGTCTCGCGCAACAGATATTGATTACGCGGACCCTCCCAACATATACTGGCTGCGCGGTTCTGCTCAACTACCATGAAAATTACTATTGACTGGGGGCATTCCAGTCCTCCGCTTGAGCGTCAGCATTCCAGTCCTCCGCTTGAGCGCCAGTATTCAAGCCTTTTGTTTGAGCGCCATCATTCAAATCTTTTGTTCGAGCGCCATCATTCCAGTCTTCCGATCGAACGCTATCATTCGATCTTCTGGTCAAGTATGATTAGCCAGTCTACCATGCAAGTGTAATCATCCAGTCTCCCGTGCAAGCAAGAGCATTCGGTCATCCTTCAGTTGCAGTTTATTCAAAGATCTTTAGGCAGAGAAAGATCGATCCTACCTTTGATTTCAGGAATCAATCAAGGAAGGATCGAGGGGGCATCTGTTGAGGCACAAAAAATGGCAAAGGATTAAAGCAAGAAGAGATAAGAAGTTTGAAGGAACTTTCAGAAAGAAGAAGGGAGAGATAGTTTTCATGACAGTGCGTAGGATCGTGCAGCCATTATAGGTTGCGCAGGACCGCGCAGCCATTATAGGTTGTGCGCTTCCATGCAATCAATCTCCATTGTCACGCGCAATGAGAATAGCAGTTGCGCGGGACCTCGGAATGAATTGTACAAGAGGCTTCGTTCAAGATAACTCGAAGCACTAAAAAATAGTCCCACATCACTAAGATCATGATTTTCACACGTGCGAGGGTATATAAATACCCCCTGCTCTCCTTCATTTGGGGTAATTAGAAGACGTTCAAGGTGAGCAAAGCGGAGCGGAAGACAGAAGGTAGGAGCGAAGTCTCCTAGGAGTTGCACAGGACTACGCAACCAATATCGGTTACGCAGGTCCGCGCAACTGGACTGCCCTGCAGTCTGTGAAGTCCAAGAGCTGTTGTGCTGCCGAAGTCCATGGCCCAGGCTTCCTTTCTCTAAGTTTTCTCCTCTTCATGGGTTCTAAGGAGAAAGATCAGTCGATTTAATCGACATTCCTCCTAAGTCCCAGAGGATGGTTGAAACAGGCGCTGTTATGCTGCTGAAATCTGTATTTCATTAAAGGCCCGTCGATCAGATCGACATTCCTCCTAAGTCCTAGGAGAAGATTAAATCAGGCGCTAGAAGCTGTCGAAATGTCCTGTCGATCGGATCGGTATTTCTCCAAAGTCTTAGGAGAAGATCAAATCAGGCGCTGGAAGGCTGTCGAAATGAACTCTTGATGCTTAAAGCACAAATCCTTTACTTCTAAATGATTTATCTTAGAATCAAGGGATCTAAAGAGGATGTAAACGAACTCAGTATTAATAAAATGTGATGAACGTTCATAGTACTCTCTCTCTGTTACGTTTGAATAAGACAATCTCTCCAAATCAAAATGCATTTGTTTCTTTGTCGAAACACTTGACAAGTTATCATTGTAATGAACTGAAATAGTTTAAATTCGACCTCTGAAGAGAGAGTTATGAGGGATATTATTGGACAAGGAGATGAAGGAAAAATTCAGGATGGACGACTGCGATCCCACTTACGGATGCCCAAATGGTCTGGGAATACTGTGATTCTAGTCAGAAATGAAAGAGCACTAAAGTACCTTTCAAATGATAAAAAATCGACCCAATTTGACATCAACTTATGGGGTTATAGGCGTCTCCATTGGATCACACGATTTGGAAAGATTACCACTACATATTGTAAAATTACCATTGATGATTTCCAACATGCTTTTGGCATATCAGACGGTCTCTGAATTAGGCAATTCTGGTTTGACTTGGAAGCTTGACAAGTTATCATTGAAAAGAGCTGAAATAGTTTAAATTCGACCTCTGAAGAGAGAGTTATGAGGGTTATTATTGGATAAGGAGATGAAGAAAAAATTTAGGACCGACGATTGCGATCCTACTTACGGTGCCCAAATGGTCTAGGAATACGGCGATTCTAGTCAGAAATGGAAGAGCACTAAAGTACCTTTTGAATGATGAAAAATCAACCCAATCTGACATCAAATGATTGGGTTATATGTGACTCCATTGGATCACGCGGTATGGAAAGATTAACAATCCATATTAAAAATGATGATCGAAGTGTTCTAACATGCTTTTGGCATATCGAACGATCTGTGAATTAGGAAATTCTGGTGCAAGTTGTAAGCCTGACAAGTTACCATTGGAATGAGTAGAAATACACTAAATTCAACCTCTGAAGAGAAAGTTATGAGGGTCACTATTGGACAAGGAGATGAAGGAAAAATTCAGGACTAACGACTGCGATCCCACTTACGGATATCTAAATGGTCTCAGAATACGACGATTACAGTAAAAAATTTAAGAACACTAAAGTACCTTTCAAATGACCAAAAATCCACCCAATCTGACATCAAACGATGGAGTTATCGGCGTCTCCGTTGGATCTCACGATTTGGAAAGATTAACACTCCATATTTTAAAATAACGATTGAAGATTTCCAACGTGCTTTTGGCATATCGAATAGTCTCCGAATTAGTCAATTCTAGTGCTAATTGGAAGCTTGACAAGTTACCATTGCAATGAACTGAAATAGTCTAAATTTGACCTTTGAAGAGAGAGTTTTGAGGGTAACTATTGGACAAGAAGATGATTGAAAAATTCAGGATGGACGACTACGATGCCCCTTACAGATGCCCAAATGGTTTGGAATATGACGATTCAAGTCAGAAATGAAAGAGCACTAAAGTACCTTTCAAATGATAAAAAATTGACTCATTCCTACATCGAATGATGGATTTATAGGCGTCTCTGTTGGATCACGCGATTTGGAAAGATTAACAATCCATATTGTAAAATGACGATCGAAGTGTTCCAACGTGCTTTTGGCATATCTAATGGTCTCTGATTTGGGTAATTCTGGTGAAAGTTGGAAGCTTGACAAGTCACATTGCAATGAGCAGAAATAGTCTAAATTCGACCTCTGAAGAAAGAATTATGAGGATTTCCATTAGACCAGGAGATGAAGGAAAATTTTAGGACCGACGACTGTGATCCCACTACGGATGCCCAAATGGTATCAGAATACGGCGATTCCAGTTAGAAATGAAAGAATGCTAAAGTACCTTTCAAATGAACAAAAATCGAACCAATCCAACTTCAAATGATGGACTTATGTGCATCTCCATTGGATTGCACGATTTGGAAATATTAACACTCCATATTGTAAAATGACCATCGAAGAGTTCCAACGTGCTTTTGGCGTATCGAATGGTCTCTAAATTAGGCAATTCTGGTGCGACTTGGTAGCTTGACAAGTTATCATTTGTAATGAGCTTAAATAGTTTAAATTTGACCTCTGAAGAGTTAGCTATGAGGGTTATTATTGGATAAGGAGATGAAGGTGTTTCAACAAAGAAACAAATGCATTTGACTTGGGAAATTGTCTTATTCAAACATAACAGAGAAAGAGTATTAAGAACATTCATCACATTTCATTGATACTAGATTCATTTACATCCTCCTTACATCCCTTGATTCTAAGATAGATCATTTGGAAATAAATGACTTGTGCTTTAAATATCAAAAGTTTATTTTGGCAGCCTTTCGGCGTCTATTTCGATCATCTCCTAGGACTTAGGTGGAATGTCAATTAGATCGATGGATCTTCAATGAAATAGAGATTTTAGCAGTATAACGGCGCTTGTTTCAACCATCCCTAATACTTAGGGAAAATGTCGATTCGATCGACTAATCTTCTTCCTCTGAATTTGTTAATAGGAGAAGGCCGGAAGGAGAAAAGCCTTGCACAGGCATTTCGGCAGCATGACGGCCCCTAAACTTCACAGACTGCAGGGCAGTCTGGTTGTGCCGACCCGCGCAACGGACAGAAAGCTTCTCTCCTACCTTCAGTCTTCTACTCCGCTCCGCTTCTCCTGAAAATCTTTAATTACCTTTAATGAAGGAGGGTAATGGGTATTTATGGACCCTCGCATATGTGAAAATCCTGATCTTAGCGATGTGGGACAAATCTTTCAGTGCTTTAGATCACCCTATAATGGACCATTTCAGCAACACGTTTCGAGGTCCCACGCAACTAATATTTCGATTGCGCGGTCCCGCGGATGGCATATCAATTATGTGGTGCCGCGCAACTAATATCAGTTGCGCAGTCCTGCGCATCCCTTTCAAAGCAATCTCTTTCTTTTTCTTTTCAAAGATTCTTTCTATCTCCTTATCTCTTCTTGCTTCAATCCTTTACCATTTTTTGTGCCTCAACAGATGCCCCCTCTATCCTTCTTTGATTAGTTTACATAATCAAATGGAGGATCGATCTTCTTACTCTTGAAAAACTTGATTGCATTGTAACTGAAGGATAACTGGATGATCACACTTGCATGGCAGACTAGATGATCATACTTGACCAAATGATTGAATGATCATGTTCGATCAGAAGACTGGAATGCTCACATTCAAGCGAAAGACTGGATGATCGCATTTGAATGGAAGACTCGCATGATTGCATCCAACCAAAAGATTAGAATGATGGCGCTCGAACAGAAGACTTGAATGCCCATGCTCGAACGAAGGGCTTGAATGAGACTTTGAATGATGTCACTCGAACAGGAGATTCCAACACCGCTACAGCTGCAATGGCTTCTTTAATCAACTCCAGCGATTCTTTCCTTGAAATCACAACAACCTTTCAACTGTCTCCTTTATTCTTGATCTGCATAATCCAAGCTTTCGAACAATAGTCTTTCCTACCAATTTTATCAAAATCAGTAACTCAAGGCATTATAACTTTCAATTTAGCTTTATGAAGCTTTGATAATTATTTAAAGAAATTGAAAGCTTCTTCTCTATTTAGATTGATTGTGATTATTCACTCTGTCATCGTGCTTCGCATTGTATTCTCTACTCATTAAATCGTACTCCTGGATTTGTTATCTTTAACTTCAATTCTTCATGGATTTTTTTTTTAATCTTCGCTGATTTTTTTGAAGACAGAGATCCTGCCCCCTTTCCCGGTCAATGTAGCAGAAATATTTCTTCAAAAGACAATATTTCCGCAGTGGAGCCTGCCGATATCGTTGAAGGATGGATAATCTTTGCTAATTTGAACCTGATTCAAGAGAAACACATTTTTGCATCTTGTTTATTTAATATTTAAAATGTTCATTAGACAATTATACATTTGAGCACATATCTAGAGTGAAATATGTATTTGCTGCATGTGAATGTTGCACATAGTTTAACATGATATTCATTAAAGAACTAATTACAAAACATCAACATTTTATGATTGTTAGTATGGGATTTCCTATATGACTTTATTTATATATTTTGTTATTGGCGGTGCTAAGTTTCAATTTAGTCAATTTCTCTCACAGTTTAAGCTCGTGAGTAGTGGAGCCAATTTCACACACAGTTTAAGCTCATGAGTAGTGGAGCCGGGTCTCACGTGATGGCCTCTATTACTCTTAGGAGTTCGCTAGACTTCTCACTGCCTAGGGAGTTCACAAACCATGATCCATCAGAGGGGCCCAGTGAAGCTACCGGGGCTGTGAACTCGGTTGGTTTTACGCACAGGGTTGGCCACGGTAACTCTCTAGAGTTCACAAAGCTCGCAAGGCTACCTTTGGAGGTACCAAATCCATGGTTGCCAGTCCATCGATGAGTAGGTTTAAGCCCTTTCTCATGAGTTAGTACCGGAATCGAACCACAAATCTGGGGGGTCTTATGCATGGTTGGCCTATCTAAAGCTCGCACTGCAGCCCTCATTTTCTTCGCCTACAAGGTCGGGCCCATTCACAGGAGGGCATTGTCCTCCATTCCACGTGACATTGTCGGAAAGCTATATAGACAACATGGGGTTACGCTGACTAGACATTTGAGGACTGTTGACCCTTAGGCTTTTGGTCAACTTTTAGCCCTCAGGCTTTTTGGTCATTGGCTCCTTTAGCTGCCCGCATGGGTATGCGTACGATGGCCTTCACGGGCTTTTTAAGGCCACTAGCTTCTCACCGCTGCCTAAATGGCGATCTTGATAGGTCTCATGTGCAGCGGGCCATTGGCTTGACTGGATTGCCTTTTTATGATCATAGGTCTTATGCATAGCCGGTCCCTTTTAAGATTTAATCCTTTTAGAATTTGGCCTTTTTTCTCTCATTTCCTTCTTTCTCTTTTTTTTCGGGACTTGTGGTTATACTGCCTTTTTATGATAAGTAACCGTCGTTGTCATCAACTTTATATACAGTTGACTATATGGTTTATCTCACTGCCAAAAGATGGTAAATCAATAATTGATATTTCACCACTGCTGATAATATTATAAGAATTTGATATTTTTAAAATAGTGTATCAGCTTGTATCTGCTTGGGAATGATAACAATTTTAATAGGTGATTGATCGATGACAGTGATTGTTACTCTTTATATATATATATATATATATATATATATATATATATATATATATATATATATATATATATATATTGATACCTGGTGATTCGGATTCTGATGGAGATTTTTTTTATCGGCGATGACCATTAATGCTTGATAAAGATCATCGTCACTTGACAGTAGGATGGAGATTTTTATCGGTGAAGATTGCCAATGCTTGACAGCGACCATCAACACTTTTCGTTCGACGATAACTTAACATGCTTTAATAAGTATTTCTGCCTAAAATTGACACACCACTGCTTCTGCTGATATCTTCAATAATACTCATCTGTTTATCTGCATCATTTTTCCGTATTGTTGTAAATATACCGAATTGATGATGACATCAATTTTAGGCAGAACTTTGTATGGCTCACTTAATGGCGCTCATCTTCTCATCTTTTATGATAATATTTGTTATCATACGATCTTGATATGCTCGTGAACTTCTTCTTTATTCATTTTATTCATCTTACCCTCTTTTGATACAGAATCATTATTCTGATAATTTTCTGGAGCAAAATCAACAAACATATTTATGGACGATATCTCTTAAGAAATCGAGCATTAACTAGTATGCTGATTCCCTACCCGTCTTGATCCACAACTCAATATGCTCCATTGGAATATACTTCTTTTATTATGTACGGGCCATCCCATTTTGTTTCGACAAAGAAACAAATGGATTTGACTTGAGAAATTGTCTTATTCAAATATAACAGAGAAAAAGTATTAAGAATATTCATCACATTTCATTGATACTAGGTTCATTTACATCCACTTTACATCCCTTGATTCTAAGATAGCTCATTTGAAAATAAATGACTTGTGCTTTAAATATCAAAAGTTCATTTCGGCAGCCTTTCGGCGTCTATTTCGACATCTCCTATGACTTAGGAGAAATGTCAATTAGATCGACGAATCTTTAATGAAACAGAGATTTCAGCAGCATAACGGCGGTTGTTTCAACCATCCTTAATACTTAGGGGAAATGTCGATTCGATCGACTAATCTGAAAGGGCCTAGCTATATGCCCTAGAGGGGGGGGGGGGGGGGGGGGGGGGTGGTGAATAGGGCAATGCCAAATAAAACTTATAACAGGGGAATAATAAAAGAAATAAAGCACAATGCTAAATTTAAAGTTATCTCAATATCCTAAAATAAAGAGAATGATACTTTATCAGTTCTAAGGACAACCTTACACCAAAAACCAAAGGTTTAAGGTAGGACAACCTTATTTCTAGAACGTCCTTTGTATCACAAACCAATGATGAATAAAAAGCAAGGAAATCAAAATAACTTGCAGAAATAAATCCTAAGTTATTACAACATCCATCCACACTTGCTTGAAATAAAATAATTACAACATTCATCCACAAACACAAACCACAAAACTTAATGAATAAAGGAATGAAAGAATAATGCACATCCACAACACAACGATATATAGTGGTTCGCCTGTGTGTACACCAACTGTTATCCAACAGCCACACAGAATGCTACTCCACTCCTAATATCCTCACACAGGGGATATTAGCATGTACTATCAAAATAGGTTTCACAGGTTCACCTAAAACCTTCACAATTGTGTCTTTGATCTCGGGCTTACAAAATCCAAAAACCCCATAATCTGAGTTTTTTGGCTCTCCTTAGATAACCAATACAATGAGATTTTTCTTGCAAATCTCAAACAAAAACTAAAGAAAGTAAATTACAAAAATGTAAAATACCTGAATTACCTTTTGAAGTAGCCCGGTAGAACCAATCGGAGTAAAAGTTCGATTCAACGTTCAAAGTCCAATACTCACTTTAAGAATGGTTCTAAGTCTAATTGATTTTAAATCAAAAGGGCTATTTTTATTTGATTTTGAATCTAAGAAGAAGGAATATCAGAAATTTCCCTTTTCTAATGAGATTGGAATGTAGATCAAAATCAAATAAAAAACAAGCTAGCAAAAGGAATATTAAATAAGCACAAAGTAGCTTAAAATAAACATAAACTTATCTCAGAGAATAGCCTAAAGATTGCTTGAATAGAGTTGAATTGAATTACTAAAACTCTGAAGTTCATGCTCTATTTATAGCCTGAAAAATTCCGTCTACGACTCGTCTTAGGATCCTAGGACTGGTCGTAGCTTCAAAGATTTTCAAAGATTTCCACGGAATAAGATTTTGCTATTCCATGACCGGTCCTGGGTGGTCTACGACCGGTCCTGGGTCACCTACGACTGGTCGTGAGTCACCTACGACCGGGCGTAGGACCCTCAATTTGGTTACTGGAGTTTGAGTCGTAGGGCTACGACTGGTCGAAGGATGACTCGAAGAACTCAAAAGACTGGTCGTAGGATGTCCAGGACTGGTCGTAGGACAGCTAGAAAGATCCAAAAATCTTCAACAACCTAGGACTGGTCCTGAAAACTTAAGACTGGTCGTAGCAGAGCTGGGACTGGTCTTGAAGTCCCTAGGACTGGTCTTAGAACAGCCCAAACAAGCATATTAAAAATATATGAGTTTTGTATCCAGAATGACCTACAGTAAAGCTCATCCTAAGGTCAATCTAAGGTTAAACAAACCTTAATAGTGAGATGGACATTGAAAGTCTGTATACTCAGATGACCTTAAAGAGAAGCTTGAGAATATACAAACCTTGTAGTAGGCCTTCTTGAGCTTGATCTTGACTTGAGCATGCATACTTGAAGACTTCTATTCTTGAATTCTTCATCCATGACTTGAAACTTTCTTCATTTAAGATCTTGTCTTGAAGTCCGATGTCTTGAAGCAATGAATAGTCTCAAACATGAAACAAGATATACAAGACATAGATATAGGTTTTGACACCACAAAATTTGATAACCAAAGGGATATGAAATCATAGCACTTACAATCTCCCCCTTTGTCAAATTTGTGACAAAACACATAGCATAATAAGGATTCATGATCCATGAAATCACAAATTACTCTACTCCCCCTGAGTAATACAAGTACTGCTCATGTAAACAAATCAATAACATCAATACAACATATTCTTATCCACATATCCTTCTCAATCAATCAATTTAAACAAATAAATTACTCCCCCTTTCTTCCATACTACTCCCTTTTAGCTTACTATTCCCCCCTTTTTGTCACAAAATGACAAGGGAAAGTCACAAAAGGAAAGAGAACATGGAGAGTAATAAGCAGATAATGAGAAAGAGATATGAAAGGACATAATATAAACCTGAAGCATCAAGCCATCATCAATCCAAAATATAATATCCAAAAGACAATGTTATCAAACTATAATCCATAATACATATCCAAAATAAAAAGATAATGTTATATACTATCTAAAAGATAATTCACCTAATCTGATCCAGAGGAGGGAGCAGGGATAGTCGGATCAATCTGGTGTAACCCCCTATTGATGCGACGAAGATATTTTCGCATGTACTTAAATTGCATATCGTGGGCTATACTCATATTATCAACCTTCTCCTCCAATGCACGAAGGCGAGCATCATAACCAAATGGATCATAATCAGGATCATTTGGTGAATCAGATTCTATCTCATCAAAAATCTCATCCATATTAACATCTTGTTGAGGAAGATTGCCAGCTTCCCCTTCATTTCTAGCTTCACCACCATCATCACCAACACCACCTTCATCTACTTGGCCAGGAAGCAAATCCAGCTTCATCTTATTAAGATTGGAATTGTTGAAGATAAGATGATGAATGGGTGCCTCATTAACAGGTTTATCGACAAGCATGTGAGTTGCTAAAACAGTCATAAGATAACCAAATGGAATATTACTATGACCCGAATGGAGACGAAACTGTATAATGAAATAATAAATTAAAGAAGGAAGACAGACCATAGTACCAGAAGCAATAGAATGCAACACACGAACCATGAAAGAAGTCAACTCGATTTTATTACCGGACCGAGGATACACATTGGAAATGAAGAAATGATGTAACACTCTATATGTAGGTAACAAATACTTTGAAGGGAGCGCATTCCCTTTGTGTGTCCATTGTGCATCAATTTTACATAAATCTCTTGTTAACATGCATTTTTCCGATTCAGATGGTTTGTCGTATAAAGTATGAATCGGTATACCTTCATCATTAACAGGTATATCCATAATACCTGATATCAAATGACGGTCTACTTCAAATTTCCTTTTCTAGTATCAATTGAAAATGTTAAATTATTAAGAAAAAATTCTGAAATGCATGCTACCATTGATTGAGCAATGGATTGGTATGCAGGCCCACCCCAAAGTAAAATGTTAGTCTAGCCAACAGATTTAAGAAGAGGGACAATACCATATGGAACAATATGATTGAGATCAACGGTATGCTCAACTATTATATTACGGACACGCAAATCCGTACATCTTGAGAATCATCTTCGGGTGACCGAAGGTGCCATTTTGTAATCGGTGTAGATCTAGATAAGGATGGACCACGAGATATTTTCTTTTTCCCTCTAGCATCCATCTTCAATCAAGATATACAAAGAGCAAGAGAAATGCACAAAAAAAAGATGGCTTTTCTCTAGATCAGCAAGTTGAGAAGAAACCCTTAAAAAACTCAACAAAAGATGAAATCTAACTATACAATGAACAAATCAAAGCATAGAGAGAATGAATCTTTAAGAAAAATGATGAAATAAGACTCACCTTGAAGAAAAATAAGAAATCCTATGACTGGTCGAGCCACGACTCGTCATAAGTCGGAGTGGAAATGAAGAAGAAGGGGATTTTTCCCAAATATATCACATTCACGAGCTCCACAACCAGTTGAGTTGGTTCACGACTGGTCGAACCACAATTGGTCGTGTACATCCACGACCGGTCGAGTAACGACTAAAAAAATACATTTTTAATGTAAAAAATTAAAATTTAAACACAAATAATACTAAATATAGTACACTATGATACATACAAGCAAGAATATTCAATGTAAAATGCACATACCAAGATTAAATTTTAATTTATTAAACCTGCTTTTGTCGAGCAATTTAGTAAATATATCAATAAGTTAATTTTCGGTTGATATATATTCCAAAGAAATAACTTTTTCTTCAACCAACTCACGAATGTAATGATACCTAATGTTAATGTGCTTAGTACGTGAATGCTGGATTAGATTTTTAGAAATATTTATAGCACTGGAATTATCACAATGTAAGATCATTGAATCTTGATTAATTCCATAATCGCTTAGCATGCGTTTCATCCACACTAGTTGAGTACATGCATATCCAGCTGCAATATACACAGCCTCAGCAGTGGAGAGTGATATTGAGCTTTGTTTCTTGCTAAAAACTAAGCAATTTCCAATGTAAAAATAACCACCACTGGTTGATTTTCTATCATCAATATTACCGGTCCAATCAGCATCTGAGTACCCGGCTAATTGAACACTAGTATCAAAAGGGTACCATAGACCCAGATTTATAGTACTCGTGACATATCTAATAATCCGTTTATCAGCAGTAAGATGTGATTCCTTAAGATTAGATTGATATCTCGCACAAATACCAACACTGAATGCGATATCAAGTCTACTTGCAGTTAGATATAACAAACTACCAATCATACTACGATATAGTTTACGATCTATATCTTTACCTGTAGAGTCTTTTGAGAGTCTTAACGTTGTACTCATAGGAGTATCAAAGTTCTTACCATTCTCAAATCCAAATCTTTTAACCAAGTTCGTAACATACTTGTTTTGGGAAATGAAAATTCCTTCAGGTTGTTGTTTTATTTGCAACCCTAGGAAGTAATTTAGTTCACCAACCATGCTCATTTCGAACTTTGATTTCATAAGATCTACAAACTCAATAAACATGTTAGAACAAGTTGATCCATAAATAATATCGTCAACATAAATTTGAACCATTAAAATATCATTATTATTCTTCTTAACAAAGAGTGTCTTATCGACACTTACTACTTGAAAGCTATGACTAAGTAAGAATTTAGTCAATTTCTCATACCATTCTCTGGGCGTTTGTTTTAGACCATAGAGAGCCTTTTTGAGATGAAATACATGGTCAGATAGCTTGGGGTCTTCAAACCCTAAAGGTTATTCAACGTACACTTCTTCATGTAAATCACCATTCAAGAAGGCGCTCTTTACATCCATCTGATAAATCTTAAATTTTCTAAAGCATGCGATGGAAATAAAAAGTTTGATAGATTCAAGGCGAGCGACTGGAGCAAAGGTTTCATCGTAATCGATGCCCTCAATCTGAGTGTACCCTTGTACAACCAGTCTGGCCTTATTTTGTATTATATTTTCAAGCTCATCAGACTTATTTAAAGATCCATTTTGTTCCAATAATATGTTTATCCTTAGGTCTAGGACAAGAAACCAGACATCTTTACAAACAAATTGATTAAGTTCATCCTGCATAGAAACTATCTAATTTTCGTTAAAAAGTGCTTCTTTTACATTGACCGGTTCTATTTGGGATGTAAACCAAACATAATTACATATGTTCTCAAGTTGTTTACGAGTACAAACTCCAGTGAGAGGGTTTCCAAGTATTTGATTGGTTGAATAATCTTTGACAGTCCTTGGTTCAGATTCTTTTAGACTTGATGAGGTATCTTGTTTGTCGATAATAAGAGCTTCATCATCATCTGAACTCGGAGCTGGTGTATTCAAATGATCATCAATGACCACATTGATGGACTCTTGAATCACACCAGTTTTCTTATTTAGAACCCTATAAGCTCGACTGTTCAAGGAATAACTAAGAAAAATACCTTCATCACTCTTCATCTCAAACTTTTCTAAATTTTTATGATCACATAAAATATAACACTTGTTGCCAAAAACCCGAAAGTATTTGACAGTAGGTTTCTTTTCAAAGCATAATTCATAAGCAATCTTATTATCAGATTTACTAGTATAAACCCGATTAATAATATAGCATGCGGTATTAACTGCTTCAGTCCAAAGATTTCTAGAGAGCTTCATGCTATTCAGCATAACATTAGCCATATCCTGAAGCACACTGTTTTTCCTTTCAACTATACCATTTTGTTGTGGTGTTTTGGGTGCAGAGAATTCATGTGATATTCACTGATCGCTACAGAATTTCTCAAAACTACTATTTTCAAATTCGGATCCATGATCACTACGGATCTTACTAACATGAGAACCTTTTTCATTTTGGATTTATTTGATGACCCTTTTCACTTCATCCAGGGTTTTAGTTTTATCTTTTAAGAACGATACCCAAGTGAATCTGGTATACTCATCTACGATAACCAAGATATATTTTTTGCCTCCTCGACTCTCCGATCTGGTTGGTCCAATAAGATCCATATGGAGAAGCTCAAGTGGTCTAGATGTGGTATTGGAGTTCACTTTCTTGTGAGAGCTCCTAGTCTGTTTGCCCAACTGGCATTCACCACATATTTTGTCTACTTTTTACAATTTGGGTAGACCTCTAATTAGTTCTCTTTTGCTCAATCTAAATAAGTTCCGGTAGTGTACATGTCCAAGGCATTTATGCCATAATTCAGTCTCATCGGTATGGACCATGTAACACGATTAAGTAGATGAGCTTGCATCACTAACAATGTAGCAATTTTCAAAAGTTCTGCGACCAGTTAATATAACAGAACTCTTTTTATTAAGTATCTCACAACCTTGATTAGAAAACTTTACACTATGGTTGTTATCGCATTTCTGAGAAATACTTAGTAGGTTGTATTTTAAGCCCAACATATAAAACATTCTTAAATAAGGAAAGGTTATAAAGTTGAACCGTACCTTGGCCAATGATCTTGCAATTGTTTTCATCACCAAATGTGACTGACCCTTCAGTCATATCTTTTAGATCGGTGAATAAAGCCTTGTCACCTGACATATGCCTAGAGCAACCACTATCTAGGTACCACTTTGAATGGCTTGTAGCTTTGAAAGCAGTGTGGGCAACCAAGCTGGCAACTTTAGGAACCCATTTCAGAACTGTTTTGGGTTTATGAGTATAGATGGTTTTTTTCTATCTGTTGTTATAGGAGTGACCCATAGAGTTATACTTTAATAGCTCCTTGAGTAGATCAATTATTTTTTCAGCTAAAGGATTTCAGTTTTGAAAATTAAAATTGACATGGCCACCTTTAGGTTTTTGAAAAGACCTAGAATTTTTGAAAAAACCTTGATAGGTATTCTTTTCTTTTGAAGTTGAAGACTCTCCTTTTATAAATTTAGGAGCAATGTTCTTTTGTTTAGGAGATGTATTCTTATCATAGCCCAACCCGGATCGATCGCCACATTTTCTTGATCCGAATAATAATTTTTCCAATTTTGGATCACCTTGGGCATATCTCCATGTGTCTTTCAAACTCAGAAGAGAAGCTACCTCATTTTTGAGTTTTTCTTTTTCGAATTTCAAATCTTCAATTTGGGAGGTTTTGAAATCTAAATCACATTTGGTCTTTTCAAAAGAATCGAAAATATGAGACTTTTCTAAAACAAGAGACACATAATCTTCCTTAAGCTTCGAAAATTTTTCTTTTTGTAATTTAAGATTAACGGCAATTTTACAGCTCTCTTTATAAAGGGCATTATAAGCATCTTGAAGATCATCTTCATTATCGTAATCACTATTCAGATTTTCTTCACTAGATATATCATCATGATCTGAATAGGTGATCTTGGCTAGAGTCATAAGGGCTTTAACATCATCGCCCGACTCGGTTTCAGAATCTTCTGATTTAGAAGAGGATTCAGAATCAGACGATTAATCCCAAGTAGCCATCATTCTTTTCTTTTTTTATTTGTCCTTTTTAGGACATTTGTTAGCTAACTGCCCATACTCTTGACAGTTGTAACATTGACTATCTTTTAATGATTTTCGAGCTCTAGGTTTAGATCGTCTCTTATCATTTGACTTTTGAAAATCAGCTTTTTTCTTATTTTTGAAAATTTTGTAAAACTTTTTTGCTAAAAATGCCATATCATCTTCGGTATTTTCTGAATCCGAAGTACTCTCTTGTGAAACATTTTTAGATGATTTGAGAGCAATTGATTTTCCTTTAGGAGCTTTAAAAGGATAACTCATAGGTTTGAAGTGAACCAACTAATTCCTCAACCCTCATGGTATCCGTATCACAAAGTTCCTGAATCACGGTTACTTTAGAATTGAACTGTTCAGGAAGTGAGCGTAGTATTTTTGCGCACACTTTACTTTCAGGAATTCTATCACCAAGACCCCACATAGAGTTCATAATGTCATTCAATCTAGTGTAGAAGTCCATAAACATCTCATTCTCCTCCATATGAATTTCTTCAAATTTAGTTGTGAGGAATTGGACTTTAGATTTCTTGACAATTGATGTACCCTCGTGTGTCATTATTAATACATCCCATTCTTATTTTGCATTTGTTTTGACAAAGAAACAAATGCATTTTGGTTTGGGGAGATCATCTTATTCAAACATAACAAAGAGAGAGTACTATGAACATTCATCACATTCTATTAATACTGAGTTCATTTACATCCTCTTTACATCCCTTGAATTTAAGATAAATCATTTAGAAGTAAAGGATTTGTGCTTTAAGCATCAAGAGTTCATTTCAACAGCCTTCCGACTCCTGATTTGATCATCTCCCAGGACTTAGGAGGAATGCCGATTCGATCGACGGGTCATTTCGACAGCCCTCCGGCGCCTGATTTGATCTTCTCCTACGACTCAGGAGGAATGCCGATCCGATCGACGGACCTTCAATGAAATAGAGATTTCAGCAGCATAACAGCGCCTATTTCAACCATCCTCTGGGACTTAGGAGGAATGTCGATTAAATCGACTGATCTTTCTCCTTAGAACCCATGAAGAGGAGAAAACCCGGAAAAAGGAAGCCTAGGCTACGGACTTCGGCAGTACAACAGCTCTTGGACTTTACAGACTGCAGGGCAGTCCGGTTGCGCAGGTGCGTGGTCCTGCACAACTCCCGGAGACTTCGCTCCTACCTTCTGTCTTCTGCTCCAATTTGCTCCTCTTGAAAATCTTCTAATTCCCTCAAATGAAGAAGAGGAGGGGGTATTTATAGACCCTCGCACGTGTGAAAATCATGATCTTAGCGATGTGGGACTATTTTTTAGTGCTACGAGTTATCTGGAACGAAGCCTCTTGTACAATTCATTTCGAGGTCCCACGCAACTGCTATTCTCGTTGCGCGGTCACGCGCAACAGAGATTGATTGTGTGGAACCGCGCAACCTATAATGGCTGCACGGTCCTGCACACTGTCATGAAAACTACCTCTCCCTTCTTCTTTCCGAAAGTACCTTCAAACTTCTTATCTCTTCTTGGTTTAATCCTTTGCCATTTTTTGTGCCTCAACAGATGCCCCCTCGATCCTTCCTTGATTGATTCCTGAAATCAAAGGAAGGATTGATCTTTCTCTGCCTGAAGATCTTTGAATAAACTGCAACTAAAGGATGACCGAATGCTCTTGCTTGCACGGGAGACTGGATGATTACACTTGCATGGCAGTACTGGCTGATCATACTTGACCAGAAGATCGAATGATAGCGTTCGATCAGAAGACTGAAATGATGGCGCTTTGTTTTAACAAGAAAACAAATGCGTTTCCGTTCTCGGGATATCATCTTACTTAATCATGATAGAGGGAAAGTGCAAAGACGATCATCACATTTTATTAATTCCAAGTTCATTTACATCCTTTAATCTCCCTTGATTCTAAGATACATTCATTTAAATATGTATAAACATTAAAACATAAAGTTCAAATAGCAAAGTTGGCAGCATTTCAGCTTAGATCTCGATCTTCTCCAAAGACTTAGGAGGAATTGTAGAATGAATCTATCCTTCTTTAGAGAAATAAGGATTTGGACAGCCTTCCGGTGCCATTTTAATCATCTCCTTAAACTTAGGAGAAATGTGAACTTCAGTGAATTATTCTCCTTTGTACTTAAACAAGAAGACTTGAATAGAGGAACAAGAAGACTTGAATAGAAGATTCTTCCGGCAGCATGTCGGCTCTTAAGCTTGATAGACGGCAGAGCAGTCTATTTGCGCGGACCCGCGCAAAGGATATGCCTTGTGCGGTCGGGCACCAAGTCCCCTTGGACAGCTGCTCTCACCTTCAGTCTTCTCTTCTGGCTTTACTTGCAGTCTTCTTTCCTTGCTCCACTTGTTCTCTGAACTCTTCAAAAACCAACCCTTGACCAAAGAACTAACGGGGTATTTATAGGCGCTCACATGTGCAAAAACCCCATCCTTAGCGATGTGGGACTAAAACAAACTACACTCATCTTGTCAATATCAACGCATTGTGATATTGTCTGCATGGTTCCGCGCAAAGGAATTTGTTTGGACCGTCCCGCGCAAAGTGTATGTCTTGAGCGGTTCCGCGTAAAGTCTGCATCTCGCGCAAACCCCATTACAGCTTTCTCTTCTTTCAACTTCTTCCTCTCAATCTCTCAATCTTCATTTGTTCCTTCTTTCTTCATAATTTTACTCCTCAACAGATGCCCCCTTGATCCGTTCTTTGTTTTCTTCAAAAATAAAGGAAAGGATCAATCACATTCTTCTTCCTTTTTAATCAGCCCGTGTACCGTACTTGGTCAAAGACTCTATAAATAGCCCAAAGCACCTCATTTGCTCCCAACTCCCTGCTGCAGCCGTGAATTTTGCCTAAAATATTTCCTTCCACGCAACCGATATTCGTTGCGCGGTACTGCGCAACCTGTGCAGATGCGACGAAAATTTTCTCCAAGTCTTTTCCTGTCCGCGCAAAGAATATACTTTGCGCAGTTCTGCGCAAAGCACTCTTTCTGTTACTTAGCGGTTTTCTGACCTTTTCTTCTTGCACCTTTCTCTAATCTCCTTTACTCTTCTTGGAATCATTATTTTCACAATGGCCCGCACCAAGCGAACCTTTCGTCTTGTCAATTCCCCTACTGTTTAACCCTCTCATCCTGATTTACCTGATCCATCTGCTTTTTTCCCTTCTCCTTCTTCTGATCAACCTCCTGCTAAACGGTCAAAAACTACCGCCAAGACTCCTTCATACTTTAAGGAGCCCGTCTATCCACCTTCGACTTTACTGAGCGGATCGAATCTCTTCCATCCCCTATTCATCGCGCAATAGCGCTGGGGAGTCTTAAATGTCCTCCTAGGCACGGCAGAGACTATGATTGGGACCAGTGGTTAAAAACCACTGCCCACATCTGCACTGATAGCCAAAAGCCACCTCCTTGGGAAGACACTCCTCCTGCTTCCCACTCGAAGAAGGCTCGCCGTAACAAGGCGAAAGAATTTGAAGAAAAAATTGCTGAACACAAGAAGAAGAGGCTCCAGAACTCATGGGACTCGGTACGAGTCATCGAGGGTATCATGAAGTTTGATAACCCCTACTCAGAAGGCATGATGATAATTCCCATCAATGTCTACCGCCACCAATCTATGCTTGACTGTGAACCCAAGGACCACGTTCAAGGCAAAAGACTGATGTGCACTGAGTCATGGGCGACGAGAGAACCACATATCCTTCAAGGGATAATACGGACTGAAAAGCCGCGACAAAAGATCAAAAAAATCTACCCCATGATTTTCCTTACGCCTTTCCATAGTCCTCATGACCTTTTTCCTTCTCATTTTTATGAGACCATCTGCCAATGTTTTTGAGATCGCGTCCAACTCTGGGGACCAGAAGACTTCCGCACCAGAGGTCTATTAACTGCTCGACGTTATTATTCTGACTGGGCAGAAGCAATTTTGCTGAAGCATGCGAGTACACTAGCCAAAATTGGTCTTTACGATGCTATAGAAGTCACGTCCAAGTATTTCTATAAGGAACCCAACGTGCTAAAAGGTTTCATCGAGTATTGGTCACCAACTACCAACTCTTTCCACCTTCCATATGGTGAAATGAGTGTCACACTCTGGGACCTTCATCGTATCGCCGGTCTTCCTATAACAGCCAAATTTTATGATGAATTCATCCCTTCCAACAGAGAACTTGCCTTCGTTTCTTCTCCTAATCGCAGACCTTCCATATCTGAAACCTCCATTGAGCTATTCACGGAAATGGGGAAATTCTCCAATATTCACAAGCTTTCCCCTTTGCAATGGCTTGCGCATTTCTTTAGATACCTTAGGTATCCATGAACCCATGACTCATCTCTTTTCTCTCTTCTTCATTTTCTCTTCTTTTTTTTTTTGAAAGTTTCATCATATACATATTCTCCTTTTTGTAGGTTTCGCGATTGCCGCTCTAAGGAGTTAACACGGCTCCGTGATGTAATGAAAGCAAGACCAGAGTATAGTTCATTTGGGGAACTTGTGACTTTCTTGGCTTATTGGATAAGCCTTGTTGTACTCCCTAGTTCCAAATGGGTAGACGTTGTTCGCCCCACGGTCTTTGTTGTAGCTGGTGCCTTGGCAGAAGGCCACAGATATTCTCTTGCTCCTCCAGTGTTATGTTCCATTTATAGAGCTCTTGGGGAGATAGCCACCCATAGAAAGGATCCTACTCTTGGAACTTCATTAGCATACACTTCTTGGCATTATATTACAGGCTGGCTAGGAGTCTACTTTCCCTGGACTTTCGAAGCACCTGAAAAACGATACGTTCATCCAGCACATCTCCCGCTTTGGTTCTTTCAGCAAAGAACTATGGCCAAGAGGGCATATGACTGGGTTGCCAATAAAATTTGGGACAACGACCAGATAGATTTCTTTCAATTCCGTCTTCACCGCTGCATCGAGGATACATATATGGTGGATCAAGGAACACTCACTCCAGCAGAAAGGATGTTCTTTCTTTCTCTTCGTTCTTGTAGCCTTCCTTTTTGAGAGGGGACAGAATTCTGGCGAGAGCCCTATTATCCCAGCCATTTTTCTCGCCAATTTGATTACGATCAGACTGTACCAAAAGATTGCGGACTGGTCACCCGAAAGATGCGTTGTTATGGTATGGGTCCTCTCAACTAGGCCATGATATGGAAGTAACTTTTGAATGTTCGTGTCGATTCGTCTTTCATAATTCCTAGTTGCGAGCGCATAGTTCGTACCTCATACAGCTGGATGCGATGGTGGGATCATCAATCATATCTGGTCACCAAATGTCTCCCGGTGGACTCTCCCATCTTTCTTCATCCACCTAGATTGAAAGGCAAGCTAGAGAGCGGGATTGGCTTTATCCCAGAGAAGAGTCATGCATCACATAGCGGAGAATTTTGTAGAAAAATACCGCTAGAGGAACCCATCTGTGAGATAAAACCCATTAATACTTTGGATGGGTGGTTCGCTCACGGGGTCTAAAGAGAATTTGAGCAAGCTCCTCATGACTCTACCCATCAAGCTACGGACAGTACTGCAGGTACATCTTCTCCTCTTCCAGCGGAGACCGTAGTGGTTCAAGACGAACCAACTCATGATGCTCTGGTGCCTCCTTTACAACCCACTCGCCCTAGTTCATCATCTCCAATGACCAGATTAAGGGGCCGTTTACAAGCTTCACCTTCCCCTCATGTCTCTCCCATAGGAACAGGACAAGCGCCTGTCTCTCCTTTAGCTGAAGATCTCGTGCCGTAGATCGGTCAAGCTGCTTCCTCGAAAGGAAAATAAATTGCTACTGCAGAAATTGATGAGGAACTCCTGGAGGATGAAAGTTCGGCTTCATCATCAGAGAAAACTGCTTCTTCTCAGCATGAAGATGATGAAAATGGTGAAAGCAGTGAAGGCATGGGTGATGATTTTGAAGAAGGCGAAGTTGATATTGACGGGGAAGAGGAAGCAACTGGAGAGGATATTGAAACGGAACACCTCGCAACCTCTGAACCTGAAGCTCTCCCCAGCACTAGAATTCCTGCTAAATCTCCTATAGCTGTAGAAGAAGAAGAGGAACTTTTAGATTATGGCGAATATGGATACTCACCAGGTAAAGGGAATTTAACTTTCACATATCTATCTATCTGCTTATTTAATATCAATTATTTATCTAGAGCTATTGTATCTTCCCCCCTTTTTTTAGGTGCTCATGTTGCAATTATCGAGGTAGGTGAGATTTCCCCCTCAGATCCCCTTGCGACTGTATCAGCTATTTTACCGAAAATCCCTTTAAGTCCGTTAGCTGTGCCTAAAACAGTGGCTCGTGAGATCGTATTTCCAACCGAAACCACAGATCTGCCGACTCCGACCACCAGGGACTCGAGTACGGAGACCAGGGCGCCTTCCCTTGCAGACATGGTGGGGACTAGTCCTCCTATGACTCAAGGAGCCTCTCTTTCCGCTAATCGTGTTCCGATGATAGGTACGGGCAAAGATGTATACATATTAACTTGTTTTGTTCAAAACAATATAAATCCTTCTATTGATATCTCTTTATACTTTTTTTTTCTTGTGTGTTATAGGAACTCCTCCTCGTAGTGGGGCAACCAGTTCTGACTCAGAAGCCACTACATCTGAACTCTCATCTTTCGCAAAGATCCCTACTCACAAAATGCTCTTCATGAGGAATTCTTTGTCAGCAATAGTCCATATCTTTAAAGATTCTGAACAATGGTCTGACTTGGATTTTGCTATTGAAATCTTGGAGAGTTCTGCAAGGATGGCCAGAATCGATATATCCTCTTTGCGAGATTCGCTTCTCGAATTCCGTGATTCAGTAATTTCTTTAGCATCGGCGGAAAGTGTTACAATCCCTCCTGAAATCTTAGAGTATGGTAGCAATTAGCTTCCTCAAAAGAGCAAGCTTCCTTGATTACTTCCTCCATTTCTAAGCTCGAGCAAGAATACTCAATTCTTAAAGGTCAGTTAAAGATTTATACTGATGAAAGGGTGATCATTCAAGATCGTATTACTGCTCTGAAAGAAGAAATCTCTCAGCTGGAGTCGAAGAATCATGAGAAGGAATCATCCATCCAGGATATTGAAGAGAAGATACGAACTAATATTCAATCCGTTGATGCAGAAAAGTCGGTGCTGCTGCAAAATAGAGAAGTGATCACATCTTTGGAGAGTGAGCTAGCCGACCTTCCTGATCAGGCAAAGATTATTCTTGTAGAAAAATGAAAGCATGATGCATCTCGAACGTAACTAAAAGGAAATTTGTGAAGGCATATGGAGGCATTCGGAATGGTAGGGGAACTTTAAACATGTTTTTTCCGTTCATATGTGTTTTTTTTTTTTTTAGCAAGTAACTTATTTGGCTTTCAAAAGATGTATTTATGATGGCATTTTTGAGATATTTTCCATTTTTGTTGAAGCATTATCATATCTCATATTATCGCAATCATGTTTATTTATTCATACTATCATACCGCATATCGTTGCGATTGTATTTATGATGGCCAATTTTAACCTTTTATGGATGTTAGTGCGGGATTTCCTATGTGGGTATTTAAGTTGACGGTACTATATTTCAATTTAGTCAGTCACACACAGTTTAAGCTCATGAGTAGTGGAGCACACACACAGTTTAAGCTCTTGAGTAGTTGGAGCAACTTAGACTCCTGCAAGAGTCGGGTCTCACATGATGGTCTCTGTAACTCTCATGAGTTCACTGGACTTCTCACCGCCTAGGGAGTTCACAAACCGCGATTCATAAGAGGGGCCCAGTGAAGCTACCGGGGCTATGAACTCGGTTGGTTTTATGCACAGGGTTGGCCGCGGTAACTCTCTAGAGTTCACAGAGCTCGCAAGGCTACCTTTAGGGTACCAAATCCATGGTTGCCAGTCCATTGATGAGTAGGTTTAAACTCTTCCTCTTGAGTTAGTACTAGAATCGAACCACAAATCTGGAGGGTCTTATGCATGGTTGGCATAGTGCTCACACTGCGGCCCTTATTTTCTTCGTCTGCAAGAGTGAGCCCATTCACGGGAGGGCATTTTCCTCTGTTCCCCGTGACGCTGCCAGGAAACTATACAGACGGCATGGGAGTTACGCGTGACTAGCCATTTAGTTTTTAGTCGTTTAGGCATATTAGTCGTAGGCTTCATCAGCTGCCCGCATGGGTGGGTACGATAGCCTTCACTGACTTCTCGTCCGCTTGCCCGAATGACACAAATGATAGGACTTATGCGTAGTTAGCCGATCTCTTCTTGATTAATCCTTCCAGGGCCTGATCCTTTTAAAGCTTTCAGCCATTCTTTTAGAGCATAATAAATTTTGATTTGGCTCTTAGCTCTTCTATGATTTATCTTTTCTCTTTAGGATTTCAGCCCTTTTAGGATTTTGACCCTTTGAGGATTCCTTTGAGGATTTAGCTTAGCTAGGCTACCTTAAATGATTGTAGTTAACTGTATGCTGTCCTGTCATGCCTTGTAAGGCGATAATAATTGTAATCATCGTTATCGCCAATATGATAAACGTGTCTGGTAGAGATCATCGTTACTTCTGATAATATCTTCAAGATGATTCTCATGATGATACTCGCCAAACATTGTCATTTGCAGGACTCATTTGGTGATGATGATGATTGCCTTCATTCAAGATACTTGCTGAATGTAGTCAATATGCTCGTGAATTTCTTCTTTATAGATTTTCTGAACATGTGGACATGTAAACATGATCCCGTTCCTTCTTGCCCCCTTTTGATATAAAATCATTATGTCGATAATATTCTGGATCAAAATCAGTAGCTTCTTCTTAGGGGTAATATCTCTTGATGAAGCGAGCATTGATCGGTATACTGACACCTTTCCCGTCTTGATCGGCAATTCTATACGCTCCATTGGAATAGTCTTCATTTACTACATACGGCCCATCCCATTTAGGCTCAAATTTGCCCCCTGTTCGGTGGGTGACCACTATAGGTCTTTTCAACATTAACACCATATCGCCCCTTTTGAAAGAGCGGTGTTTAACTTGTTTATTGAAGGCAGCCGATATCCTAGCTTGATACGATTGCAGTCACTTTTGAGCGGCCAGACGTCCCTCATCAAGCAGATCTAACTCTTTCAGCCTTATTTTAGTATTTTCATCATCTGTTATGGACTGATGTACCGCTACTCTGAGCGATGCCACTTGTATTTCGATTGGGGTGACTGCCTCCACAATCGAGTATGGTGTTGCCCCTGTTGTTGTGCATTGAGTAGTCCTGTATTCCCATAACGCTTCTTGTAACTTTTCATCCCAATCCCGCCTGTTGCCAGTAACCGTCTTCTTCAGTATTTTGATGATTGTTTTATTAAACGCCTCTGCTAACCCATTGGCCGGGGGATAATAAGGTGTAGAGAACGAGTGATGAATGCCAAATTTCTGGCATAGTTTCTCCATGCCTCTATTTTTGAAGGGAGTGCCATTATCAGTAAAAATCTTCTGCGGAATACCGTGACGGTATATTATGGCATGCCGGATGAAATGGACCACGTCCTTTTCTTTAACGTTACGTAAAGCAACTGCCTCAGTCCATTTGGAGAAATAATCCGTTGCTGCCAGAATATATTGCTTTCCTCTGGATGAAGGCGGGTTTATAGGACCAATTACATCGAGTCCCCAGGCGAAGAAAGGCCAAGAGGCAATAGACTGGTGCAAGTCTTATGGGGGAACGTGTATGATGTCTCCGTGAATCTGGCATTCGTGGCACCGCTTTGCGTAATTGACAGCATCTTTGAACATGGTGGGCCAATAATAACCCATCCGATGTATTCTGTGGAATAAACCCGCCTGATGTGCTCCACATTCACCAGAGTGTGCCTCCTGCAATACTTACCTGGCTTCTTGCTTGTCTAAACAGCGTAACAGTATTCCATTGTAAGATTTTCTATATAATACTTCACCGCATATGATGAATTTGACCGAACGCTATTTGATTTGCTGCTTCATTGCCTGATCCTCTGGCAGGATATCGAATTTAAGATAATCAATAACATGTTGACGCCAATCATTTGTCGTTATCTCCAGGCATGAGATAGAAAATGTTTTAACTGTTTCTTCTATGATCTCTAGAGATGGCAAGAATCTTCTTTATTCTATAGTTACTTGAAGAGGACTCCTTTTAGGACATGACAGGGCGGCTGCTAGGCTAGCCAAAGCGTCTGCTTTTGCATTCTCAGATCGCGGTATATGCTTAATTTCTACATGGAAAAACCATTCTAATAATTGTCGGGCTTTCTGACAATAGGGTAAGAGTTTTTGCTTCCTTCGAACTTAGTTGTCAATTGATTTATAATTAATTTGGAGTCTCCGAAGATGTGCAGCCATTTTATTTTCATCTGCTGAGCTATTTCCATCCCAATGATGAGGGCCTTGTATTCAGCCTCATCGTTTGTGCATGTGGTACCGATCGTGAAGGAGTATGGTAACAAGTCACCTTGAGGAGTAATGAATATCACCCCTGCCCCTGCTCCTGATGCCCGCGCAGCGCTGTCGAAATACATCTGCCATGGGCTCTGTTCTTCGATTAGCATAATGTGCTCATCTGGAAAGTCATCAGTGATAGCTTCGCAATCTTCCACGGGGTGTGCTGCAAGGAAATCCGCCACTGCCTGCCCTTTCACTGCTTTAGCCGATTTATAAGTAATGGTGTATTTTGAAAGCAACATCATCCATTTAGCCAATCTTCCTGACAACATCGGCCTTGTCATTAAAAGCTTGATCGGGTCTGCTCTTGAGATTAGAGTTATGTCATGAGAGAGACAATAATGCCTCAGCTTTTGGACTGCAAATATCAACGCCAGACACTCCTTCTCGATTGGAGAATAATTGCATTCAGCTCCCATCAATGTTCGGCTTAAGTAATAAAGAGCGGCTTCCTTCCCAGTTTCATTTAGTTGAGCCAGCAAAGCACCTAAGGAATTTTCGGTCGCGGATATGTATAAAATAAGCGGTTTCCCTTTCATTGGGCCGTTAACACCAATGGTTGCTTTAATAATCTCTTTATCGAGTCGAATTCATTCTGACAAGCTTGATCCCATGCGAAGTCTGTGTCCTTTTTCATCAGATGTGAGAATGGCTGGCACCTTCCTGCCAGATTTGAAATAAAACGGCGAATGTACGCTAGTTTTCCCTGTAAAATTTTTAATTCCTTCAAGGTCGTTGGTGGCGGCGTATTTTGAATAGCTTTGACTTTCTCCGGATCGATTTCGATTCCCCTGTGCCGTACGATGAAACCAAGGAATTTTCCTGAAGATACCCCAAATGCACATTTGGCTGGATTCATCTTTAACTGTTTCTTTCGTAATCATCAGAAAACTGATTCTAAGTGTTTACGGTGCTCCTGATGATCTCCTGATCTAACCACCAAGTCGTCGACATAACACTCGACATGTTTATGCATCATGTCTTGAAATATATTTTGCATTGCTCTTTGGTACGTCGCTCCAGTATTTTTGAGACCGAAAGGCATGACCTTATAGCAATAGATTCCCAGCGGCGTTCTGAACGCTGTTGCTTCCTCATCTTCAGGTGCCATTCTAATCTGGTTGTATCCAGCATAGCCATCCATGAAAGACATGACAGCATATTGAGTTGTACTATCAATCAGCAATTCTGTTATTGGAAGAGGAAAATCATCCTTCAGACAGGCCTCATTCAAATCCCTCAAATCAATGCACACTCTGACTTGTCCATTTTTCTTTTTTACCGGGACAATGTTTGATATCCACTTTGGATACTTGACTTCTCGAATGAAACCGACCTTGATCAACTTGCTAACTTCCTCTTCAATTAATGGTATCAGGTCTGGATGAAACCGCCTTTGTGCCTGCTTAACTGGTTTTTTCTCTTTAGAGATATTTAATCGGTGCATTGCTACGACGGGTTCTAAACCTGGCATTTTCACGTACGTCCAAGAAAACACATCTTTATTTTCTTGGAGTAGTTGGCAATACTTCTCGGACTCTTGCTTAGAGAGGCTACTATTAATAAATGTATTCCGAGGTTCTTCTTCTGTACCCAAGTTTATTTCCCGCAGGCTGTCTATCGCTGGCTGACCCTCGTCCTCCATTTATATCGGGGCTGTCTCAGGATACTTGACCGTTTCGGGATCTTCTTCTGGTGAGTGCATAACCATAATCATATTCACTGACGCCTTTGCTCCTAACCCTTAAAATTTTCTTCGCTTCTCTGGTTCAACTCCAAGAGGGATTTGAATTCCCTTGCCATGATTTAATCCAGTGGGCTTGTCACAATCAAAACCCATGTTTCGTATAATTTGCTTACTAGTTGAACTGTACCTCTCCAGATTCTGTGATGTCAGCTTACCGCGGTATGCATTGTTCGCGCTTTCCTTTCTTGCTTTTGTTTTGACTGCAGTTTTAAACTCTATCAGCTTGGGATGCTTGGTATTGGCCTTGACTTGAAACCTCCCTGGAGCAGCTAAAAATGGCCTACACCTTTCAGTATTAGGTAATGGCATTGTATAATTAGATTGCAGAATTCTTAACTGCTCTAGTGATAATAGTGTTAATGGCACTACCCGGGTTGTCTCAGGTGCTTTGGTACAAAATAGAACTTCTTTCTTACTTCCGTCGTCCCCGAAGATTCTCCTCTTCCTTCTCGAGCCCTATCTATTCGAGCGTCTTTCGTGGCTTTGTTTTCATTACTACATCCCTCTTCCTCAGAGAACCCTTTGTAATAACTGGCATCTGCAAAGAAAGATTCAGCTTCGGTATATGGCTTCGCATCAGCTATCACTTTACATTGTACTCCGTCCTTGCAATACTTGAAGCATTGATGCAAAGTAGAAGGTATAATACCATACTAATGTATCCAGGGTCTTCCCAAAAGGAGATTGTATGTCGTTACGGCGTTTATAATGTGACATACGACATCAGTACTTAATTCTCCCACTTCCAGCATTATTGTAATTTTACCTAGCGCACGCTGCCCATCTTGATTGAAGCCTTGTATCTCATTCCACTGGGGCACAGATCAGAACGGCGATAGCCCAATTTGCCCACCATTAAAAGTGGTAAAAGGTTCACTGCAGACCCATTATCTATCATAATCCGTTTCACCCTTGTCCCGCAGATGTGACCTTCTATCATAAGGGGCCTATTATGTTCCGTTTCGCTGATCAAATCATCATCGGAGAACGAGATGATTGGCAGATAATCTGCTTTCTTACCATGTATTTCTTGCTTCATTTCTGTCAGCAGAGTTTCTCCGACATTACGATTACATAATGCCTGTATTAAACTCTGTCGAAAATCCTCTGATAATTTGAGCGCATCGTAGATGCTTAAACGTGCCGGTATTCCTTTCAAATGGCTAACTACGTCGTAGACCACTTTTATCATTTCGCCCTCATTCTCTTTCCTATCGTCGTTACTCCGTTCACTGGTGACTTCTTTCCTTACAATTTCTATTTTCTGCTTTACGGGACTTGCCATCTTCTTCCCTGAGCGTAATGTAAGAATTGCCATATTCTGTGCCGATTTCTGACTTTCTTTCCTTCACACCTCTCGAGCCTTTTCTCGGGCCGTGAACATGTTTACTGTCGCTCTTGTATTCCTTTTCTTCTCTTCACCCGTTATTATTTCACCCTTCTCTATCATCTGCTGTATGATGCACTTTAGCATATAGCAATTCTCTGTCGGGTGTCTGACTAGGCGATGATATCGACAAAAATCCCTTTCCATGGTTTTTGTCACATCTTCCGGGCATTTGGGTTCTGGCAATTCTATGGTGCCAGCTTTTAGCAATTCTTTCATCATAGGAGCCACATCTTCCTTATCGAAGTCGAACCCTTCGTGAGAGTCGAGCATCCTGAACCTCTTCCTATTGTAATTGTACTTTGACTGATTCCATCTTTCTTTTTGTCCCGGTCTTCTATCTTTTGGACCCTTCGTATCCTTGTCTTTTCTATCGCGATCGACGGCATTCACGGTCGTTCGACCAGAGGTCTTTCTGACAGTTTCGTGATGAAAGGCCGGCATTTTGCGCGTCATTAATTCCAACGCGTGAGCTTTGGTGGCCAGGTCACGGAATGTTCGGATGTCAGCGCTGGTGAGTCCAAACACAATTCCCATTTCCATGGAGTTCAAACACATTTTTACCTGTTCTATTTCTTCTGGAAACTGTCTGCATGATGCTCCTAGTGTTTTCCATCTGTCGATGAACTTTTCTACTGGCTCTCCTTCTCGTTGTCATATAGAGGCCAGTTCCGTAATGCTTACATCGCATTCTGACGAGAAAAAATTTGACATAAAAGCATCTTGTATTTGTTCCCAAGTCTGAATCGTTCCGGGAGCCAGGCTAGAATACCACCGGAATGCCTTATGGGTTAGCGATGACCCGAACAATTCCCCATACTAGTAATGAAATGCATCAGGTGTTCTTCTGGTGATCCTTCCCCATTAAATTTTTGAAAGTTTGGATGCTTGAAATTGGCTGGAAATGGAACATCTTCCACTTCTCTTGGATACGGTGTTCGGTATTTGAAACGGCCAGTGTTTTCTCGTTCCCTTTCTGTCCTCACAGTTTCTTCGACGACCTATCTTATGTCATCATGCGTTATTGCTCTCGTCACTGGAATGGACTCTCACGATCCAATTCCTTGAGGACGAGGACCTTCCTGTTGGCTTCCTTGCCCATTTGTTGCCCCCATCATCGGTGGAGCCGCTATTTGGGCTACATTATGCGCCAAAGTAGCTAAAGCTTCCCTGAGATTCCGACACTCCTCCATTAACGTTCTTTGTGCTTCGGCCATTTGGTTGACGCGATCTTCCATCATCGGAATATTCTCTCTATTCGTCTCGGCCATATGCACCGTAGCCTCTTTACTGCTTGCCGAAGCCGTTGCTGGGGTAAAATGAGAGTATGTCGATGTGGTAGGGCTTGTAAAGAGGGGAAAGATCGGAGTCTCATTCGATTTCTGCGTGCTTGCTGTGTTGCTAACTGACCAGGGTGATACAGTCTTTGGTAAGCTTTCCTTGGCTGACACGGGAGTTGGTGAACCAATTAACGATGCCTTGGCTTTCTGTTCTTTTGGCCACTTGTTCCTTGGAGCGACCAGTACCGAAAAATCATGTGACGCAAACTGTAGGCCTGTCTGCCCAGGGTATATCGCAGGAGGAGCAAGCTCAGGGTTCTTCCTGACTGTACTGCGCGTTATCAGTCCCCTGGTCTTTGGCAAAGATGAGTTCACTTTATGATTCTTTGCATTCCTTGCTCTTGCTTTGCGTGACAGGACCATGGTCCAATCTCCGTCAATTTCCTGCGGTTGAGGTGAAGCGGATATGACTCCGGCTGTCATTTGAGTCACTGTACTCTTGCCAGTAGGATGCGGACTCCTACACTTTGGGGCGCCAGTTGGCGCGTATTCCACTATAAACCCCATGGGAGTGAAGCGAAAATTCACTTTCCTAGTAAAGCTAGCCATCAGTTGTATGTTGCAGTCGAACTCAGGTACCTTCAGTAATAAAGCATTCATGAAATTAGTATATAAAGAGATAATTGTGAACGATCTTAAAGATGAAGGGGAGGATGTTCCCACTGAGAGTCGCCATTTTGACGCCTAGAAGACGCCAAAAGGTGATGATCGCGTCTACACCTTTTTCGATATGCTAAGTAAGATAATAAAGAGATATGTCCCAGCAGAGTCGCCATTTTGTTTTAACAAGAAAACAAATGTATTTCCGTTCTCGGGATATAATCTTACTTAATCATGATAGAGGGAAAGTGCAAAGACGATCATCACATTTTATTAATTCCAAGTTCATTTACATCCTTTAATCTCCCTTGATTCTAAGATACATTCATTTAAATATGTATAAACATTAAAACATAAAGTTCAAATAGCAAAGTCTGCAGCATTTCATCTTAGATCTCGATCTTCTCCAAAGACTTAGGAGGAATTGTAGAATGAATCTATCCTTCTTTAGAGAAATAAGGATTTGGACAGCCTTCCGGCGCCATTTTAATCATCTCCTTAAACTTAGGAGAAATGTGAACTTCAGTGAATTATTCTCCTTTGTACTTGAATAAGAAGACTTGAATAGAGGAACAAGAAGACTTGAATAGAAGATTCTTCCAGCAGCATGTCGACTCTTAAGCTTGATAGACTGCAGAGCAGTCTATTTGCATGGACCTGCGTAAAGGATATGCTTTGCGCGGTCAAGCGTAAAGTCCCCTTGGACAGCTGCTCTCACCTTCAGTCTTCTCTTCTGGCTTTACTTGTGGTCTTCTTTCCTTGCTCCACTTGTTCTCTGAACTCTTCAAAAACCAACCCCTGACCAAAGAATTAATGGGGTATTTATAGGAGCTCACACGTGCGAAAACCCCATCCTTAGCGATGTGGGACAAAAACAAACTACACTCATCTTGTCAATATCAACGCATTGTGATATTGTCTGCGCGATTCCGCGCAAAGGATTTTGTTTGCGCCGTCCTGCGCAAAGTGTATGTCTTGCGCTGTTCCGCACAAAGTCTGCACCTCGTTCAAACCCCATTACAGCTTTCTCTTCTTTCAACTTCTTCCTCTTAATCTCTCAATCTTCATTTGTTCCTTCTTTCTTCATAATTTTACTCCTCAATAGATGCCCCCTTGATCCGTTCTTTATTTTCTTCAAAAGATTTGAATGATGGCGCTCGAACAAAAGGCTTGAATACTGGCGCCCAAGTAGAAGACTGGAATGCTGACGCTCAAGCGGAGGACTGGAATGCCCCCAGTCAATAGTGTCGAGCAGATGTTTCACTGAGTTATGCAGATTCTCTTTTCATTGAAGCACGCTTCTGCAGCAGTTGTGACAACTTCATCTTTGAGCGATTTGATAAGAGAACTTTCTTTCAACACTGTTGCTACTGTAACGGTCTCTCCAGCAATTCTTTCCTTTTGATCAGCTCTAGTGATTCTTTCCTTTTGATCAGCTCCAGCGATTCTTTCCTTTTGCTGTATATCTGGGGCTGTTCTTTAATGCTGCTCCTGCCGCAATAACTTTTTCGATTGTTTCCTTTACTCACGATCTACATAACTCAAGCTTTTGAATAATGGTTTCTCCTGCCAAATTTATTAGAATCAGTATCTTAATTCATTATAATTTTCAACATAGCTTTGTGAAGCATTGATAATTTTTGAAATAGATTGAGAGTTTCTTCTCTTCTTAGGTCGATTGTGATATTGGCAATATAATTTAATCAATCTTTGCGCTTGTCATTGTGCGTAGCATTTGTATTCTTTATATTGCACTCTTAGAGATTTCATCTTTTAGCTTCAAAGGTTCAATCGCTGAGTCTTTTTACTGAGCCTTTTTTAATTTATGCTCCTTAGCATTTCTTCATAGACTTTTTCTTGGATCTTAGTTGATTCTAAAAAATAGAAAAATCAACAAAACTTCTTTTCAATTTTCATTTAATAATTTTTCAAAGGTCATAGAAGTTACTGATGATGACGATTCTGTTTGTTCTTTGTCTCCATCGGATCTGATACTTGGAGTCTTCCAATGTTATTATCCATAATACTCAGTAGATGAATTCTTTCGCCACATATAAGAGATTATCAGAAAGACCAAGGCATAAATTATTTTGAAGACATTAAATCCTGCCCCCATTCCAGGGCAATGTCGCATAAAGATTTTTCAGAAGATACTATTTTCGAAGCGAAGCCTTCTGATACTTTTGAAGAATGAATAATCTTTTTTGATTTTTTCATGACTCCAAAGAATATATCAGAGTCCTTATACTATCGGAGATTTGAGCTGTTGATTAGATAATCACCAATATCTTGAAGGCATTTACTATTGACATAATTTGAACCTGATTCAAGAGAAATGCATTTTTGCATGTTTGTCTAATCAATGTTTAAAATTTTCATCAGGCAATTGCTTGTTTGAGCGTATCTATATTGAAATATGTATTTGCAACATTTTGAATGCTAAACTTTAATTTGTGCTTATGCTTTTGAGCACTGGTGCCAGTGTACTTTGACCGACCATGCTTTGACTGGACAACTTAACTTGACTTGATTTGACCAGACTCGACTGAACTAGACTGACATTACTGGACTGACTGACCTTACTTTGACTGGACAACTTAACTTGACTTGACTTGACCAGACTCGACTGAACTGGACTGACATTACTGGACTGACACTACTA
The DNA here is from genome assembly GCA_037074715.1 of Magnolia kwangsiensis. Classification (NCBI taxonomy): domain Eukaryota; kingdom Viridiplantae; phylum Streptophyta; class Magnoliopsida; order Magnoliales; family Magnoliaceae; genus Magnolia; species Magnolia kwangsiensis. The sequence goes on along the minus strand of CM073575.1, from coordinate 74,802,671 downwards.
GACAAACACTTACTCACACAGTTTAAGCTCACGAGTAGTGGAGCAGCGTTACTTCGGGTCTTATGTGATGGTCTTTGTAACTCTCTAGAGTTCGCTGGACTTCTCATTGCCTAGGGAGTTCACAAACCGCGATCCATCAGAGGGGCCCAGTGAAGCTACCGGGGCTGTGAACTCGGTTGGATTTACAGCACAGGGTTGGCCATGGTAACTCTCTAGAGTTCACAGGGCTCACAAGGCTACCTTTGGGGGTAACAAATCCATGGTTGCAGATCCATCAATGAGTAGGTTTAAGCCCTTCCTCATGAGTACGTACCGAAATTGAACCACAAATCTGGGGGGTCTTATGCATGGTTGGCTTGTCATGCACGTACTGCGGCATTCATTTTCTTCGCCTGCAAGGTCAGGCCCATTAACGGGAGGGCTTGTCCTCCGTTCCCAGCGATACTGCCGAAAATCTATACAGACGGTATGGGTGTTACGCTTGACTGGTCATTTGGGGACTTTTAGCACTTTGGCTTTGAGTCGACTTTTTAGCCCTTTACTTTTGGTCTTTCGGTTGACTTTTGGCTCTTAGCTTTTGGTCTTTGAAGACTTTGAGCTTTTTTGGCCTTTGGTCATTTGAAGACTTTGAGCTTTTGGCTTTTAGTCAACTTTTGGCCTTCTGATTTTTGGTCATTGACTCCGTCAGCTGCCCGCATGGGTATGTATACGATGGCCTTCATGGGTTTTTTAAGGCCACTGGCTTCTCGCCGCTGACCGAATGGCGATCTTCATAGGTCTTATGCGTAGCTGGTCCCTTTTGAGCTTTGGTCCTTTTAGGACTTTGACTTTTCTTTCTTTTTCTTTTTCGGGACTTGACTAGGCTACCTTTTTATGATGAGCAGCCATTGCTATTGCCAATTCATATGTACAGATAACTGTATGATTCATTCTACTGTGATCATATGGTTGACATTTCGCCGCTGCTGACAATGTCACAAGGACTTTCGTATTATGTTTACGTCAATTTTTTGTATCAGCTTAGCGATGATGGCAACCTTGATGAGCGATTGATCGGCAATAGCGATAGCTGTTCTCTTTTTCTTTTTATGATCATTGATACCTGATAATTCAATTTTGATGGAGATTTTTTATCAATTTTGATGGAGATTTTCTTTCGGCAATTAGCGTCAATGATTGATGGCGATCATCGGCAGCTTTTATGTCAATGCTTGATAACGATCATTTAATTGCTTGATCTTTTAATCGCTGGTGATTCTTTTAATCGCTTGATCTTTTAATCGATTGATAGCGATAGTTGCTAATTCTGGCGATTAACTTTTCATTTGGCTTTGCTTTTGGCAATCGTCCTTAGTGCTTCGCGTTTGGCGATGACTTGTTATACTTGAAAGCCTGCATTTTATTCATATACACCAAAGAAATACATTTCGTGGTGAGAAATTCATTTCACATCTTTTACTTGCCTATCTTACCTGTCTTACCCCCTTTTGATACAGAATTATTGTCTTGATAATGTTCTATTTCAAAATCAGTAGCGCCTTCGGAAGCAATTTCCCTTTTACCAGCGCGAGTATAGGCTAATATCGGCTTTTATTTACTTCCTTGAAGGGTTTTACCTTTATTGAGCATGCTTTATCTCATTTAGCTTTGAATTTTCCCCCTGGATATGATCGTGACCGTCAGTCGAGATACATTTTTTTTTTTTTTTGTTCTTGGAGATATGGAGGAAGCATATTTCTGTGGGAGGCTATAAGAATGTAATTGTATTCATTGACTAGCTTGCCCCCAACCCTTGAAATTTTCTACGCTTCTCCTAATTGACCCCGATTGTGACCTGAATTCCTTTCCCATGGTTTAGGCCGACGGGTTCTTCATAATCAAAGCCCATGTTTTTCATAATTTTCTTACTCGCCGGACTATACTTTCGAAGGTCTTGCGGAGTCAACCTACCATGGTATTCATTATTTTGAGCCTCTTCTCTCGTCCTTACTGCTTCTAAAAGGTAGAACTCGATTGGCTCAGAATATTTTTCACTGGCTTTAACTTGAAATCTTGTTGGAGCAGCCGAAAACGGCATATTTCTTTCAGCATACGGTAGCGGCACCGTATAATTTGACTGTAAAATTTTCAGTTGTTCAAATGATAGCAAAGTTAAAGGCGGTTGTCCCGGTCGTCTTAAATGTTTTGGTACAAAATAAAACTTCTTGCTGATCTCTGCTGTTTTAGATGGCACCGCTTTTTCTGCCATTTCTGTGATTGCGCTCTCTTCATCATTCTTCAGGGCATCACTTTCATCCTTATCTATTTTTCCGGTGGTAAATTCTTTGTAATAACTTACATCTGCAAAGAAGGACTCGGCTTCTGTATACGGTCTCACATCGGCCATTACTTTATGTTGTACCCCATCTTTACAGTATTTGAAACATTGATGTAGAGTAGAGGGTATGATATTGTACTGGTGTATCCATGGCCTTCCTAGGAGAAGGTTGTATGTCGTCACTGCATTTATGACATGACAAACAACGTCAGTAGTCAGTTCCCCTATTTCCAACGTCACCGTAATTTTTCCAAGTGCGCGCTGCCTATCCTGATTAAAACCTTGTATCATCATCCCGCTGGGACGTAATTCTAAGCGACGGTAGTTTAATTTGTTAAACATGGAGAGTGGCAAAAGATTTACTATAGACCCATTGCCTACCATAATCCTCTTGACTTTCCTCCCACGAATATGGCCTTCTATCATTAGTGGTCTGTTATGGATTTCCTCACAGATCATATCATCATCGGAAAAAGAAATGACTTGGAAGCAGTCCTTCTGCTCATTGAGTTCTTCATGTTCTACCTCGGCCAGTAGGGTTTCCCTGATGTCATGATCAGATAAGGCCTAAATCAAACTCTGTCAAAATTCTTCTGATAGCTTTAGTGCGTCGTAAACGCTCAATCGGGCTGGTATTCCCTTTAGATGATTTACCACGTCATAATTTACTTTCGTCATTTCATTATTTCCCTTCATCTTGCCGCTGTTATTTTCTTTTGCAATCACTTCTTCTGTTTTCTGTTTTGTAGGGCTTAATATCTTCTTGCCCGACCGTAGTGTAATTACTGCAACCTTCTTTACAGCTTTACTGCTTCCTGCATTATTTGCTTCTTATTCCTCTTCTCGGACTGTAAGCATGTTTACGGTTGTTATGGAGCCTCTTTCTCTTTTTTTCCCCAATACTATCTCGCCTCTAATGATTTGTCATTGTATTATACATTTTAGTGTATAGCAGTTTTTTGTGGGGTGCCCCACTAGGCGATGATAACGACAGAAATTCTTTTCTCTTGTCCTTGTTATATCTTCTGGGCGCTTAGGCTCCGGTAGTACTATCGTGCCAACTTTTAATAACTGCTCCATCATAGGGGCGACATCTTCTTTTTCAAATGCGAACCCTTCATGAGAGTTCAGCATTCTAGGTCACTTCCCGTCGTACCTGTTTCTCGACCTATCACCCTCTTCGCATCGGTCCGGCCTTCTTTCTCTTGAATCCTTTGTATCTTTTCCTTTTCTGTCGTGATCGACAGTGTTTACAGCTGTTTTGCTGGATGCTCTCCTAGTCGTATCATGGTGAAATGTTAGGATTTTATGAGTCATCAGTTCCAATGCGTGGGCTTTGGTAGCCAAGTCACGAAAGGTCTTGATGTCGGCGCTAGTCAGTCCGAACGCAATCCCCGTGCCCATAGAATTTAGACACATCTTAACCTGCTCCTTTTCCTCTGGTAGTTGTCTACACGAAGCCCCTAATGTTTTTCACCTGACTATAAATTTCTCTACTGGCTCTCCTTCTCTTTACCGAATAGAGACCAGTTCCGTAATACTGACGTCACGTTCCGAGGAGAAGAAGTTCGACATGAAAACCTCCTGCATTTGTTCGATCCAGGTGCCAAACTAGAATACCATCGGAATGCTTTGTGCGTTAGCGACGAACCAAGTAGCCGCAAGCAGTACTGTGGTATCATGGAAAAATTTCCTATACTAGTGATAAAGTGCATCAAATGCTCCTCCGGAGATCCTTCCCCATTGACTTTTAAAAATCCGGATGCTTGAAATTGGCTGGAAAAGGGATATCTTCCACTTCTCTTGGATACGGTGTTCGATATCTAAAGCGCCCGGTATTTTCGCGTTCTCTTTCAGCTCTGACCTCCTCTTCGACCACTTGCCTCACCTCTTCCTGTGTCACAGTTCTTGCTACTAGAATGGACCCTAGTGACCCTGCCCCCTATGGTGGAAGAATGTCGGGCTGATTTTCTTGTCCTTCCGTTGCATTCTGGGGGATTGTCATTCGGGCTACATTATGTGCGAGGGTTGCCAACGCTTTTCTAAGATTTCTGCATTCTTCCATCAATGCATTATGTGCTTCTGCCATTGCATTGAAACGATCCTCTGTAGTTGCTTTATAATCCGGGTTTGTCCCAGCCATGAATACTGCAGCCTCTCCACTGTTCGTCGAAGCAGTAATCGGAGGAGAACAAGAGAATGCCGATGTGACAGGGCTTGCAGAAAAGGGAGGGGATATAGTTTCACCGGGCTTTTTCATACTCTCTGTGGCATCACTCGACTGAGATGACGCCGATACTGGTGAATCGTTTCGGGATGGCGTTGGTGATCTAATTACCAATGCTTTTCCCTTTTGTTCCTTTGTTCGTTTAGTTATTGAGGCATTTAAAATCGGAAAGTCGCGTACCGTCAATTGAGGAACTGTTTGCGCTGGGTAAATTGCCGGAGGAGCAAGTTCAGGATTTCTTCTGACTGTGCTTCGTGTGATGGGTCCTCTGATCTTTAATGAAGGCTAACTCATTCCATAATTCTTGAAGTCTTGTGTTCGTGCCTTATGAGAGGTCACAATAGTCCAGCCTGCATTATCTTCTGATGATTAGGGCGAAGCAGAAATGACCCCAGCTGTTACTTGAGCACTAGTACTTTTACGCACATGACTTGGTGAGTATTCTATCACGAATCCTGTTGGGATGAATCGGAAGTTCACTCTTCTTATGGGGATCGCCATGGATGTTGAGTCATAATCGGATTTTAGAAACCTTCAATCATGAAACATGTTTATAGTTAGTGATTGAATGATTAGGGTGATTTATCTTAGAGATGAAGGGGAGGACTTCCCACTGAGAGTCGCCATTTTGGCATCCATAGGATGCCAAACTATGACGAATGTTCATAACAACCTTATTGTTAATACTTTGAATAAGACAGACGGTCCCCAGTGGAGTCGCCATTTTGTTTCGATAAAGAAACAAATGTATTTTGGTTTGGAGAGATTGTCTTATTCAAACATAACAGAGAGAGAGTACTATGAACATTCATCACATTCTATTAATACTGAGTTCGTTTACATCCTCTTTACATCCCTTGATTCTAAGATAAATCATTTAGAAGTAAAGGATTTGTACTTTAAACATCAAGAGTTCATTTCGACAGCCTTCCGGCGCCTGATTTGATCATCTCCTAGGACTTAGGAGGAATGCTGATTCGATCGACGGTTCATTTTGACAGCCCTTTGGCGCCTGATTTGATCTTCTCCTAGGACTTAAGAGGAATGCTGATCCGATCAACGGGCCTTCAATGAAATAGAGATTTCAGTAGCATAACAGCGCCTGTTTCAACCATCCTCTGGGACTTAGGAGGAATGTCGATTAAATCGACTGATCTTTCTCCTTAGAACCCATGAAGAGGAGAAAACCCGGAGAAAGGAAGCCTGAGCCATGGACTTCGGCAGCACAACAGCTCTTAGACTTTACAAATTGCAGGGCAGTCTGGTTGCATGGGTGCGCGGTCCTGCACAACTCCCAGGAGACTTCGTTGCTACCTTCTTTCTTCTACTCCACTTTTCTCCTCTTGAAAATCTTCTAATTCCCTCAAATGAAGGAGAGGAGGGGGTATTCTTGAATGAAGCCTCTTGTACAATTCATTCCGAGGTCCCGCGCAACTGCTATTCTCGTTGTGTGGTCACGCGCAACCTATAATGGCTACGCGGTCCTGCGCACTGTCATGAAAACTACACCTCCCTTCTTCTTTCCGAAAGTTCCTTCAAACTTCTTGTCTCTTCTTGCTTTAATCCTTTGCCATTTTTTATGCCTCAACAACATTTTCACAAGAGATGATTCTTTTGAATTCATCTAGTGATAATGCACAAGTAATTGCATTTAGTGCTTTTGCATTTGCACTACTCTCACTTTTCTGAAGTGTGGTCCAAAGAGAGTAAGCCATTACTTTCAGTGATTTTGAACCATCGCCATTAGTTACTTCAGTGATAAGAGGGTTCCATTCATTCACTGTGGCCAGCCACACACTTTCATCCAAGGATTTGAGGAAGATCCTCATCCTTTCTTTTCAATAGGCATAGTTTGTGCCATTAAAAGGTGGTGGCCTAGTGACTGATAGGCTATCAAAATTTGACATCTTAATATAGCTTAGATCATTAGCTCAGGAAATAAATCCAATAAATAAACAATAAGCATGAGCTATTAGGCTCTGATACCACTTGAAAGGGCCTAACTATATGCCCTAGAGGGGGGGTGAATAGGGCAATGCCAAATAAAACTTATAACAGCAGAATAATAAAAGAAATAAAGCACAATGTTAAATTTAAAGTTATCACAATAGCCTAAAATAAAGAGAATGATACTTTATCAGTTCTAAGGACAACCTTACACCAAAAACCAAAGGTTTAAGGTAGGACAACCTTATTTCTAGAATGTCTTTTGTATCACAAACCAATGATGAATAAAAAAAACAAGGAAATCAAAATAACTTGCAGAAATAAATCCTAAGTTATTACAACATCCATCCACACTTTCTTGAAATAAAATAATTACAACATTCATCCACAAACATAAACCACAAAACTTAATGAATAAAGGAATGAAAGAATAATGCACATCCACAACAAAACGAAATATAGTGGTTCGCCTGTGTGTACACCAACTATTATCCAACAGCCACACAGAATGCTACTCCACTCCTAATATCCTCACATAGGGGACATTAGCATGCACTATCAAAATAGGTTTCACAGGTTCACCTAAAACCTTCACAATTGTGTCTTTGATCTCGGGCTTACACAATCCAAAAACCCCACAATCTGAGTTTTCTGGCTCTCCTCAGATAACCAATACAATGAGATTTTTCTGGCAAATCTCAAACAAAAACCAAAGAAAGTAAATTACAAAAATGTAAAATACCTGAATCACCTTTTAAAGTAGCTTGGTAGAACCAATCGGAGTAGAAGTTCGATTCAACGTTCAAAGTCCAATACTCACTTTAAGAATGGTTCTAAGTCTAATTGATTTTAAATCAAAAGGGCTAGTTTTATTTGATTTTGAATCTAAGAAGAAGGAATATCAGAAATTCCCCTTCTCTAATGAGATTGGAATGTAGATCAAAATCAAATAAAAAATAGGCTAGCAAAAGGAATATTAAATAAGCACAAAGTAGCTTAAAATAAACACAAACTTATCTCAGAGAATAGCCTAAAGATTGCTTGAATAGAGTTGAATTGAATTACTAAAACTCTGAAGTTCGTCTCTATTTATAGCCTGAAAAATTCCGTCTACGACTGGTCTTAGGATCCTAAGACTGGTCGTAGCTTCAAAGATTTTTAAAGATTTCAGCGGGATAAGATTTTGCTATTTCACAACCGGTCCTGGGTGGTTTACGACCAGTCGTGGGTCACCTACGACTGGTCGTGAGGCACCTACGACCGGTCATAGGACCCTCAATTTGGTTGTTGGAGTTTGAGTTGTAGGGCTACGACTGGTCGAAGGATGAGTCGAAGAACTCACAGGACTGGTCGTAGGACAGCCAGAAAGATTCAAAAATCTTCAACAACTAGGACTGGTCGTAGGACAGCCAGAAAGATTCAAAAATCTTCAACAACCTAGGACTGGTCCTGAAAAACTTAAGACTGGTCGTAGCAGAGCTCGGACTAGTCTTGAAGTCCCTAAGACTGGTCTTAGAACAGCCCAAACAAGCATATTAAAAATATATGAGTTATGTATCCAGAATGACCTATAGTAAAGCCCATCCTAAGGTCAATATATGGTCAAACAAACCTTAACAGTGAGATAGACAAGTCTGTATACTCAGATGACCTTAATGAGAAGCTTGAGAATATATGAATCTTGTAGTAGGCCTTCTTGAGCTTGATCTTGACTTGAACATGCATACTTGAAGACTTCTATTCTTGAATTCTTCATCCATGACTTGAAACTTTCTTCATTTAAGATCTTGTCTTGAAGTCCAATGTCTTGAAGTAATGAATAGTCTCAAACATGAAACAAGATATACAAGACATAGATATAGGTTTTGGCACCACAAAATTTGACAACCAAAGGGATATGAAATCATAACACTTACATAGTCTTCTTCCTCTGAATTTGTCAATGGGAGAAGGCCGGAAGGAGAAAAGCCTTGCACAGGCATTTCGGCAGCATGAAGGCCCTTGAACGTCACAGACTGCAGGGTAGTCTAGTTACGCGAACCCACGCAACTGACATTGGTTGTGCGGTCCTGCGCAAAGGATAGAAAGCTTCTCTCCTACCTTCAGTCTTCTACTCCGCTCCGTTTCTCTTGAAAATCTTCAATTACCTTTAATGAAGGAGGGTAAGGGGTATTTATAGACCCTCGTACGTGTGAAAATCTTGATCTTAGCAATGTGGGACAAATCTTTCAGTGCTTTAGATCACCCGTCAATGGATCATTTCAACAACATGTTCTGAGGTCCCGCGTAACTAATATTTCGATTGCGCGGTCCAGCACATGGCATATTAATTTCGCAGTCCCGCATAACTAATATCAGTTGCACGGTCCTACGTGTCCCATTCAATGCAATCTCTTTCTTCTTCTTTTCAAAGATTTTTTCTATCTCCTTATCTCTTCTTGCTTCAATTCTTTGCCATTTTTTGTGCCTCAACAGAAGGAAAAATTCAAGATCGATGACTGCTATACCATTTATGGTGCACAAATGGTCTAGGAATACGGGGATTCCAGTCAGAAATGGAAGAGCACTAAAGTACCTTTCAAATGATGAAAAATTGACCCAATCTGACATCAACTTATGGGGTTATAGGCGTCTCCATTGGATCACGTGATTTGGAAAGATTACCACTCCATATTGTAAAATGACCATCAAAGAGTTCCAACATGCTTTTAGCATATCGGACGGTCTCTGAATTAGGCAATTTTGGTGTGAAGTGGAAGCTTGACAAGTTATCATTTCAAAGAGATGAAATAGTTTAAATTTAACCTCTGAAGAGAGAGTTGTGAGGGTTATTATTGGATAAGGAGATGAAGGAAAAATTCAAGACCGACGACTACTATACCATTTATGGTGCCCAAATGGTCTAGGAATACGGCGATTCCAGTCAGAAATGGAAGAGCACTAAAGTACCTTTCAAATGATGAAAAATTGACCCAATTCGACATCAAATGATTGGGTTATAGGCGTCTCAATTGGATCACGTGAAATGGAAAGATTAACAATCCATATTGTAAAATGATGATCAAAGTATTCTAGCACATTTTTTGCATATCAAACGGTCTGTGATTAGGCAATTCTGGTGCAAGTTGGAAGCCTAACAAGTTACAATTGGACTGAGCAGAAATACACTAAATTCGACCTCTGAAGAGAAAGTTATAAGGGTCACTATTAGATAAGGAGATGAAGGAAAAATTCAGGACTGACGACTGCGATCCCGCTTACGGATACCTAAATGGTTTTGGAATACGACGATTACGGTCAAAAATTAAATAACACTAAAGTACCTTTCAGGCGAACAAAAATTCACCCAATCTGACATCAAATGATGGAGTTATAGGCGTCTCCAATGGATCTCGCGATTTGGAAAGATTAACACTTCATATTTTAAAATTACGATTGATGATTTCCAACGTGCTTTTGACATATCGAATAGTCTTCGAATGAGGCAATTTTGGTGCGAATTGGAAGCTTGACAAGTTACCATTGTAATGAACTGAAATAGTCTAAATTCGACCTTTGAAGAGAGAGTTATGAGGGTAACTATTGGACAAGAAGATGATTGAAAAAATTGGAAGCTTGACAAGTCACCGATGACTGTGATGCCCCTTACAGATGCCCAAATGGTCTCGTAATGTGACGATTCCAGTCAGAAATGAAAAAGCACTAAAGTACCTTTCAATTACCAAATCCTGACCCAATCCAACATCAAATGATGGAGTTATGATTGTCTCCCTTGGATCAGGCTATTTGGAAAGATTAACAGTTTGTATTGTAAAATGACGATCGAAGAGTTCCAACATGCTTTTGGCATAACGAACGGTCTTTGAATTAGGCAATTCCAGTGCGACTTGGTAGCTTAACAAGTTATCATTGTAATGAGCTGAAATAGTTTAAATTCGACCTTTGAAGAGTGAGTTATGAGGGTTATTATTGGATAAGGAGATGAAGGAAAAATTTAAGACCGACGACTACGATCCCACTTACGGATGCCCAAATGATCTGGGAATATGGTGATTCCAATCAGAAATGAAAGAACACTAAAGTACCTTTCAAATGATCAAAAATTGACCCAATCTAACATCAACTTATGGGCTATAGGCATCTCCATTGGATAACGTGATTTGGAAAGATTAACAATCCATATTGTAAAATGATGATCGAAGTGTTCTAACATGGTTTTTGCATATCAAATGGTCTGTGAATTAGGCAATTCAGGTTTAAGTTGGAAGCCTGACAAGTTACCATTGCAATGAGCAGAAATACACTAAATTCGACATCTGAAGAGAAAGTTATGAGGGTCACTATTGGACAAGGAGATGAAGGAAAAATTTAGGACTGACGACTGCGATCCCAGTTACGGATACCTAAATGGTCTTAGAATACGACGATTACAGTCAAAAATTTCAAAACACCAAAGTACCTTTCAGATGACCAAAAATCCACCCAATCTAACATCAAATGAAGGAGTTATAGGCATCTCCGTTGGATCTCACGATTTGAAAAGATTAACACTCCATATTTTAAAATTACGATTGAAGATTTCCAATGTGCTTTTGGCATATCAAATAGTCTCCGAATTAGGCAATTCTAGTGCAAATTGGAAGCTTGACAAGTTACCATTGAAATCAACTAAAATAGTCTAAATTTGACCTTTGAAGAGAGAGTTATGAGGGTAACTATTGGACAAGAAGATGATTGAAAAATTCAGGACCGATGACTGCGATGCCCCTTACAGATGCCCAAATGGTCTCGGAATGCGACGATTCTAGTCAGAAATGAAAGAGCACTAAAGTACCTTTCAAATGACCAAAACCCGACCCAATCCAACATCAAATGATGCAGTTATAGTTGACTCCCTTGGATCAGGCGATTTGGAAAGATTAACACTTTGTATTGTAAAATGATGATTGAAGAGTTCCAACGTGCTTTTGGCATATCGAAGTCTCTGAATTAGGCAATTCTGGCGTGACTTGGTAGCTTAACAAGTTATCATTGTAATGAACTGAAATAGTTTAAATTTGACCTCTGAAGAGAGAATTATGAGGGTTATTATTGGATAAGGAGATGAAGGAAAAATTCAGGACTGACGAGACCGATCCCCACTATGGATGCCTAAATGGTCTATAAATACGGCGATTCCCACTTATGGATGCCTAAATGGCCTAAATGGTCAGAAATGAAAGAGCACTAAAGTACCATTTAAATGATAAAAAATTGATCCAATCTGACATCAACTTATGGAGTTATAGGCATCTCCATTGGATCACGCGATTAGGAAAGATTACCACTCCATATTATAAAATGACCTTCGAAGAGTTCCAACGTACTTTTGGCATATCGGACGGTCTCTGAATTAGGTAATTCTAGTGTGACTTGGAAGCTTGACAAGTTATCATTGCAAAGAGCTAAAATAGTTTAAATTTGACCTCTGAAGAGAGAGTTATGAGGGTTTTTATTGGATAAGGAGATGAAGGAAAAATTCAGGACCAACGACTGTGATCCCACTTACAGTGCCCACATGGTCTAGGAATATGGCGATTCCAGTCAGAAATGGAAGAGCACTAAAGTACCTTTTGAATGATGAAAAATTGACCCAATCTGACATCAAATGATTGGGTTATAGGCGTCTCCATTGGATCACACGATATGGAAAGATTAACAATCCGTATTGTAAAATGATGATCGTAGTGTTCTAACATGCTTTTGGCATATCGAACGGTCTGTAAATAAGGCAATTCTGGTGCAAGTTGGAAGCCTGACAAGTTACCATTGGAATGAGCAGAAATACACTAAATTCGACCTCTGAAGAGAAAGTTATGAGGGTCACTATTGGACAAGGAGATGAAGGAAAAATTCAGGACTGACGACTGCGATCCCACTTACAGATACCTAAGTGGTTTGGAATGTGACGATTACAGTCAAAAATTTAAGAACACTAAAGTGCCTTTCAGATGACCAAAAATCCACCCAATCTGACATCAAATGATGAAGTTATAGATGTCTCCGTTGGATCTCACGATTTAGAAAGATTAACACTCCATATTGTAAAATTACCATTGAAGAGTTCCAAAGTGTTTTTTCCATAACGATCGTTCTCTGAATTAGGCAATTCTGGTGTGACTTGGTAGCTTGACAAGTTATCATTGTAATGAGTTGAAATAGTTTAAATTCAACCTCTGAAGAGAGAGTTGTGAGGCTTATTATTGGATAAGGAGATGAAGGAAAAATTCAGGACCGATGACTGCGATCCCAGTTACGGATGCCCAAGTGGTCTAGGAATATGGTGATTCTAGTCAGAAATGAAAGAGCACTAAAGTACCTTTCAAATGACAAAATATTGACCCATTCCGACGTCGAATGATGGACTTATAGGCATCTCCGTTGGATCACGCGATTTGGAAAGATAACAATCCATATTGTAAAATGACTATCGAAGTGTTCCAACGTGTTTTTGGCATATTTAATGGTCTCTGAATTGGGAAATTCTGGTGAAAGTTGGAAGCTTGACAAGTCACATTGCAATGAGCTGAAATAGTCTAAATTTGACCTCCGAAGTAAGAGTTATGAGGATTACTATTGGACAAGGAGATGAAGGAAAAATTTAGGACCGACAACTGCGATCCCACTTACGGATGTCCAAATGGTATCGGAATACGATGATTTTAGTTAGAAATGAAAGAGCACTAAAGTATCTTTCAAATGACCAAAAATTGAACCAATTTGACATCAAAAGGAGTTATGTGCATCTCCATTGGAGCACGCGATTGTTTCGACAAAGAAACAAATGCGTTTGATTTGGGAGATTATCTTATTCAAACATAAGAGAGAAAAAGTACTGGGAACATTCATCACATTTATTGATACCAAGTTCATTTACATCCTCTTTACATCCCTTAATTCTAAGATAGATCATTTAGAAATAAAGGACTTGTGCTTTAAGTATCAAAAGTTCATTTCGACAGCCTTCCGGCGCCTGATTCAATCATATCCTAGGACTTAGGAGGAATGTTGATCTGATCGATGGGTCTTTAATGAAATAAAGATTTCAGCAGCATAACGGCGCCCGTTTCAACCAACCTCTAGGACTTAGGAGGAATGTCGATTAGATCGACTGATCTTTCTCCTTTGAACCCATGAAGAGGAGAAAGCCCGGAGAAAGGAAGCCTGGCCCACGGATTTCGGCAGCATGACGGCCTTTGAATTTCATAGACTATAGGGCAGCTTGGTTGCATGGACCCGCGCAACCGATATCAGTTGCGCGGTCCTGCGCAACTTCCAGGAGACTCTCTTCTGCCTTCTATCTTCTGCTCCGCTCTGCTCCTCTTGAAAATCTTCAATTACCCTTAATGAAGGAGGGAAAGGGGTATTTATAGACCCTCGCACGTGTGAAAATCCTGATCTTAGCGATGTGGGACTATTTTTCAGTTCTTTAGTCCATTCTGAATGAAGCCCTTTGTGCAGTTCATTTCGAGGTCCCGCGCAACTGATACTTCTTTTGCGCAGACCTGCGTAATTGAGATTGATTGTGCAGAGCTGCGCAACCTATATTGGTTGCGCGGACCTGCGCACTCTCATGAAAGCTATCCCCATCTTTTTCTTTCGGAAAGTTCTTCTACCTTTCCTTACTTGATTCTTTCACCATTTTTTATGCCTCAACAGCGATTTGGAAAGATTGACACTCCATATTGTAAAATGACCATCGAAGAGTTCCAACATGCTTTTGGCATATCGAACGATCTCTGAATTAGGCAAAATGACCATCGAAGAGTTCCAACTTGGTAGCTTGACAAGCTATCATTGTAATGAGCTGAAATAGTTTAAATTTGACCTTTGAAGAGAGAGTTATGAGGGTTATTATTGGATAAGGAGATGAAGGAAAAATTTAGGACCGACGCCAGCGATCCCACTTACGGATGCCCAAATGGTCTAGGAATACGGCGATTCCAATTAGAAATCAAAGAGCACTAAAGTACCTTTCAAATGATCAAAAATTGACCCAATCTGACATCAACTTATGGGGTTATAGGCATCTCCATTGGATCACTTGATTTGGAAAAGATTACCACTCCATATTGTAACATGACCATCGAAGAGTTCCAATGTGCTTTTAGCATATCGGACTGTCTCTGAATTAGGTTATTCTGGGGTGACTTGGAAGCTTGACAAGTTATCATTGCAAAGAGTTGCAATAGTTTAAATTCGACCTCTGAAGATAGAGTTATGAGGGTTATTATTGGATTAGGAGATGAAGGAAATATTCAAGACCGACGACTGCAATCCCACTTACAGTGCCCACATGGTCTAGGAATACGGCGATTCCAATCAGAAATGGAAGAGCACTAAAGTACCTTTTGAATGATGAAAAATTGACCCAACCTAACATCAAATGATTGGGTTATAGGCGTCTCCATTGGATCACGTGATATGGAAAGATTAACAATCCGTATTGTAAAATGATGATCGAAGTGTTCTAACATGCTTTTTGGTATATCGAACAGTCTGTGAATTAGGCAATTCTGATATAAGTTGGAAGCTTGACAAGTTACCATTGGAATGAACAAAAATACACTAAATTCGACCTCTAAAGAGAAAGTTATGAGGGTGACTATTGGACAAGGAGATGAAGGAAAAATTCAGGACCGTCGACTGCGATCCCATTTACAGATACCTAAATGGTCTCTGAATGTGACGATTACAGTAAAAAATTTAAGAACACTAAAGTACAATTCAGATGATAAAAAATCCACCCAATTTGACATCAATTGATGGAGTTATAGGCGTCTCCGTTCGATCTCGCGATTTGGAAAGATTAACACTCCATATTTTAAAATTACGATTGAAGATTTCCAACGTGCTTTTGGCATATCAAATAGTCTTCGAATTAGGCAATTCTAGTGCAAATTGGAAGCTTGACAAGTTACCATTGAAATGAACTGAAATAGTCTAAATTTGACCTTTGAAGAGAGAGTTATGAGGGTAACTATTGGACAGGAAGATGATTGAAAAATTCAGGACCGACGACTGCGATGCCCCTTACAGATGGCCAAAAGGTCTCGGAATGCGACGAATCTTGTCAAAAATGAAAGAGCACTAAAGTACCTTTCAAATGACCAAAACCCGACCTAATCCAACATCAAATGATGCAGTTATAGTCGTCTCCCTTGGATCAGGCGATTTGGAAAGATTAACACTCTGTATTGTAAAATGACAATCGAAGAGTTCCAACATGCTTTTAGCATATCGAACAGTCTCTGAAGTAGGCAATTCTGGCGCAACTTGGTAGCTTGAAAAGTTATCATTGTAATGGGCTGAAATAGTTTAAATTCGACCTCTGAAGAGAGAATTATGAGCGTTATTATTGGATAAGGAGATGATGGAAAAATTCAGGACCGACGAGAGCAATCCCACTTACGAATTCCCAAATGGTATAGGAATACGGCGATTCCAGTCAGAAATGAAAGAGCACTAAAGTACCTTTTAAATGATCATAAATTGACCCAATTTGGCATCAACTTATAGGGTAGGCATCTCCATTGGATCACACGATTTGGAAAGATTACCACTCCATATTGTAAAATGACCATCGAAGAGTTCCAACGTGCTTTTGGCATATCGGACGGTCTCTGAATTAGGTAATTCTGGTGTGACTTGGAAACTTGATAAGTTTTCATTGCAAAGAGCTGAAATAGTTTAAATTCGACCTTTGAAGAGAGAGTTATGAGCGTTATTATTGGATAAGGAGATGAAGGAAAAATTCAGGACTGATGATTGCGATCCCACTTACGGTGCCCCCATGGTCTAGGAATACGGTAATTCCAGTCAGAAATGGAAGAGCACTAAAGTACCTTTTGAATGATGAAAAATTGACCCAATCTGACATCAAATAATTAGGTTATAGGTGTCTCCATTGGATCACGCGATATGGAAAGATTAACAATTCGTATTGTAAAATGATGATCAAAGTGTTCTAACATGCTTTTCGCATATCGAGTGGTCTGTGAATTAGGCAATTCTGGTGCAAGTTGGAAGCTTGACAAGTTAACATTGGAATGAGCAAAAATACACTAAATTCGACCTCTGAAGAGAAAGTTATGAGGGTGACTATTGGACAAGGAGATGAAGGAAAAATTCAGGACCGTCGACTGCGATCCCACTTACGGATACCTAAATGGTCTCGGAATGTGACGATTACAGTAAAAAGTTTAAGAACACTAAAGTACATTTCAGATGATCAAATATCCACCCAATTTGACATCAATTGATGGAGTTATAGGCGTCTCCGTTAGATCTCACGATTTGGAAAGATTAACACTCCATATTGTAAAATTACCAACTAAGAGTTCCAACGTGCTTTTGGCATATCGAACGATCTCTGAATTAGTCAATTCTAGTGTGACTTAGTTGCTTGAAAAGTTATCATTATAATGAGCTGAAATAGTTTAAATTCGACCTCTGAAGAGAGAGTTGTGAGGGTTATTATTGGATAAGGAGATGAAGGAAAAATTTAGGACCGATGACTGCGATCCCAGTTACGGATACCCAAATGGTCTAGGAATACGACGATTCTAGTCAAAAATGAAAGAGCACTAAAGTACCTTTCAAATGACAAAAAATTGACCCATTCCGATATCGAATGATGGAGTTATAGGTGTCTCCGTTGGATCACGCTATTTGGAAAGATTAACAATTCATATTGTAAAATGACTATCGAAGTGTTCCAACGTGCTTTTGGCATATCTAATGGTCTCTGATTTGGGCAATTCTGGTGAAAGTTGGAAGCTTGATAAGTCACATTGCAATGAGCTGAAATAGTCTAAATTCGACCTCTGAAGAAAGAATTATGAGGATTACTATTAGACAAGGAGATGAAGGAAAAATTTAGGACCGACAACTGCGATCCAACTACGGATGCCGAAATGGTCTCAGAATATGACGATTCCAGTTAGAAATGAAAGAACACTAAAGTACCTTTCAAATGAACAAAAATCGAACCAATCCGACATCAAATGATGGAGTTATGTGCATCTCCATTGGATTGCACGATTTGGAAAGATTAACACTCCATATTGTAAAATGACCATCGAAGAGTTCCAACATGCTTTTGGCGTATCGAACGGTCTCTAAATTAGGTAATTCTGGTGTGACTTGGTAGCTTGACAAGTTAACTTTGTAATGAGCATAAATAGTTTAAATTCGACCTCTAAAAAGAGAGAGTTATGAGGGTTATTATTGGATATGGAGATGAAGGAAAAATTTAGGACCGACGACTGCGATCCCACTTACAGATGCCCAAATGGTCTAGGAATACGGCAATTACAGTCAGAAATGAAAGAGCACTAAAGTACCTTTCAAATGTTCAAAAATTGACCCAATCTGACATCAACTTATGGGGTTATAGGCGTCTCCATTGGATCATGCGATTTGGAAAGATTATCACTCCATATTGTAAAATGACCATCGAAGAGTTCCAACGTGCTTTTGGCATATCGGACGGTCTCTGAATTAGGCAATTCTGGTGTGACTTGAAATTTGACAAGTTATCATTGCAAAGAGCTGAAATAGTTTAAATTTGACCTCTGAAGAGAGAGTTATGAGGGTTATTATTGGATATGGAGATGAAGGAAAATTTTAGGACCGATGACAGCTATACCACTTATGGTGCCCAAATGGTCTAGGATACGGCGATTCCTGTCAAAAATGGAAGAGCACTAAAGTACATTTTAAATGAGGAAAAATTGACCCAATCCGACATCAAATGATTAGGTTGTAGGCGTCTCCAGTGGATCACGCGATATGGTAAGATTAACAATCCATATGGTAGAATGATGATCGAAGTGTTCTAACATGTTTTTTGCATATCGAATGGTCTCTGAATTAGGCAATTCTGTTGTAAGTTGGAAGCCTAACAAGTTACCATTGGAATGAGAAGAAATACACTAAATTCGACCTCTGAAGAGAAAGTTATGATGGTCACTATTAGACAAGGAGATGAAGGAAAAATTCAGGACTGACGACTGCGATCCCACTTACAGATACCTAAATGGTCTCGGAATATGACGATTATGGTCAAAAATTTAAGAACACTAAAGTACCTTTTAGATGACCAAAAATCCACCCAATCTGACATCAAATGATGGAGTTATAGGCGTCTCTGTTGGATCTTGCGATTTGGAAAGATTCACACTCCATATTTTAAAATTACGATCGAAGATTTCCAACATGCTTTTGGCATATCGAATAGTCTCCGAATAAGGCAATTCTGGTTCTACTTGGAAGCTTGACAAGTTACTATTGCAATGAACTGAAATAGTCTAAATTCAACCTTTGAAGAGAGAGTTATTATTTCGACAAGAAAATAAATGCGTTCTATTTTGGGGGATTTATTCAATGATTACAAAGAACTTGTTGAGAGAACATTCATCACATTTATCTAAGTTTATTTACATCCTTTGATTTTCTTGATTCTAAAAACAAAGTACAATTAATGTAATGTACTGAATAAAAGAGAAGATAGCTCGATGGAAATTTCGACAGCATTCCAACGCTATTTCGGTCATCTCCTAGGTACTTAGGAGGAATTGCTGATCAAATCATCCAGTCTTCAAGGAGATAGAAATTTCGACAGCATTCCAGCCCTATTTTGGTCATCTCCTAGATACTTAGGAGGAATTGTTTATCTGATCAGCTAGTCTTCAATGAGATGGAGCATCCTTTCAGTTATTCTTCCTTAAAATATACAGCAGCTCGTCGAAGTGTGGCTAGGCCATGGGGAAATCAAGTCGATCATGCTAAACGAGCCTGAAAAGTCTCCCAGAATGTAAGATCATGGGGTTGTCACCAGCAGCACAGTTAAAAGAGAATAACTTCTTTCCTTGTTTATGCATGGCCCATGACCAGCCAGTTGCGCTGTCCCACGCAGTGAAAGCATTCCTCAGACAGGATTCCTGGGGCGTATGAAGCATGGGGAAAACTCCCATTCCCGTTGCGCTGTCCGACGTAAAGAGTTTTCTCCGAACCCTCTTGAAAAGTGGTGCATAGGCCATTTGCGCATCTAGGCGCGAGCAGCTTCGATTGCATGGCTGTGTGCAAGAGACTTCATTACGTAGCTACGCGCAAAGAGTTTCTTCCAAACTATCTTGAAAAGTGGCGCAAAGGCCAGTTGCGCATCTATGCATGAGCAGCTTCCGTTGCGCGGCTGCGTGCAAGCAGCAACTTCGGTTGCACAGCTACGAGCAAGCAGTAACTTCGACTGCACGGCTACACGCAAGCAGCAACTTCAGCTGTGCGGGCTGGGGCAAAGACCCTCTTCTACCTTGCTTCTCTCTTATTTCTTTGGCCCACCAACTGATCCAATCTGATCCAACCCCTCAAATGGAGTAGGAGTGGGGTATTTATAGGCCCCACCACTTACAGAGTGGTGATCACCACCACCTATCTCTTCACACATGGAATTTCTCTTTCCTTAAACTATGGTGACCACCAAGCTCCCTCTTAAATGGTGGTGTACAACCTTTCTCCCTTAAAATGACACATGTGCACCCTTTTTTACCAAACTACCCTTTTCAATCCCTTTTACCGAAATGCCTAAACTACCCCTGAACATGGAATGTTTTCAAAATACCTAAACTACCCCTGGAACTGGATTTTTACCAAAATACCTAAACTACCCCTGGAACTGGAATTTTACCAAAATACCCCCGGACATGGAATATTTTTTTATGCCTTAACAGATGCCCCCTCGATCCATCTTTGATTGTTTCCTGAAATCAAATGGAGGATCGATCTTCCTCTGCCTGAAGAACTTGAATGAATTACAACTAAGGATGACTGGATGATCGTGCTTACATAGCAGACTGGCTAATCATACTTACATAGTTGGCTGGATGATCATACTTGTATGGAAGACTAGATGATCATACTTACATGGCAGACTGGATGATCATACTTGACCAGTAGATTGAATGATCGCGTTCGATCAGAAGATTGGAATGCTCGCATTCAAACGGAAGACTGGATGATCTTGAATGGAAGGCTTGAATGATTGCATTTGAACAAAAGACTGGAATGAAGGCACTCGAACAGAAGACTGGAATGCCCCCAACCAGCAGTGTCAAGCAGATGTTTCACTAGGGAGGATAAAATTCTCTTTTTATTGAAGCACATCTCTGCAACAGCTGTGACAACTTTGTCTTTGAGCGATTTGATTAGAGAACTATCTTTCAACAATGTTGATGCTGTAACAGTCTCTTTGATCAACACCAGCGATTCTTTCCTTCAACTCTGTATCTGGGGTTGTTCTTTACTGCTGCTCCAACTGCAACACCTTTTCCGATTATTTCCTTTATTCATGATCTGCATAATCCAAGCTTTTAAGTGATGGTCTTTCCTGCCAAATTAATCAGAATTAGTATCTCAATTCATTATAAATTTTCAATTTAGCTTTATGCAATATTGATAAATTTTAAATAGATTGAGAGTTTCTTCTCTGTTTAGGTTGAGTGTGATATTCGCAATATGATAATGATTTAATCATTTCATCTTTGCGCTTGTCATCATGCTTCGCATTGTATTCTTTATATTGCACTCTTGGAGATTTCATCTTTAGCTCCAAAGGTTTAACCACTGAGTCTTTTTATTGAGTCTTCTCTAGTTTATGCTCCTTAGCATTTCTTCATAGACTTTTTCTTTGATCTCTACTGATTTGATGATGATTCCGTTTGTTCTTTGTCTCCATCAGATCCAATACTTGGAGTCTTGTAATATTATTATTCATAATATTCAACATATGAATTCCTCCACCTTGCATAAGAAGTTATCAGAAAGACCAAGGCATAGATTATTTTGAAGACATTAAATCCTGTCCCCTTTCCAGGTCAATGTCGCATAAAGATTTCTTCAGAAGATAATATTTCTGAAGTGAAGCCTTTTGATACTCCTAAAGAATGGATAATCTTTACTGCTCTTTTAACGACTTCCAAAGAATATATCTGATTCCTTATATTGTCTGGTAGAGAATGATAATTCTTCACTAGTTTATCCTCTGCCCCCTTTTGAGAACCTTGTGCGATAATATGTTTCTATTCACTAAGAAGGCGAAAGACGAAAAGACCTTATAGCACTTGTTAATATAGTAATTGACCTTGGAGACTTGAGCTTTTGACTAGATAATCACCAATATCTTGAAGGCATTTACTGTTGATGTAATTTGAACCTGATTCAAGAGAAATGCATTTTTGCATGTTTTCTAATCAATGTTAAAATTTTCATCAGGCAATTGCATATTTGATCATATCTAAATTGAAATATGTGTTTGCAGCATTTTGAATGCTTCACATAGCTTATGTTTTTTAAGCAGTGGAGATAGTGTACTTTTGACTGACCATACTTTGACTGGACAAAACTGACCTTGACCTGACTTGACTGGACTAGTCTAGATTGAACTAGACTGACTTGACTTGACTAGTCTAGATTGAACTAGACTGGAATGACACTTGCTGTTTTGACAAAAAAAATAAATGCATTTTGATTTGGGAGAATTGTCTTATTCAAACATAACAGAGAGAGAGTACTATGAACATTCATCACATTCTATTAATACTGAGTTCGTTTACATCCTCTTTACATCCCTTGATTCTAAGATAAATCATTTAGAAGTAAAGGATTTGTGCTTTAAGCATCAAGAGTTTATTTTGCCTTCCGGCGCCTGATTTGATCATCCCCTAAGACTTAGGAGGAATACCGATTCGATCTACGGGTCATTTTGAAAGCCTTCTGGCGCCTGATTTGATCATCTCCTAGGACTTAGGAGGAATACCGATCCGATCGACGGGCCTTCAGTGAAATAGAGATTTCGGCAGCATAACAGCGCCTGTTTCAACCATCCTCTGGAACTTAGGAGGAATATTGATTAAATTGACTGATCTTT
This sequence comes from Magnolia kwangsiensis, assembly GCA_037074715.1. Taxonomy (NCBI): domain Eukaryota; kingdom Viridiplantae; phylum Streptophyta; class Magnoliopsida; order Magnoliales; family Magnoliaceae; genus Magnolia; species Magnolia kwangsiensis. The sequence continues at coordinate 74,780,216 of CM073575.1, read as the reverse complement.
CTCCTTAGAACCCATGAAGAGGAGAAAACCCAAAGAAAGAAAGCCTGGGCCATGGACTTCGGTAGCACAATGGCTCTTAGGATTTACAGACTGCAGGGCAGTCACGAGCAACCGATATCGGTTGCGCGAACACTCGCAGCCGATATCGGTTGCGCGGTCCTGTGCAACTCCCAAGAGACTTTGCTCCTACCTTCTGTCTTCCGCTCCGCTTCGTTCCTCTTGAAAATCTTCAATTCTTTCTTAATAAAGGAGGGGAGGGGGTATTTATAGACCCTCACACATGTAAAAATCCTGATCTTAGCGATATGGGACTATTTTTTAGTGTTTGGATCATTTTGAATGAAGCCCTTTTGTGCAGTTCATTCCGAGGTTCCGCACAGCTGTTACTTTCATTGCGTGGTCTCGTGCAACAGAGATTGATTGCGCGGACCTGCACAACTTATACTGGCTGCGCAGTTCTGCGCAACTACCATGAAAATTACCTCTCTTCTTCTTTTTACCTTTACTTGCTTGATTCCTTTCACCATTTTTATGCCTCAACAGATTGCCCCCTTGATCCTTTATTTGTTCTTTCAGAGTAACAAGTAAAGGATCAAAGATTCCATTTGGTTTGTGCGGACCCGCGCAACTGGCCGCGTATATACTCGGTCGGAATAACCTATAAATACCACACCCTTCGTCACTTTCTGCAGTCTCTGCTTTCTCTGGCAAATTTTTTCTCTTGGCGATTTTCCACGCAATGGACATTGTCTGCGCGGAGCCGCGCAACGAATCTTTCGTTCGCGTAATTTTTCTAAGTGTCGCAACACGCCACGCAACTTCTTTTGATTGCGCGGACCCGCGCAGCCAAGACTTTACCATTTTCTATACCTTTTCCTCAACGACCTTCCTTAGGTCTTCAACCCCCCTCGCTTTATGGCTCGCATCAAGAGGACCCTCCATCCTGTAGACCCTCAAGTGGAGCATCCTTCTCATTCCGACGCTCCTGATACTTCTCATCACCCATCTCCTTCCGCTGACCAACCACCGACCAAGCGTACCAAAACCACCACTCAGACCCCATCATACTTCAAAGAGCCAGTACTCCCAACCTTTGATTTCACTGGTCGCATCGAAGCACTTTCCTCACCCATTCATCGTGCCATAATCATGGGAAACGTAGAACGACCTCCCAAGAACGGTCGTGAATACGATTGGGAAGAATGGTTGAAGACAACCGCCCACATTCACACGGATAGCGATAGACCCCCTGTCAGAGAAGGTACCCCGCCTGCTTCTCGCTCCAAGAAAACTCGTCGGAATAAGGCGCGGGAGTTTGAAGAAAAGATCAAAGAGCACAAAAAAAAGAAGCTTCAGAACTCTTGGGAATCTATTCGAGTGATTGAGGGCATCATGAAATTTGACAATCCTCATTTGGAAGGCATGACGGTAATTCCCATTAGCGTGCATCGTCACCAATCCATCCTTGAATGTGAACCCACAGACTATGTGGACGGAGAAAAGCTGATGTATACTGAATCGTGGGCGACGCGAAAACCCCAGATTCTTGAAGGGAGAATACAAGCGCAAAAACCCCGACAGATTATCGGAGAGGCCCATCCCATGATCTTCCTTGCTCCCTTTCACAGTCTGCACAATCTCTTCCCGACCTATTTTTACAAGATTGTCAGACAATGCTACAAGGACTGTGATCCTCTCTGGGGATCAGAAGATTTTCACACAAGAGGCCTACTGACTTCTCGTTGCTATTACTCTGATTGGGCAGAGGTAATTCTGAAGAAATACGCAAGTACGCTTGCTAAAGTAGGCCTTTACAATGCGTTAGAGGTCACATCCCAATATTTTTATAAGGAACCCTGATACTGAAAGGATTTCTCGAATATTGGTCTCCCACCACCAATTCCCTTCACCTGCCGTTTGGAGAAATGAGCATATCACTATGGAATCTACACCGCATAGCAGGTCTCCCACTTACAGGAAGATTTTATGACGAGTTCATACCGACAAATGCAGAATTGACATTTATATCCTCTCCCGATCGCAGACCTTCCATCTCAGAAACCACCATCAAACTTTTCAGAGAGATGGGAAAATTTCTGAATATTCATAAATTATCTCCTCTGCAATGGCTGGCCCATTTTTCTAGAATACTCAGGTATCCCATACCCAGAGACTAGTGTATTCCTCTTCACCACATATTCCTGCATATTAATTCCTTTCTTGTTCTGCAGATTTCGCGACAGTCATTGTAAGGAATTGACGACCCTTCGTGACAACATGAAAGAACGACCAGCTTATAGCTCATTTGGGGAACTGGCAGCCTTCCTTGCTTACTGGTTGAGCATAGTTGTTCTTCCTAGTTCCAAGTGGGTGGATGCTATTCGCCCCACCACTTTTGTGGTCGCCGGAGCTCTAGCAGAAGGTCAGAAGTATTCTATTGCACCCCCTATGCTATGCTCCATTTATTGGGCTTTTGGAGAGATCTCTACACACGTCAAAAATCCCACCCCGAGATCTTCATCAGCATATACCGCATGGCATTATTTCACCGGATCGCTAGGAGTCTATTTCCCCTGGACTTTTGAAGCACCGAAAAAAGCTTACGTCAGTCCTTTTTATCTTCCTCTTTGGTTCTTTCAACAAAGGGCCATGGCCAGAAGATCGTACGAGTGGGTGATCAATAAGATTTCAGGACTTTGATCAAGTGGACTTCTTCCTGTTCTGGCTTCATCACTATATTCAAGATACAGATATGGTAGATCAAGGGGCACTAACTGTAGTAGAAAGGGCCTTTTTTCTTTCCATTCGTTCTTGCAGTTTGCCACTCAGGGAAGGAACGGAATTCTGGAGAGAACCCTACTATCCTAGCCATTTTGCTCACCAATTCGGTAATGACCAAGCCGTGCCAGAAGATTGTGGGCTGGTTACTAAGAGAATGCGTTGCTATGGAACAAGTCCCTTGAACTGGGCCATGATATGGAAACAACTATTAGGCAGCCATGTCAACTCTTCTTTCATCATTCCTAGCTGCGATCGGATAGTCCGTACTTCTTACAGCTGGATGAGGTGGTGGGACCACCAATCATTTCTGATCAACAAACGCCTACCGGTGGACTCTCTTCTCTTTCTCCATCCACCTCAGCTTATGGGTAGAAAAATTGATAACGGAATCACTTTATTCCAGAGAAAAGTCGCGCTCCTCATCATGGTGAAATTTGCAAAAAAATTTTGACGGAAGAGCCAATCCGTGAGAGAAAACCAATTAACACTTTAGACAGTTGGTTTGCCCATGGAGTCCTGACGGAATTTGAACATCTTCCCCACAACCTTGGTGGCCGAGCTCCAGAAGATGTTGCAGGAGCATCCTCTCCTGTTCCTGAAGAGACTGCTACAGCTGAAGAAAATACAGCTTATGACAAACCTGCCCCTTGTCCACAAACTCTTCCCCCTAGCTCATCATCTCCGATGACTAGATCACGAGCACGACAGCAAACGTTGTCACCCACTCCTCAAGAAGAAGCAAGACAGGTCTCTTCATCTCCCTCGATTCCAGTTGGTAGGAGATCTCCAAGGAAAAGTAACCAGCCTATTTCCTATAAAGGGAAACAAGTCGCGGTTGTAGAAGTGGATGAGGAAGATCTGGCAAGTGAAAGTTCATCTTCTAGCGAAGATTCATCTTCTACATCAGGAAATTCCACTCCCCTAGGGTCTGATAATGATGATGATGGAAATGATAGAGTTCAAGACGATGATTGTGAAGAAGGGGAGGTCAATATAGATGATGAGGAAGATATGGCCACTGAAAATGTAGCAGAAGAACATCTCCCCATAGCCCATGAAGCTTCTCCTGCCACTTCCATTCCTAGCAAGCCACATGCCGTAACCGAAGAGGATGAAGAACTCTTGGACTACGGGGAATATAGGTATTCACCTGGTAAGGGAGCCCGAATTCTTTAAACATTTACGTGCTTGTCAAGTGATCATTATTTTAACACCACTATCATTCTCTCTTTTTTTTTAGGTACTCATGTGGCTTGCATTGAAACAAGCGCTGCCCCCTCTGCAGAACTTCATCCAGCTACACCCATGATCTCCTCACAGGTTTCTTTAGCCCCTCTGGTGGCGCCGAAGAGTGTGGCCCATGAAATTATATTTCCTGTCGAGGCTACTGACCTACCAACTCCTACTACCAGAGATTCCAGCATAGAAGTGAGAGCACCCTCTCTTGCTGATATGTTAGAAGCTGGTACTTCTGCAACCCCAGAAGTTCCCTTTCTTGCTGGTCATACTTCTATAGTAGGTATATATATATTAATTTGAAGAGCTACAAATTCTTCATCTTGTATTTCTCACTCCAGCTTGATCTCTTACTCATTTTACAGGAATTCTCCCCTGTAGTGGGGCGGTCAGTTCCGAATCTATGGCCACTGTCTCTGAGTTACCATTTCCTTCGAAGATTCTCGCTCACAAAATGCTTTTAATGAAGAACTCTTTGTCAACAGTAATTCATATCTTCAAGGACCCTGAACAATGGTCAGATCTGGACATTGCCATCGAAATTCTGGAAAACTCTGCAAAGATGTCGAGGATTAATATTTCTATTTTGCATAGTTCCCTCAGATTTCGTGATTCAATAGCTTCTCTAGCATCAACGGAGACTATTACAATTGCTCCAGAAGTCCTTGAATATGGAAAGCGGTTAACTTTGTCTAAGGAGAGGGCTTCACTCATTGCTTCGACAATATCTGAATTTGATCAGGAGCAATTATTGTTGCAAGAACACTTGAAGACCCTTATTGGTGACAAAGAGCTTATTCAAGATCGTATAGCAGCTTTAAGAGGAGATTTCACAGATGGAACTGCAAGGTCATGAGAAGGAGCTATCTATACAGGAGGTTATGGAGAAGCTCGAGGTCAGTATTCGGTTTGCCCATACTGAGAAGTTGGAATTACTCAGGAGCAACGAAACGATCACATCTCTAGAAGACAAATTAGCTGGCCTTCCTGATCAGACAAAGATTATTCTTGAAGAAAAATCAAACCATGACGCAGCTCAGCTTCAATTAAAAGAAGACTTGCGGCAATTTATGAATGTAATAGGCATCACTAAGGAATTATAAACATGTAATCTTTCCATCTCTTTTTCATGTTTGAATGTATGTTCTCTTTTGGTTTTCATCAGTAAATTTAACTTTTCATGCACTTCTATATTATGCGTTGTTTCAAGCATACCATCTTTGTCATGATTTCAACATGAATTTGCTGCATTTTGAACATGGCACATAGTTTATCATGACATTTTATGAAACTAATCATAAAACAACAATATTTTATGCTTTGTTAGTATGGAGTTTCATATATGACCTCATCCGTTTATATTTTATTGGCGGCGCTAGGTTTCAATTCAGTTAGTTGCACACAGTTTAAGCTCATGAGTAGTGGAGCGGCGTTACTTCGGGTCTTACGTGATGTTCTCTGTAACTCTCTAGAGTTCGCTGGACTTCTCACTGCCTAGGGAGTTCACAAACCACAATCCATCAGAGGGGCCCAGTGAAGCTACCGGGGCCGTGAACTCGGTTGGATTTACAGCACAGGGTTGGCCACGGTAACTCTCTAGAGTTCACAGGGCTCACTAGGCTACCTTTGGGGGTACCAAATCCATGGTTACCGATCCATCAATGAGTAGGTTTAAGCCCTTCCTCATGAGTACTACCTGAATCGAACCACAAATCTGGGGGGTCTTATGCATGGTTGGCTTGTCATGCCCGCACTATGGCCCTCATTTTCTTCGCCTGCAAGGTCAGGCCCATTCACGGGAGGGCTTGTCCTCCGTTCCCCGTGACGCTGCCGGAAAGCTATACAGATGGTATGGGTGTTACGCTTGTCTGGTCATTTGAGGACTTTTAGTACTTTGGCTTTGAGTCGACTTTTTGGCCCTTTGCTTTTGATCTTTCGGCTGACTTTTGGCTCTTGGCTTTTAGTATGTAAAGACTTTGAGCTCTTTCGGCCTTTGGTCATTTAAAGATTTTGAGCTTTTGGCTTTTAGTCAAATTTTGGCCTTTTTCTTTTGGTCATTGACTCCATCAGCTGCCCGCATGGGTATGCGTACGATGGCCTTCATGGGATTTTTAGGGCCATTGGCTTCTCGCCACTGCCCGAATGACGATCTTCATAGGAGTTACGCGTAGCTGGTCCCTTTTGAGCTTTGGTCCTTTTAAGACTTTGGCTTTTCTTTCTTTTTCTTTTTCGGGACTTGACTAGGATATCTTTTTATGATGAGCAGCCATTGCTATTGCCAATTCATATGTACAGTTAATTGTATGATTCATTCTACTGTGATCATATGGTTGACATTTCACCGCTGCTGACAATGTCGCAAGGACTTTCGTATTATGTTTATGTCAATTTTTGTATCAGCTTAGCGATGATGGCAACCTTGATGAGCGATTGATCGGCAATAGCGATAGTTGTTCTCTTTTTCTTTTTTATGATCATTGATACCTGATAATTCGATTTTGATGGAGATTTTCTGTCGATTTCGATGGAGATTTTCTGTCGGCAATTAGCGTCAATGCTTGATAGCGATCATCGACACCTTTTATGTCACTGCTTGCTTAATAGTGGTCATCGGTACTTTCTTCTTCTCTCTCTTTTTTTATGCCAATGTTTGCTTGTTAGCAATCGTTTAATCGCTTGATGGCGATTCTTCTAATCGCTTGATCTTTTAATTGCTCGATAGCGATAGTTGCTAATTTTGGCGATTAACTTTTCATTTGGCTTTGCTTTTGGCAATTGTCCGTGGTATTTTGCATTTGGCCATGACTTGTTATGCTTGAAAGCCTGTCTTTCATTCAAATATACAAAAGAAATGCATTCTATGGTGAGAAATATATTTCACAGCTTTTACTCACCTGTCTTAATTGATTATAGGTCTTAAGCGTAGCTGGCCATATAGTAGCTAGGCTGCCTTAATTGATATTTTGTCATTGTTGAATGGTGAATCCATAGCTGATATTTCGCCAGCTGCTAATATATTCTGAGAATCAATAATTGATATTTCATCGTTGCCGATATATTCTGAGAATATCCATGTTGTATTTGAAATAGTTTATCAGCTTGGTAATGATAGCAATTTTGATAAGATAAGCTTGCGTGAGCCATTGATGGCGACAGTGATAGTTGCTTATCTTGGCGACAATCATTGGCACTTGCTTATTCTGACAACAATCATCGATGCTTTTATTCAACGACTGTCATTGACGCTTTGTATTTAGCGATCGTCATTGACGCTTTGTATTTGGCGATGATTTAGAAGCATCAAAATTGCAATCTATCTTCAAGGATAATGAATTTCGCATGCCTTTGTCTACCCCCTTTTGATACAGAATTATTATCTTGATAATGTTCTGTATCAAAATCAGTATCGCCTTCGGAAACAATTTCCTTTTTGCCAGCGCGAGTATAGGCCAATATAGGCTTTCATTTACTTCCTTAAAGGGTTTTGTCCTTATTGAGCACGTTTTATCTCATTTAGCTTTGAATTTGCCCCTGGATATGATTGTGACCGTCAGTGGAGATACATTTTTTGTTCTTGGAGATATGGAGGAAGCATATTTCTGTGGGAGGCTATAAGACTGTAATTGTATTCATTGACTAGCTTGCCCCCAACCCTTGAAATTTTCTACGCTTCTCCTGATCGACCCCAATGGGGACCTGTATTCCTTTCCCGTGATTTAGGCCAACGGGTTCTTCATAATCAAAGCCCATGTTTTTCATAATTTTCTTACTTGTCGGACTATACTTTTGAAGGTCTTGCGGCGTCAACCTAGCATGATATTCATTATTTTGAGCCACTTCTCTCTTCCTTACTGCTTCTGAAACGTAGAATTCGATTGGCTCAAAATATTTTTCATTGGCTTTAACTTGAAATCTTGTCGGAGCGGCCGAAAATGGCTTATTTCTTTCAGCATACGGTAGCGGCACCATATAATTTGACTATAAAATCTTCAACTGTTCGGATGATAACAAAGTTAACGGCGGTTGTCCCGGTTGTCTTAAATGTTTCGGCACAAAATAGAACTTCTTGCTGATCTCTGCAGTTTTGGACGGCACTACTTTTTCTGTCATTTCTGTGATTGCGCTCTCTTGATCATTCTTCAGGACGCCACTTTCAGCCTTATCTATTTTTCCGGTGGCAAATTCTTTGTAATAACTTGCATCTGCAAAGAAGGACTTAGCTTCTGTATACGGTCTCGCATCGGCCATTACTTTATGTTGTACCCCGTCTTTACAGTATTTGAAACACTGATGGAGAGTAGAGGGTATGATATTGTATTGGCGTATCCATGGCCTTCATAGGAGAAGGTTGTATGTCGTCACTGCATTTATGACATGACAAACAACGTCAGTAGTCAGTTCCCCTATTTCCAATGTCACCGTAATTTTGCCAAGTGCACGCTGCCCATCCTGATTAAAACCTTGTATCATCATCCCGCTGGGGCGTAATTCTGAGCGACAGTAGTTTAATTTGTTTAACATGGAGAGTGGAAAAATATTTACTGCAGACCCGTTGTCTATCATAATCCTCTTGACTTTCTTCCCGCGAATATGGCCTTCTATCATTAGTGGCCTATTATGGACTTCCTCACAGATCATATCATCATCAGAAAAAGAAATGACTGGGAAGCAGTCCTCATGCTCATTGGGTTCTTCATGTTCTACCCAGTAAGGTTTCCCTTATGTCATGATCAGATAGGGCCTGAATCAAACTTTACCAGAATTCTTCTGATAGCTTCAGCGCATCATAAACGCTTAATCGGGCCGGTATTCCCTTTAGATGATTTACCACATCATAATTTACTTTTGTCATTTCATTATTTCCCTTCATCTTGGTCCTTTTCTCGAACTGTAAGTGTGTTCACGGTTGCCATGGAGCCTCTTTCTCTTTCTTTCCCCAATACTATCTCGCCTCTATTGATTAGTCACTGTATTATACATTTCAGCGTATAGCAGTTTTTTGTGGGGTGTCCCACTAGGCGATGATAACGATAGAAATTCTATTCTCTTATCCTTGTTATATCTTCTGGGCGCTTAGGCTCCGGCAGTACTATCGTGCTAGCTTTTAAGAACTGCTCCATCATAGGGGCGACATCTTCTTTTTCAAATGTGAACCCTTCATGAGAGTTCAGCATTCTACGTCGCTTCCCGTCGTACCTGTTTCTTGACCTATCACCCTCTTCACGTCGGTCCAGCCTTCTTTCTCTCGAATCCTTTGTATCTTTTCCTTTTCTGTCGTGATCGACAGTGTTTACAGCTGTTCTGTTGGACGCTCTCCTAGTCGTATCATGGTGAAATGCCAGGATTTTATAAGTTATCAGTTCCAATGCGTGGGCTTTGGTAGCCAAGTCACGAAAGGTCCTGATGTCGGCGCTAGTCAGTCCGAACGCAATCCCCGTGCCCATAGAATTTAGACACATCTTAACCTATTCTTTTTCCTCCGGTAGTTGTCTACATGAAGCCCCTAATGTTTTCCACTTGTCTATAAACTTCTCTACCGGCTCTCCTTCTCTTTACCGAATAGAGGCCAGTTCCATAATACTGATGTCATGTTCCGAGGAAAAGAAGTTCGACATGAAAACCTCCTGCATTTGTTCCCATGTGCGTATCGATCTACGTGACAAACTAGAATACCATCGGAATGCTTTGTGTGGTAGCGATGAACCAAACAGCCGCAAGCAGTACTGTGGTATCGTGGAAAAATTTCCCATGCTAGTGATAAAGTGCATCAAATACTCCTTCGGAGATCCTTCCCCATTAAACTTTTGAAAATCCTGATGCTTGAAATTGGTCGGAAAAGGGATATCTTCTACTTCCCTTGGATACGGTGTTCGATATCTAAAGCGCCCGGTATTTTCACGTTCTCTTTCGGCTCTGATCGCCTCTTCAACCACTTGCCTCACCTCTTCCTGTGTCACAGTTCTTGCTGCCGGAATGGACCCTAGTGACCCAGCCCCCTGTGGTGGAAGAACGCCGGGCTGATTTTCTTGCCCTTCCGTTGCATTCTGGGGGATTGCCATTCGGGCTACATTGTGTGCGAGGGTTGCCAACACTTCTCTAAGATTTCTGCATTCTTCCATCAATGCATTCTGTGCTTCTGCCATTGCATTGAAATGATCCTCTACAGTTGCTCTATAATCCGGGTTTGTCCTAGCCATGAATACTGCAGCCTCTCCACTATTCGTCGAAGCAGTAATCGGAGGAGAACAAGAGAATGCCGATGTGACAGGGCTTGCAGAAAAGGGAGGGGATATAGTTTCACCGGGCTTTTTCGTACTCTGTGTGGCATCAGTCGACTGAGATGACGCCGATACTGGTGAATCGTTTCGGGATGGCGTTGGTAATCTAATTACCAATGCTTTTCTCTTTTATTCCTTTGTTCGTTTAGTTATTGAGGCATTTAAAATCGGGAAGACGCGTACCGTCAATTGAGGAACTGTTCGTACCATCAATTGAGCAACTGTTCATACCGTCAATTGAGGAACTGTTTGCGCTAGGTAAATTGCCGGAGGTGCAAGTTTAGGATTTCTTTTGACTGTGCTTCATGTGATGGGTCCTTTGGTCTTTAATGAAGCTGACTCATTCTATAATTCTTGAAGTCTTGTGTTCGTGCCTTACGAGAGGTCACAACAGTCCAGCCTGCATTGTCTTCTGATGACTGGGGTGAAGCGGAAATGACCCCAGCTGTTACTTGAGCACTGCTATTTTTATGCACATGACTTGGTGCGTATTCTATCACGAACCCTGTCGGAATGAATCGGAAGTTCACTCTTCTTACGAAACATGTTTATAGTTAGTAATTGAATGATTAGGGTGATTTATCTTAGAGATGAAGGGGAGGACTTCCCACTGAGAGTCAACATTTTGGCGTCCATAGGATGCCAAACCATGACGAATGTTCATAATAACAACCTTACTGTTAATACTTTGAATAAGACTGACAGTCCCCAGCAGAGTCGCCATTTTGTTTTGACAAAGAAACAAATGCATTTTGATTTGGGAGAATTGTCTTATTCAAACATAACAGAGAGAGAGTACTATGAACATTCATCACATTCTATTAATACTGAGTTTGTTTACATCCTCTTTACATCCCTTGATTCTAAGATAAATCATTTAGAAGTAAAGGATTTGTGCTTTAAGCATCAAGAGTTTATTTCGACAGCCTTCTGGCGCCTGATTTGATCATCCCTTAGGACTTAGGAGGAATGCCGATTCGATCGACGGGTCATTTTGACAGCCTTCCGGTGCCTGATTTGATCATCTCCTAGGACTTAGGAGGAATGCCGATCCGATCGACGGGCCTTCAATGAAATAGATATTTCGACAGCATAACAACGCCTGTTTCAACCATCCTCTGGAACTTAGGAAGAATGTCGATTAAATTGACTGATCTTTCTCCTTAGAACCCATGAAGAGGAGAAAACCTGGAGAAAGGAAGCCTGCGCCATGGACTTCGGCAGCACAACGGTTCTTAGGCTTTACAGATTGCAGGGCAGTCCGGTTGCGCGTGTTCGCGCAACCGATATCGGTTGCGCGGTCCTGCGCAACTCCCAGGAGACTTCGCTCCTACCTTCTGTCTTCCGCTTCGCTTTGTTCCTCTTGAAAATCTTCAATTCCTTTTTAACGAAGGAGTGGAGGGGGTATTTATAGACCCTCGCACGTGTAAAAATCCTGATCTTAGCGATGTGGGACTATTTTTTAGTACTTTGGATCTTTTTGAACGAAGCCCTTTTGTGGAGTTCATTCCGAGGTTCCACGCAGCTGTTACTTTCATTGCGTGGTCTCGCGCAACAGAGATTGATTATACGGACCTGCGCAACTTATACTGGGTACGCGGTTCTGCGCAACTACCATGAAAATTACCTCTCTTCTTCTTACCAAAAGTTCTTCTCTTCTTTTTACCTTTACTTGCTTGATTCCTTTCACCATTTTTATGCCTCAACAGTTGTACACATAGTTTAGGCTCTTGAGTAGTGGAGTGACACATAGTTTAAGCTCTTAAGTAGTGGAGCAACACATAGTTTAAGCTCTTTGATCAGTGGAGCAACACAGTTTAAGCTCTTGAGTAGTTGGAGCAATCACGACCTTGAATAGGATTTATGCACCAGAATGGCCACAGTAACTCTCTAGAGTTCGCAGGGCTTTTTACCTGGCTACCTTAAGTACCAAATCCAAGGTCATCGATCCATCAATGAGCAGGTTTAGTCTAGTCCTTCCCCATGAGTTGGTACTGAAATCAAACCAGGGATCTAGGTTTTCTTCATTTGTGAGTTCGGATCCATTCCTGGGGGAGGGTATTTTCCTCCTCGCCCATAATGTTGTCGGAGAGCTCACGATGGCATTGGTCTCACGCATGACTGGCCGTTGAAGGTGGCTTTGTCAGCTACCCGCATGGGTATGCGTACGATAGCCTTCACAGGCTTTTTAGGGCCATTGGCTTCTCGCCGCTGCCCGAATGGTGATCTAGATAGGTCTTATGTGTAGCTGGCCCTCTTAGAGCTTCTGGCCCCTTTTTGAGAGCTTGAGCTTTTGGCCCTTTTAGAGCTTGATCCTTTTAGAGCTTTTAGCCCTTTTAGGGTTTGGCTCTTTTAGAGCTTGGCTCTTTTTAGGGTTTGGCCCTTTAAGAGCTTGGCTAGACTACCTTTAATGATAAACTGTTGTCGCTGACATGATAATTGATCGTACAGGCTTTTTGCTGAAGATAATAGATCAATAATTGAGATGACATATTGCCCCATTGTTGTTGATGATATTATAATAAAATAATCTTCACGTCAGTGATACCATGAAAATATTGACAACTATTGTTGATTTGGCGATAACTGTCGGCGCTTGAAAGTCTATCTTTTTCTTTACGTATGGTATCGAACTTCTGAGACTTTGACATTTTGAGACTTTGCATTCTGAAATTTTTTATTCTGAAATTTTAGTCTTCTTGATACCTTGATGTTTTGACATTCTTGATATCCTTCTTATCTTTCCCCCTTTTGATTTTGAAGTATTATGCTCATAATCTTCAGAATCAAAACTGTAATTATCTTCAAGGATAACATATTTTGTTTGCTTCTGTCTGTCCCCTTAAAGGATCATAGGTCTTATGCGTAGTTAGCCATATAGACTTGGCTAGGCTAACTTAAATAATAAATTGCCATTGCTTGTGTGGTTGACCATATAGGTTTATTTCACTGCTTCTTTCACTGCCATGAACGGCGAATCCATAACTGATATTTCGTCGCTGCTGATAATGTTCTGAGAATCAATAATTGATGTTGCGCCGCTTCTGATATGTTCTGAGAATGCAATGTTGATGTTGATAACAATTTTGATAAATGATTGATGGCAATAGCGATAGTTGCTAATTTTTACGATTGGCTTTTCATTTGGCGATTGTCATTGGTGCTTCACGTTTGGCGATGACTTGATACGCTTGAAAACCTGCCTTGTTTTTACTCCCTTGTCTTGTCCCCTTTTGATTAGGAAGCATTGCTTTGGGAATCTTCGTAATCAAAATCATGATATTGTGACCTTTAACAAATATACTGATGCTACATCATCTCATACTTTTGTGCAAGATTATCTTTGCCCCTGGTCTTGAACTAATCAGGCCTGTATACTCTTATTTCTTCTTTTATGTCATATACTTTAACAATTTCGCCTTTATCAACTATCTTCTGTAACTTGTTCTTCAAGCCATTCACTTTTCCTTCTTCTTCAACTATATCTCCTGACTTTGTCTTTTAAAATCCTTTTGCTCCTCTAATTTTCGGTGGCAATTTCCAATGCTTGACGGTAATCATCAATGCTTTTAATGTGTCTTAACTTTGATTTATGATTCTGAGATTTTGTCATTCTGTGACTTTGTTTATCTTGGCTTACTTTTGCCCAATTTTAACCTGCAAAGATTGACATAGACAATTATCATAAACAACTATCATTTCGAGGAATCAATGATTACCTCATTTAGGATTCTGAGACTTTGGCATTCAAAAACTTTGCTTATCTCGCCATTTTGATTTAGAAGCATCAAAATTGCAATTTATCTTCAAGGATAACGTATTTCGCATGCCTTTATCTGCCCCCTAAATAATTCTTCCGGGAATCTTTTGAATCAACATGCTATGAATCCTCTGGATATTCAGGGATGATATATTTTGCTGAACTGGCAAATATATTGATGAAAATTTCCCCCCATGATGAATATACTTGTCTTGGTTTCTTCTTGCCCGTTCTTCTTTTCTTCTTTGTTTTATTTCCTTTAATACTTTAACTATGACAATTCGATTTTCTCTGTAACTAGCAATCATAAGGAGTATGTGGTCTTCTTCAAATGTATATTTCATGTAGTCTTTGAATTGTCTGAACCCTTTCTGTACTTTCTTATGTAAAATCACCGATGCTCTCTTTAGCGGAATTTCAATTCTTTACCTTTGACAAGCCTTCATTTTGCTTTCTTTCTTTGGCAGTATCTACTGTAACTCTTTTAAGACTTTCAAGCAGCTGATTCATATGAGAGTTTGAATAGCTTCACTTTGACCCTTCGCAAATTGCAATTTTAACTTGATCTTTACCCTGCCAAGTTGTGATGATGCCCCCAGGGTTCTTTCTCATCTGAAGGTTTTCTTAAGGTTTACTATTGTTCATGGTAGTCGTTCGAATGTTCTGTTATCCATATTTAGTAGGAAGATATTCCTTTCACCAAATCTCAGACACTGTCATTAGTTTGATCGAATCATCATTGTCCTTGTACGCACAGTACTCTACACCTTCAATACACTATCATCCGTTCTTCATTCTTTTGTTGTGCTACTGATGAAACAGAAATTGCTTTCGACATTACTTGGCATTATTTGTCTTTAATCGGAACTGATTTTAATCTTCTCTTATATTTTTTGGTGGAAGTCTATCGGATGTGAAGTAGATTACTATATTAGTCAGGGGAGAGATCGCTGCGGTATATCTGTCATTCAGAACAGAGTGTTATTTAATTTATTAAATAAAATTGTACTTTGTTTTCAGAGATGAAGGGGTGGATGTTCCCATTGAGAGTCACCATTTTGGCGTCTATACAGACGCTAAAAAGTGATCAATGTTCTCTAAATACTTTCTAAGTTATCATCGAATAATAAGATCCCCAGCAGAGTCATCATTTTGTTTCGACAAGAAAACAAATGCATTCTATTTGGGGGATTTATTCAATGATAACAAAGAACTTGCAGAGAGAACATTCATCACATTTATCTGAGTTTATTTACATCCTCTGATTCCCTTGATTTTGAAAATAAAGTACAATTAATGCAATGTACTGAATGAAAGAGAAGATAGCTCGATGGAAATTTTGGCAGCATTTCGACGCTATTTCAGACATCTCTTAGGTACTTAGGAGGAATTGCTGATCTAATCAACTAGTCTTCAAGGAGATAGAAATTTCGACAGCATTCCGGCGTTATTTCAGTCATCTCCTAGATACTTAGGAGGAATTACTAATCTAATCAGCCAGTCTTCAATGAGATGGAGCATCCTTCCCATCATTCTTCCTTAAAATATATAGCAGCCCGTCGAAGTGTGGCTAGGCCCTAAGGAAATTAAGCCGATCATGCTAAACGGGCCTGAAAAGTCTCCCAGAATGTAAGATCATGGGGTTGTCACCAGCAGCACAGTTGAAAGAAAATAACTTCTTTCTCTGTTTATGCAAGGTCACATGTCCAGCCGGTTGTGCGGTCCCGTGCAGGGAAAGCGTTCCTCGGACAGCATTCCTGGGGCGTATGAAGCATGGGGAAAACTCCCATTCCTGTTGCGCGGTCCGGCCCAAAGAGTTTTCTCCGAACCCTATTGAAAAGTGGCACAAAGGCCAGTTGCACGTCCAGGCGCGAGCAACTTCGATTGCGCGATGGCGCGCAAGAGACTTCATTGCGCGCTTAAGTGCAAAGAGTTTCTTCCAAACTATCTTGAAAAGTGGAGCAAAGGCCAGTTGCGCGTCTAGGCACGAGCAGCTTCCGTTGCGTGGCTGCATACAAGTAGCAACTTCAGCTACAAGGCTACGCACAAGCAGCAACTTCAGCTGCGTGGGCTGGTGCAAAGACCCTCTTTTACCTTGCTTCTCTCTTATTTCTTTGGCCCACCAACTGATCCAATTTGATCCAACCCCACAAATGGAGTAGGAGTGGGGTATTTATATGCCCCACCACTCTTATAGATTGGTGATCACCACCACCTATCTCTTTACACATGGACTTTCTCTTTCCTTAAACCATGGTGACCACTAAACTCCATCTTAAATGGTGGTGTACAACCTTTCTCCCTTAAAATGACATATGTGCACCCTTTTTTACCAAACTACCCTTTTCAATCCCTTTTACCAAAATACCTAAACTACCCATGGAACAGGATTTTTACCAAAATACCCCCAGACATGGAATTTACCAAAATACCCTAGACATGGAATTTACCAAAATACCCCAAACATGGAATTTAACCAAAATACCCCCAGACATGGAATATTTTTTATGCCTCAACAGTTATGAGGGTAACTATTGGACAAGAAGATGATTGAAAAATTCAAGATCGACGACTCCAATCCCCATTACAGATGCCCAAATGGACTTGGAATGCAATGATTCTAGTCAAAAATGAAAGAGCACTAAAGTACCTTTCAAATGCATTTGTTTCTTTGTCGAAACAAAGTACCTTTCAAATGCATTTGTTTCTTTGTCGAAACAAAGTACCTTTCAAATGACCAGAACTCGACCCAATCTAACATCAAATGATGGAGTTATAGTCGTCTCCCTTCGTCTCCCTTGTATCGCGTGATTTGGAAAGATTAACACTCTGTATTGTAAAATGACGATCAAAGAGTTCCAATGTGCTTTTGGCATATCGAACAGTCTCTGAATTAGGCAATTCTGCTGCGACTTGGTAGCTCGACAAGTTATCATTGTAATGAGCTGAAATAGTTTAAATTCGACATCTAAGGGTTATTATTGGATAAGGAGATGAAGGAAAAATTCAAGACCGACAACTGCGATGCCACTTATGGATGTCCAAATGGTCTAGGAATACGACGATTCCAGTCATAAATGAAAGAGCACTAAAGTACCTTTTAAATGATCAAAAATTGACCCAATCTGACATCAACTTATGAGGTTATAGGCATCTCCATTGGATCATGCGATTCACTCCATATTGTAAAATGACCATCGAAGAGTTCCAATGTGCTTTTGGTATATCGGACGGTCTCTGAATTAGGCAATTCTGGTGTGACTTGGAGGCTTGACAAGTTGTCATTGCAAAGAGATGAAATAGTTTAAATTCAACCTCTGAAGAGAGAGTTATGAGGGTTATTACTGGATAAGGAGATGACGGAAAAATTCAGGACCGATGACTGTGATCCCACTTACGATGCCCAAATGGTCTAGGAATACGGTGATTCCATTCAGAAATTGAAGAGCACTAAAGTACCTTTCGAATGATGAAAAATCGACCCAATCTGACATCAAATGATTGGGTTATAGGCATCTCCATTGGATCATGCGATATGGTAAGATTAACAATCCATATTGTAAAATGATGATCGAAGTGTTCTAACATGTTTTTTGCATATCGAACGGTCTGTGAATTAGGCAATTCTGGTGCAAGTTGGAAGCCTGATGAGTTACCATTGGAATGAGCAAAAATACACTAAATTCGACCTCTAAAGAGAAAGTTATGAGGGTCACTATTGGACAAGGAGATGAAGAAAAAATTTAGGACTGTCGACTGCGATCCCACTTACGGATACCTAAATGGTCTCGGAATAAGACGATTACAGTCAAAAATTTAAGAACACTAAAGTACCTTTCAGATGACCAAAAATCTACCCAATCTGACATCAAATGATGGAGTTATTGGCATCTTCATTGGATCTTGCGATTTAGAAAGATTAACACTCCATATTTTAAAATTACGATTGAAGATTTCCAACGTGCTTTTGGCATATCGAATAGTCTCTGAATTAGGCAATTCTGGTTCGACTTGGAAGCTTGATAAGTTACCATTGTAATGAACTGAAATAGTCTAAATTCAACCTTTAAAGAGAGAGTTATGAGAGTAACTATTGGACAAGAAGATGATTGAAAAATTCAGGACCGACGACTGCAATCCCCATTACTGATGCCCAAATGGACTTGGAATGCGATGATTCGAGTCAAAAATGAAAGAGCACTAAAGTACCTTTCAAATGATCAAAACTTGACCTAATCCAACATCAAATGATCAAGTTATAGTCGTCTCCCTTGGATCGCGCGATTTGGAAAGATTAACACTCTATATTGTAAAATGATGATCGAAGAGTTTCAACGTGCTTTTAGCAAATCGAATGGTCCCTGAATTTGAAAATTCTTGTGCAACTTGGAAGCTTGACAAGTTACATTGCAATGAGCTGAAATAGTTTAAATTTGACCTCTGAAGAGAGAGTTATGAGGGTTACTATTAGACAAGAAAATGATTGAAAAATTCAAGACTGACGACTACAATCCCACTTATGGATGCCCTAATGGTCTCGGAATACGACGATTCTAGTAAAAAATGAAAGAGCACTAAAGTACCTTTCAAATGACCAAAAATCGACCCAATCTGACATCAACTTATGGGGTTATAGGCGTCTCCATTGGATTACACGATTTGGAAAGATTACCACTCCATATTGTAAAATGACCATTGAAGAGTTCCAACGTGCTTTTGGCATATTGGACGGTCTCCGTGTTGAGGCATAAAAAATGATGAAGGGAATCAAGCAAGGAAGGATGGTGAGATAAAAAGAGTTACTGAAAAGAAGAAGATAGGGATAGTTTTTAGGAAGTTGCGCGGGTCCGCGTAAATAAAGTTAGTTGCGCGGGACCAGGCAATCAATCTTCTATGTGCAGGTCCGCGTAATTGAAATATCAGTTGCGCGGCTCACCGAATCATATTGCAGAAATGGTCCTTCTACGATTGGTCTAAAGTATTGAAAATTAGTCCCACATCGCTAAGATCGAGATTTTCACACGTGCAAGGGTCTATAAATACCCCTTCTCCTCCTTCATTAAGGGTAACTGAAGATTTTTAAGAGGAGCAAAGCGGAGCGAAAGATCTAAGGTAGGAGAGAAGTCTCCTGGCAGTTGCACAGGACCGTGCAACCGGTATTGATTGTGTGAGTCCGTGCAACTAGACTGCCCTGCAGTCTATAAAGCTCAAGGGCCGTCATGCTGGAAAAATGCCCGTGCAAGGCCTTTATCCTTCCAGTACTCTCCCCCTCTCCTATTGTCAAGTGCAGCGGAAGAAGATTAGTCGATCAAATTGACATTTCTTCTAAGTATTAAGGATGACTGAAATAGACGCCGTTATGCTGCTGAAATCTCTGTTTCATTGAAAACTCATCGATCTAATCGACATTCCTCCTAAGTCCTAAGAGATGGTTGAAACAGGCGTCGAAAGGCTGTCGAAATGAACTTTTGATACTTGAAACATAAGTCATTTATTTCCAAATGATCTATCTTAGAATCAAGGGATGTAAAGAAGATGTAAATGAACTCAGTATCAATGAAATGTGATGAATGTTCCTAATACTCTTTTTCTGTTATGTTTGAATAAGACAATTTCCCAAATCAAATGCATTTGTTTCTTT
The DNA here is from genome assembly GCA_037074715.1 of Magnolia kwangsiensis. NCBI lineage: Eukaryota > Viridiplantae > Streptophyta > Magnoliopsida > Magnoliales > Magnoliaceae > Magnolia > Magnolia kwangsiensis. Next base: position 74,760,520 of record CM073575.1, on the reverse strand, counting down.
GTCGAAACAAAAGGGCGACTCTACTGGGGACCTAATAATTTTAGTCTTATTTAAATATTAACAGTGATGTTGTTACGAACATTCGTCACAGTAGGACGCCAAAATGGTGACTCTCAGTGGAAAAATCCTCCCCTTCATCTCTAAGATAGATCACCCTAATGATTCATTTACTAATTATAACTATGTTTCATGATTGAAGGTTTTAAAAATCTGATTACGACTTATTACTCATGACGACCCCTATAAGAAAAGTGAACTTTCGATTCACCCCGACAGGGTTTGTGATAGAATACGCACCAAGTCATGTGCGTAAAAGTGGCAGGGCTCAAGTAACAGTTGGGGTCATTTCTGCTTCGCCCCAGTCATCAGAGACAATGCAGGCTGGATCGTCGTAACCTCTCGTAAGGCAAGGACACGGAATGTTAGTGGTTCTAGGATGAATCAACCTTCATTAAGAATTAGAGGCCCGTAACATGAAGCACAGTTAAAAGAAATCCTGAACTTGCTCCTACGGTGATTTATCCGGTGCAAACAGTTCCCTGGTTGACAACACATGATTTTAAGCCTTAAATGCTTCAATGGCTGAACGAACAAGAGAGTAAAAGGGAAAAGCATTGGTAATCAGATCGCCAATGCCATCCCGGAAAGATTCACCAGTATCGGCGTCATCTCAGTCAATTGATGCCATAGGGGACACGAAAAGGTCCAGTGAAACCCCGTCTCCTCCCTTTTCTACAAGCCCTGTTATGTCAGCATACTCTTGCTCTCCTTCAATTACCGCCTTGTCAAAAAGTGAAGAAGCTGCAGTATTCATGGCTAGAACAAATCCATATTATAGAGCAACTACAGAGGATCGTTTCAATGCAATGGTAGAAACCCAGAATACATTAATGGAAGAATGCAGAAATCTCAGAGAAGCATTGGCAACCCTCGTACATAACGTAGCTTGAATGGCGATTCCCTAGAATGCAACGGAGGGGCAAGAAAATCAGGCTGACATCCTCCCACCGCAGGGGGCAGGGTCACTGGGGTCCATTCCGGTGGTGAGAACCGTGATACAGGACGAGGTGAGACAAGTGGTCGAAGAGGCCGCTAGAGCAGAGAGAGAACATAAAAGTACCGAGTGTTTTAGGTATCGAACGCCATATCCAAGGGAAGTCGAAGATATCCCCTTTTCGGCCAAATTTCAAACACCTAGATTTTCAAAAGTTCAATGGAGAAGGATCTCCAGAGGAGCATTTGATGCATTTCATAACCAGTATGGGAAATTTCTCTACGATACCACAATACTGCTTGCTGTTGTTTGGTTCATCACTAACACACAAAGCATTTTGATGGTATTCTAGTCTGGCACCAGGATCGATACGCACCTGGGAACAAATGCAAGAAGTTTTCATGTCAAACTTCTCCTCAGAATATGATGTCAGTATTACAGAGCTGGCCTCTATTCGACAGAGAGAAGGAGAGCCGGTAGAGAAATTTGTAGATAGATGGAAAATGTTAGGGGCTTCATGTAGACAACTACCAGAAGAAAAAGAACAAGTTAAAATGTGTCTAACTTCTATGGGGACAGGAATTGCGTTCGGACTCACTAGCGCCGATATCAGAACTTTTCATGATTTGGCCACTAAAGCCCACGTGTTGGAGCTGATGACTCGCAAGATCCTAGCATTTCACCTTGATACAACTAGGAGAGTATCCAGCAGGACAGCCGTGAACGCCATTGATCATGACAGAAGAAGTAAGGATGCAAGGGACTCGAGGGAAAGAAGACCCGACCAATGCGAAGAAGGGAGTCAGTCAAGAAACAGATACAATGGGAAGAGGCCTAGAATGTTGATTTCTCATGAGGGGTTCGCATTTGATAAAGAAGATGTCGCCCCTATGATGGAACAATTATTGAAAGCTGGCACGATAATATTACCAGAGCCTAAACGCCCAGAAGATGTCGCGAGAACTAAAGAAAGGAATTTCTGTCATTATCATCGGCTAGTGGGACATCCTACAGAGAACTGCTATACGTTAAAATGTATAATACAGTGACTAATTGACAGGGGCGAGATAGTACTGGGGAAAGAAAAAGAAAGGGGCACCACGACAACCGTAAACATGCTCACAATCCAAAAGAAAGATGAAGAAGAAGGAGGTAAAATAATGAAGAAGGTTACAGTAATCACATTACGGTCAGGGAAGAAGGTGGTAAGTCCTATAAAGCAAAAATTAGAAGTCATCAGGAACGAAACTATTGAAAGACAGAGTAATAGCGATAAAATAAAAGAAAAGAACGAGGTGACAAGAGTGACTTATGATGTGGTAAGTCATCTAAAAGGGATACCGGCCTAATTAAGTGTTTATGATGCACTTAAGCTTTCAGAAGAATTTCGACAGAGTCTGATCCAGGCATTGTCCGATCACGACATTAGAGATACTTTACTGGCAGAATTAGAGTACGATGAACTCGATGAATAAGAAGACTGTCTCCCAGTCATTTCCTTTTCTGATGACGATCTGAGCTACGAGGAAGAACACAACAACCCGCTGATGATAGAAGGACATATCTGTGGGAAGAAGGTCAAACGGATTATGATATATAATGGGTCTGCAGTGAATCTTTTGCCACTTTCAATGTTAGGAAAATTGAATTACCGTCGCTCAGAACTGCGCCCTAGCGGAATGATGATACAGGGTTTTAACCAAGATGGGCAACGCGCACTTGGCAAGATTACGGTAATGTTGGAAATAGGAGAATTAACTACTGACATTGTGTGTCACGTTATCAATGCAGTGACGATATACAAACTTCTCCTAGGGAGGCCATGAATACATCAGTACAATATCATACCCTCTACTCTGCATCAGTGTTTCAAATACTGTAAAGGCGGAGTACTATATATAAAGTAATGGCCGATGCAAAACCGTATACAGAAGCATAGTCCTTCTGTGCAGACGCTAGTTACTATAGAGAATTTTCCATCAAAAAGATGAATAAGGATGAAAGTAGCATCCTAAAGGGTGATCAGGAAAATGTGATCAAAAAAGGAGCAGAAAAAGCAGGGTCATCCGAGACTGTGAAAATAAGCAAGAAGTTCTATTTTGTGCCAAAACATTTACGGCAGCCGGGACAACCACCACTAACTTTGCTGTCATCCGTTCAGTTAAAAATTTTACAGTCAAATTACACGGTGCCACTGCCGTATGCTGAAAGAAATAAGCCATTTCCAACCGCTCCAGGAAGATTTCACGTTGTGGCGAGCGAAAAGTACCCTAAGCCAATAGAGTTCTATGTTCCCAAAATAGTAAAGATAGGAAGAGAGACTCAAACTAATGTATACCATGGTAGGTTGATGCCACAAGACCTCCAAAAATATAGCCCTGCAAGTAAAAAGATCATGAAAAGCATGGGTTTTGATTATGAGGAACCCGTTGGCTTAAACAGTGGGAAGGGAATTCAAATCCCCATTGGGATAGATCAGGATAATCGTAGAAAGTTTCAAGGGTTGGGGGCAAGCTAGTTGATAAATATGATCACAATCATGCAGCTTTCTGCAAAAATATATTGCCTCTTGGAGCCTCAAAAGCTCCAAGAAGAAAAAAAAAAAAGAGAGAAGAAGAAAAGAGTATATCTCTAACAACAGTCACAATCATATTCAGGGGACAAGTTGAAGACTAAATGAGATAAGATGTACTCAATAAAAGTAAAGTTCTTCGAAGGAGTAAATAGAAGCCTATGATGGCCTATGTTGTTTCTGAAGGAATTGCTTCTGAAGGCATTACTGATTTTGATACAGAACATTATCAAGATAATAATTTTATATCAAAAGGGGTCAAGATGAGTAGAATGAATAAGGAAGAAGTTTACAAGCATATCAAAATCATATGACAAGCGTATCAAGATCATATGATAGCGAATAAAGAAAGACGAAGAAGATGAGTGCCATCAAGTGAGCTCTACAAAATTTTGCCTGAAATTGATATCACCATCAAGCTGGTATATCGCAAACAATACAGACAAATGATACAGATAAACAATTTCAGGTGAAAATACTCATCATCGTCTTCCACGACAGCATTCTAAATCATCGCCAAAAGTCTTTCAGGACATTTTAAATGGAAAGCCCTAATGACTGCTGTCAAGCGATAACGATTGCTATCACTATTGATAATCATCATCGACACTAAAGATTGCCATCAAAATCACTAGGTATCAATGATTTAAAAATAAACAAAGAGTAACTATCGTTGTCGCCAATCAATTGCTTATCAAAGTTGCCATCATCGCCAAGCTGATATATTATTTTAAATATGATATAAAAGTCCTTATGACTTGTCAGCAGCAGTGAAATGTCAATTATTGATCAACCATATGATGACAGAAGAGTAAATCATACAGCCAACTATATAAAATTGGCAACAGTGATGATTGCTTATCATAAAAAGGTAGCCCAGTCAAGCCAATGGCCCGCTGTGCATGAGACCTATGATTATAAAAAGGCAGCCTAGTCAAGCCAATGGCCCGCTGTGCATGAGACCTATGATTATAAAAAGGCAGCCCAATCAAGCCAATGTCCTGCTATGCATGAGACCTATGATTATAAAAAGGCAGCCCAGTCAAGCCAATGGCCCGCTGTGCATGAGACCTATGTAGATCACCATTCGATCAGTGGTGAGAAGCCAGTGGCACTAAAAAGCCCGTGAAGGCCATTGTACGCATACCCATGCGGGCAGCTGATGGAGTTAATGACCAAAAGTCTAAAAGGCCAAAAGTCTTCAATGACCAAAAGTCCTCAAATGACCAGTCAGCGAACCCCCATGCTGTCTGTATAGCTTTTCGGTAGTGTCACCGGGAATGGAGGACAATATCCTCCCGTGAATGGGCCCGACTTTGCAGGTGAAGAAAATGAGGGCTGCAGTGCGAGCTTTAGGCCAACCATGCATAAGACCCCCCAGATTTGTGGTTCGATTCTGGTACTAACTCATGAGGAAGGGCTTAAAGTTACTCATCGATGGACTGATAACCATGAATTTGGTATCCCTAAAGGTAGCCTTACGAGCCCTGTGAACTCTAGAGAGTTATCGTGGCCAACCCTGTGCTTAAAACCAACTGAGTTCATGGCCCCGGTAGCTTCACTGGGCCCCTATGATGGATCGCGATTTGTGAACTCCCTAGGCAGTGAGAAGTCCAGTGAACTCTAGAGAGTTACAGAGGCCATCACGTAAGACCCGACTCTAACTAGAGTCCAAATAAATTCACTCCACTACTCAAGAGCTTAAACTGTGTGTGCAACTGAATGAATTGAAATCTAGCACCGCCAATAAAATATGAACGAATGAAGTCATATAGGAAATCCCATACTGACAAGCATAAAATGTTGGTGTGTTATGATTAGTTTATACAATGTCATGATAAACTATGTGTAATGTTCAAAATGCAGCAAATTCATGTTAAGGATATTGCATAGACAATATGTCTGGAATAATGCATAATGTAGAAGTACATTAAAAAGTTATTGAAATCTACTATTAAAGTCAAAAGAAAACATACACTCAAAAAGAGAAAGAAAGAAAGAAGTAAAGGTATGTATAAGAAAAGGGGGGGGGGGGGATTACATGCTTATAATTCCTCTGTAATGCCTACTATGTTCATATAATGCTGCAAGTCTTCTTTCAATTGAATCTGTGCCGCATCACGCTTTGACTTCTCTTCAAGAATAATTTTTATTTGATCAGGGAGGCCAGCTAATTTGTCTTCCAAGGATGTGATCATGTCCTTACTTTTGAATAATTCAGACTTTTCAGCATCGATGGACTGAATATTGACATTAAGTTTCTCATTGGTCTCCTATATAGACAGTTCCCTCTCACGACCTTTCAGTTCCAACTGTGAAATTTCTTCTCTTAAAGCCGTAATACAGTCTTGAATAAGTGCCTTGTCATCAGTGAGGGTCTTCAACTATTCTTGCAAAGTCAAATGCTCCTGGTCTAATTCAGATATGGTAGAAGCAATAAGCGAAGTTTTCTCTTTAGACAAAGCTAACTGCTTTCCATATTCCAGAACTTCTGGAGCAATCGTAATATTCTCTACTGATGCCAAAGAGGCTATCGAATCACAAAATCTGAGGAGGGAATCACGCAAGACAGAAATATTAATCTTTGCCATCTTTGCAGAACTTTCCAGAATCTGGATGGCGATATCTAGGTCTGGCCATTGTTTAGGATCTTTGAAGATATGAACTACCGTTGACAAAGAATTTTTCATCAAAAGCATTTTATATGAGGAAATCTTTGAATGAAATGGTAGCTCAGAGACAGTGGCCACAGATTCGGAGCTAGCCACCCCACTACAGGGAAGAATTCCTATAACATGAATAGGAGATAGAGTTAGAGTAAGAGATGCAAGATGAAGAACTTGCAGCTCTTCAAATTAATATATATACCTACCGCAGAGGCGTGTCCAGCAAGTGAGGGAACTTCTGGGGCTGCAGAAGTACCAGCTCCCAACATGTCAGCAAGAGAGGGCGCCCTCACTTTTGTGCTTGAGTCTCTGGTAGTAGGAGTTGGTAGATCGGTAGTCTCGATAGGGAATACAATTTTGTGGGCCACACTTTTCGGTGTCACCAGAGGAACCAAAGAAACCTGTGGTGAAGCCATTGGTGCAACTGGATGAAGATCTACAGAAGGGGCAGCGCTCATCTGGATACAAGCCACATGAGTACCTAAAAAGGAAATGACAGTGATGATAAGATAGTGATCACTAAAAAAAAAGCATGTGAATGTTTAAGGAATTCGGATTCCCTTAGCAGGTGAATACCAATATTCCCCATAGTCCAAGGGTTCTTCATCCTCTTCGGTTATCGCATGTGGCTTGCAAGGAATAGAATTGGAAGGGGAAATTTCAGGAGCCAGGGGGAGATGCTCCTCCTCTACATTTTCGGTGGCCATGTTTTTCTCGTCATCTATGTTGACCTCCCCTTCTTCATAGTTGTCGTCCTGAACTCCAACATTTCCATCATCATCATCGTTATCATCATCCCCAGACCCCAAGGAAGTGGAATCTCCTGATGAAGAAGATAAACTTTTTCTTGCCAAATCCTCCACATCCACTTCTGCAACCACGACTTGTTTTCCTTTGTATGAAATATGTTGGTTACTTTCTCTTGGAGATCTCCTGCCGACTGGAACTGAGGGAGATGAGGAGACCTGTCTTGCCTCTTCCTGAGGAATGGGTGATGATGTTTGCAGACGTGTTCGTGAACTAGTCATCAGAGATGATGAGCTAGGCGGAAGAGGTTGTGAAGAAGGGGCAGGTTCATTTCGAGCTAGACTCTTCTTTGTTATAGTAATTTCTTCAGGAATAGGGGAGGATGTCCCTACAACATTTTTTGAAACTCGACCGCAAAGGTCGTGGGGGACATGTTCAAATTCCGCCAAAACTCCATGAGCAAATCAACCATCTAAAGTATTAATTGGTTTTCTCTCACGAATCGGCTCTTCCTTCGATATCTTTCTGCAAATTTCACCATGATGGGGAGTATGACTCTTCTTTGGAATGAAACCAATTCCATTCTCAATTTTTCTGCCCCTAAGCCGAGGTGGATGAAGAAAGAGAAGGGAGTTCACTGGTAGGCGTTTGTTGATAAAAAAATGATTGATGGTCCCACCATCTCATCCAGCTATAAGAAGTGCGGACTATCCGGTTGTAGCTAGGGATGATGAAAGAAGAGTTAACACGACTGCCTAATAGTTGTTTCCATATCATAGCCCAGTTCAAAGGACCTGTTCCATAGCAGCGCATTATCTTAGTAACCAGCCCACAATCTTCTCTCTAAAATTCTGTCCATTCTCTAAGAGGTAAACTGCAGGAGCAGATTGAAACAAAGAAGGCCCTTTTTGCTACAGTTAGTGCCCCCTGATCCACCATATCTGTGTCTTGAGCATAGCGATGAAGGTGGAACTGGAAGAAGTCCACTTGATCAAAGTCCTGGATCTTGTTGATCACCCATTCATACGATCTTCTGGCCATGACCCTTTGTTGGAAAAACCAGAGAGGAAGATGAGAAGGGTTGACATAAGCCTTCTTTGGTGCTTCAAAAGTCTAAGGAAACTAGACTCCTAACCATCCAGTGAAGTAGTGTCAGGCAGTATATGCTGATGAAGATCCCAGGGTGGGATTTTTGACGTGTGTAGAGATTTCTCTAAAGGCCCGATAGATGGAACATAGCACAGGGGGTGCAATGAAATATTTCTGACCCTCCGCTAGAGCTATGTTTTAACAAGAAAATAAATGCATTTCTGTTCTCGGGATATCATCTTACTTAATCATGATAGAGGGAAAGTGCAAAGACGATCATCACATTTTATTAATTCCAAGTTCATTTACATCCTTTAATCTCCCTTGATTCTAAGATACATTCATTTAAATATGTATAAACATTAAAACATAAAGTTCAAATAGATAAGTCGGCAGCATTTCAGCTTTGATCTCGATCTTCTCCAAAGACTTAGGAGGAATTGTAGATTGAATCTATCCTTCTTTTAGGGAAACAAAGATTTCGATAGCCTCCCGGCGCTTGTTTCAATAATCTCCTATGACTTAGGAGGAATTGCACTTCAAAGGCTCATATCCTTTAGCATTCGAACAGGAGAACTCAAAGATATCTCCTATTTTTTGGTAGCATAACGAATCTTAAGCATGACAGACTGCAGAATACACTGCTTGCGTGGACCCGCGCAAAGCATATGGCTTGCGCGGTCTGGCGCAAAGCTTCCAGGCTGCAATGGCCCTGTGCAGTCCTACACAAAGACTTCTGGGCTGATGCCCATACCTTCAATCTTCTCGCTCCGCTTTGTCTTCTCTTCGTAATCTTCAATCGATCCATAATCAAGGAAGGAATGGGGTATTTATAGGCACTCACACGTGTAAAATCCCCATCCTTAGCGATGTGGGATAAAAATAAACTAACTCATCTTGTCTATCAATGCAGTGTGATATTGTCTGCGCGGTTCCGCGCAAAGGATTTTGTTTGCGCAGTCCCGCGTAAAGTGTATGTCTTGCGCGGTTCCGCACAAAGTCTGCATCTCACGCAAAACCCCATTACAGCTTTCTCTTCTTTCAACCTCTCTTTCTCAATCTGTTAATCTTCATTTGTTCCTTTTTTCTTCATAATTTTACTCCTCAACAGATGCCCCCTTGATCCGTTCTTTGTTTTCTTCAAAAACAAAGGAAAGGATCAATCACGTTCTTCTTCCTTTTTAATCAGCCCGTGTACCGTACTGGGCCAAAGACTTTATAAATAGCCAAAGCACCTCATTTGCTCCCAACTCCCTACTCCAGCCGTGAATTTTTGCCCAAGATATTTCCTTCCACGCAACCGATATTCGTTGTACGGTACCTCGCAACCTGTGTGGCTGTGAAGAAAATTTTCTCCAAGTCTTTTCCTGTCCGCGCAAAGAATATACTTTGCACGGGTCCGCACAAAGCACTCTTTCTATTACTTAACGGTTTTCTGACCCTTTCTTCTTGCACCTTTCTCTGATCTCCTTTACTCTTCTTGGAATCATTAATTTCACAATGGCTCGCACCAAGCGAACCTTTCGCGTTGTCAATTCCCCTACTGCACAACCCTCTCATCCTGATTTACCTGATCCATCTGCTTTTCGCCCTTCTCCTTCTTCTGATCAACCGCCTGCTAAACGGTCAAAAACTACCCCCAAGACTCCTTCATACTTTAAGGAACCTGTTCTGCCCACCTTCGATTTTACTGAGTGAATCGAATCTCTTCCATCCCCTATTCATCGTGCAATAGCGCTGGGGAGTCTTAAATGTCCTCCTAGGCACGGCAGAGACTATGATTGGGATGAGTGGTTAAAAATCACTGCCCACATCCGCACTGATAGCCAAAGGCCACCTCCTCAGGAAGACACTCCTCCTGCTTCCCACTCGAAGAAGGCTTGCCGTAACAAGGCAAAAGAATTTGAAGAAAAAATTGCTGAACACAAGAAGAAGAGGCTCCAGAACTCATGGGACTCGGTACAAGTCATCGAGGGTATCATGAAGTTTGATAACCCCCACTCAGAAGGCATGACGATAATTCCCATCAATGTCTACCGCCACCAATCTATGCTTGACTGTGAACCCAAGGACCACGTTCAAGGTGAAAGACTGATGTACACTGAGTCATGGGCGATGAGAGAACCACGTATCCTTGAAGGGATAATACGGACGGAAAAACCGCGACAAAAGATCGGAAAAATCTACCCCATGATTTTCCTCACGCCTTTTCATAATCCTCATGACCTTTTTCCTTCTCATTTTTATGAGACCATCCGCCAACATTTTCGAGATCGCGTCCAACTCTGGGGACCAGAAGACTTCCGCACCAGAGGTCTATTAACTGCTCGATGTTATTATTCTGACTGGGCAGAAGCAATTTTGCTGAAGCATGCGAGTACACTAGCCAAAATTGGTCTTTATGATGCTATAGAAGTCATGTCCAAGTATTTCTATAAGGAACCCAACGTGCTAAAAGGTTTCATCGAGTATTGGTCACCAACTACCAACTCTTTCTACCTTCCATATGGTGAAATGAGTGTCACACTGTGGGACCTTCATCGTATCATTGGTCTTCCTATAACAGGCAAATTTTATGATGAATTCATCCCTTCCAATAGAGAACTTGCCTTCGTTTCTTCTCCTGATCGCAGACCTTCCATATCTGAAACCTCCATTGAGCTATTCAGGGAAATGGAGAAATTCTCCAATATTCACAAGCTTTCCCCTTTGCAATGGCTTGCGTATTTCTCCAGATCTCTCAGGTATCTATGAACCCATGACTCAACTCTTTTCTCTCTTCTTCGCTTTTTTTGGAAGTTTCATCATATACATATTCTCCTTTTTGTAGGTTTCTCGATTGCCGCTCTAAGGAGTTAACACGGCTCCGTGATGCAATGAAAGCAAGACCAGAGTATAGTTCATTTGGAGAACTTGCGGCTTTCTTGGCTTATTGGATAAGCCTTGTTGTACTCCCTAGCTCCAAATGGGGAGACGTTGTTCGACCCACGGTATTTGTTGTAGCTGGTGCCTTGGCAGAAGGCCACAGATATTCTCTTGCTCCTCCAGTGTTATGTTCCATTTATAGAGCTCTTGGGGAGATAGCCACCCATAGAAAGGATCCTACTCTTGGAACTTCATCAACATACACTTCTTGGCATTATATTACAGGCTAGCTAGGAGTCTACTTTCCCTGGACTTTCGAAGAACCTGAAAAAGGATACGTTCATCCGGCACATCTCCCACTTTGGTTCTTTCAGCAAAGAACTATGGCCAAGAGGGCATATGACTGGGTTGCCAATAAAATTTGGGACAACGACCAAATAGATTTCTTTCAATTCCGTCTTCATCACTGCATCGAGGATACATATATGGTGGATCAAGGAACACTCACTCCAGCAGAAAGGATGTTCTTTCTTTCTCTTCGTTCTTGTAGCCTTCCTTTTTGAGAGGGGACAGAATTCTGGCGAGAGCCCTATTATCCAAGCCGTTTTGCTCGCCAATTTGGTTACGATCAGACTGTACCAAAAGATTGCGAACTGGTCACCCGAAAGTTGTGTTGTTACGGTACGGGTCCTCTCAACTGGGCCATGATATGGAAGCAACTTTTGAATGTCCGTGTCGATTTGTCTTTCATAATTCCTAGTTGCGAGCGCATAGTTCGTACCTCATACAGCCGGATGCGATGGTGGGATCATCAGTCATATCTGGTCAACAAATGTCTACCCGTGGACTCTCCTATCTTTCTTCATCCACCTAGATTGAAAGGCAAGCTAGAGAACGGGTTCGGCTTTATCCCAGAGAAGAGTCATGCATCTCATAGCGGAGAAATTTGTAGAAAAATACCGCTAGAGGAACCCATCCGTGAGATAAAACCCATTAATACTTTGGATGGGTGGTTCTCTCACGGGGTCTTAAGAGAATTTGAGCAAGCTCTTCGTGACTCTACCCATCGAGCTATGGATAATACTGCAGGTACATCTTCTCCTCTTCCAGCAGAGACCGTAGTGGTTCAAGACGAACCAACTCATGATGCTCCGGTGCCTCCTTTACAACCCACTCGCCCTAGTTCATCATCTCCAATGACCAGATCAAGGGCGTGTTTACAAGTTCACCTTCCCCTCATGTCTCTCCCGTAGGAACAGGACAAGCGCCTGTCTCTCTTTTAGCTGAAGATCTCGCGCCAGAGATCGGTCAAGCTGCTTCCTCGAAAGGAAAGCAAATTGTTACTGTAGAAATTGATGAGGACCTCCTGGAGAACGAAAGCTCGGCTTCATCATCAGAGAATACTGCTTCTTCTCACCATGAAGATGATGAAAATGGTGAATGCAGTGAAGACACGGATGATGATTTTGAAGAAGGCGAAGTTGATATTGACAGAGAAGAGGAATCAACTGGAGAGGATATTGAAACGGAACACCTCGTAACTTCTAAACCTGAAGCTCTCCCCAACACTAGAATTCCTGCCAAATCTCCTATAGCTATAGAAGAAGAAGAGGAACTTTTAGATTATGGTGAATATGGATACTCACCAGGTAAAGGGAATTTAACTTTCACATATCTATCTATCTGCTTATTTAATATCAATCATTTATCTAGAGCTATTGTATTCCCTCCTTTTTCTTTTTTTTAGGTGCTCATGTTGCTATTATCGAGGTAGGCGAGATTTTCCCCTCAGATCCCCTTGCGACTGTATCAGCTATTTCACCGAGAATCCCTTTAAGTCCGTTAGCTGCGCCTAAAACAGTGGCTCGTGAGATCGTATTTCCAGCCGAAACCACAGACCTGCCGACTCCGACCACCAGGGACTCGAGTACGAAGGCCAGGGCGCCTTCCCTTGTAGACATGGTGGGGACTAGTCCTCCTATGATCCAAGGAGCCTCTCTTTCTACTAATCGTGTCTCGATGACAGGGTCGGGCAGAGATGTATACATATTAACTTCTTTTATTCAAAACAATATACATCCTTCTATTAATATCTCTTTATACTGTTTTCCTTGTGTGTTATAGGAACTCCTCCTCGCAGTGGGACAGCCAGTTCTGACTCGGTAGCCACTACATCTGAACTCTCATCTTTCATAAAGATCCCTACTCACAAAATGCTCTTCATGAGGAATTCTTTGTCAGCAATAGTCTATATCTTTAAAGATCCTGAACAATGGTCTGACTTGGATCTTGCTATTGAAATCTTGGAGTGTTCTGCAAGGATGGCCAGAATTGATATATCCTCTTTGCGAGATTCGTTTCTCGGATTCCGCAATTCAGTAATTTCTTTAGCATCAGCGGAAAGTGTTACAATCCCACCTGAAATCTTAGAGTATGGGCAGCAATTAGCTTCTTCACAAGAGTAAGCTTCCTTGATTACTTCCTCCATTTCTAAGCTCGAGCAAGAATACTCAATTCTTCAAGGTCAATTAAAGATTTATACTGATGAAAGGGTGATTATTCGAGATCGTATTACTGCTCTGAAAGAAGAAATCTCTCAGCTGGAGTCGAAGAATCATGAGAAGGAATCATCCATCCAGGATATTGAAGAGAAGATGCGAACTAATATTCAATCCGTTGATGTAGAAAAGTCAGTGCTGCTACAAAATAGAGAAGTGATCACATCTTTGGAGAGTAAGCTAGCCGACCTTCCTGATCAGGCAAAGATTATTCTTGAAGAAAAATCAAAGCATGATGCATCTCGAATGCAACTAAAAGGAAATTTGTGAAGACATATATGGAGGCATTCGGAATGGCAGGGGAACTTTAAACATGTACTTTTCGTTCATATGTTGTTTTTTTTTTAGCAAGTAACTTATTTGACTTTTAAAAGATGTATTTATGACAGCATTTTGAGATATTTTCCCTTTTTGCTGAAGCATTATCATATCTCATATTATCGCAATCATATTTATTTATTCATACTATCATACCGCATATCGTTGCGATTGTATTTATGATGGCCAATTTTAACCTTTTATGCATGTTAGTGCGGGATTTCCTATGTGGGCATTTAAGTTGGCGGCACTATATTTCAATTTAATCAGTCACACACATTTTAAGCTCATGAGTAGTGGAGCACACACACAGTTTAAGCTCTTGAGTAGTGGAGCGCACACACAGTTTAAGCTCTTGAGTAGTTGGAGAAACTTAGACTTGTGCAAGAGTCGGGTCTCATGTGATGGTCTCCGTAACTCTTAGGAGTTCACTGGACTTCTCACCGCATAGGGAGTTCACAAACCGTGATCCATCAGAGGGGCCCAGTGAAGCTACCGGGGCCGTGAACTCAGTTGGTTTTACACACAGGGTTGGCCGTGGTAACTCTCTAGAGTTCACAGAGCTCGCGAGGCTACCTTTGGGGTACCAAATCCATGGTTGTCAGTCCATCGATGAGTAGGTTTAAGCCCTTCCTCATGAGTTAGTACTGGAATCGAACCACAAATCTGGAGGGTCTTATGCATGGTTGGCATGGTGCTCACACTGCGGCCCTTATTTCCTTCGTCTGCAAGAGCGAGCCCATCCACGAGAGGGCATTTTCCTCCGTTTCTCGTGACGGTGCCAGGCAACTATACAGACGGCATGGGAGTTAGCGTGACTAGCTATTTACTTTTTAGCCGTTTAGGCATATTAGTCGTAGGCTTCATCAGCTGCCCGCATGGGTGGGTACGATAGCCTTCATGGGCTTTTTAGGGCCACTGACTTCTCGTGCGCTTGCCCGAATGGCGCAAATGATAGGACTTATGCGTAGTTAGCTGGCTTTTTAGAGCTTGGTCCTTTTAGAGTTTTGATCCTTTCAGGGCCTGATCCTTTTAGAGTCTTTGGCCCTTCTTTTAAAGCATGATGATTTGGCTCTTCTGTGATTTTTTCTTCTCTCCTTTTTTTTTTAGGATCTTGGCTTTTAGGATTTTGGCCCTTTTAGGATTTTGACCCGTAGAGGATTTAGCTTGGCTAGGCTGCCTTGGATGATTGTAGTTAACCGTATGTTGTCCTGTCATGCCTTGTAAGGCGATAATAATTGTAATCATCGTTATCGCCAATATGATAATTGTGTCTGGCAGAGATCATCGTTACTTCTGATAATATCTTCAAGACGATTGTCATGATGATACTCGCCAAACTTTGTCATTTGCAAGACTCATTTGGTGATGACGATGATTGCCTTCATTCAAGATACTTGCTGAATATAGTCAATATGCTCGTGAATTTCTTCTTTATAAATTTTCTGAACATGTAGTCATGTAAACATGATCTCGTTCCTTCTTGTCCCCTTTTGATATAGAATCATTATGTCAATAATATTCTGGATCAAAATCAGTAGCTTCTTCTTAGGAGTAATATCTCTTGATGAAGCGAGCATTGATCGGTATACTGATACCTTTCCCATCTTGATCGGAAATTCTATATGCTCCATTGGAATAGACTTCATTTACTACATACGGCCCATCCCATTTAGGCTCAAATTTGCTCCCTGTTCAGCGGGTGACCACTATAGGTCTTTTCAACATTAACACCATATCGCCCCTTTTGAAAGAGCGGTGTTTAACTTGTTTATCGAAGGCAGCCGATATCCTAGCTTGATACGATTACAGTCGCTGTTGAGTGGTCAGACGCCCCTCATCAAGCTGATCCAACTCTTTCAGCCTTATTTTAGCATTTTCATCATCTGTTATGGACTGATGTACCGCTACTCTGAGCGATGCCACTTGTATTTCGATTGGGATGACTGCCTCCACGCCATAGATTAAGGAGTATGGTGTTGCCCCTGTTGTTGTGCGTTGAGTAGTTCTGTATGCCCATAACGCTTCTTGCAACCTTTCAACCCAATCCCGCCTGTTGCCAGTAACCGTCTTCTTCAGTATTTTGATGATTGTTTTATTAAATGCCTCTGCTAACCCATTGGTCGGGGGATAATAAGGTGTAGAGAACGAGTGATGAATGCCAAATTTCTGGCACAGCTTTTCCATGCCTCTATTTTTGAAGGGAGTGCCATTATCAGTAACAATCTTTTGCGGAATACCGTGACGGTATATTATGGCGTGCCGGATGAAATTGACCACGTCCTTTTCTTTAATGTTACGTAAAGCGATTGCTTCAGTCCATTTGGAGAAATAATTCGTTGCCGCCAGAATATATTGCTTTCCTCTGGATGAAGGCGGGTTTATAGGACCAATTACATCTAGTCCCCAGGCGAAGAAAGGCCAAGAGGCAATAGACCGGTGCAAGTCTTCTGGGGGAACGTGTATAATGTTTCCGTGAATCTGGCATTCGTGGCACCGCTTTGCATAATCTATAGCATCTTTGAACATGGTGGGCCAATAATAACCCATCTGATGTATTCTGTGGAATAAATTTCAGCCCGCCTGATGTGCTCCACATTCACCAGACTGTGCCTCCTGCAATACTTTCCTGGCTTCTTGCTTGTCTAAACAGCGTAACAACATTCCATTGTAAGATTTTCTATATAATACTTCGCCACATATGATGAATCTAACCGACCACTGTTTGATTTGCTGCTTCATTGCTTGATCCTCTGGCAGGATATCAAATTTAAGATAATCAATAACAGGTTGACGCCAATCATCTGTCGTTATCTCTAGGCATGAGATAGGAAATGTTTCAACTGTTTCTTCTATGATCTCTGGAGATGGCAAGAATCTTCTTTCTTCTATAGTTACTTGAAGAGGACTCTTGTTAGGACATGATAGGGCGGCTGCTAGGCTAGCCAAAGCGTCTGCTTTTGCATTCTCAGATCGCGGTATATGCTTAATTTCTACATGGTAGAACCATTCTAATAATTGTCGGGCTTTCTGACAATAGGGCAAGAGTTCTTCCTTCCTTACTTCAAACTCGGTTGTTAATTGATTTATAATTAATTTGGAGTCTCCGAAGATGTGCAGCCTTTTTATTTTCATCTGCTGAGCTATTTCCATCCCAATGATGAGGGCCTTGTATTCAGCCTCATTGTTTGTGCATGCGGTACCGATTGTGAAGGAGTATGGTAACAAGTCACCTTGAGGAGTAATGAATATCACCCCTGCCCCTGCTCCTGATGACCATGCAGCGCCGTTGAAATACATCTGCCATGGGCCTTGTTCTTCAGCTAGCATAATGTGCTCATCTGGAAAGTCAACAGTGAAAGCTTCGCAATCTGCCACGGGGTGTGCTGCAAGGAAATCCGCCACTGCCTGCCCTTTCACTGCTTTAGCCAGTTTATAAGTAATGGTGTATTCTGAAAGCAACAGCATCCATTTAGCCAACCTTCCTGACAACATCGGCCTTGTCATTAAAAACTTGATCGAGTCTGCTCTTGAGATTAGAGTTATGTAATGAGAGAGACAATAATGCCTCAACTTTTGGACTGCAAATATCAATGCCAGACACTCTTTCTCGATCGGAGAATAATTGCATTCAGCTCCCATCAATGTTTGGCTTAAGTAATAAAGAGCAGCTTCCTTCCCAGTTTCATTTACTTGAGCCAGTAAAGCACCTAAGGAATTTTCGGCCGTGGATATGTATAAAATAAGTGGTTTCCCTTTCATTGGGGCTGTTAACACCGGTGGTTGCTTTAATAATCTCTTTATCGAGTCGAATGCATTCTGACAAGCTCGATCCCATACGAAGTCTGCGTCCTTTTTCATCAGATGTGAGAATGGCTGGCACCTTCCTGCCAGATTTGAAATAAAACGGCGAATGTACGCTAGTTTTTCCTGCAAACTTTTTAATTCCTTCAAGGTTGTTGGTGGTGACATATTTTGAATAGCTTTGACTTTCTCCGGATCGATTTTGATTCCCCTGTGCCGCACAATGAAACCAAGGAATTTTCCCGAAGATACCTCAAATGCACATTTGGCTGGATTCATCTTTAATTATTTCTTTCGTAATCGACAGAAAACTGATTCTAAGTGTTTGCGATGCTCCTGATGATCTCCTGATCTAACCACCAAGTCGTCGACGTAACACTCGACATGTTTATGCATCATGTCTTGAAATATATTTTGCATTGCTCTTTGGTACGTCGCTCCAGTATTTTTGAGACCGAAAGGCATGACCTTATAGCAATAGATTCCCAGCGGCGTTCTGAACGCTGTTGCTTCCTCATCTTCGGGTGTCATTCTACTCTAGTTGTATCCAGCATAGCCATCCATGAAAGACATGACAACATATTGAGTTGTACTATCAATCAGTAATTCTGTTATTCGAAGAGGGAAATCATCCTTCGGACAGGCCTCATTCAAATCCCTGAAATCAATGCACACTCTAATTTATCCATTTTTCTTTTTTACCGGGACAATGTTTGATATCCACTTTGGATACTTGACTTCTCGAATGAAACCGACCTTGATCAACTTGCTAACTTCCTCTTCTATTAATGGTATTAGGTCTGGATGAAACCGCCTTTGTGCCTGCTTAACTGGTTTTTTCTCTTTAGAGATATTTAATCGGTGCATTGCTATGGCGGGTTCTAAACCTGGCATTTCTGTGTACGTCCAAGCAAACACATCTTTATTTTCTTCCCAGACTCTTGCTCAGAGAGGCTGCTACTAATAAATGTATTCCGAGGTTCTCCTTCTGTACTCAAGTTTATTTCCCACAGGCTGTCTATCGTTGGCTGCCCCCCGTCCTCCATTTGTTTTGGGGATGTCTCAGGATACTTTACTGTTTCGGGATCTTCTTCCGGTGTGTGCGTAACCATAATCATATTCACTGACGCCTCTGCTCCTAACCCTTGAAATTTTCTTCGCTTCTCCGGTTCAACCCCAAGAGGGATTTGAATTCTCTTGCCATGATTTAATCTAGTGGGCTTGTCACAATCAAAACCCATGTTTCTCATAATTTTCTTACTAGCTGAACTGTACCTCTCCAGATTCTGCGATGTCAGCTTACCGCGATATGCATTGTTCGTGCTTTCCTTTCTTGCTTTTGACTGCAGTTTTGAACTCCATCGGCTTGGGATGTTTGGTATTGGCCTTAACTTGAAACCTCCCTGGAGCAGCTAAAAATGGCCTACACCTTTCAACATTAGGTAATGGCATTGTATAATTAGATTGCAAAATTCTTAACTGCTCTGGTGACAATAGTGTTAACGGCAGCTGCCCCAGTGGTCTCAGGTGCTTTGGTACAAAATAGAACTTCTTTCTTACTTCCGCCGTCCCCGAAGATTCTCCTCTTTCTTCTCGAGCCTTATCTGTTCGAGCGTCTTTCACGAATTTACTTTCATTACTACGTCCCTCTTCCTCGGAGAACCCTTTGTAATAACTGACATCTGTAAAGAAAGATTCGGCTTCGGTATATGGCTTCGCATCAGCTATCACTTTATATTGTACTCCATCCTTGCAATACTTGAAGCATTGATGCAAAGTAGAAGGTATAATACCATACTGATGTATCCATGGTCTTCCCAAAAGGAGATTGTATGTCATTACGGTGTTTATAACGTGACATACGACATCAGTACTTAATTCTCCCACTTCCACCGTTACTGAAAATTTACCCAGCGCACGCTGCCCATCTTGATTGAAGCCCTGTATCATCATTCCACTGGGGCGCAGATCAGAATGGCGATAGCCCAATTTGCCCACCATTGAAAGCGGTAAAAGGTTCACTGCAGACCCATTATCTATCACAATCCGTTTCACCCTTGTCCCGCAGACGTGAACTTCTATCATAAGGGGCCTATTATGTTCTGTTTTGCTAGTCAAATCATCATCGGAGAACGAGATGATTGGCAGACAATCTGCTTGCTTACCATGTATTTCTTGCTTCATTTCTATCAGTAGAGTTTCTCTGACATTACGATCAGATAATGCCTGTATCAAACTCTGTCGAAAATCCTCTGACAATTTGAGTGCATTATAGATGCTTAAACGTGCCGGTATTCCTTTCAAATGGCTAACTACGTCGTAGACCACTTTCGCCATTTCACCCTCGTTCTCTTTCATATCATCATTACTCCTTTCACTGGTGACTTCTTTCCTTACAATCCTCATTTTCTGTTTTACGGGACTTGCCATCTTCTTCCCTGAGCACAATGTAAGCATTGCCATATTCTTTGCCGACTTCTGACTTTCTTTCCTTCTCACCTCTCAAGCCTTTTCTCGGGCCGTGAACATGTTTACCGTCGCTTTTGTATTCCTTTTCTTTCCTTCACCCGTTATTATTTCACCATTCTCTATCATCTGCTGTATGATGCACTTTAGCGTATAGCAATTCTCTGTCGGGTGTCCGACTAGGTGATGATACCGACAAAAATCCCTTTCCGTGGTTTTTGTCACATCTTCGGGGCATTTGGGTTCTGGCAATTTTATGGTGCCGGGCTTTAGCAATTCTTTCATCATAGGACCCACATCTTCCTTATCGAAATCGAACCCTTCGTGAGAGTCGAGCATCCTGAACCTTTTCCTATTATGATTGTACTTTGACTGATTCTATCTTTCCTTTTGTCCCGGTCTTCTATCTTTTAGACCCTTCGTATCCTTGTTTTTTTTATTGCAATTGACGGCATTCACGGTCGTTCGACCGGAGGCCCTTCTGACAGTTTTGTGATGAAAAGTCGGCATTTTGTGCGTCATTAATTCCAATGCATGAGCTTTGGTGGCCAGGTCACGGAATGTTCGGATGTTGGCGCTGGTGAGTCCAAACGCAATTCCCGTTTCCATGGAGTTCAAACACATTTTTACCTGTTCTATTTCTTTTGGCAACTGTCTGCATGATGCTCCTAGTGTTTTCCATCTGTCGATGAACTTTTCTACTGGCTCTCGTTCTCGTTGTCGTATAGAGGCCAGTTCTATAATGCTTACATCACGTTCTGATGAGAAGAAATTTGACATAAAAGAATCTTGCAATTGTTCCCAAGTCCGAATCATTCCGGGAGCCAGGCTGGAATACCACCGGAATGCCTTATGGGTTAGCGATGACCCGAACAATCTCAGGCAGTATTGTGGAAAAATTCCCCATACTAGTAATGAAATGCATCAGGTGTTCTTCTGGTGATCCTTCCCCATTAAATTTTTGAAAGTTTGGATGCTTGAAATTGGCTGGAAATGGAACATCTTCCACTTCTCTTGGATACGGTGTTCGGTATTTGAAACGGCCAGTGTTTTCTCGTTCCCTTTCTGTCCTCACAGTTTCTTCGACGACCTATCTTATGTCATCATGCGTTATTGCTCTCGTCACTGGAACGGACTCTCACGATCCAATTCCTTGAGGACGAGGACCTTCCTGTTGGCTTCCTTGCCCATTCGTTGCCCCCATCATCGGTGGAGCCGCTATTTGGGCTACATTAAGCGCCAAAGTAGCTAAAGCTTCCCTGAGATTCCGACACTCCTCCATTAACGCTCTTTGTGCTTCGGCCATTTGGTTGACACGATCTTCCGTCGTCGAAATATTTTCTCTATTCGTCTCAACCATATGCACCGTGGCCTCTTTACTGCTTGCCGAAGCCGTTGTTGGGGTAAAATGAGAGTATGTCGATGCGGCAGGGCTTGTAAAGAGGGGAAAGATCGGAGTCTCATTCGATTTCTGCGTGCTTGCTGTGTTGCTAATTGATCGGGGTGATACAGTCTTTGGTAAGCTTTCCTTGGCTGACACGGGAGTTGGTGAACCAATTAACGGTGCCTTGCCTTTCTGCTCTTTTGTCCACTTGTTCCTTGGAGCGACCAGTGCTGGAAAATCGCACGACGCAAACTGTGGGCCTGTCTGCCCAGGGTATATCGCAGGAGGAGCAAGCTCAGGATTCTTCCTGACTGTACTGCGCGTTATCGGTCCCCTGGTCTTTGGCAAAGATGAGTTTACTTTATGATTCTTCGCATTCCTTGCTCTTGCCTTGCGTGACAGGACCATGGTCCAATCTCCGTCACTTTCCTGCGGTTGAGGTGAAGCGGATATGACTCCGACTGTCATTCGCGTCACTGTACTCTTGCCGGTAGGATGCGGACTCCTACACTTTGGGGCACCAGTTGGCTCGTATTCCACTATAAACCCCGTGGGGGTGAAGCAAAAATTCACTTTCCTCGTAAAGCTAGCCATCAGTTATATGTTGCAATCGAACTCAGGTACCTTCAGTAATAAAACATTCGTGAAATTAGTATATAAAGGGTTAATTGTGAATGATCTTAGAGATGAAGGGGAGGATGTTCCCACTGAGAGTCGCCATTTTGGCACCTAGAAGACGCCAAAAGGTGACGATCACGTCTACACCTTTTTCCACATGCTAAGTAAGATAATAAAGAGATTTTCCCCAGTGGAGTCGCCATTTTGTTTTAACAAGAAAACAAATGCGTTTCTGTTCTCGGGATATCATCTTACTTAATCATGATAGAGGGAAAGTGCAAAGACGATCATCACATTTTATTAATTCCAAGTTCATTTACATCCTTTAATCTCCCTTGATTCTAAGATACATTCATTTAAATATGTATAAACATTAAAACATAAAGTTCAAATAGCAAAATTGGTAGCATTTCAGCTTAGATCTCGATCTTCTCCAAAGACTTAGGAGGAATTGTAGATTGAATCTATCCTTCTTTTAGGGAAACAAAGATTTCGACAGCCTCCCGATGCTTGTTTCAATCATCTCCTATGACTTAGGAGGAATTGCACTTCAAAGGCTCATATCCTTTAGCATTCGAACAGGAGAACTCAGAGATATCTCCTATTTTTCGGTAGCATAACGAATCTTAAGCATGACAGCGACTGTCACAGAATCTTCAAAACAAAAAGGGAGTTAATATGCAGGAGTATGTGATGAGAAGGAAAATGTTAATCTCTGAGCCTGGGATACCTAAGCATTCTAGAAAAATGAACCAGCCATTACAAAGGGGATAGTTTGTGAAAATTTAAAAACTTTCCCATTTCTCTGAAAAGTTTGATAGTGGTTTCAAAGATGGAAGGTCTACGGTCGGGAGAAGATATGAATGCCAACTCTGCATTCGTCGGGATGAAATCGTCATAAAATCTGCCTGTAAGCGGAAGGCCTGCTATGCGGTGCAGATCCCATAGCGTTATGCTTATTTCCCCAAATGGCAAGTGAAGAGAGTTGGTAGTGGGGGACCAATATTCAAGGAAACCTTTCAGTACAGAGGGTTCCTTGTAGAAGTACTTGGATGTGACTTCTATCACATCATAAAGGCCCACTTTGGCAAGAGTGCTAGCATGTTTCTTCATGATTGCCTCTGCCCAATCAGAATAATAGCGACGGGAAGTCAGCATGCCCCTCGTTCAAAAATCTTTCGATCCCCAAAGAGGGTCACAATCCTTATACCGCTGTCTGATAGTCTCGTAGAAATATGTTGGAAAGAGATTATGGGAACTGTGAAAGGGAGTAAGGAAGATCATGGGATAGGCTTCTCCGATGATTTGTTGCGGTTTCTGCGTCTGCATTTTTCCTTCGAGAATCTGAGGTTCTCACGTCGCCCACGATTCAGTATACATCAATTTCTCTCCATCCACATAATCTGTGGGTTCACATTCAAGGATGGACTGGTGACGATGAACGTTGATGGGAATTATTGTCATACCTTCTGAATGAGGGTTATCGAATTTCATGACGCTCTTGATTACTCGAACGGATTCCTAAGAGTTTTGGAGCTTTTTCTTATTATGCTCCTTTATCTTTTCTTCAAACTCCTTCACCTTATTTCGATGAGTTTTCTTGGAACGAGAAGTAGGTGGGGTATCTTCTCTGGTAGGGGGTCTGTCGCTATCCGTGCGGATATCGGCAGTTGTCTTCAGCCACTCTTCCCAATCATATTCACGGTCGTGCTTCGGGGGCAGTTCTATGTTTCCCATGATTATAGCCCTGTGAATGGGAGAAGGAAGTGAATCAATGCGATCGGTAAAATTAAAGGTTGGAAGTACTGGTTCTTTGAAGTACGTAGGAGTTTGGGCGGTGGTTTTGGTACGTTTGGTCGGTGGTTGATCGGCGGAAGGAGATGGGCGATGAGAAGATGTATTGGGTGCGTCAGGATAAGAAGGGTGGTCAGTTGGAGGGTATACAGGATGAAGGGTCCTCTTGATGCGGGCCATAAAGAGAAGAGGATTAAAGACCTAAGGAAGATTGTTGAGGAAAGTTTAAAAAAAAACAACAAAGTCTTGGTTGCGCGGGTCCGCGCAATCAAAATCAGGTGTGCGGAGTGTCGCAATACTTAGAAAACTTGTGCGGACGGGAGATCCATTGCACGCGCACAATGTCGGTTGTGCAAGAAAATCGCTAGAAGGAAGAATTTTGCCAGAGGATGAGGAAACTGTAGATTATGAAGGAAGTGCGGTATTTATAGGCTACCGTGATCGAGTATATACACGGCCGGTTGCGTCGGTCCGCACAACTCAGGTGAAAGGGAGGAATTTTGATCCTTTTTCGTTTCTTGAAGAAACAAAGAAAGGATCAAGGGGGCATCTGTTGAGGCATCAAAAATGATGAAGGGAATCAAGCAAGGAAGGATGGTGAGATAAAAAGAGCTACTCAAAAGAAGAAGATAGGGATAGTTTTTAGGAAGTTGCATGGGTCCGCGTAAATAAAGTTACTTGCGCGGGACTGCGCAATCAATCTTCTATCCGCAGGTCCGTGCAATCGAAATATCAGTTATGCGGCTCACCGAATCATATTGCAGAAATGGTCCTTCTTTGATTGGTCTAAAGCATTAAAAATTAGTCCCACATCGATAAGATTAGGATTTTCACGTGTGCGAGGGTTTATAAATACCCCTTCCCCTCCTTCAGTAAGGGTAACTGAAGATTTTCAAGAGGAGCAAAGCGGAGCGAAAGATCGAAGGTAGGAGAGAAGTCTCCTGGCAGTTGCGCAGGACCGCGCAACCGGTATCGGTTACGCGGGTCCGCCCAACCAGACTGCCCTGCAGTCTATGAAGCTCAAGGGCCGTCATGCTAGCGAAATGCTCGTGCAAGGCCTTTATTCTTCCAGCACTCTCCCCCTCATGAGATCTAGAGAGTTACAGAGACCATCACAAAAGACCCGAAGTAACGCCGCTCCACTACTCATGAGCTTAAACTGTGTGCAACTAACTAAATTGAAACTTAGCACCGCCAATAAAATATAAACGGATGAGGTCACATAGGAAAACCTCGTACTAACAAAGCATAAAATATTGTTGTTTCATGATTAGTTTTATAGAATATCATGATAAACTATGTGCCATGTTGCAGCAAATTCATGTTGAAATCATGACAAAGATGGTATGCCTGAAACAACGCATAATATAGAAGTGCATGAAAAGTTAAATTTACTGATAAAAACCAAAAGAGAACATACATTCAAAAATGAAAAAGAGAGGGAAAGATTACATGTTTATAATTCCTCAGTAATGCCTATTACAATCATAAATTGCCGTAAGTCTTCTTTTAATTGAAGCTGAGCTGCGTCATGCTTTGATTTTTCTTCAAGAATAATCTTTGTCTGATCAGGAAGGCTAGCCAATTTGTCTTCTAGAGATGTGATTGTGTCGTTGCTCCTGAGTAATTCCAACTTCTCAGTATCGGCAGACCGAATATTGACCTCGAGCTTCTCCTTAACCTCCTGTATAGATAGCTCCTTCTCATGACCTTGTAGTTCCATCTGCGAAATCTCTTCTCTTAAAGCTGTTATA
Organism: Magnolia kwangsiensis; assembly: GCA_037074715.1. Classification (NCBI taxonomy): domain Eukaryota; kingdom Viridiplantae; phylum Streptophyta; class Magnoliopsida; order Magnoliales; family Magnoliaceae; genus Magnolia; species Magnolia kwangsiensis. Next base: position 74,734,891 of record CM073575.1, on the reverse strand, counting down.
CGATCTTGAATAAGCTCTTTGTCACCAGTAAGGGTCTTCAAGTGTTCTTGCAACAATAATTTCTCCTGATCTAATTTAGATATCGTGGAAGCAATGAGTGAAGCCCTCTCCTTAGACAAAGTTAACCGCTTCCCGTATTCAAGGACTTCTGGAGCAATCGTAATAGTCTCCGCTGATGCTAGAGAAGCTATTGAATCACGAAATCTAAGGAGGGAACTACGTAAAACAGAAATATTAATCCTCGACATCTTTGCAGAGTTCTCCAGAATTTAGATGTCAATGTCCAGATCTGACCATTGTTCAGGGTCCTTGAAGATATGAATTACTGTTGACAAAGAGTTCTTCATTAAAAGCATTTTGTGAGCGGGAATCTTCGAAGGAAATGGTAATTCAGAGACAGTGACCACAGATTCAGAACTGGCCACCCCACTACAGGGGAGAATTCCTATAAAATGAATAAGAGGGTCAAGTCAGAGTGAGAAATACAAAATGAAGGATTCACAGCTCTTTAAATTAATATATATACCTGCCATAGAGATATGACCAGCAAGTAAGGGAACTTCTGGGGCTCCAGAAGTACCAGCTTCTAACATATCAGCAAGAGAGGGCGCTCTCACTTCTGTGCTAGAATCTCTAGTAGTAGGAGTTGGTAGATCAGTAGCCTCGACAGGAAATATAATTTCATGGGCCACACTCTTCGGCGCCACTAGAGGGGCCAAAGAAACCTATGAGGAGAACATTGGTGTAGCTGGATGAAGTTCTGCAGAGGGGGCAGTGCTCGTTTCAATGCAAGCCACATGAGTACCTAAAAAAAATAAAAATAAAAAAAATAAAAAAGAAGAGAGAATGATAGTGGTGTTAAGATAGTGATCACTTGACAAGATGCTTAAGGAATTTGAGCTCCCTTACCAGGTGAATACCCATATTCCCCGTAGTCCAAGAGTTCTTCATCCTCTTCGATTACCGCATGTGGCTTGCCAGGGATGGAAGTGGCAGGGGAAGTTTCAGAGGCTATGGGGAGATGTTCTTCCGCTACATTTTTGGCAGCCATATCTTCCTCGTCATCTATATTGACTTCTCCTTCTTCATAATCATCGTCTTGAACTCCATCATTTCCATCATCATCATTGTCAGACCCCAGGGGAGTGGAATTTCCTGATGTAGAAGATGAATCTTCGCTAGAAGATGAATCTTCGCTAGAAGATGAACTTTCGCTTGCCAGATCTTCCTCATCCACTTCTACAACCGCGACTTGTTTCCCTTTATATAAAATAGGCTGGTTGCTTTCCCTTGGAAATCTCCTGCCAACTGGAATCGAGGGAGATGAAGAGACCTATCTCGCTTCTTGTTGACGTGCTCGTGATCTAGTCATCGGGGACGATGAGCTAGGGGGAAGAGTTTGTGGAGAAGGGGCAGGTTTGTCTTGAGCTATATTTTCTTTAGCTATAGTAGTCTCTTCAGGAATAGGAGAGGATGCTCCTACAACATCTTCTGGAGCTCAGCCACCAAGGTCGTGGGGAATATGTTCAAATTCCGATAGGACTCCATGGGCAAACCAACCGTCTAAAGTGTTAATTGGTTTTCTCTTACGGATTGGCTCTTCCGTCGAAATCTTTCTACAAATTTCACCATGATGAGGAGCGTGACTTTCCTCTGGAATGAAGCCGATTCTGTTATCAATTTTTCTGCCCCTAAGCCGAGGTAGATGGAGAAAGAGAAGAGAGACCACCGGTAGACATTTGTTGATCAGAAATGATTGGTGGTCCCACTACCTTATCCAGCTGTAAGAAGTACGGACTATCCGTCGCAGCTGGGAATGATGAAAGAAGAGTTGACACGGCCGCCTAATAACTGTTTCCATATCATGGCCCAGTTCAAGGGACCTGTTCCATAGCAACGCATTCTCTTAGTAACCAACCCACAATCTTCTAGCACGGCTTGGTTGTAACCGAATTGGTGAGCAAAATGGCTAGGATAGTTAGTGCCCCTTGATCTACCATATCTGTATCTTGAATGTAGTGATGAAGCCAGAACTGGAAGAAGTTCACTTGATCAAAGTCCTGAATCTTATTGATCACCCACTCGTACGATCTTTTGGCCATGGCCCTTTGTTGAAAGAACCAAAGAGGAAGGTGAGAAGGACTGACGTAAGCTTTTTCTGGTGCTTCAAAAGTCCAAGGGAAATAGATTCCTAACCATTCGGTGAAGTAATGCCACGCGGTATATGCAGATGAAGATCCCAGGGTTGGATTTTTGACGTGTGTAGAGATCTCTCCAAAAGCCCGATAAATGGAGCATAGCACAAGGGGTGCAATAGAATACTTCTGACCTTCTGCTAGAGCTCCGACAACCACAAAAGTGGTAGGGCGAATAACATCCGCCCACTTGAAACTAGGAAGAACAACTATGCTCAACCAGTAAGCAAGGAAGGATGCCAGTTCCCCAAATGAGCTATAAGTTGGTCGTTCTTTCATATTATCACGAAGGGTCATCAGTTCCTTACAACGATGTCACGAAATCTGTAGAACAAGAAAGGAATTAATATGCAGGAATATGTGGTGAAGAGGAATACACTGGTCTTTGGGTATGGGATACCTGAGCATTCTAGAAAAATGGGCCAGCCATTGCAGAGGAGATAGCTTGTGAATATTCAAAAATTTTCCCATCTCTCTGAAAATTTTGATGGTGGTTTCTGAGATGGAGGGTCTGCGATCGGGAGAGGATATAAATGCCAATTTTGCATTTGTCGATATGAACTTGTCATAAAATCTTCCTGTAAGTGGGAGACCTGCTATGCGGTGTAGATCCCATAATGATATGCTCATTTCTCCGAATGGCAGGTGAAGGGAATTGGTGGTGGGAGACCAATATTCGAGAAATCCTTTCAGTATGTAGGGTTCCTTGTAAAAATATTGGGATGTGACCTCTGTCGTATCGTAAAGGCCTACTTTAGCAAGGGCACTTGAGTGTTTCTTCAAAATTGCCTCTGTCCAATCAGAGTAATAGCGACGAGAAGTCAGTAGGCCTCTTGTGCAAAAATCTTCTGATCCCTAGAGAGGATCACAGCCCTTGTAGCGTTGTTTGACAGTCTCGTAAAAATAGGTTGGGAAGAGATTGTGCGGACTGTGAAAGGGAGCAAGGAAGATCATGGGATGAGCCTCTCCGATAATCTGCTGGGGTTTCTGCGTTTGAATTGTCCCTTCAAGAATCTGGAGTTCTCGTGTCACCCACAATTCAGTATACATCAGCTTTTCTCCGTCCACATAGTATGTGGGTTCGCATTCAAGGATGAATTGGTGACGATGCACGCTAATGGGAATTACCGTCATGCCTTCTAAATGAGGATTGTCAAATTTCATGACACCCTCAATTACTCGAACAGATTCCCAAGAGTTCTGAAGCTTCTTTTTATTGTGCTCTTTGATCTTTTCTTTAAACTCCCGCACCTTATTCCGACGAGTTTTCTTGGAGTGAGAAGCAGGAGAGGTATTTTCTCTGACAGGGGGTCTATCGCTATCCGTGTGAATGTGGGCGGTTGTCTTCAACCATTCTTCCCAATCGTATTCACGACCGTGCTTGGGAGGCCGTTCTACATTTCCCATGATTATAGCACGATGAACGGGTGAGGAAAGTGCTTCAATGCGGCCAGTGAAATCAAAAGTTGGGAGCACTGGTTCTTTAAAGTATGACGGGGTCTGAATGGTGGTTTTGGTACGCTTGGTTGGTGGTTGGTCAGTGGAAGGAGATGGGCGATGAGAAGTATCAGGAGCATCGGAATGAGGAGAATGCTCCACTTGAGGGTCTACAGGACGGAGGGTCCTCTTGATACGAGCCATAGAGTGAGGGGGGTTGAAAACCTAAGGAAGGTCATTGAGGAAAGGGTACAGAAAATGGAAAAGTCTTGGTTGCGCGGGTCCGCGCAATAAAAAGCAGTTGCGCTGCGAGTTGTGCTACTTAGAAAAATTACACGAACAAAAGATTCGTTGTGCGGCTCTGTGTAGACAATGTCCGTTGCGCGAAAAATCGCCAAGAGAGGAAAAATTCGCCAGAGAAAGTAGAGACTGCAGAAAGTGATGAAGGGTGCGGTATTTATAGGTTATGGCGACCGAGTATATACGAGGCCAGTTGTACGGGTCCCCTCAAACCAAACGGGATATTTGATCCTTTACTTGTTATTTCGAAAGAATAAATGAACGATCAAGGGGGCAATCTGTTGAGGCATAAAAATGGTGAAAGAAATCAAGCAAAAGGTAAAAAAAGGAAGAAGAGAAGAACTTTTGGAAAGAGGAAAAGGGAAATTACACAGAACCGCGCAGCCAGTATATGTTGCGCGGGTCCACGCAATCAATATCTGTTGTGGGAGACCGCACAATGAAAGTATTAGTTGTGCGGATCTCGGAATGAACTTCACAAAAAGCCTTCGTTTGAAATGATCCAAGGCACTAAAGAATAGTCCCACATCGCTAAGATCAGGATTTTCACACGTGCGAGGGTCTATAAATATCCCCTCCCCTCCTTCATTAAGGGTAATTGAAGATTTTCAAGAAGATCAGAGCGGAGCGAAAGATAGAAGGTAGGAGCGAAGTCTCCTGGGAGTTGTGTAGGACCGCGCAACCGATATAAGTTGCGCGGGTCTACGCAACCAGACTGTCCTGCAGCCTGTGAAGCCCAAGAGCAGTTGTGCTGCCAAAGTCCGTGGCCCAAGCTTCCTTTCTCCGGGTTTTCTTCTCTTCATGGGTTCTAAGGAGAAAGATCAGTCGATTTAATCGACATTCCTCCTAAGTCCCAGGAGATGGTTGAAACAGGCGCTGTTATGCTGCCGAAATCTCTATTTAATTGAAGGCCCATCGATCGGATCGGCATTCCTCCTAAGTCCCAGGAGATGATCAAATCAGGCACCGGAAGGCTGCCGAAATGAACTCTTGATGCTTAAAGCACAAATTCTTTACTTCTAAATGATTTATCATAGAATCAAGGGATGTAAAGAGGATGTAAATGAATTCAGTATTAATAGAATGTGATGAATGTTCATAGTACTCTCTCTCTGTTATATTTGAATAAGACAATCTCCCCAAATCAAAATGCATTTGTTTCTTTGTCGAAACAATGAACTCAGTATCAATGAAATGTGATGAATGTTCCTAATACTTTTTCTCTGTTATGTTTGAATAAGATAATTTCTCACATCAAATGCATTTGTTTCTTTGTCGAAACACTCTAAATTAGACAATTCTGTTGGGACTTAGAAGCTTGAAAAGTTATCATTGCAAAGAGCTGAAATAGTTTAAATTCGACCTCTGAAGAGAGAGTTATGAGGGATATTATTGGATAAGGAGATGAAGGAAAAATTCAGGACCGACAACTGCAATCCCACTTACGGTGCCCAAATGGTCTAGGAATATGGTAATTCCAATTTGAAATGGAAGAGCACTAAAGTACCTTTCGAATGATGAAAAATTGACCCAATCTGACTTCAAATGATTGGGTTACAGGCGTCTCCATTGGATCATGCGATATGGAAAGATTAACGATCCATATTGTAAAACGATGATCGAAGTGTTCTAACATGTTTTTTGCATATCGAACGGTATGTGAATTAGGCTATTCTGGTGCAAGTTGGAAGCCTGACAAGTTACAATTGGAATGAGCAGAAATACACTAAATTCGACCTCTGAAGAGAAAGTTATGAGGGTCACTATTGGACAAGGAGATGAAGGAAAAATTCAAGACTGACAACGGTGATCCCACTTTTGAAAAACTAAATGGTCTCGGACTACGACGATTACAGTAAAAAAATTAAGAACACTAAAGTACCTTTCAGATGACCAAAAATCCACCCAATCTGACATCAAATGATGGAGTTATAGGCGTCTCTGTTGGATCTCACGATTTAAAAAGATTAACACTCCATATTTTAAAATTAGGATTGAAGATTTTCAACATACTTTTGGCATATCGAATAGTCTCCGAATTAAGCATTTCTGGTGTGACTTGGAAGATTGAAAAGTTACCATTGCAATGAACTGAAATAGTCTAAATTCGACCTTTAAAGAGAGAGTAATGAGGGTAACTATTGGACAAGAAGATGATTGAAAAATTCAGGACTGACGACTGCAATCCCCATTACAAATGGCCAAATGGACTTGGAATGCGATGATTCCAGTCAAAAATGAAAGGGCACTAAAGTACCTTTCTAATGACCAAAACTTGACCCAATCCAACATCAAATGATGGAGTTAAAGTCACCTCCCTTGGATCACGCGATTTGGAAAGTTTAACACTCTGTATTGTAAAATGATGATCGAAGAGTTCCAACATGCTTTTGGCATATCGAATGGTCCCTGAATTTGGAAATTCTTGTGCAACTAGGAAGCTTGACAAGTTACATTACAATGAGCTGAAATAATCTAAATTCGACCTCTGAAGAGAGAGTTATGAGGGTTACTATTAGACAAGAAAATGATGGAAAAATTCAAGACGGACGACTGCGATCCCACTTATGGATGTCCAAATGGTCTCGGAATACGACGATTCTAGTCAGAAATGAAAGAGCACTAAAGTACCTTTCAAATGATAAAAAATCGACCCAATCTAACATCAACTTATGGGGTTATAGCCATCTCCATTGGATCACGTGATTTAAAAAGATTACCACTCCATATTGTAAAATGACCATCGAAGAGTTTCAACATGCTTTTGGCATATCGGACGATTTCTGAATTAGGCAATTCTAGTGTGACTTGGAAGCTTGACAAGTTATCATTGCAAAGAGCTGAAATAGTTTAAATTCGACCTCTGAAGAGAGAGTTATGAGGGTTATTATTGGATAAGGAGATGAAGGAAAAATTTAGGACCGACAACTGCGATCCCACTTATGGTGCCCAAATGGTCAAGGAATAAGACGATTCCAGTCAGAAATGGAAGAGCACTAGAGTACCTTTCGAATGATGAAAAATTGACCCAATTTGATATCAAATTATTGGGTTATAGGTGTCTCCATTGGATCACACGATATGGAAATATTAACAATCCATATTGTAAAATGATGATCGAAGTGTTCTAACATATTTTTTACATATCGAACAGTCTGTGAATTAGGAAATTCTGGTGCAAGTTGGAAGCCTGACAAGTTACCAATGGAATGAGCAGAAATACACTAAATTTGACCTCTGAAGAGAAAGTTATGAGGGTCACTATTGGACAAGGAGTGAAGGAAAAATTTAGGACTGACGACTGCGATCCCACTTACAGATACCTAAATGGTCTCGAAATACGACAATTACAGTAAAAAATTTAAGAACACTAAAGTACTTTTCAGATGACAAAAAATCCACCCAATCTGACATCAAATGATGGAGTTATAAGCGTCTTCATTGGATCTCGTGATTTGGAAAGATTAACACTCCATATTTTAAAATTACGATTGAAGATTTCCAACATGCTTTTGGCATATCGAATAGTCTCCGAATTAGGCCATTCTGGTGCAACTTGGAAGCTTGACAAGTTACCATTGCAATGAACTGAAATAGTCTAAATTCGACCTTTGAAGAGAGAGTTATGAGGGTAACTATTGGACAAGAAGATGATTGAAAAATTTAGGACCGACGACTACAATCCCCATTACAGATGGCCAAATGGACTTGGAATGCGATGATTCCAGTCAAAAATGAAAGAGCACTAAAGTACCTTTCAAATGACCAAAACTTGACCCAATCCAACATCAAATGATGGAGTTATAGTCGTCTCCCTTGGATCACACGATTTGGAAAGATTAACACTCTGTATTATAAAATGATGATCGAAGAGTTCCAATGTGCTTTTGGCATATCAAATGGTCCCTGAATTTGGAAATTCTTGTGCAACTTGGAAGCTTGACAAGTTACATTGCAATGAGCTGAAATAGTTTAAATTCGATCTCTGAAGAGAGAGTTATGAGGGTTACTATTAGACAAGAAAATGATGGAAAAATTCAAGACTGATGACTGCAATTCCACTTATGGATGCACAAATGGTCTCAGAATACGACGATTCTAGTCAAAAATGAAATAACACTAAAGTACCTTTCAAATGACCAAAAATTGACCCATTTTGACATTGAATGATGGAGTTATATGCGTCTTCGTTGGATCACATGATTTGGAAAGATTAACAATCCATATTGTAAAATGACGATCGAAGTGTTCCAATGTGCTTTTGGCATGTCGAATGGTCTCTGAATTGGGAAATTCTGGTGCAAGTTGGAAGCTTGACCAGTTACATTGCAATGAGCTGAAATAGTCTAAATTCAACCTATGAAGAGAGAGTTATAAGGATTACTATTGGACAAGGAAATGAAGGAAAAATTTAGGACCGACGACTATGATCCCACTTACGGATGCCCAAATGGTATCGAAATATGATGATTCCAGTCAAAAATGAAAGAACACTAAAGTACCTTTTCAAATGACCAAAAATCGACCCAATCCGAAATCAAATGATGGAGTTATAGGCGTCTCCATTAGATCCTGTGATTTGGAAAGATTAACAGTCAATATTATAAAATGATTATCGAAGAGTTCGATGTGCTTTTGGCATATCGAATGGTCTCTGAATTGGGCAATTCTAATGCAAGTTGGAAGCTTGATAAGTTACATTGCAATGAGCTGAAATAATCTAAATTCAACCTCTGAAGAAAGAGTTATGAAGATTACTATTGGACAAGGAAATGAAGAAAAATTTAGGATCGACGACTACAATCCCACTTACGGATGCCCAAATGGTATCAAAATATGATGATTCCAGTCATAAATGAAAGAACACTAAAGTACCTTTCAAATGACCAAAAATTGACCCAATCCGACATCAAATGATGGAGTTATAGGGGTCTCCATTAGATCATGCGATTTGTAAAGACTAACACTCTGTATTGTAAAATGTCGATCGAAGTGTCCAACGTGCTTTTGGCATATCGAACGGTCTCTAAATTTGGCATTTCTAGTGCAAGTTGGAAGCTTGACAAGTTACATTGCAATGAGCTGTCTAAATTCGACCTCTGAAGAGAGAGTTATGAGGATTACTATTAAACAAGGAGATGAAGGAAAAGTTCAGGACCGACGACTGTGATCCCACTTACATATGCCCAAATGGGATCGCAATACGATGATTCTAGATAGAAATGAAAGAGCACTAAAGTACCTTTCAAATGACAAAAAATTGAACCAATCCGACATCAAATGATGGAGTTATGTGCATCTCCATTAGATCACGTGATTTGGAAAGATTAACACTCCATATTGTAAAATGACCATCGAGGAGTTCCAATGTGCTTTTGGCATATCGAACGGTCTCTGAATTAGGCAATTCTAGTGTGACTTCGTTGCTTGACAAGTTATCATTGCAATGAGCTGAAATAGTTTAAATTTGACCTCTGAAGAGAGAGTTATGAGGGTTATTATTGGATAAGAACATGAAAGAAAAATTCAGGACCGACAACTGCGATCCCACTTACGGATGCCCAAATGGTCTAGGAATACGACGATTCCAGTCAGAAATGAAAGAGTAATAAAGTACCTTTCAAATGATCAAAAATCGACCCAATCTGACATCAACTTATGGGGTTATAGGCGTCTCCATTGGATCACGCAATTTGGAAAGATTATCACTCCATATTGTAAAATGACCATCGAAGAGTTCCAACGTGCTTTTAGCATATTGGTCGGTCTTTGAATTAGGCAATTCTAGTGCGACTTGGAAGCTTGACAAGTTATCATTGCAAAGAGCTGAAATAGTTTAAATTTGACCTCTGAAGAGAGAGTTATGAGGGTTATTTTTGGATAAGGAGATGAAGAAAAAATTCAGGACCAATGATTGTGGTCCCACTTACGGATGCCCAAATGGTCTAGGAATACTACGATTCCAGTCAGAAATGGAAGAGCACTAAAGTACCTTACGAATGATGAAAAATTGACCCAATCTGACATCAAATGATTGGGTTATAGGCATCTCCATTGGATCGCATGATATGGAAAGATTAACAATCCATATTGTAAAATGATAATCGAAGTGTTCTAACATGTTTTTTTGCATATCGAACGGTCTGTGAATTATGCAATTCTGGTGCAAGTTGGAAGTTTGACAAGTTACCATTGGAATGAGCAGAAATACACTAAATTCGACCTCTGAAGAGAAAGTTATGAGGGTCACTATTGGACAAGGAGATGAAAGAAAAATGCAGGACTGATGACTGCGATCCCACTTACGGATACCTAAATGGTCTCGGAATACGATAATTACAGTTAAAAATTTAATAACACTAAAGTACCTTTCAGATGACCAAAAATCCGCCCAATTTGACATTAAATGATGGAGTTATAGGCATCTCCATTGGATCTCACGATTTGGAAAGATTAACACTCCATATTTTAAAATTACGAATGAAGAGTTTCAACATGCTTTTAGCATATCGAACAGTCTCCGAATTAGGCAATTCTGGTGCAACTTGGAAGCTTGACAAGTTACCATTGCAACGAACTGAAATAGTCTAAATTCGACCTCTGAAGAGAGAGTTATGAGTGTAACTATTGGACAAGAAGATGATTGAAAAATTCAGGACTGACGACTATGATCCCACTTACGGATGCCTAAATGGTCTCGAAATATGATGATTCCAGTCAGAAATGAAAGAGCACACTAAAGTACCTTTTAAGTGACCAAAAACCAACCTAATCCGACATTAAATGCTAGAGTTATAGGCGTCTCCGTTGGATCACGCGATTTGGATAGATTAACAATACTTATTGTAAAATGACGATCGAATTGTTCGAACGTGCTTTCGGCATATTGAACGGTCTCTAAATTTGCCAATTCTAATGCTAGTTTGAAGCTTGACAAGTTACCAATGCAATGAGTTGAAATACACTAAATTCGACCTCTGAAGAGAGTGTTATGAGGGTTACTATTGGACAAGGAGATGAAGGAAAAATTCATGGCCAACGACAGCGATCCCTCTTATAGATGCCCAAATGGTCTCGAAATGCGATGATTCCAATCAGAAATGAAAGAGCACTAAAGTACCTTTTAAATGACCAAATATCGACCCAATCCGACATCAAATGATGGAGTTATAGTAAAAACTTGTTATTTTTTGAAACATAAACATAAACAATAAATCCCATATGCTACAACCAGAAAAATTAAAAGGAAAATAATTAAAGGAACATACAGAGGCATTGAATTTTAATAACTAAAACTTCTACAACTTCTTTTCTTGAACGATTACAGAAGGAAATACATCTTAATAAAATACTTACAAGCTTGATCAAATATTACAAGTTGATGATGATGATACAAGACTAAAGCTATTCTGGTTTTACAGGGGTTAGGAAAGACAGGAAAAGAGAGAGTAAGGAGATGAGAGGGGATGGTGAAGAGGATGGGTCTCTAGTCTTCGAAGTTGAAGTGTCCCAAGATGATACTGGAGCTATGGTTAAATAGGCGACGGATTTGAACCAACTTGAGATCCGGGCAGATTTGAACTATCTTGAGATCCAAGCGGATTTGAACTGTCTTGAGATCCGGTCAGATTTGAACTAACTTGAGATTTAGGTGAATTTGAAATACGATAAAGTCTGGAAGGTTCGCGGAAGGTGTTAGCTTTGTTATTTTGTTACTACAGTATCCTTGTAATTTAGCTAGCTACAGTTGTACTTGCTTGCTACAGTAGTACTTGCTCTGATACTTTTGTCAGATTCTTGTCTTCTTGTGATGATGGCAGCATGAGAATAATCTTGGGACTATTATTATAATTGAGGTACCCCGTCTATCCCATAACAGTCATCTTCATTTGGTTGTAAATAATGTGTACTAGAAACATCAAAATCTTCTTCTGGCTTTAAGAATAATGTTTCTTCGCTTAAAATGGCCATGTATTCGGCTTTAGTCTTGGTGGCCGCTAATTTTTCTTGAATGGAGGATTTGGAGACTAGGAACTGCTGATCTTGGGACGAAACCTTTTCAATCTTTGAAAGATGAGGATTTTCTTGGAAATACTTTTCGAGTGCTGGTTTTAGAAATCTATTTAGTTTAAGTTATTTCCACCATTTTCTTTTGAAACGTCTAACTAAATGCAAGGCTGGAGATGAAGAAACTTGTTGGATATTGTATTCCCATGTGCTAATCCATGCAATTGAGAATAATGAGAAAAACACTAAAGATTTTGGTAATTGATTTTGTTGCTCAGAAGACTTGTAATTGTCTGGAAAAAAAAGCAAATCCTTCTTGTACTGGAGAGGGTAAAATCCTTAGATCTGGTCCAAAGTAATTCCAAAATGCATGAAACTATAAAGGAAAATTTAAATTTGTTTTTTGGTGAAAATGGAAAAACCATGAATGCGAAAGACTAGAATTTTGATAGAAAATTGCATATAACCACGCTTTTTAATAATCATAGTATGTAAAACTAGGTGGACTAAATACTTGAGAAAATTGTTGTGCAGAGTTGGGATTTGGTCCCCAATCTGAGAAAGTAAGGACCTTTAAAATTTGGCATTTTAAATAAGCAATTTTTGAGTTGTCCTGTTTATCTGGTACATGATTAAAAATGCAGGAATCAATGTCTACCAGGATAAATTCATAGTACTTTTGTATTTTGCTCCCGATAGTCGCTGGCCAATGCCAGGATGGAGGAAAACATCGCTGGATGATGAAGGGGATAGGCTTATCTTTAAATTATTCTTCAATGGGTATTATAGGGTAGATTTTTGGTTTGTAAAAATACTGTGGTTCTAAGGTAAAAACGTTGGTAGGGGAAGGAGGAGAATGAGGGATTAGTTGGAAAGAAGGAAGATCTTGTAGTCTTGGATTGGTATCGACTAGTTTACTTGCAAATGTTTGAGGAGTAGAAGAAGAGGAAGAAGTCAGAGAAGTTAAGGGACTAAAAGGATTTGTAGAAAGGGGAATGGTAGGTCTTAGTCTTGTTCCTATAGAAGATCCTAATTATCCTCCAAAAGGACTCCCTAATCTTATTTTTGCTGGAGAAGGTGTGGTTGGAGAAGGAGAGATTGGCCTTGTATTCAATGGAGAAGGCATAGCATAGTCTTGTTTACTTGTAAGCTTCGATCTATAAGCCATTGTTGCCTTGTAAATCTCTGGATAAGAAATCTGGTAAAGAATTGGAATCACCTTTAATAAATTTTATTTGGAAATCAAAACTTGATAAAATAGCTTGCCATCTAGCGAAAATCTGTTTATGGGCTAGATTTTTAACATCCTTTTCTAAAATATATTTTGCACTTTTGCAATCTATTCGAAGAAGAAAATGCTAGTTTAAAAGATCACTTTGAAATTTTGAAATACATAATACAATAGAGAGGATTTCCTTTTTTATCGTACTCTAATTCTTTTGAGTCTCATTCCAAGAGCCAGAAGTAAATCTTATTAATTGTTCTGATTCAATTTTCTTTTGTTTTAGGATTTCTCCATATCCTATTTCTGATGCATCAGTCTCTACAACTTTAGGGGCTAATGGATCGCCTATATATAATAATGGTAACTTTTTAATTTTGAGTTTATTAGCTTTTACTATATTAGTGTGTTGTTGGGTCCATGGAGGCAGATTCTTTTTGTCTTTCATATAATGGTTTACATATTTTATGCAGGTCTTGATAAAAATCTCCTATATAATTAAGGCTTCCTAGGAATCTTTGCAATTGTGTCTTATTCTTAATTTCATTAGAAAATTTATCTGCAAATTCTAGGCTCCGTTCTATGGGTATAATTGTGTCTTGAGATATATGGTGTCCTAAAAATCTAATTTTGGTTTGAAATAATTTGATTTGGGTGCTGAAACAACTAACCCATTTGTTTTCATAACATTTAGAAATATTCTTAAATGTTTCCAATATTGTTTTAAAGAATCTGAAAATACTAATACATCATCTATATATACTATAGTGAAGTTAATATAGGGATTAAAAATATCATTCATAAGGTTTTGAAATTCTGATGGTGCATTTTTTAATCCAAAGGGCATGACATTCCATTCATATTGACCAAAAGGTACATTAAAAGCAGTTTTATACTATCTTCTTCTGCAATTTGAATTTGCCAAAATCCTGACTTCATATCAAACTTTGAAAAAACTTTTGCTGATATAATCTCTCTAATAAGTCTTTTTTGTTTGGTATTGGATATCGTATCCATTGTAGTACTTTATTTAATGGTTTGTAGTTTATTACTAGTCTTGGAACTCCTTTTTCTATTTCAGCTGATTTGTTAACATAAAATGCTGAACAACTCCATGGTGATTCACTATGTCTTATCAAACCCTTTTGTAATAGTTCATTTATCTCTTTTTTACAATGCTCTAATAATTCTTTTAGCATTTGGATCGGTCTGTCTTTTGTAGGTATTCTTGATTCATGAAAGTCTGATTCATATGGTAATTTGACTATGAGCCGTTTTCTATTCCAGAATGTTGTTGGTAGGTCAGAACATATTTCCTTTTTTAATAATTCTTTAAAATTTTTTATTCAATTTTTTATTGTTGAGGCATGAAAAAATGATGAAGGAATCAAGCAAGGAAAGATAAAGAGATAGAACTTTTGAAAAGAAGAAGGTAGAGATAGCTTTCAAAGAAGGTGAGCAGGTTCGCGCAACTAATCTCGGTTGCACAGCTCCATACAATCAATCTCTCTTGCACATGTCCGCGCAACGAAAATATCGGCTGTGCAGCTCACCGGATTGTGCTGCAGAAATGGTCCTTTGTGGAATGATCTAAAAGCACTGAAAAATAGTCCCACATTACTACGATCAGGATTTTCACAAGTGCGAGGGTCTATAAATACCCCTTCCCCTCCTTCATTAAAAAAGGATTAAAAACTTTCAAGAGGAGTAGAGCGGAGCAGAAGACAGAAGGTAGGAGAGAAGTCTCCTGGCAGTTGCGCAGGACCGCGCAAATGATATCGGTTGCGCGGGTCCGCGTAACCAGACTGCCCTGCAGTTTGTGCAGCTCAAAGGTCGTCATGCTGCCGAAATGCCTGTGCAAGGCTTTTCTCCTTCCCGCCCTCTCTATTGACAAGTGCAGAGGAAGAAGATTAGTCGATCGAATCGACATCTCCCCTAAGTATTAGGGATGGTTGAAACGGGCATTGTTAAGCTGATGTAGTCTCTGTTTCATCGAAGACTCATCGATCTAATCGACATTCCTCCTAAGTCCTAGGAGATGGTTGAACCAGGTGTCGAAAGGCTGTCGAAATGAACTTTTGATACTTAAAAGCATAAGTCATTTATTTCCAAATGATCTATCTTAGAATCAAGGGATGTAAAGAGGATGTAAATGAACCCAGTATTAATGAAATGTGATGAATTTTCCTAATACTCTTTCTCTGTTATGTTTGAATAAGGCATTCTTCCAAATCAAACGCATTTATTTCTTTGTCGAAATAAAATGGCAACTCTGCTAGGGAATTATTATTTTATTATCTTATTTAAATATTAACAGTGAAGTTGTTACGAACTTTCATCACAGTTTGACATCCTATGGCTCTCAGTGGGATGTCCTCCCCTTCATCTCTAAGATAGATCACCCTAATGATTCAATTACTAATTATAACTATGTTTTATGATTAAAGGTTTTAAAATCCGACTATGACTTATTACTCATGGCGATGCCCATAAGAAAAGTAAACTTTCGATTCATCTCGACAGGATTTGTGATAGAATACACACCAAGTCATGCAAGTAAAAGTGGCAGGACTCAAGTAACAGCTGGGGTCATTTCTGCTTCGCCCCAGTCATCAGAAGACAATGCAGGCTGGATCGTTGTAACCTCTCGTAAGGCAAGAACACGAAACGTTAGAAGTTCTAGGATGAATCAGCCTTCATTAAGAATCAAAGGGCCTGTAACATGAAGCACAGTTAAAAGAAATCCTGAACTTGCTCCTCCGATGATTTATCCCGGGCAAACAGTTCCCCAGTTGACAGCACGTGATTTCCCAGCTTTAAATGCTTCAATGGCTGAACGGACAAGAGAACAAAAGGGAAAAGCATTGGTAATCAGATCGCCAATGTCATCCCAAAAAGATTCACTAGTATCAGCGTCATCTCAGTCAATTGATGCCACAGGAGGCACAAAAAAGTCCAATGAAACTCTGTCCCCTCCTTTTTCTGTGAGCCCTATTACGTCAGCATACTCTTGCTCTCCTTTAATTATCACTTCATCAAAAATTGAAGAAGCTGTAGTATTAATGACTAGAACAAATCCAGATTATAGAGCAACTACAGAGGAACGTTTCAATACAATGGCAAAAGCCCAAAATGCATTAATGAAAGAATGTAGAGATCTTAAAGAAGCCTTGACGACCTTCATGTATAATGCAGCTCAAATAACAGTCATTAAAAAAGTTGGCCTAACGGAAAGAGAATGAGAAAATATTGGACATTATAGGCATCGTGCGCCGTATCCAAGAGAGGTAGATGACATTCCTTTCACAGCTAATTTCGAGTGTCCAGACTTTCAAAAGTTTAATGGGAAAGGATCCCCTGAAGAACATTTGACGCGCTTCATTACCAGTATGGGAGATCTCTCTGCAATACCACAATATTATTTACAATTGTTCGGGACATCGCTGACGGGTAGTGCATTCTGATGGTATGTCAATTTGGCTCTGGGTTCTATCCACACTTGGAAGCAGATGCAAGATGCTTTTACATCTCAGATTTTCTCCCCAAGTCACGACGTTAATATTGTTAAGTTGGCTTCTGTAAGACAAGGCGAAGGCGAGTCGGCAAGGAGTTATGTAGATAGATGGAGGGCATTAGGAACTATGTGCAAACCATTGCTAAAAGAAACTGAGCAAGTCGAGATATGTCTGAACTCTATGAAAAAGGAATTCGTAATGGGACTGGCCAATTCCAACATTAACACTCTTCATGATTTGGCCGCAAAGGCTCATGCTTTAGAATTAGTAAATCAGACGGTGCCGATATTTCACCATGATGCGGCTCAAAGGGATCCTAGCAAGGTAACGGCAAATACCAGTGATCGCTATCAGCAGAATAAAAGTGTAAAAGGTTTAAAGGAAGAAAGTACGAGGTGAAAAGAAGAATTGGCTCAATCAAGAAGAAATAAAAAGGTCAGAACGCTTAATTCGCATGAGGGATTTACTTTTGATAAGGAAGATGTCATTCCAATGATGAATCAGTTATTGAAAGTTGGCGCGATAGAATCGCCAGAGCCTAAACGCCCCAAAGAGGCGACGAGGCGCGAAGGGTAAAATTTTTGTTGCTATCATCGTCTAGTGGGACATCCAATAGAGAACTTCTATACATTGAAGTGTACTATACAACGAATGATAAACAAGAATGAAATAATCATCGAAAATAGGACAAACAAGGAGGTCATGAAGAGTACGGGTTTCGACTGCAAAGACTACAACGACCGAAGTCACGAGAAGAGAATTTCAATTGGGGTCGACCAGGAAAGGCAAAGAAAATTTAAAGACATGGAGGCAAGGTCGTCAGTAAACATGGTTACAGCAAAGGAGCCAGTGAAAGAAGATACTAAGAAGCACAAATTAGAGAAGACTCAGTAAAAAGACTCAGCGATTGAACCTTTGGATCTAAAGATGAAATCTTCAAGAATGCAATATAAAGAATACAATGCGAAACACGATGACAAGTGCAAGGATTGCTTAAATCATATGGCGAATATCACAATCGGCCTAAAAAGAGAAGAAACTCTCAATCTATTTCAAAAATTATTAGTACTTCATAAAGCTATATTGAAAATTATAATGAATTAGGATACTAATTCTGATAAATTTGGCAGGAGAAACCGTTATTCATAAGCTTGAGTTATGCAGATCATGAGTAAAGGAAACAATCGAAAAAGTTATTGCGGCAGGAGCAGCATTAAGGAACAGCCCCAGATATAGATTAAAAGGAAAGAATCGCTGGAGCTGATAAAAAAGAAAGAATTGCTGGAGTTGATCAAAGAGACCATTGCAGTGTTGAAAGAAAGTTCTCTGATCAAATCAGTCAAAGATGAAGTCGTCACAACTGCTGCAGAAGTGTGCTTCAATGAAAAGAGAATCTTATCCTCTCTAGTGAAACATCTGCTTGACAGTGCTGACTGGGGGCATTCCAGTCCTCCGTTTGAGCCTCAGCATTCCAGTCTTCCGCTTGAGTGCCAGTATTCAAGCCTTCTGTTCTAGCGCCATCATTCAAGTCTTTTGGTCAAATACAATCATGCAAGCTTCTCATTCTAAAGCGATCTCCCAGTCTTCCATTTGAATGTGAGGATTCCAGTCTTCCGTTCGAATGTGATCGTTCAATCTACTGGACCATCCAGTTTGTTACACAAGGATGATTATCCAAGTCTTCCAGGAAAGAAAAATCATTCAATCATCCTTTAGTTGCAGTTAATTCAAGTTCTTCAAGCAGAGAAAGATCGATCCTCCATTTAATTTCAGGAATCAATTAAAGAAGGATCGAGGGGGCATCTGTTGAGGCATAAAAAATGGTGAAGGAATCAAGCAAGGAAAGGTAAAAAGATACGAAGAACTTTCGGAAAGAAGAAGAGAGAGATAGCGTTCATGAGAGTGCGGAGGTCCGCGCAGCCATTATAGGTTGCGCGGCTCCACGCAATCAATCTCGGTTGTGCAGGTCCGCGCAATGAAAGTAACAGCTACGCGTCACCTCAAAATGAACTGCACAAAAGGGCTTTGTTCAAAATGATCCGAAGCACTGGAAAATAGTCCCACATCGCTAAGATCAGGATTTTCACCCGTGCGAGGGTCTATAAATACCCCCTCCCCTCCTTCATTTGGGAGGATTGAAGATTTTCAAGAGGAGCAAAGCGGAGTGGAAGATAGAAGGTAGGAGCGAAGTCTCTTGGGAGTTGCGTAGGACCGCGCAACCCATATCGGTTGCACGGGTTCCCGCAACCAGACTGCCCTGCAGTCTGTGAAGTCCAAGAGCTGTTGTGCTGCCGAAGTCAGTGGCCCAGGCTTCCTTTCTCTGGGTTTTCTCCTCTTCATGGGTTCTAAAGAGAAAGATCAGTCAATTTAATCGACATTCCTCCTAAGTCCCAAAGGATGGTTGAAATAGGCGCTGTTATATTGCTGAAATCTCTATCTCATTGAAGGCCCGTCGATCGGATCGGCATTCCTCCTAAGTCCCAGGAGAAGATCAAATCAGGCGCCGGAGGGCTGTCGAAATGACCCGTCGATCGGATCGGCATTCCTCCTAAGTCCTAGGAGAAGATCAAATCAGGCGCCGGATGGCTGTCGAAATGAACTCTTGATGCTTAAAGCATAAATTCTTTACTTCTAAATGATTTATCTTAGAATCAAGGGATGTAAAGAGGATGTAAACGAACTCAGTATTAATAAAATGTGATGAATATTCATAGTACTCTCTCTCTGTTATGTTTGAATAAGGCAATTTCCCCAAATCAAAATGCATTTGTTTTCTTGTCAAAACACTTCCATCCATCAAATGATACGCGCTTGTCTTAATGTTTAGTGTTAGGGCATGTAAGATATTAGGATCCTTTAAACTTACACTAAAATTTGGATAGTAATTAAAATAAATAGGTCCATTACATAAGCTGGACTCTATGATTCCTAATACAGAGTCATGAAAATTTAAATGCCTACAGTCTCTTAAACATATTAAACTACTAGTGTTTAATCCATCTCTAGTTAATGGTTTAATTGCTACTTGTACTAATCCTATGTGTAGATAATTATATTTCTTTTTGATATTTCTATAATTGCTTCTTCACTAAATAATTTTAAAGTTTCATACTCGTTATTTAATTTTATAGTTTGGTCTCTGGTTTTAATAGCGTAATCTAAAATGAATTCAAATGTTCTAACTTTATAAATTTCTTTAGTTGGTACTTTTGGTAAATGCCAATGTTTCGACAAAGAAACAAATGCATTTGGTTTAGGAAATTGTCTTATTCAAACATAACAAAAAAAGAGTACTGGGAACATTCATCACATTTCATTGATGCTGAGTTCATTTATATCCTCTTTACATCTCTTGATTCTAAGATAGATCATTTGAAAATAAATGACTTATACTTTAAATATCAAAAAATCATTTCGGTAGCCTTTCGGTCCCTATTTTGATCATCTCCTAGGACTTAGGAGGAATGTCAATCTGATCGACGAATCTTCAATGAAATAGAGATTTCAGCAGCATAATGTCACTTGTTTCAGTCATCCCCTAATACTTAGGGGAAATGTCGACCTAATCGACTAATCTTTCTCCTCTGAACTTGTCAATAGAAGAAGGCTTGAAGAAGGGAAGCCTTGCACAGAAATTTCGA
The DNA here is from genome assembly GCA_037074715.1 of Magnolia kwangsiensis. Classification (NCBI taxonomy): domain Eukaryota; kingdom Viridiplantae; phylum Streptophyta; class Magnoliopsida; order Magnoliales; family Magnoliaceae; genus Magnolia; species Magnolia kwangsiensis. The sequence continues at coordinate 74,714,574 of CM073575.1, read as the reverse complement.
CGGCATAACGGCCCCTTAACTTCACAGACTGTAGGGCAGTCTGGTTACGCGGACCCGTGTAACTGATATCTGTTGTGCGGTCCTGTGCAATTAACATGAGACTCCTCTCCTACTTTCGGTCTTCCATTCAGCTCTGCTAATCTTGAAAACCTTCGATTACCTTTAATGAAGGAGGGGAAGGGGTATTTATAGACCCTCACATGTGTGAAAATCCTGATCTTAGCAATGTGGGACAAATCTTTCAGTGCTTTAGATCATTCTGCAAAGGACAATTTCTGCAGCGTGCTTTGGGGTCCCGCGCAACTGATATTTACGTTGTGCGGACCAGCACAAGGAATATTGCTTACATAGTACTGCACAACTGACATTGGTTGCGCGGTCCTATGGAAACCCTTTAAAGCTATCTCTTTCATCTTCTTTTCGAGTGTTCTTTCTATCTCCTTATCTCTTCATGCTTCAATCTTTCATCATTTTTTATGCCTCAACAGATGCTCCCTTGATCCTTTCTTTGTTTCCTCAAGAATCAAAGAAAAAATGATAAAAAATCTTTCATTTCATCTCGCTTGCGTGGACCCGCGCAATTGACTCGTGTTCCATACTCGACCATAGCACCTATAAATACCCCGCCCTCCTTATAGTCCGCACTTCTTGTTGAGGCATAAAAAATGATGAAAGATTGAAGCAAGAAGAGATAAGGAAATGGAAAGAACACTCGAAAAGAAGCATAAAATGACAGTTTTAAAGGGTTTGTGCAGGACTGCGTAACAAATGTCAGTTGCGCGGTACTGCGCAATCAATCTTCCTTGCACAGGATCACGCAACGAGAATATCAGTTGCGCGGGAGATGCTGCAGAAGCGGTCCTTTTCAGAATGATTTAAAGCACTGAAAATTTGTCCTATATTGCTAAGATCAGGATTTTCACACGTGCGAGGGTCTACAAATACCCCTTCCCCTCCTTCATTGGAGGTAATTGAAGATTTTCAAGAAGGACAGAGCGGAGCGGAAGATTGAAGGTTCCTCTCCTGTCAGTTGCGCAGGACTGCGCAACAGATATCAGTTGCGCGGGTCCGCGCAACCAGGTTGCCCTATAGTCTGTGAAGTTCAGGAGCCGTCATGCTGTCGAAATCCATGGGCCAGGCTTCCTTTCTCCAGGCTTTCTTTGATTTTTCAAAAGAGAAGGATTAGTCGATTGAATCGACATTTCCCCTAAGTATTAGGGATGGTTGAAATAGGCGTTGTTATTCTGCTGAAATCTCTATTTCATTGAAATTCATCGATCGAATCGACATTCCTCCTAAGTCCTAGGAGATGATCAAAACAAGCGCCGAAAGGCTGTCAAAATGAACTCTTGATATCCAAAGCATAAGTCGTTTATTTTCAAATGATCTATCTTAGAATCAAGGGATGTAAAGAGGATGTAAATGAACTCAGTATCAATGGAATGTGATGAATGTTCTCAATACCTTTTCTCTGTTATGTTTCAATAAGACAATATACCAAATCAAATGCATTTGTTTCTTTGTCGAAACAAAATGGTGACTCTGCTGGGGAATATAATTTTTATTGTCTCATTTAAATATTAACAGTGAAGTTGTTATGAACTTTCATCAAAGTTTGGCATCCTATGGACGCCAAAATGGCGACTCTCAGTGGAAAAATCCTCCCCTTCATCTCTAAGATCGATCACTTTAACCGTTCATCTACTAATTATAACTATGATTCGTGCTGAAGGTTTTAAAATTTGGCTATGACTTACTACTTATGGCAACTCCCATAAGAAAAGTGAACTTCCGATTCACCCCGACAGGGTTCGTGATAGAATACACATCAAGTCATGTAAGTGAAGGAAGCATGGTTCAGGTAACAGTTGGAGTGATTTCTGCTTCGTCCCATTCATCAGAAGGTGATGTGAGCTGGACTGTTGTAACATCTCATAAGGCAAAAAACTGAACATCAGAAATTCTAGGATGAATTAGCCTTTATTAAGAATCAGAGGGCCGATAACACATAACATATTTAAAAGAAATCTCGAACTTGCTCCTCTGGCGATCCATCTTGCGCAAATAGTTCCCCAATTAACTGCGCATGACTTCCCATCTTTAAACGCTCCAATGGATAAATGGACAAGAGAACCAAAAGGAAAAGCACTAGTGATCAGATCACTAATGCCATCTCAAACAAATGCACCAGTATTAACATCACCTCAGTCAATTGATGCCACAGGGGGCATAAAAAAGTCAAAAGAAATTCCATTCCCTCCCCTTTCCATGAGTCCTATTCTGTTAACCTATTCTCACTCGATTCCAGTTACTGTTTCATCCAGGAACATAAAGACTACAGTGCATATGGCAGGGACGAGCCAAGAACGTGAAGCAATTACAGAGGACCGCATCCATGAAATGGCAGAAGCCTAAAATGCATTAATAAAAGAATGCAGAAATCTCAAAGAAGCCTTGGCGAGCTTCATATATAAAGCAACTCGAATAATAGTCGTTGAAAAAGTTGACCGAATGGAAAGGGAACGAGAAAATACTAGACATTATAGGTATTGTACTCCGTATATAAGAGAGGTGGATGATGTTCCCTTCCCAGCCAGTTTCAAGTGTCTAGACTTTCAAAAGTTTGATAGGAAAGGATCCCTAGAGGAGCATTTAATGCACTTCATTACCAGTATGGGAGATCTCTCTATAGTACCCCAGTACTGCTTGCGATTGTTCGGGATGTCATTGATAGGTAGGGCATTCCGATGGTATTCCAGTTTGACTCTAGGGTCAATCCACACTTGGGAGAAAATGCGATATGTTTTTGCATCTCATTTTTTCTCCCCAAGTCACGACGTTAGTATTGTTCAGTTAACTTCTGTACGACAAGGTGAAAGCAAGTCAGTAAGGAGTTTTATAGACAGATGGAAGACATTGGGAACTTTGTGCAAATAGCTACTAGAAGAAAGTAAACAAGTCAAGATGTGTATGAACTCTATGAAAAGGGAATTCGTAACTGGACTGGCCAGTGCCAACATCAAAACTTTTCATGATTTGGCTGCTAGGGCTCATGTTTTGGAATTGGTAAATCAGAATGTGCTAACGTTCCACCATGATGCAGCTCAGGAGGTTCCTAGCAGGACAACAGTGAGTACTATTGATCGTTATCAGCAACATAAAAGTATAAGAGGTTTAAAGGAAGAAAATATGAGGCGAAAAGAAGAGTTGAATCAATCAAGGAGAAATAAAAAGGCTAGGATGCTCAATTCGCATGAGGGGTTTGCATTCGATAAGGAAGATGTCATTCCAATGATGGACCAGTTATTGAAAGTTGGTGCGATAAAATTGTCAGAACCTAAACGCCCCGGGGAGGCGACAAGATGCGGAGCATAAAAATTTTGTCGCTATCACCGCTTATTGGGACATTCAACAGAGAATTGTTATACATTGAAGTGTATTATACAGCGAATGATAGACAGGAATGAGATAATTATCGAAGACAGAATAAGCAAGGAGGTCATGAAAAGTGCAGGTTTCGACTGTGAAGACTACATCGGCTTAAACTACGAGAAGGGAATTTCGATTGGAATCAGTTAGGAAAGGCGAAAAACACTTAGAGACATGGAGGCAAGGTCATCGGTAAATATGGTCACGGTAAAAGAGCTAGCAAAGGAAAGTGTTGAGGTAATTGAACGTCCTGAGGTAGTTCCAAAGCAAATAGAGGATGGGGGCAACCAACGATAGACATTCTGATCAAAATAAACTTGGGTACGAAAGAGGAACCATGGAACACGTTTATTAGCGCTGGCCTCTCTGAACAAGAGTCCACTGAATACGTTCAACTTCTTAGAGAAAATAAAGATGTGTTCGCTTGGACATATGCAAAGATGCCTGGATTGGAGCCTTCTGTGGCGTTACACCAAATAAATATTTCTAAAGAGAAAAGGCCAGTTAAACAAGTGCAAAGACAATTTCATCCAGATCTGGTTCCCCTCATTGAGGAAGAAGTTAATAAGTTGATAAAGGTCGGGTTTATTAGGGAAGTCAAGTATCCTAAGTGGATATCGAATATCGTCCCGGTAAGAAAGAAAAATGGACAAGTTAGGGTATGCGTCGATTTTAAAGACTTAAATGAAGCCTGCCCAAAGGCTGATTTTTCGCTTTCGATAACTGAATTACTAATTGATAGTATGACTCAGTATGCCGTTATGTCCTTTATGGACGGTTATGCGAGATATAATTAGATTTGAATGGCCCCCGAGGACGAAGAGGCAACGGCGTTTAGAACTGCATTGGGAATTTTCTGTTATAAGGTGATGTCATTCAGACTTAAAAATGCTAGGGTAACATATCAGAGAGCGATGCAAAGCATTTTTCAAGACATAATGCACAAGCATGTTGAGTGTTATGTTGACGACTTGGTGGTCAGGTTAGGAAGCCATCAGGAACATCGTGAATACTTGGTGTCAGTTTTTCAGCGACTCAGAAAGAAACAATTAAAGATGAACCCCGCTAAGTGCACATTTGGAGTGTCTTCCGAAAAGTTTTTGGGTTTTTTTGTTCGGCATAGGGGTATTGAGATTGACCACGAGAAAGTCAAGGCTATTCAGGATATGCCGTCGCCAAAAACATTAAAGGAATTATTAAAGAGTTTGCAAGAAAAATTAGCATACATCCGTCGGTTCATTTCGAATTTGGTAGGGAGATGTCAGCCATTTTTCATTTGATGAAAAAGGATATAGAATTTGTGTGGAGTCAAGCCTGTCAGAATGCATTTGACTCAATAAAAGAATTACTGAAAAAGCCACCAGTACTGGCAGCTCTGGTGAAAGGGAAACCGCTTATGTTGTACACGTCCATAGCCGAATCTTCCTTAGGATCTCTGTTGGCACAAAAGAATGAATTTGGAAAAGAAACGGCCCTTTATTACTTAAGTCAGACTTTAATAGGTGTAGAGTGCAATTATTCCCCGATTGAGAAGGAATGCTTAGCGTTGATATTCGCAGTATAGAAGCTGAGGCATTATTGTTTGTCGCACGATATAACATTGGTTTCAAGGGCTGACCCAATAAAGTTTTTGATGACAAGACCGATGCTGTCTGGAAGGTTAGCTAAATGGATGTTGTTACTTTCAAAGTACGCTATTACATATGAACCAGTAAAAGCAGTAAAGGGGTAGGTAGTGGTGGATTTCCTAGCAGTGCACCTCGTTGTAGAGTCCAAAGCCATTAGTGATGACTTTCCAGATGAGCAAGTCATGCTGACTAAATCACAGAATCCGTGGCAGATGTATTTTGATGGCGCTTCTCAAATATCAAGAGCAGGGGTAGGAGTGATATTCATTACTCCCTAAGGTGATTTACTACCTTACTCCTTTACATTAGATGCTGCATGTACGAACAATGAGGCTGAGTATAGAGCCCTGATCATTGGAATGGAGATGGCTAAAGAAATGGAGATAAGAACACTGCATATTTTCAGAGATTCTAAATTGATTATAAATCAATTGACAACTGAGTTCGAAATAAGAAAGCAGGAACATTTGCTGTACTATCGGAAGGCACAGTAACAGTTGTTAGAACAGTTTTCTGACGTTGAAATCAAACATATCCCCTGGTCAGAGAACGCAAAAGACGATGCCTTGGTTAGTTTGGCAGTAGCTCTGTCTTGCCCTAATCGAAGCCCTCTTCAAGGGACTATAGAGGAAAGAAGATTTTCACCATCAGCAGAGGTTGTTGAAGAAGTTACTGAAGCCATTCCTATATCATGCAAAGAGATTACAATAGATGATTGGCGTCAGCCTTTTATAGATTATCTCAAATTTAACATCCTACCAGGAGAATCTGCGCAGAGGCTGCAAATCAGACAACGGTCAAACAGATTCATCATATGCGGTGAAGCATTATATAAAAATCTTACAATGGAGTGTTGCTACGTTGCTTACATGAGCAAGAAGCGGGTCAGGTGTTGCGAGAAGCACACTGAAGAATGTGGGGCACATCAAGTTGGTCAAAATTTATTTCATCGGGTACATAGGATGGGATATTATTGGCCCACCATGTTTAAAAATGCGATAGATTATGCGAAGCGGTGCCATGACTGTCAGATTCATGGAGATGCTATATACATTCCCCCGGAAGACTTGCACCAGTCTATTGCCTCTTGGCCCTTCTCTACTTGGGGACTTGACGTAATTGGTCCTATAAATCCACCTTCATCTAAAGGAAAGCAGTATATTCTAGTAGCAATCGATTATTTCTCCAAGTGGACTGAAGCAGTTGCTTTGCGAAATGTTAAAGAAAAAGATGTGGTTAATTTCATCCGCCATGCTATAATATATCGACATGGTATTCCAAAGAAAATCATTACAGATAATGGCACTCCCTTCAAAAATAGGGGCACGAAAAAGTTATGTCAAAGTTCAGCATTCAGCATTCGTTTTCAACTCCTTACTATCCACCGACCAATGGACTAGCAGAGATGTTTAATAAAACGATAATCAAAATACTGAAAAAGACAGTGACAGGAAACAAACGCGATTGGGATGACAAATTGCAAGAAGCATTATGGGCGTACAGAACTACTTATCTTACAACAACAAGAGCAACACCGTATTCATTGGTCTACGACATTGAGGCAGTCATTCCGATTGAAATACAAGTGGTATCACTCAGGATAGCGGTGCATCAGTCTATGACAGAGGACGAGAATGCGAAGATAAGGTTGAAAGAATTGGATTTGCTTGATAAGAAACGCCTAGCCGCACAGCAGCGATTGCAATCATATCAGGCAAGGATATCAGCTGCCTTTAACAAACGAGTCAAATATCACTCTTTCTAAAATGGGGATATGGTGCTGATGTTAAAAAGACCAGTTGTGGTCACCCGTCGAACAGGAGGCAAGTTTGAGCCTAAATGGGATGGCCCTTACGTAATAAAAGAAGTATATTCTAATGTAGCATATCGAGTTGTGGATCAAGATGGGCAGGGAATCAACATACCAGTTAATGTTTGCTTCATTAAGAGATATCATCCGTAAATATATTTGTTGATTTTTCTTCAAAAAATTATCAGAATAATGATTCTGTATCAAAAGGGGGGAAGATGAATAAAATGAATAAAGAAGAAGTTCACAAGCATATCAAGATCGTATGATAACAAATATTATCATTGTTGAGGCACAAAAAATGGCAAAAGGATTAAAGCAAGAAGAGATAAGAAGTTTGAAGGAACTTTTGGAAAGAAGAAGGGAGAGGTAGTTTTCATGACAGTACGCAGGACCGCGCAGCCATTATAGGTTGTGCAGTTCCGCGCAATCAATCTTTGTTGCACGTGACTGCGCAACGAGAATATCAGTTGCGCGGGACCTCCGAATGAATTGTACAAGAGACTTCGTTCAAGATAACTCGAAGCAGTAAAAAATAGTCTCACATCGCTAAGATCATGATTTTCACACGTGCGAGGGTTTATAAATACCCCCTCCGCTCCTTCATTTGGGAATTGAAGATTTTCAAGAGGAACAAAGCGGAGTGAAAGACAGAAGGTAGGAGCGAAGTCTCCTGGGAGTTGCGCAGGACCGCGCAACCGATATCGGTTGCGCTGGTCCGTGCAACTGGACTGCCCTGCGGTCTGTGAAGTCCAAGAGCTGTTGTGCTACTGAAGTCCGTGGCCCAGGCTTCCTTTCTCCGGGTTTTCTCCTCTTCATGGGTTCTAAGGAGAAAGATCAGTCGATGTAATCGACATTCCTCCTAAGTCCCAGAAGATGGTTGAAACAGGCGCTGTTATGCTGCTGAAATCTCAATTTCATTGAAGGCCCGTCGATCGGATCGGCATTCCTCCTAAGTCCTAGGAGAAGATCAAATCAGGCGCCGGAGGGCTGTCGAAATGACCTGTCGATTGAATCGGCATTCCTCCTAAGTCCTAGGAGATGATCAAATCACGTGCCAGAAGGCTGTCGAAATAAACTCTTGATGCTTAAAGCACAAATGCTTTACTTCTAAATGATTTATCTTAGAATCAAGGGATGTAACGAGGATGTAAATGAACTCAGTATTAATAGAATGTGATGAATGTTCATAGTACTCTCTCTCTGTTATGTTTGAATAAGACAATCTCCCCAAACCAAAATTCATTTGTTTCTTTGTCGAAACAAAATGGCGACTCCACTGGGGACTTTTTGTATTATTCAAAGTATTAACAGTAAGGTTGTTAAGAACATTCGTCATGGTTTGGCGTCCATAGGACGCCAAAATGGCGACTCTCAGTGGGAAGTCCTCCCCTTCATCTCTAAGATAAATCACCCTAATCATTCAATTACTAACTATAAATATATTTCGTGATTGAAGGTTTCTAAAATCCGATTACGACTCAACATCCATGGCGATCCCCGTAAGAAGAGTGACCTTTCGATTCATCCCGACAGGGTTCGTGATAGAATATGCACCAAGTCATGTGCGTAAAAGTAGCCGCGCTCAAGTAACAGCTAGGGTCATTTCTGCTTCACCACAACCATCAGAAGATAATGCAAGCTGCACTGTCGTGACATCTCGTAAGGCACGAACACAAAACTTCAGGAATCATGAAATGAGTTAGCCTTCATTAAAGTCCAGAGGACCTATCACACGAAGCACAGTCAGAAGAAACCCGGAACTCGCTCCTCCGACGATTTATTTAGCGTAGACGGTTCCCCAGTTGACAGCACATGAATTCCCAGCTCTAAATGCATCAATGGCTGGATGAACAAGAGAGCGAAAGGGAAAAGTATCGGTTATTAGATCGCCAACGCCGTCTCTAAAAGGTTCACCAATATCGGTGTCATCTCAATCAGTGGATGCCGCAGAAAGTACGAAAAGACCCGGTGAAACCACATCCCCTCCCTTTTCTGCAAACCCCTTCACGTCAGCATACTCTTACTCTCCTTCTATGACTACTTCGTCAAAGAGTGGAAAAGACACAGTATTCATGGCTGGAACGAATTCAGATTATAAAACAACTACAGAGGGTTGTTTCGATGAAATGGTAGAGGCCCATAATGCATTAATGGAAGAATGAAGAAGCCTCAAAGAAGCCTTGGTGACTTTCATGCATAATGCGGCTCAAAAGATAGTAATTGAAAAGGATAGCCGAATGGAGAAGGAGCAAGAAGATACTAGACATTTCAGATACCGTATACCATATCCGAGAGAAGTGCATGACATTCCCTTCCCAGCCGGTTTCAGGCGTCCAGATTTTCAAAAGTTTGATGGGAAAGGATCCCCTAAAGAACATTTAATGCGCTTCAATGCCAGTATGGGAGGTCTTTCTGTAGTACCGCAACATTGTTTGCAATTGTTCGGGGCATCGTTGACAGGTAATGCATTCTGATGGTATTATAATTTGGCTCCGGGTTCTATTTGCACTTGGAAGCAGATGCAAGATGCTTTCAAATCTCGATTTTTCTCCATAAGTCCCGACATTAATATTGCTAAGTTGGCATCTGTACGACAAGGCAAAAATGAGTCGGCAAGGGATTACGTGGATAGATGGGGGGCATTGGGAACTTTGTGAAAACCATTGCTAAGAGAAAATGAGTAAGTTAAGATGTGTCTGAAATCTATGAAAAAGGAATTCGTAAGAGGACTGGCCAATTTCAATGTCAACACTCTTCGTGATTTGGCCGCAAAGGCTCATGCTTTGGAACTAGTAAATCAGGAGGTGTCAAAATTTCACCCTGATGCGGCCCGAAAGGATCCTAGCCGGATAACCGCAAATGCCAGTGATCGCTGTCAGCAATGTAAAATTGTGAAAGGTTTCAAGGCAGAAAGTTCGAAGCAAAAAGAAGACTTGGCTCAATCAAGAAAAAATAAAAGAGTCCGAATGCTTAATTCCCATGAGGGATTCGTTTTCGATAAAGGAGATGTCATTCTAATGATGGAACAGTTGTTGAAAGTTGGCGCGATAGAATTGCCAGAGCCTAAACGCCCTGAGGAGGCGACAAGGTGCAGGGAGAGAAATTTTTGCCGCTATCATCGTCTAGTGGGACATCCAACGGAGAACTGTTACACGCTGAAGTGTATTCTACAGCGGATGATACAAAGGAATCAGATAATTATCGAAGATGGGATAAACGAGGAAATCATGAAAGGTATGGTTACTTGAAGAGGACTGCGGTTAGGGCAAGACAGAGCTGCTGCCAAACTGGCTAAAGCATCGACTTTTGCATTCTCTGACCGGGGAATATGCTTGATTTCAACATAGGAGAAATATTCTAACAATTGTTGTGCCTTCTGGCAATATGGCAAAAGTTCCGGATTTCTTATTTCGTATTCCGTCGTCAATTGATTTATAATCAATTTAGAATCCCCGTAAATGTGCAATACCCTTATCTCCATTTCTTTAGCTATCTCCATTCCAATAATTAGGGCTCTATACTCAGCCTCGTTGTTCGTGCACGTAGCTCCTAATGTAAAGGAGTAAGGTAATAAATCACCTTGGGGAGTAATGAATATCACTCTGTTCGAGATGCGCCATCAAAATATATCTGCCATGGATTCTGTGACTCAGTCAGCATGACTTACTCATCTGGAAAATCATCATTGATGACTTTAGATTCTGTCACGGAGTGCGCTGCTAAGAAATCTGCCACTGCCTGCTCTTTTACAACTTTCACCTGTTCATACGTAATAGCGTACTCTGAAAGTAACAACATCCATTTAGCCAACCTCCCAGACAACATCGGCCTTGTCATCAGAAACTTAATCGGGTCGGCCCTTGAAACCAATGTTATATCATGTGATAAACAATCGTGCCTTAATTTCTGTACTGCGAATATTAACGCTAAGCATTCCTTCTCAATCGGGTAATAATTGCATTCTGCGCCTATCAGAGTTTGACTCAAGTAATAGAGGGCCGTTTCTTTTCCAAATTCATTCTTTTGTGCCAACAGAGCTCCTAAGGAATGATCGGTTGCAGACGTGTACAAGATGAGCAGTCTCCCTTTTACTAGAGCTGTCAGTACTGGTGGCTTTTTTAGTAATTCCTTTATCGAGTCGAATGCATTCTGACATGCCTGACTCCACACAAATTCTGTATCCTTTTTCATCAGATGAGAAAACGGCTGACATCTTCCAGCCAGATTTGAAATGAATCGATGAATATATGCCAATTTTCCTTGCTAACTCTTTAACTCCTTTAATGTTTTTGGCGGTGGCATATCCTGTATAGCTTTGACTTTCCCAGGGTTAACCTCAATGCCTCTATGTCGAACAACAAAACTAAAAAATTTTCCGGAGGACACTCCGAATGCGCATTTAGCGGGGTTCATCTTTAACTGTTTCTTTCTGAGTCATTGAAAAACTGACACTAAGTGCTTGCGATGTTCCTTATGACTTTCTGACCTGACCACCAAGTTGTCAACATAACATTCAACGTGCTTATGCATCATATCTTGAAAAATGTTTTGCATCGCCCTCTGATATGTTGCCCTAGCATTTTTAAGCCCAAACGGCATCACTTTATAACAGAAAATCCCCAGCGAAGTTCTATACGTCGTCGCCTCTTCATCCTCAGGAGCCATCCGTATCTGATTATATCCCGCATAGCCATCCATAAAGGACATAACAACATACTGAGTCATACTATCAATTAGTAATTCAGTTATTGGTAGCGGGAAATCATCCTTCGGGCAAGCTTCGTTTAGGTCTCTAAAATCGACACACACTCTGACCTGTCCATTTTTCTTTCTTACCAGGACGATATTCGATATCCACTTAGGATACTTGACTTCCCTAATAAACCCAACCTCTATCAACTTGTTAACTTCTTCCTCGATGAGGGGAACGAGATCTGGATGAAATCGTCTTTGTGCATGTTTGACCGGCCTTTTCTCTTTAGAGATATTTAGACGGTGTAACGCCACGGAAGGCTCCAATCCAGGCATTTTTGCATACGTCCAGGCGAATACATCTTTATTTTCTTTAAGAAGTTGAACGTATTCTGCCGACTCTTGTTCAGAGAGGTTGGCACTAATGAACGTATTTCGTGTTTCCTCTTCTGTACCCAAATTTATTTCTAACAGGCTATCTGTCGTCAGTTGCCCCCCATCCTCCATTTTCTTCGGAGCTATTTCAAGACGCTCGACTACTTCAGCACTTTCTTCCACTAGTTCTTTTGCTGTAACCATGTTTGCTGCCGACCAATCCTCTACGTCTTCAAATTTTCTTCGCCTTTCCTGGCCGATCCCAATTGAATTTCCTTTTTCATGATTTAGGCCACTGGGATTTTCGCAATCGAGGCCCATACCGCCAATAAAATATAAATGAATGAAGTCATGTAGGAAATCTCGTACTAACAAGCATAAAATGTGTGTGTTTTATAATTGGTTTTATTGAATATCATGTTAAACTATGTGCAAAATGCAGTAGATACATATTTCACTTTATATATATGCTCCAATATGCAAAGCATAAACTGAGTAATATTTAACATGGAGCGAATTCATATTTCACTTTAGATATGTTCAAGTGTGTAATCGCCTAATGAAAATTTTAAACATTGATTAGATAAAATGCAAAAATACATTTCTCTGGAATCAGGTTCAAAATTACATTGACCAAGATATTATTGATTTATCTACTCAAGAGCTCAAATCTCCAAGAGTGCAATATAAAGAATACAATGCTAAGCACGATGACAAGCGTAAAGATTGATTAAATCATATTGCGAATATCACAATCGGTCGAAAAAGAGGAGAAATTTTCAATCTATTTAAAAATTATCAATGCTTCATAAGGCTACATTGAAAAATTATAATGAAGTAAGATACTAATTCTGATTAATTTGGCAGGAAGAAAGATCATCATTTGAAGGCTTGGGTTATGTAGATCATGAATAAAGGAAATAATCGAAAAAGGGATTACAGTCAGAGCAGCGTTAAAGAACAATCCCAGATACATAGTTGGAGGAAGGAATTGCTAGAGTTAATCAAAGAGACCGTAACAGCAGCAATGGTGTTGAAAGAAAGTTCTTTGATCAGATCGCTCAGAAACAAAGTCGTCGTAGCTGATGAAGAAGCATGCTTCAATGAAAAGAGAATTTTATCCTCTCTAGTGAAGCATCTGCTCGACACTGCTGAATGGGGGCATTCAAGTTTTTCTCTCGAGTGCCATCATTCTAGTCTTCCGCTCGAGTGACATCATTCAAGTCTTATAGTCGAACGCAATCATTCAAGCCCTTCGTTCGAGTGCGAGAGCCCTCCATTCAAGCATGAGCCTTCCGATCTTCCCCTTGAGCGCCATCATCAAGTTTTCCCTTTAAGCGCCATCATTAAGTTTTCCGTGAGAACACCATCATCTAAATCTTTAGTTCGAGGCATGATCATCCAACCTGCCGTACAAGTATGATCATCCAATCTTCTCGTCAAGCATGATCATCCAGTTATCCTTCAGTTGCAGTTCATTCAAGTTCCTCAGGCGAAGGAAGATCGATCCTCCATTTGATTTCAGGAATCAATCAAAGAAGGATCGATGGGGCATCTGTTGAGGCATAAAAAATGATGAAAGATTGAAGCAAGAAGAGATAAGAAAATGGAAAGAACACTAAAAAAGAAGCAGAAAATGATAGTTTTAAAGGGTTTGCGCAGGACCGCATAACAAATGTCAGTTACGCAGTACTGCGCAATCAGTCTTCCTTGCAAAGGTTCGCGCAACGAGAATATCAGTTGCGCAGGAGATGCTGCAGAAGCGGTCCTTTTTAGAATGATCTAAAGTACTGAAAATTTATCCCACATCACTAAGATCAGGATTTTCACACGTGCGAGGGTCTATAAATACCCCTTCCCCTCCTTCATTGGAGGTAATTGAAGATTTTTAAGAGGAACAAAGCGGAGCAGAAGATTAAAGGTAGGAGAGAAGTCTGCTATCAGTTGCGCAGGACCGCAAAACAAATATCAGTTGCGCGGGTCCGCACAACCAGGCTGCCCTGCAATCTATGAAGTTCAGGAGCCGTCATCCTGTCGAAATCCATGGGTCAGGCTTCCTTTCTCTGGACTTTCTTCTATTTTTCAGAAGAGAAGGATTAGTCGATCGAATCGACATTTTCCCTAAGTATTAGGGATGGTTAAAACAGGCGCTGTTATTCTGCTGAAATCTCTATTTCATTAAAGATTCATCGATCGAATCGACATTCCTCCTAAGTCCTAGGAGATGATCAAAACAGGCACCGAAAGGCTTTCGAAATGAACTCTTGATGTCCAAAGCATAAGTCATTTATTTTCAAATGATCTATCTTAGAATCAAGGGATGTAAAGAGGATGTAAATGAACTCAGTATCAATGGAATGCGATGAATGTTCTCAATAACATTTTCTCTGTTATGTTTCAATAAGACAATATCCCAAATCAAATGCATTTATTTCTTTATCAAAACACCTCTCTCTCTCTCTCTGCGGTGAAACTTTTATCCTTTGCAATTTTCCCACACAACTGATATCATTTGTGCAAGTCTTTCAGGTGTTGCGATATTCCACGCAACTGGCCTTGATTGCGTAGACCCACGCAACCAGGACTTGGCGAATCTCATCTGCTCTTTAGTCCTTTTTCGAATCTTTAACAAGTTTCCCAATTTTCTTTAAACTTTTCCTATGATCACCCTTGAGTCTCCAATTCCCTTTCCCTCATGGCCCATATCAAGAGAACTTTTCATCCCGTAGACCCCCCAACTGACCAACCTTCTCATCCCAACTTGCTTGATACATCTTCTTATCGCCCTTCTCCTTCTGCTAATCAGCCACCAACCAAACGTACCAAAACCACTGCTTGTACTTCCCACTTATAGCCTCATTGATCGCATTGAATCACTGTCATCTCCCATTCACTGAGCAATTGTACTAGGAACTGTGAAAACCCCCCCTCAGCACAGTCGAGAATATGACTAGGATGAGTGGTTAAAAATAACTGCTCACATCCGTACAGATAACCAAAGACCCCCTCCAAGAGAAGATACTCCCCCTGCTTCACGTTCCAAGAAGGCTCGCTGTTGAGGCACAAAAAATATCTCATTGTAGTGGTCAGAGAATCACATGGTACTGATCTGCTTCAGGGGTAGTTTAGGTATTTTAGTAAAGTTTCAGCTTCAGGGGTAGTTTAGGATTTTGGTAAAGTATCAGCTCCACGGGTAGTTCAGGTATTTTGGTAAAAATCCAGTTCCAAAGGTATTTTGGTAAAATCCAGTTCCAAAGGTATTTTGGTAAAAATCCAGTTCCAGGGGTAGTTTAGGTATTTTGGTAACATTTCATATCCAAGGGGTAGTTTAGGTATTCTGGTAAAAGGGATTGAAAAGGGTAGTTTGGTAAAAAGGAGTGCACATGTGTCATTTTAAGAGAGAAAGGTCATACACCACCATTTAAGAGGTGGCTTGGTGGTCACCATAGTTTAAGAAAAGAAGAAATTCAAGTGTGAAGCAATAGGTGGTGGTGATCCCACTCTGTAAGAGTGGTGGTAAAGTATCAGCTCCACGGGTAGTTTAAGAGAGAAAGGTCATACCCCCACTTCCACTTCATTTGAGAGGATGGATCGGACGAGAGCTGGTGTGCCAAAGAAATGGGAGAGGAGAAGAAGAGAAGGAAGTCCTTACGCTGGACCGAGCAACCGAAGTTGCTTGCGCACAACTGTGCAAGGGAAAAAGTTGCAATGTCCGTGCAAAGGAGGAAGCTACAGCGTCCGCGCAAAGGAAGTTACGTCCGGGCAAAGGAAGGGACTGCAATGGCGTCTGCGCAAAGGAAGGAACGGCAATGGCGTCCGTGCAAAGGAAGAGTGTCGTTGCTGCATCTGTGTAATCGGCCAAAGCGCCGTCATGCGTAACAGAGGAGGAACTTTGTTTCTTTCGCTGTGTCGCTGGTGAAGCCCAATTCAGTGTCCTTTTGAGAAATCCACACTGCCCAATGTCTTTCTCTTAAGATTTCGACCGTGAAAGTGGAGTTTTTGTCGTTTGTTGACGTGGCTCACCTGAATAATCAAGCTTTCAAAGCAGCCGAACGGTCCTTTTGTGATCATTGTTGCGGTCATGGGAATGAGCATGATCACCAAAGCTCAGCATAACTCTGATTTTTTTTGCCTCCTCCATCTGATGGACGACTCGGATCATCCCCTAACTGTGTGATGGTGGCCCACTAAGCAAGAAACGATGCTCTGTTTTCGACAGAGTCGACGTACGTCGACTCTGTGGTTTTTAAGGGCCCATTTACTGAAGTTTTTGGAAGATCTGCTCCGTTCGTTGGATTCACGACGAAAAATCACTAAGGACAGACTATTTTTGAAGCAAAAATAGTGCGGTCCACCAGATTATCTACTTAACCATTCATCTGCTTGTTAATGGTTGAGATCCTTCAATGGTTTGCATGGAGACAAATGGACAACTAGGCAACGGTAATGCCCACCTTCTAAAGTGGATGGACGGCTCAGATCATCTAGTAGAGCGGCATGTGGACTGCACTACACAAAACCAGCCGACGAAGGAAAGACACTGTGCATTTTTTAAAAAACTGAAGAAGAAGAGTCGCGTCAGCGTTACTGACCGACTTTATGAGATACCGTGCACGGCTAGTGCACATGCACTCCATGTACATGCGTTGTACATGTAGACTCCAGTGGGACCCTCGTGGAAAATTTGCTCCGTCCATTCACTTGTCCGTTGCATTTAAAGCGTTGAGACCGAGTTTGAAGTATATCCAGATATCTGGCGGGCCGCAAATCACGATCTTGGGGGCTGATTTGCCAGTTTGGCCACTTTTACAAGGATTCAGAAGTTGAAATTTGGCGTGGACGGCAAATTTATGGTTTTAAGGCTACACATCAAGTTTGAAACTGAATGGACGGTGAAAACCCCCTAATCTTTCATTCTGGGAGACTTTTCAGGCCCATTTAGCATAATCAGGCTGATTTCTTCAGGGCCTGGCTACACTACAATAAGCTGCTTCATATTTTAAAGAAGAATGACTGGAAAGATGCTCCATCTCATTGAAGACTGGCTGATCAAATCAGCAATTCCTCCTAAGTACTTGGGAGATGACTGAAATAGCGCCGGAATGCTGCCGAAATTTTCATCGAGCTATCTTCTCTTCAGTACATTACATCAATTGTACTTTATTTTCAGAATCAAGGGAATCAAAGGATGTAAATGAACTCAGATAAATGTGATAAATGTTCTCTCATTCATTCTTTGTTATCATTGAATAAATCCCCTGAATCGAAACGCATTTGTTTTCTTGTTAAAACACTCGCCGAAACAAGGCGAAGGAGTTCAAAGAGAAGATAAAGGAACATAACAAGAAAAAGCTCCAAAATTCTTGGGAATCAGTCCGAGTGATTGAGGGCATTATGAAATTCGACAATCCCCATTCACTATGTATGACGGTAATTCCTATCAACGTCCATCGCCATCAATCCATTCTCGAAGGTGAGCCCAAAGATTACGTGGATGGAGAGAAGTTAATGTACACCGAATCATGGGCAACAAGAGAACCCCACATTCTCGAGGGAAAACTGCAAGTGCAAAAATCGTGATAAAATATTGGAGAAGTTCATTCTATGATCTTCCTCACCCCTTTTCACAATCCACATAATATTTTTCCAACATACTTCTCTGAGACCATCAGACAATGTTATAAGGACTACGACCCTCTCTGGGGATCAGAGGATTTTCGGACAAGAGGCCTGTTGACTTCTCGCCGCTACTATTCTGACTAGGTAGAGGCCATCTTGAAAAAACATGCAAGCACTCTTGCCAAAGTCGATCTTTATGATGCCATAGAAGTCACGTCTAAGTACTTCTACAAGGAGCCCACCGTGCTTAAAGGCTTTCTTGAATATTAGACACCCACTACCAATTCATTTCACTTACCATTTGGAGAAATGAGCATAACACTCTGGGACTTGCATCGCATAACAGGTCTTCCATTAATAGGAAGGTTTTATGATGAATTCATCCCATCGAATGCGGAGCTGACATTCACATCTTCTCTAGATCGCAGACCTTCTATTTTTGAAACCACCATCGAACTCTTCAGAGAGCTGGGGAAATTTTTGATTTTTTACAAACTTTTCCCTCTATAGTGGCTGGCTCACTTTTCCAGAATGCTCAGGTATTACAGACTCAAAAATCTTTCCTCACCCTGTAGATTTCGTGACAGTCACATGAAGGAAAGAGCAGATTATAGTTCCTTCGGGGAACTTACAGCTTTTCTGGCCTACTAGTTAAGCATAGTAACACTTCGTAGCTCTAAATGGGCAGATGTTATTCACCCCACCACCTTTGTCATTGCCGATGCCTTAGCGGAAGGATAAAAATATTCCCTTACACTTCCCGTACTATGTTCCATTTACAGGGCCTTTGGAGAAATATCTACGCATATTAAGAACCCCACCCTGAGATCTTCCTTAGCATACACTTCCTGAAACTATTTTACTGGATGGTTGGGAGTTTATTTCCCTTGGACCTTCAAAGCACCAGAGAAGGCGTATGTCAATCCTTCCATCTTCCCTTCTGGTTTTTTCAATAAAGGGCAATGGCCAGAAGATCATACGAATGGGTAATCAATAAGATTCAAGACTTTGACCAAATAGACTTCTTCCAGTTTTATCTCCACTGCTATATCAAAGACACAGATATGGTGAACCAGGGAGCACTGACTGTAGCAGAAAGGGCTTTCTTTCTTTCCATCCGTTCCTGCACTCTACCTCTTAGAGAAGGGACAGAGTTCTGGGGAGAGCCCTACTACCCCAGTCGCTTCGCTCGCCCATTCGGCTATGACCAAGCCTTACCGGAGGACTGTGGGTTAGTCACCAAAAGAATGCGCTACTACGGAACGGGTCCTTTGAACTGGGCTATGATATGGAAGTAACTATTGGGTGGTCGTGTCAATTCCTCTTTCATCATTCCTAGCTGCGACCGGATAGTCCATACTTCCTACAGCTGGATGAGATGGTGGGACCATCAATCATTTCTGGTCAACAAATGCTTACCAGTGGAGTCCCCTCTCTTTCTCCACCCGCCTCGGCTCAGGGACAGAAAACTTGAGAACGGAATTGGTTTTATTCTAGAGAAAAGTCGTGTGCCAGCTTCGAGTCCATGGCTACTGTCTCTGAGCTATCATTTCTTTCAAAGATTCCCACTCACAAAATGCTTTTAATGAAGAATTCTTTGTCAGCGGTAGTCCATATCTTCAAAGATCCTGAACAGTGGCCAGACATGGATATCGTCATCGAGATTCTAGAAAGCTCTGCAAGGATGGTGAAGATTAACATTTCCGTTCTACGTGACTCCCTGCTCAAATTCTATGATTCGATAGTTTCTTTGGCATCGGCTGAAAATATCACAATTGCTCCCAAAATTTTGGAGTACGGGAAACAGTTGACTTTGTCCAAGGAGAAGGCTTCCCTTATTGCCTCCACTATATCTGAACTAGACCAAGAGCAGTTAACTCTTCAAGAATAGCTGAAGATCCTCACTGATGACAGGGTACTTATTCAAGATCGTATTGCTGCTCTGAAAGAAGAAATCTCGCAGCTAGAACTGAAAGGCCACAAGAGGGAACTGTCCATAAAGGAGGTTAAAGAAAAGATCCACATCAATAATCAATCCGCTGATGACGAAAAGTCTGAATTATTCAGGAGTAAGGAAATGATTACATCCTTGGAAGATAAATTAGCTGGCCTTCCTGACCAAGCAAAGATTATACTTGAAGAGAAGTCAAAGCATGCTGCAGCTCAGATTTAGTTAAAGGAAGACTCGCAGCGATATATGAAGATAGTAGGCATTATGGAAGAACTTTAAGCATGCAATTCCTTTTTGTATATATGCGTTTCGACAAGAAAACAAATGCATTTTGATTTGGGGAGATTGTCTTATTCAAACGTAACAGAGAGAGAGTACTATGAACGTTTATCACATTTTATTAATACTGAGTTCGTTTACATCCTCTTTACATCCCTTGATTCTAAGATAAATCATTTAGAAGTAAAGGATTTGTGCTTTAAGCATCAAGAGTTCATTTCGACAGCCTTCTGGCGCCTAATTTGATCATCTCCTAGGACTTAGGAGGAATGCCAATTCGATCAACGGGTCATTTCGATAGCCCTCCGGTGCCTGATTTGATCTTCTCATAGGACTTAGGAGGAATGCCGATTCGATCGACGGGCCTTCAATGAAATAGAGATTTCAGCAGCATAACAGCGCCTGTTTCAACCATCCTCTGGGACTTAGGAGGAATGTCGTTTAAATCGACTGATCTTTCTCCTTAGAATCCATGAAGAGAAGAAAACCTAGAGAAAGGAAGCCTGGGCCACGGACTTCTGCAGTACAACAGATCTTGGACTTCACAGACTGCAAGGCAGTCCGGTTGCGCAGACCCGCACAATCGATATCAGTTGCCCGGTCCTGCGCAACTCCCAGGAGACTTCGCTCCTACCTTCTGTCTTTCGCTCCGCTTTGCTCCTCTTGAAAATCTTCAATCCTCTCAATTGAAGGAGGGGAGGGGGTATTTATAGACCCTCGCACATGTGAAAACCCTGATCTTAGCGATGTGAGACTATTTTCCAGTGCTTTAGATCATTTTGAACGAAGCCCTTTTGTGTAGTTCATTCCAAGGTCCCGTGCAACTGTTGCTTTCATTGCGCATACCTGCGCAACCGAGATTGATTGCGCGGAACCGCGCAACCTATAATGGCTGCGCGGTCCTGTGCACTCTCATGAACGCTATCTCTCTCTTCTTCTTTCAGAAAGTTCTTCGTATAGTTTTACCTTTCCTTGCTTGATTCCTTCACCATTTGTTATGCCTCAAAAGATGCCCCCTCGATCCTTCTTTGATTGATTCTTGAAATTAAATGGAGGATCGATCTTCCTCTGCCTAAAGAACTTGAATTAACTGCAACTCGAATGATTTTGCTTTCCTGGAAGACCTGGATAATCATCCCTATGCAGTAAACTGAATGGTCCAGTAGATTGAATGATCACGTTCGAACGGAAGACTGGAATGCTCGCATTCAAACGGAAGACTGGGTGATTGCTTTAGAATGAGGAGCTTGCATGATTGTATTCGACCAAAAGACTTGAATGATGGTGCTCAAACAGAAGGCTTGAATACTGGCGCTCAAGCGGAAGACTGGAATGCTGATGCTCAAGCGGAGGACTGGAATGCCCCCAGTCAGCAGTGTCGAGCAGATGTTTCACTAGAGAGGATAAGATTCTCTTTTCATTGAAGCACGCTTCTGCAGCAATTGTGACGACTTCATCTTTGAGCGATTTGATCAGAAAACTTTCTTTCAACACCATTGCTGCTGCAACGGTCTCTTTCATCAACTCCAGTAATTCTTTCTTTTTGATCAGCTCCAGTGATTCTTTCCTTTTAATCTATATCTGGGGCTGTTCCTTAATGCTACTCCTGCCGCAACAACTTTTTTGATTATTTCCTTTACTCATGATCTGCATAACTCAAGCTTTTGAGTATCCTAATTTATCAAAAGGTTGATTCTTGAAATTTGTGCTTTAGCATTTCTTCATAGACTTTTCTTGGATCTTTGCTAATTTAATGATGCTTCCATTTGTTCAAAAGATAATATTCCCGAAGTGACGTCTTCTGATACTCCTGAAGAATAGATAATCCTTATTGCTGTTTTAATAAATCCAAGGAATATATCTAATTCCTTATATTGTCCAATAGAGAATGATAATTCGTTACTAGTTGATCCTTTGCCCCCTTTTGAAAACCTTGTGTGATAATATGTCTTTATTCATGAAGAACGCAAGAGACGAAAAGTCCTTACAGCTTTTGTCAATATATTAATTGACCTTGGAGACTCGAGCTTTCGAGTAGATGATTGCCAATATCTTGAAGGCATTTTTATTGTTGATGTAATTTGAACCTGATTCAAGAGAAATGCATTTTTGCATGTTGTCTAATCAAGATTTGAAATTTTAATCAGGCAATTATTTGTTTGAGCATATCTATATTGAAATATGTATTTGCAGCATTTTAAATGCTAAGCTTTAATTTAATTCTATGCTTTTGAGCACTGGTGCCAGTGTACTTTGACTGACCATACTATGACTGGACAACTTAACTTGACTTGACTTGACCAGACTCAACTGAACTAGACTAACATTACTGGAATGACACCACTAGACCGACACTAGACCGACACTACTGGAACACCACTAGACCGACACTAGACCGACACTACTGGACTGACACCACTAGACCGACACTAGACCGACACTACTAGACAGACACCTACTCACACAGTTTAAACTCATGAGTAGTGGAGCATTTTTACTTCGGGTCTTACGTGATGGTCTCAGTAACTCTTAGGAGTTCGCTGGACTTCTCACTACCTAGGGAGTTCACAAACCGCGATCCATCAGAGGGGCCCAGTGAAGCTACCCGGGCCGTGAACTCGGTTGGTTTTACAGCACAGGGTTGGCCACGGTAACTCTCTAGAGTTCACAGGGCTCGCAAGGCTACCTTTGGGGGTACCAAATCCATGGTTGTCGATCCATCGATGAGTAGGTTTAAGCCCTTCCTCATGAGTATGTACCGGAATCGAATCACAAATCTGGGGGGTCTTACGCATGGTTGGCTTGTCATGCGCACACTGCGGCCCTCATTTTCTTTGCTTGCAAGGTCGGGCCCATTCACGAGAGGGCTTGTCCTCCGTTCCTCATGACGCTGCCGGAAAGCTTACAGACGGCATGGGTGTTACGCTTGACTGGTCATTTGGGAACTTTTAGCACTTTGGCTTTGAGTCGACTTTTTGACCCTTTTCTTTTGATCTTTCGGTTGACTTTTGGCTCTTGACTTTTGGTCTTTGAAGACTTTGAGATTTTTCGGCCTTTGGTCATTTGAAGATTTTGAGCTTTTAGCTTTTAGTCAACTTTTGGCCTTCTGGCTTTTGGTCATTGACTCCGTCAGCTGCCCGCATGGGTATGCATACGATGGCCTTCATGGAATTTTTAGGGCCACTGGCTTCTCGCCGCTGCCCGAATGGCGATCTTCATATGTCTTATACATAGCTGGTCCCTTTTGAGCTTTGGTCCTTTTAGGACTTTGGCTTTTCTTTTTTTTTCTTTTTTGGTACTTGACTAGGCTACCTTTTTATGATAAGCAGCCATCGTTATCGCCAATTCATATATACAGTTGACTGTATGATTCATTCTACTATGATCATATGGTTGTCATTTCACCGCTGCTGACAATGTCACAAGGGTTTTTGTATGATGTTTAAAATAATTTATGTATCAGCTTAGCGATGATGGCAACTTTGATGAACGATTGATTAGTAATAGCGATAGCTGTTCTCTTTTTCTTTTTATGATCATCGATACCTGATAATTCGATTTCGATGGAGATTTTCTGTCGGCAATGAGTGTCAATGCTTGATGGCGATCATCGGCACCTTTTATGTCAATGCTTGATAACAATCGTTTAACCGCTTGATGGCGATTCTTCTAATCGCTTGATCTTCTAATCACTTGATAGCGATAGTTGCTAATTTTGGCGATATATTTCACAGCTTTTACTCACCTGTCTTAATTGATTATAGGTCTTAAGCGTACCTGGCCATATAGTAGCTAGGCTACCTTAATTGATATTTTTTCATTGTTGAACGGTGAATCCATAGCTAATATTTCGCCAACTGCTAATATATTCTGAGAATCAATAATTGATATTTCGCCGTTGCCGATATATTCTGAGAATATCCATGTTGTATTTGAAATAGTTTATTAGCTTGGTGATGATAGCAATTTTGATAAGATAAGCTTGCGTGAGCCATTGATGACGACAGTGATAGTTGCTTATCTTGGCGACTATCATTGGCACTTGCTTATTTTGACAACAATCATCGACGCTTTTATTTGGCGATGATTCATTGACGCTTTGTATTTGGCGATGATTTAGAAGCATCAAAATTACAATTTATCTTCAAGGATAATGAATTTCGCATGCCTTTTTCTGCCCCCTTTTGATACAGAATTATTATCTTGATAATGTTCTGTATCAAAATCAGTAACGCCTTCGGAAGCAATTTCCTTCTTGCCAGCGCGAGTATAGGCCAATGTAGGCTTTCATTTACTTCCTTGAAGAAGTTCGCTTTCATTGAGCACGTTTTATCTCATTTAGCTTTGGATTTGCTCCCTGGATAAGATCATGACTGTCAGTGGAGATACATTTTTTTGCTCTTGGAGATATTAAGGCAACATATTTCTGTGGGAGGCTATACAATTCACGGTCATATTGATCAACCAATTTGCTTCCTTTTGATGCAGGGTCATAACTCTGGTAATTTCCTGAAGCGAAATCAGCAAATACATTTTACGGACGATATCTCTTAAGGAAGCGAGCATTGACTGATATACTAATTCCCTGTCCGTCTTGATCTACAATTCTATACGCTCCATTAGAATATACTTCTTTTATTACGTAAGGGCCATCCCATTTATGCTCAAATTTGCCTCCTATTCGACGAGTGACCACAATTGGTCTTTTTAGCATTAGCACCATATCTCCCTCTTTAAAAGAGCGATATTTAACTCTCTTATCAAATGTAGCTGATATTCTTGCTTGATATGCTTGCAGACGCTGTTGTGCAGCTAGGCGTTTCTCGTCAAGCAAGTCCAGTTCCTTTAATCTTATTTTCGCATGATCATTATCAGTTATAGACTGATGCACTGCCACTCTTAGTGACGCTACTTGTATTTCAATTAGAATTACTGCCTCCACACTATAGACTAATGAATACGGCGTTGCCCTTGTGGCCGTTCGATGAGTAGTCCTGTATGCCCATAGTGCTTCCTATAATCTTTCATCCCAATCACGTTTGTTTCCTGTAACTGTTTTCTTCAATATTTTGACTATCGTTTTGTTGAATGCTTCTGCTAATCCGTTAGCCGGCGGATAGTAAGGCGTTGAGAATGAGTGATGAATCTTGAACTTCTGACATAGTTTTTTGATACCTTTATTTTTGAAAGGAGTGCCATTATCCGTAACAATTTTCTTCGGGATACCATGTCTGTATATTATAGCATGGCGGATGAAATTAACCACATCCTTTTCTTTAACACTTCGCAAAGCAACTGCTTCAGTCCATTTGGAGAAATAATCCGTTGCTGCCAGAATATACTGTTTTCCTTTGGATGAAGGCGGGTTTATAGGACCGATTACGTCAAGTCCCCAAGCGGAGAAAGGCCAAGAGGCCATAGACTGGTGCAAGTCTTCTGGGGGAACATGTATAACATCTTCATGAATCTAGCATTCATGGAACTGCTTTGCATAATCTATAGCATCTTTGAACATGGTAGGCCAATAATAACCCATCCGATGTATTCTGTGGAATAAATTTTGGCCTGCCTGATGTGCCCCACACTCCCCAGAGTGTGCTTCCTGCAACACATGGATCGCTTCCTGCTTATTTAAACAACGTAGCAACACTCCATTGTAAGATTTTTTTATATAATACTTCACTAAAAAAAATGAATTAGCTTGACCGCTGTCTGACTTACTGCCTTTGCGCAGACTCTTCCGGCAGGATGTTAAACTTGAGATAATCAATGAAAGGCTGTTGCCAATCATCTACTGTAATTTCCAATCATGATACAAGCAGAGCCTCAGTAACTTCTTCAACAATCTCCGTTGTCGGTAAAAATCTTCTTTCCTCTATCGTTACTTGAAGAGGACTTCGGTTCGGGCAAGACAGAGCTGCTGCCAAACTGGCTAAGGCATCGACTTTTGTATTCTCTGACCGGAGAATATGCTTGATTTTAACATAGGAGAAATATTCTAACAATTGTTGTGCCTTCTGGCAATATGGCAAAAGTTCCTACTTTCTTATTTCGTATTCAGTCGTCAATTGATTTATAATCAATTTAGAATCCCCGTAAATGTGCAATACTCTTATCTTCATTTCTTTAGCTATCTCCATTCCAATAATCAGGGTTCTATACTCAGCCTCATTGTTCGTGCACGCAGCTCCTAATGTAAAGGAGTAAGGTAATAAATCACCTTGGGGAGTAATGAATATCACTCCTGCCCCTACTCCTGATGTTCGAGATGCGCCATCAAAATACAACTGCCACGGATTCTGTGACTCAGTCAGCATGACTTGCTCATCTAGAAAATCATCATTGATGGCTTCAGATTCTGCCACGGGGTGCGCCGTTAAGAAATCTGCCACTGCCTGTCCTTTTATAGCTTTCGCCGGTTCATACGTAATAGCGTACTCTGAAAGTAACAATATCCATTTAGCCAACCTCCCAGACAACATCGGCCTTGTCATCAGAAACTTTATCGAGTCGGCCCTTGAAACCAATGTTATATCATGCGATAAACAATAATGCCTTAATTTCTGTACTGTGAATATTAACGCTAAGCATTCCTTCTCAATCGGGGAATAATTGCATTCTGCACGTATCAGAGTTCGACTCAAGTAATAGAGGGCTGTTTCTTTTTCAAATTCATTCTTTTCTGCCAACAGAGCTCCTAAGGAATGTCGGCTGCAGACGTGTACAAGATGAGCGGTCTCCCTTGTAGTAGAGCTACCAGTACTGGTGGCTTTTTTAGCAATTCCTTTATTGAGTTGAATGCATTCTGACAGGCCTGACTCCACACAAATTCTGTATCCTTTTTCATCAGCTGAGAAAATGGTTGACATCTTCCCACCAGATTTGAAATGAATCAACGAATATATGCCAATTTTCCTTGCAAACTCTTTAATTTCTTTAATGTTTTTGGCGGTGGCATATCTTGTATAGCTTTGGCTTTCCCAGGGTCAATATCAATGCCCCTATGCCGAACAACAAAACCCAAAAATTTTTCAGAGGACACTCCGAATGAGCATTTAGCTGGGTTCATCTTTAACTGTTTCTTTCTAGGTTGTTGGAAAATCGACACCAAGTGTTTGCGATGTTCCTAATGACTTTCTGACCTGACCACCAAGTCGTCAACATAACATTCAACGTGCTTATGCATCATATCTTGAAAAATATTTTACATCGCCCTCTGATATGTTGCCCCAGCATTTTTAAGCCCAAACGGCATCACTTTATAACAGAAAATCCCCAGCGAAGTTCTAAATGTCATCGCCTCTTCATCCTCAGGAGCCATTCGAATCTGATTATATCCCGCATAGCCGTCCATAAAGGACATAACAGCATACTGAGTCGTACTATCAATTAGTAATTCAGTTATTGGTAGTGGGAAATCATTCTTCGGCCAGGCTTCGTTCAAGTCTCTAAAATCGACACACACTCGAACCTGCCATTTTTCTTTCTTACCGGGACGATATTCGATATCACTTAGGATACTTGACTTCCCTAATAAACCCAACCTTTATCAACTTATTAATTTTTTTCTCGATGAGGGGAACCAGATCTGGATGAAATCGTCTTTACACCTGTTTGATCGGCCTTTTCTCTTTACAGATATTTAGACAGTGTAACACCACGGAAGGCTCCAATCCAGGCATTTCTGCATACGTCCAGGCAAATACATCTTTATTTTCTTTAAGAAGTTGAATGTATTCTGTCGACTCTTGTTCAGAGAGGTTGGCACTAATGAACATATTTCGTGTTTCCTTTTCAGTACCCAAATTTATTTCTAATAGGCTATCTGTCGTCGGTTGCCCCCCGTCCTCCATTTGCTTCAGAGCTATTTCAGGACGTTCGACTACTTCAGCACTTTCCTTCACTAGTTCTTTTGCTGTAACCATGTTAGCTGCCGACCTTGACTCTACGTCTTCAAATTTTCTTCGCCTTTCCTGGCCGATCCCAATCGAAATTCCTTTTTCATGATTTAGGCCACTGGGATCTTCGCAATCGAGGCCTATACCTTTCATGATTTCCTCGTTTGTCCCATCTTCGATAATTATCTGATTCCTTTATATCATCCGCTGTAGAATACACTTCAGCGTGTAACAATTCTCCGTTGGATGTCCCACTAGACGATGATAGCGACAAAAATTTCACTCCCTACACCTTGTTGCCTCCTCAGGGCATTTTGGCTCTGGCAATTCTATTGCGCCAACTTTCAACAACTGTTCCATCATTGGAATGACATCTCCTTTATCGAAAGTGAATCCCTCATGAGAATTAAGCATTCAGACTCTTTTATTTTTTCTTGATTGAGCTAAGTCTTCTTTTCGCTTCATACTTTCTGCCTTGAAACCTTTCACATTTTTACATTGCTGACAGCGATCACTGGTATTTACGGTTATCCGGCTAGGATCCTTTCGGGCCGCATCATGGTGAAATTTTGACACCTCCTGATTTACTAGTTCCAAAGCATGAGCCTTTGCGGCCAAATCATGAAGAGTGTTGACATTGAAATTGACCAGTCCTCTTACGAATTCCTTTTTCATAGAGTTCAGACACATCTTGACTTGCTCAGTTTCTCTTAGCAACGGTTTGCACAAAGTTCCCAATGCCCCCCATCTATCCACATAATCCCTTGCTGACTCATTTTTGCCTTGTCGTATAGAAGCCAACTTAGCAATATTAATGTTGGAACTTATAGAGAAAAATTGAGATTTGAAAGTGTCTTGCATCTGCTTCCAAGTGCAAATAGAACCCAAAACCAAATTATAATACATCGGAATGCATTACCTGTCAACGATGCCCCAAACAATTGCAAACAATATTGCGGTACTAGAGAAAGACCTCCCATACTGGCATTGAAGCGCATTAAATGTTCTTCAGGGGATCCTTTCCCATCAAACTTTTGAAAATCTGGACACCTGAAATCGGCTGGGAAGGGAATATCATGCACTTCTCTCGGATATGGTATACGGTATCTAAAATGTCTAGTATCTTCTTGCTCCTTCTCCATTCCGCTATCCTTTTCAATTACTGTCTTTTGAGCTGCATTATGCATGAAAGTCACCAAGGCTTCTTTGAGGCTTCTGCATTCTTCCATTAATGCATTATGGGCCTCTACCATTTCATCGAAATGACCCTCTGTAGTTATTTTATAATCTGGATTCGTTCCAGCCATGAACACTGTGGCTTTTCCACTCTTTGACGAAGTAGTCATAGAAGGAGAGTAAGAGTATGCTGATGTGACGGGGTTTGCAGAAAAGGGAGGGGATATGGTTTCACCGGGCCTTTTCGTACTTTCTGCGGCATCAACTGACTGAGATGACGACGATATTGGTGAACCTTTTAGAGACGGCGTTGGTGATCTGATAACCAATGCATTTCCCTTTCGCTCTCTTGTTCGTCCAGCCATTGATGCATTTAGAGCTGGGAATTCACGTGCTGTCAACTGGGGAACCGTCTGCGCTGAATAAATCACCGGAGGAGTGAGTTCCGGGTTTCTTCTGACTATGCTTCGCATGATGGGTCCTCTAGTCTTTAATGAAGGCTGACTCATTCCATGATTCCTGAAGTTTTGTGTTCGTGCCTTACAGGATGTCACGACAGTCTAGCCTGCATTATCTTCTGATGGCTGGGGCGAAGCAGAAATGACCCCAGCTGTTACTTGAGAGCTGCTACTTTTACGCACATGACTTGGTGCGTATTCTATCACGAACCCTGTCCGGATGAATCAAAAGTTCACTCTTCTTATGGGGATCACCATGGATGTTGAGTCGTAATCAGATTTTAGAAACCTTCAATCACGAAACATGTTTATAGTTAGTAATTGAATGATTAGGGTGATTTATCTTAGAGATGAAGGGGAGGACTTCCCACTGAGAGTCGCCAGACGCCAAACCATGACGAATGTTCATAACAACCTTACTGTTAATACTTTGAATAAGACAGATAGTCCCCAGCAGAGTCACCATTTTGTTTCGACAAGAAAACAAATGCATTTTGATTTGGGGAGATTGTCTTATTCAACCATAACAGAGAGAGAGTACTATGAACATTCATCACATTTTATTAATACTGAGTTCGTTTACATCCTCTTTACATCCCTTGATTCTAAGATAAATCATTTAGAAGTAAAGAATTTGTACTTTAAGCACCAAGAGTTTAATTCGATAGCCTTCTGGCGCCTGATTTGATCATCTCCTAGGACTTAGGAGGAATGCCGATTCGATCAACGGGTCATTTCGACAGCCCTCCGGCCCCTGATTTGATCTTCTCCTAGGACTTAGGAGGAATGCCAATTCGATCGACGGGCCTTCAATGAAATAGAGATTTCAGCAGTATAACAGCGCCTGTTTCAACCATCCTCTGGGACTTAGGAGGAATGTCGATTAAATCGACTGATCTTTCTCCTTAGAACCCATGGAGAGGAGAAAACCCAGAGAAAGGAAGCTTGGACCATGGACTTTGGCAGCACAATAGCTCTTGGACTTCACAGACTGTAGGGCAGTCCGGTTGCGCAGACCCGCGCAACCGATATCGGTTGCGCGGTCCTGCGCAACTCCCAGGAGACTTCGCTCCTACATTCTGTCTTCTGCTCCGCTTTGCTCCTCTTGAAAATCTTCAATCCTCTCAAATGGAGGGGAGGGGGTATTTATAGACCCTCGCACGTGTGAAAACCCTGATCTTAGCGATGTGGGACTATTTTCCAGTGCTTTGGATCATTTTGAACGAAGCCCTTTTGTGCAGTTCATTCCGAGGTCCCGCGCAGCTGTTACTTTCATTGCGCGGACCTGCGCAATCGAGATTGATTACGCGGAACCGCGCAACCTATAATGGCTGTGCGGACCTGCGCACTCTCATGAACGCCATCTCTCTCTTCTTCTGTTCGAAAGTTCTTCGTATCTTTTTACCTTTCCTTGCTTGATTCCTTCACCATTTTTTATGCCTCAACAATATGGGGGTTATGCTAACTGGCCATTTGAGGACTTTTGGCCCTTACGCTTTTGGTAGACTTTTGGTCCTCAGGCTTTTGGTCATTGGCTCTGTCAGCTGCTCGCATGAGTATGCGTACGATGACCTTCACGGGCTTTTTAGGGCCATTAGCTTCTCACCACTGCCCGAATGACGATCTTGATAGGTCTCATGCGCAGATGGCCATTGGCTTGACTGGGCTACCTTTTTATGATCATAGGTCTCATGCGTAGCTGGCCATATAGGCTTGGCTAGGCTGCATTTTTTATGACCAGCAACCATCACTATCATCAACTTTATACGTGGTTGACTATATAATTTATTCCACTGGTAGATCAATAATTGATATTTCGCTGCTGCTGATAATGTTATGAGAACTTTCGTATTATGTTTAAAATAGTGTATCAGCTTGGCGATGATAGCAATTTTGATAAGTGATTGATCGACGATAGCGATAGTTGCTATTTATTTATTTTATTTATTTATTTACGATAACCATTGATACCTAGTGATCTTGATGGAAATCTTTGGCATCGGCGATAATCGTCAATGCTTGATAGCAATCATTATTGCTTGATAGCGATCACAACACTTTTCATTTGGCAATGATTTAATATGCTGTCTTAAAATGCCTTGGAAGACAATTATTGAGTCATAAAAAAATATATTCCATGACCGAGGTATTTTGGTAAAAATCCAGTTCAAAGGGTAGTTTAGGCATTTTAGTAAAAATCCAGTTCAAAGAGTAGTTTAGGTATTTTGGTAAAAATCTAGTTCAAAGGGTAGTTTAGGTATTTTGGTAAAAATCTAGTTCTAAGGGTAGTTTAGGTATTTTGATAACATTCCATATCAAAGGGGTAGTTTAGGTATTTTGGTAACATTCCATATCAAAGGGGTAGTTTAGGTATTTTGATAACATTCTATAACCAAGGGATAGTTTAGGTATTCTGGTAAAAGGGATTGAAAAGGGTAGTTTGGTAAAAAGGGGTGCACATGTGTCATTTTAAGAGAGAAAGGTTATACACCATCATTTAAGAGGTAGCTTGGTGGTCACCATAGTTTAAGAAAAGAAGAAGTTCAAGTGTGAAGCGATAGGTGGTGGTGATCAACACTCTGTAAGAGTGGTGAGGCCTATAAATACCCCACTCCCACTCCATTTGGGGGGGGGGGGGATCGGTTAGATCAGTTGGAGGAGCAAGGCAGGAGAAAGAGATGGGAGTCTCTGTGCGTGACTGTGCACCTGAAATTGGTTGCGTGCAGTCGCGCAACTAAAGTCGCTGATGTGCAATCACGGAAGGGAATGCGCCACTTTTCAAGCAGATTTGGAGAAGATCTCTCGCACAAAACCACTGTTTCGACAAAGAAACAAATGTATTTTGATTTGGGAGAATTGTCTTATTTAAACATAACAGAGAGAGAGTACTATGAACATTCATCACATTCTATTAATACTGAGTTCGTTTACATCCTCTTTACATCCCTTGATTCTATGATAAATTATTTAGAAGTAAAGGATTTTTGCTTTAAGCATCAAGAGTTTATTTCGACAGCCTTCCGGGGCCTGATTTGATCATCACCTACGACTTAGGAGGACTATCGATCCGATCGACAGGTCATTTCGACAGCCTTCCAGCGCCTGATTTGATCATCTCCTACGACTTAGGAGGATTGTCGATCCGATCGACGGGCCTTCAATGAAATAAAGATTTCAGCAGCATAACAGCGCTTCTTTCAACCATCCTCTGGGACTTAGGAGGAATGTCGATTAAATCGACTGATCTTTCTCCTTAGAACCCATGAAGAGGAGAAAACCTGGAGAAAGGAAGCCTGGGCCACGGACTTTGGCAACATAACAGCTCTTGGGCTTTACACACTACAGGGCAGTCCGGTTACGCGGACCCACGCAACCGATATCAGTTGTGCGGTCCTGCGCAACTCCCAGGAGACTTCGCTCCTACCTTCTGTCTTCCGCTCCGCTTTGTTCCTCTTGAAAATCTTCAATCCCCTCAATGAAGGAAGGGAGGGGGTATTTATAGACCCTCGCACGTGTGAAAACCCTGATCTTAGCGATGTGGGACTATTTTCTAGTGCTTTGGATCATTTTGAACGAATCCTTTTTGTGCAGTTCATTTCGAGGTCCCGCGCAACTGCTATTCTCGTTGCGTGGTCACGCGCAATAGAGATTTATTATACGGAACCGCGCAACTTATAATGGCTGCGCGGTCCTGCGCACTATCATGAAAACTACCTCTCCCTTCTTCTTTCTGAAAGTTCCTTCAAACTTCTTATCTCTTCTTTCTTTAATCCTTTGCCATTTTTTGTGCCTCAACAGATGCCCCCTCGATCCTTCCTTGATTGATCCCTAAAATCAAAGGGAGGATCGATCTTTCTCTGCCTGAAGATCTTTGAATAAACTGCAACTGAAGGATGATCGAATGCTCTTGCTTGCACGGGAGACTGGATGAATACACTTGCATGGCAGACTGACTGATCACACTTGACCAGAAGATTGAATGATAGCATTTGATCGGAAGACTGGAATGATGGCGCTCGATGGTGCTCGAACAAAAGGCTTGAATACTGGCGTCCAAGCGGAAGACTGGAATGCTGACGCTCAAGCGGAGGACTAGAATGCCCCCAGTCAATAGTGTCGAGCAGATGTTTCACCAGAGAGGATAAGATTCTCTTTTCATTGAAGCACGCTTCTGCAACGGTTGTGACAACTTCATCTTTGAGCAATTTGATCAGAGAACTTTCTTTCAACATTGTCGCTGCTGTAACGATCTCTTTGATCAACTCCAGCAATTCTTTCCTTTTTTTGCTCAGCTCCAGTGATTCTTTCCTTTTGCTCTATTATGTGGCTATTCTTTAATGCTGCTCCTGCCGCAACAACTTTTTTGATTGTTTCCTTTACTCACGATCTGTATAACTCAAGCTTTTGAATAATGGTTCTCCTGCCAAACTTATCAGAATTAGTATCTTAATTCATTATAATTTTCAATGTAGCTTTGTGAAGCATTGGTAATTTTTTGAAATAGATTGAGAGTTTCTTCTCTTCTTAGGCCGTTTGTGGTATTCACAATATAATTTAATCCATCTTTGCGCTTCTCATCATGAGTAGCATTGTATTCTTTATATTGCACTCTTGGAGATTTCATCTTTAGCTTCAAAGGTTCAATCGCTGAGTCTTTTTACTAAGTCTTCTCTAATTTGTGCTTCTTAGCATTCCTTCATAGACTTTTTCTTGGATCTTTGCTGATTTGATGATGCTTCCATTTATTCTTTCTAGGTTAATCTCACATAAAGATTTCTTCAGAAGATAATATTTTCGAAGTGACGTCTTCTGATACTTTTGAAGAATGAATAATCTTTCCCGCTCTTTTCATGACTCCAAAGAATATATCAGAGTCCTTATATTGTCTAATAGAGAATGATAATTCTTCACTAGTTTGTCCTCTGTCCCCTTTTGGGAACTTCACAGCTCTTGTCAATATAGTAATTGACCTTGGAGACTCGAGCTTTCGAGTAGATAATCGCCAATACCTTTAAGGCATTTTTACTGTTGATGTAATTTGAACCTGATTCAAGAGAAATGCATTTTTGCATGTTGTCTAATCAAGGTTTAAAATTTTAATCAAGCAATTGTTTGTTTGAGCATATCTATATTGAAATATGTATTTGCAGCATTTTAAATGCTAAACTTTAATTTAATTTTATGCTTTTGAGCACTGGTGCCAGTGTACTTTGACCGACCATACTTTGAGTAGACAACTTAACTTGACTTGACTTGACCAGACTCGACTGAACTGGGCTTGACATTACTGGACTGACACCACTAGACCGACACTAGACCGAAACTACTGGACAGACACTACTGGACTGACACAACTAGACTGACACTGCTGGATAGACACTACTGGACTGACACCACTAGACCGACACTACTGGACAGACACCTACTCACACAGTTTAAGCTCATGAGTAGTGGAGCGGCGTTACTTCGGGTCTTATGTGATGGTCTCTGTAACTCTTAGGAGTTCGCGGGACTTCTCACTGCCTAGGGAGTTCACAAACCACGATCCATCAGCGGGGCCCAGTGAAGCTACCGGGGCCGTGAACTCGGTTGATTTTACAGCACAAGGTTGGCCACGGTAACTCTCTAGAGTTCACAGGGCTCGCAAGGCTACCTTTGGGAATACCAAATCCATGGTTGCCGATCCATCAATGAGTAGGTTTAAGCCCTTCCTCATAAGTACGTACCGGAATTGAACCACAAATTTGGGGGGGTCTTATGCATGGTTGGCTTGTCATGCGCGCACTGCGGCCCTCATTTTCTTCGCCTGCAAGGTCGGGCCCATTCACAGGAGGGCTTGTCCTCCGTTCCCCGTGACGCTGCTGGAAAGCTATACAGACGGCATGGGTGTTATGCTTGACTGGTCATTTGGGGACTTTAGCACTTTGGCTTTGAGTCGACTTTTTTGCCCTTTGCTTTTGATCTTTCGGCTGACTTTTAGCTCTTGGCTTTTGGTCTTTGAAGACTTTGAGTTCTTTCGGCCTTTGGTCATTTAAAGATTTTGAGGTTTTGGCTTTTAGTCAACTTTTAGCCTTTTGCTTTTGGTCATTGACTCCGTCAGCTGCCCGCATGGATATGCGTACGATGGCCTTCATGGGCTTTTTAGGGCCACTGCCTTCTCGCCGCTGCCCGAATGGCGATCTTCATAGGTCTTATACGTAGCTGGTCCCTTTTGAGCTTTGGTCCCTCTAGAACTTTGGCTTTTCTTTTTTTTTCTTTTTTTTTTCAGGACTTGACTAGGCTGCCTTTTTATGATAAGCAGTCATCGCTATCGCCAATTCATATATATAGTTGACTGTATGATTCATTCTACTGTGATCATATGGTTGACATTTCGCCACTGCTAACAATGTCACAAGGACTTTCGTATTATGTTTATGTCAAATTTTATTATTATTATTTTTTTGTATCAGCTTAGCGATGATGCAACTTTGATGAGCGATTGATCGACAATAGCGATAACTGTTCTCTTTTTCTTTTTCTGATCATCGATACTGGATAATTCGATTTCGATGGAGAATGGAGTTTCTGTCGGCAATGAGCGTCGATGCTTGATAGCGATCATCGGCACCTTTTATGTCGCTGCTTGCTTGATAGCGATCATCGGTACTTTCTTCTTCTCTCTCTTTTTTCTTTCTTCTCTCTCTCTTTTTTTTTTAAAAATGCCAATGTTTGCTTGATAGCGATCATTTAATCGCTTGATCTTCTAATTGCTCGATAGCGATAGTTACTAATTTTGGCAATTAGCTTTTCATTTGGCTTTGCTTTTGGCAATTGTCCTTGGTATTTCGCGTTTGGCGATGACTTGTTATGCTTGAAAGCCTGTTTTTCATTCAAATATATAAAAGAAATGCATTCTATGGTGAGAAATATATTTCACAGCTTTTCCTCACCTGTCTTAATTGATTATAGGTCTTAAGCATAGCTGGCCATATAGTAGCTAGGCTGCCTTAATTGATATTTTGTCATTGTTGAACAGTGAATCCATAGCTGATATTTCGCTAGCTGCTAATATATTGTGAGAATCAATAATTGATAATTCGTCGTTGTCAATATATTCTGAGAATATTTTGAAATAGTTTATCAGCTTGGTGATGATAGAAATTTTGATAAGATAAGTTTGCATGAGCCATTGATGACGACAGTGATAGTTGCTTATCTTGGCGATGATCATTGGCACTTGCTTATTTTGACAACAATCATCGACGCTTTTATTTGGCGATCGTCATTGACGCTTTGTATTTGGCGATGATTTAGAAGCATCAAAATTGCAATCTATCTTCAAGGATAATGAATTTCACATGCCTTTGTCTACCCCCTTTTGATACAGAATTATTATCTTGATAATGTTCTGTATCAAAATCAGTAACGCGTTCGGAAGCAATTTCCTTTTTTGCCAGCGCAAATATAGGCCAATGTAGGCTTTCATTTGCTTCCTTGAAAAAGTTCGCTTTCATTGAGCACGTTTTATCTCATTTAGCTTTGGATTTGCTCCCTGGATATGATCATGACTGTCAGTGGAGATACATTTTTTTACTCTTGGAGATATTAAGGCAACATATTTCTGTGAGAGGCTATACAATTCACGATCATATTGATCGACCAATTTGCTTCCTTTTGATGCGGGATCATAACTCTGATAATTTTCTAAAGCGAAATCAGCAGATACATTTTACGGACGATATCTCTTAAGGAAGCGAGCATTGATCGGAATACTGATTCCCTGTCCGTCTTGATCTACAATTTTATATGCTCCATTAGAATATACTTCTTTTATTACGTAAGGGCCATCCCATTTAGGCTCAAATTTGCCTCCTGTTCGACGAGTGACCACAATTGGTCTTTTTAGCATTAGCACCATATCTCCCTTTTTAAAAGAGTGATATTTAACTCTCTTATCAAATGCAGCTGATATTCTTGCTTGATATGCTTGCAGACGCTGTTGTGCAGCTAAGCATTTCTCTTCAAGCAAGTCCAGTTCCTTTAATCTTATTTTTGCATGATCATCATCAGTTATAGACTGATGCACTGCCACTCTTAGTGACGCTACTTGTATTTCAATTGGAATTACTGCCTCCACACCATAGACCAATGAATACGGCGTTGCCTTTGTGGCCGTTTGATGAGTAGTCCTGTATGCCCATAGTGCTTCCTATAATCTTTCATCCCAATCACGTTTGTTTCCTGTAACTGTTTTCTTCAATATTTTGACTATCGTTTTGTTGAATGCTTTTGCTAATCCGTTAGCCGGTGGATAGTTAGGCGTTGAGAATGAGTGATGAATCTTGAACTTCTGACATAGTTTTTTCATACCTTTATTTTTGAAAGGAGTGCCATTATCCGTAACAATTTTCTTCGGGATACCATGTCTTTATATTATAGCATGGCGGATGAAATTAACCACATCCTTTTCTTTAACACTTCGCAAAACAACTGCTTCAGTCCATTTGGAGAAATAATCCGTTGCTGCCAGAATATACTGTTTTCCTTTGGATGAAGGCGGGTTTATAGGACCAATTACATCAAGTCCCCAAGCGGAGAAAGGCCAAGAGGCCACAGACTGGTGCAAGTCTTCTGGGGGAACATGTATAACATCTCCATGAATCTGGCATTCATGGCACTGCTTTGCATAATCTATAGCATCTTTGAACATGGTGGGCCAATAATAACCCATCCGATGTATTCTGTGGAATAAATTTCAGCCTGCCTGATGTGCCCCACACTCCCCAGAGTGTGCTTCCTGCAGCACCTGGATCGCTTCCTGCTTATTTAAACAATGTAGCAACTCCGTTGTAAGAGTTTTTATATAATACTTCACTGTAAATAACGAATCGGCTTGACCGCTGTCTGACTTGCTGCCTTTGCGCAGACTCTTCCGGCAGGATGTTAAACTTGAGATAATCAATGAAAGGCTGTCGCCAATCATCTACTGTAATTTCCAATCATGATACAAGCAGAGCCTCAGTAACTTCTTCAACAATCTCCGTTGTCGGTAAAAATCTTCTTTCCTCTATCGTTACTTGAAGAGGACTTCGGTTCGGGCAAGACAGAGCTGCTGCCAAACTGGCTAAGGCATCGGCTTTTGCATTCTCTGACCGGGGAATATGCTTGATTTCAACATAGGAGAAATATTCTAACAATTGTTGTGCCTTCTAGCAATATGGCAAAAGTTCCTGCTTTCTTATTTCGTATTCAGTCGTCGATTGATTTATAATCAATTTAGAATCCCTGTAAATGTGCAATACTCTTATCTTCATTTCTTTAGCTATCTCCATTCCAATAATCAGGGCTCTATACTCGGCCTCATTGTTCATGGACGCAGCTCCTAATGTAAAGGAGTAAGGTAATAAATCACCTTGGGGAGTAATGAATATCACTCCTGCCCCTGCTCCTGATGTTCGAGATGCACCATCAAAATACATCTTCCACGGATTCTGTGACTCAGTCAGCATGACTTGCTCATCTGAAAAATCATCATTGATGGCTTTAGATTCTGCCACAGGGTGCGCCGCTAAGAAATCTTCCACTGCCTGTTCTTTTACAGCTTTCGCGGGTTCATACGTAATAGCGTACTCTGAAAGTAACAACATCCATTTAGCCAACTTCCCAAATAACATCGGCCTTGTCATCAGAAACTTTATCAGGTCGGCCCTTGAAACCAATGTTATATGCGATAAACAATAATGCCTTAATTTCTGTACTGCGAATATTAACGCTAAGCATTCCTTCTCAATCGGGGAATAATTGCATTCTGCGCCTATCAAAGTTCGACTCAAGTAATAGAGGGCCGTTTCTTTTTCAAATTCATTCTTTTGTGCCAACAGAGCTCCTAAGGAATGTCGGCTGCAGACGTGTACAAGATGAGCGGTCTCCCTTTTACTGGAGCTGTTAGTACTGGTGGCTTTTTTAGCAATTCCTTTATCGAGTCGAATGCGTTCTGACAGGCCTGACTCCACACAAATTCTGTATCCTTTTTCATCAGTTGAGAAAATGGCTAACATCTTCCCACCAGATTTGAAATGAATCAACGAATATATGCCAATTTTCCTTGCAAACTCTTTAATTCCTTTAATATTTTTGGCGGTGGCATATCCTGTATAGCTTTGACTTTCCCAGGATCAATCTCAATGCCCTTATGCCGAACAACAAAACCCAAAAATTTTTCGGAGGACACTCCGAATGCGCATTTAATGGGGTTCATCTTTAACTGTTTCTTTCTAAGTCGTTGAAAAACCGACACCAAGTGTTTGCGATGTTCCTGATGACTTTCTGACCTGACCACTAAGTCATCAACATAACATTCAACGTGCTTATGCATCATATCTTGAAAAATGTTTTGCATCGCCCTCTGATATGTTGCCCCAGCATTTTTAATCCCAAACGGCATCACTTTATAACAGAAAATTCTCAGCGAAGTTCTAAACGCCGTCGCCTCTTCATCCTCAGGAGCCATTCGAATCTGATTATATCCCGCATAGCCGTCCATGAAGGACATAACAGTATACTGAGTCGTACTATCAATTAGTAATTCAGTTATTGGTAGCGGGAAATCCTCCTTCGGGCAGGCTTCGTTCAGGTCTCTAAAATCGACACACACTCTGACCTGTCCATTTTTCTTTCTTACCGGGATGATATTCGATATCCACTTAGGATACTTGACTTTCCTAATAAACCCAACCTTTATCAACTTATTAACTTCTTCCTCGATGAGGGGAACCAGATCTGGATGAAATCGTCTTTGCGCCTGTTTGACCGGCCTTTTCTCTTTAGAGATATTTGACGGTGTAACGCCATGGAAGGCTCCGATCCAGGCATTTCTGCATACGTCCAGGCGAATACATCTTTATTTTCTTTAAGAAGTTGAACGTATTCTGCCGACTCTTGTTCAGAGAGGTTGGCACTAATGAACGTATTTCGTGTTTTTTTTTCTATACCCAAATTTATTTCTAACAGGCTATCTATCGTCGGTTGCCCCCCGTCCTCCATTTGCTTCGGAGCTATTTCAGGACGTTCGACTACTTCAGCACTTTCCTTCACTAGTTCTTTTGCTGTAACCATGTTTGCTGCCAACCTTGCCTCTACGTCTTCAAATTTTCTTCACCTTTCCTGGACGATCCCAATTGAAATTCCTTTTTCATGATTTAGGCTACTGGGATCTTCACAATCGAGGCCTATACCTTTCATGATTTCCTCATTTGTCCCATCTTCGATAATTATCTAATTCCTTTGTATCATCCACTGTAGAATACACTTCAGCGTATAACAATTCTCCGTTGGATGTCCCACTAGATGATGATGGCGACAAAAATTTCACTCCCTGCACCTTGTCGCCTACTCAAGGCGTTTAGGCTCTGGAAATTCTATTGTGCCAACTTTCAACAACTGTTCCATCATTGGAATGACATCTCCTTTATCGAAAATGAATCCCTCCTGGGAATTAAGCATTCGGATTCTTTTATTTTTTCTTGATTGAGCCAAGTCTTCTTTTCGCTTTGTACTTTCTGCCTTGAAACCTTTCACATTTTACATTGCTGACAGTGATCACTGGTATTTGCGGTTATTCGGCTAGGATCCTTTCGGGCCGCATCATGGTGAAATTTCAACACCTCCTGATTTACTAGTTCCAAAGCATGAGCCTTTGCAGCCAAATCATGAAGAGTGTTGACATTGAAATTGGCCAGTCCTCTTACGTATTCCTTTTTCATAGAGTTCAGACACATCTTAACTTGCTCAGTTTCTCTTAAGAACGGTTTGCACAAAGTTCCCAATGCCCCCCATCTATCCACGTAATCCCTTGCCGAGTCATTTTTGCCTTGTCGTACAGAAGCCAACTTAGCAATATTAATGTCGGGACTTATGGAGAAAAACTGAAATTTGAAAGCGTCTTGCATCTGCTTCCAAGTGCAAATAAAACCCGGAGCCAAATTGTAATACCATCAGAATGCATTACCTGTCAACGATGCCCCGAACAATTGCAAACAATATTGCGGTACTGCAGAAAGACCTCCCATACTGGCATTGAAGCACATTAAATGTTCTTCAGGGGATCCCTTCCTATCGAACTTTTGAAAATCTGGACACCTGAAATCGGCTGGGAAGGGAATGTCATGCACTTCTCTCGGATATGGTACACGGTATCTAAAATGTCTAGTATCTTCTTGTTCCTTCTCCATTCGGCTATCCTTTTCAATTACTGTCTTTTGAGCCGCATTATGCATGAAAGTCGCCAAGGCTTCTTTAAGGCTTCTGCATTCTTCCATTAGTGCATTATGGGCCTCTACCATTTCATCGAAACGACCCTCTGTAGTTGTTTTATAATCTGGATTTGTTCCAGCCATGAACACTGTGGCTTTTCCACTCTTTGACGAAGTAGTCATAGAAGGAGAGTAAGAGTGTGCTGACGTGACGGGGTTTGCAGAAAAGGAAGGGGATATGGTTTCACTGGGCCTTTTCGTACTTTCTGTGGCATCAACTGACTGAGTTGACGCCGATATTGGTGAACTTTTTAGAGACAGCATTGGCGATCTAATAACCGATGCTTTTCCCTTTTGCTCTTTGTTCATCCAGCCATTGATGCATTTAGAGCTGGGAGTTCACGTGCTGTCAACAGGGGAACCGTCTGCGCTGAATAAATCACCGGAGGAGCGAGTTCCGGGTTTCTTCTGACTATGCTTCGTGTGATGGGTCCTCTGGTCTTTAATGAAGGCTGACTCATTCCATGATTCCTGAAGTTTTGTGTTCGTGCCTTACGGGATGTCACGACAGTCCAGCCTGCATTGTCTTCTGATGGCTGGAGCGAAGCAGAAATGACCCCAGCTGTTACTTGAGCGCTGCTACTTTTACGCACATGACTTGGTGCGTATTCTATCATGAACCCTGTCGGGATGAATCGAAAGTTCACTCTTCTTACGGGGATCGCCATGGATGTTGAACCGTAATTGGATTTTAGAAACCTTCAATCACGAAATATTTTTATAGTTAGTAATTGAATGATTAGGGTGATTTATCTTAGAGATGAAGGGGAGGACTTCCCACTGAGAGTTGCCATTTTGGCATCCATAGGATGCCAAAACCTGACAAATGTTCATAACAACCTTACTGTTAATACTTTTGAATAAGACAGAAAGTCCCCAATGGAGTCGCCATTTTGTTTCGATAAAGAAACAAATGCATTTTGATTTGGGAGAATTGTCTTATTCAAATATAACAGAGAGAGAGTACTATGAACATTCATCACATTCTATTAATACTGAGTTCGTTTACATCCTCTTTACATC
Organism: Magnolia kwangsiensis; assembly: GCA_037074715.1. Classification (NCBI taxonomy): domain Eukaryota; kingdom Viridiplantae; phylum Streptophyta; class Magnoliopsida; order Magnoliales; family Magnoliaceae; genus Magnolia; species Magnolia kwangsiensis. The sequence goes on along the minus strand of CM073575.1, from coordinate 74,671,940 downwards.
CCTTGATTCTAAGATAAATCATTTAGAAGTAAAGGATTTGTGCTTTAATCATCAAGAGTTTATTTCGACAGCCTTTCGACGCCTGATTTGATCATCTCCTACGACTTAGGAGGATTGCCGATCCGATTGACAGGTCATTTCGACAGCCTTCCGGCACATGATTTGATCATCTCCTACGACTTGGAGGATTGCTGATCCGATCGATGGGTCATTTCGACAGCTTTCCGGCGCCTGATTTGATCATCTCCTACGACTTAGGAGGATTACCGATCCGATCGACGGGCCTTCAATGAAATAAAGATTTCAAAGCATAACAGTGCCTATTTCAACCATCCTCTGCGACTTAGGAGGAATGTCAATTAAATCGACTGATCTTTCTCCTTAGAACCCATGAAGAGGAGAAAACCCGGAGAAAGGAAGCCTGTGCCACGGACTTCAGTAGCATAACGGCTCTTGGACTTTACAGACTACAGGGCAGTCCGGTTGCATGGACCCACGCAACCGATATCGGTTGCGCAGTCCTGCATAACTCCCAGGAGACTTCGCGCCTACCTTTTGTCTTCTGCTCCGCTTTGTTCCTCTTGAAAATCTTCAATCCCCTCAATGAAAGAAGGGAGGGGGTATTTATAGACCCTCGCATGTGTAAAAACCCTGATCTTAGCTATGTGGGACTATTTTTGAGTGCTTTGGATCATTTTGAACGAAGCCTTTTTGTGCAGTTCATTCCGAGGTCCCGCGCAACTGCTATTCTCGTTGCGCGGTCAGTGCAATAGAGATTTATTGCACGGAACCGCGCAACCTATAATGGTTGTGCGGTCCTGCGCACTGTCATGAAAACTACCTCTCCCTTCTTCTTTCCGAAAGTTTCTTCAAACTTCTTATCTCTTCTTGCTTTAATCCTTTGCCATTTTTTGTGCCTCAACAACCACGCAATGAGAATGGGAGATTCCCCTAAACCCTGTGATCCGAAAGGCTATCTGAAGAGAAGGTTTCCCTTGTGCGGGACCGAGCAACCGATCGGACTGAATCGTCGGACGGCATGAACAAAGGAAGGAAACTTCTTCCTTTCAACTGTACTACTGGTAAGGCCAGTACAACAGTATTTTGGGAGATCCATACCATCCACTGTCTTCCCCTTGGAATTTCGACCGTGAAAGACTGATCTTGGTCATCCAATGATGTGGCCCGCAAAGATAATCAAGCTGAAATGATAGCTCAACGGTTCGCTTACTGTCACCATAATGATCATGATAATGAGCATGGCTAGTAAAGATGAACATGGCCTCGATAGGTTTTGCCCCCTCTACCTGATGGATGCTTTAGATCGGTCTTCTGCTGCATAAGGGTGGCCCACTACAGAAACACGGAGCCTCTATTTTGCACAGAGTCAACGTACGTCGACTCTGTGGAACATGATGGCCCACTTATTGAGGCCAAATGAAGAATTGACTCCGTCCATTGGACTCAGGGTGAAAAACCATCAAGAATAGGGTATTTTTGGAGGAAAATAAGCGTGACCCACTAGCCTATCCACTTCACCATCCATTTCATGTTTGAAGGCTAGGATGGTGCAAAAGCTTGCATGGTTTCAGATTGCCACTTTGGCAATGGTTAAATCTACCTTCTGAACACAATAGACGGTCCAGATCGATGATTTGAGTGATGATCAAGCCATACTAAAAAAATTACAAACCACTAATGAAGACGCTGTGTATTTGTGAAAGGAAGAAGAAGAAGTCGGTCAATGGCTTTGACCGACTTAGGAGAAATCCTATGCAGGGCCGGTGCTCATGCACACCATGTACGTGCGACGTACATGTAGCTTTAATGTGATGCTAGTAAGAAATTTGCTCCGTCCATCTGCTTTGGTATCTCATTTGGCGCATTGGGACCAAATCTAAAGCATGTCCAGATATCAGGCTGGCCCCAAATCATGATTTCAGGGGCTGATTTGTCAGTTCGGCTATTTCTACGAGGATTCAGGAGCTGAAACTTGACATGTACGCTAATTTGTGGTTCTAAGGCTACACATAAAGTTTCGGTCCGAACGGACGGTGGAAACTCCCTGATTTATATTCTGGGAGACTTTTCAGGCCCGTTTAGCATGATCGGCCTGATTTCTTCAGCGCTTAGCCACACTGCAACGGGTTGCTTCATGTTTTAAGGAAGAATAACTGGAAGGATGCTCCATCTCATTGAAGACTGGTTGATAAGATTCATCAATTCCTCTTAAGTACCTAGGAGATGACCGAAATAGTGTCGGAATGCTGCCGAAATTTCCATCTCATTGGGAGACTGGTTGATCAAATTTGTCAATTCCTCCTAAGTACCTAGGAGATGACCAAAATAGCGTTGTTATGCTGCTGAAAATTCCATCAAGCTATCTTCTCTTTCATTCAGTACATTGTATTAATTGTACTTTATTTTCAGAATCAAGGGAATCAGAGGATGTAAATGAACTCAGATAAATGTGATGAATGTTCTCTCATTCATTCTTTGTTATCATTGAATAAATCTCCCAAATGAAATGCATTTGTTTTCTTGTCGTGATAGGTATTTCTGACTGAAATTGACACACCATCACTTCTGCCAATATCTTCAATCATACCCATCTGTTTATCTATATCATTCGTTTGTATTGTTCACAATATACCAGCTTGATGATGATATCAATTTCAGGCAGAATTTCGTAGGGCTCACTTGCTGGCACTCATCTTCCTCATCTTCCCTATTTTTTAGTAATATTTGCTATCATATGATCTTGATATGCTCGCGAACTTCTTCCTTATTCATTCCATTCATCTTGCCCCCTTTTGATACAGAATTATTATTCTGATAATATTTTGGATCAAAATCAGTATCGCCTTCAGGAGCAATCCCTTCTTGATAACGCAAGTATAGACCAACATGCGCTTCTATTTACTCCATTGGAGTATACTTCTTTTATCAAGTACATCTTATCTCATTCGATCTTGAACTTGCCCCCTGATATGATTGTGACTATTGTTAGAAATATACTCTTTCTTCTTAGAGATATTGAGGCAGTGTATTGTTGTAGAAGACTGCACAACTGTAATCATATTTATCAATGAGTTTGCCCTTAACCCTTGAAATTTTCTTCGCTTATCTTGATTGATCCCAATAGGGATTTGAATTCCCTTCCCATGGTTCAAGCTGGTGGGTTCTTCATAATCAAAACCCATATTTTTCATAATCTTCTTACTTGCTGGACTATACTTTTGAAGGTCTTGTGACATTAACCTACCATGGTACACATTGTTTTGAATTTCTCCTCTTGTCTTTACTTCTTCCAAAATGTAAAACTCTATTGGCTTAGGGTATTTTTTACTTACCTTGACTTGAAATCTCCCTGGAGCGGCTGAAAACAGTCTATTCCTTTCACATACAGCAGCGGCACTGTATAATTAGACTGTAAAATTTTCAACTGTTCAGATGACAGCAAAGTTAACGGCGGTTGTCTCGACTGCCTTAGATGTTTCGGCACAAAATAGAATTTTTTGTTATTTCTGCAATTTCAGATGGTCCTACCTTTTCTATTTTTTCTGTAATTGCACTCTCCTGAACGTCCTTTAAGACCATGTTCTCATCATTATTTATCTTTTCTATAGCAAACTCTTTATAGTAGCTAGCATTTGCAAAGAAGGAATCGGCTTCTGTATACGGTTTCGCATAGCCATTACTTTATGTTGTACTCCTTTGCAGCATTTGAAACGCTGATGCAGAGTGGAGGGTATGATATTATACTGATGTATCCACGGTCTTCCTAGGAGAAGGTTATATGTCGTTACTGCACTTGTAACATGACACACAACATCAATAGTCAACTCTCCTATTTCCAGCGTTACTGTAATCTTGCCAAGTGCGCGTTGCCCATCTTGATTAAAACCCTATATCATCATTCCACTAGGGTGTAGTTCTGAGCGACAGTAATTCAACTTACTTAACATCGAAAGTGGTAAAAGATTCACTGCAGACCCATTATCTATCATAATCCGTTTGACTCTCTTCCCCCGGATATGGCCCTCTATCATTAGTGGCCTGTTATGTTCTCCCTCACAGATCAAGTCATCATCAGAGAAAGAAACAAATGGGATATAGTCCTCTTGTTCATCAAGTTCTTCAGGTTCTACCTCTACCAGCAAAGTTTCTCTAATGCCATGATCGGACAAAGCCTGAATCAGACTTTATCAAAATTCTTCTGATAACTTAAGCCGTCATAAACACTTAATCGGTCCAGTATTCCTTTTAGATGAATTACTACGTCATAAATCACTCTCGTCACCTCATTTTTCTCTTCTGTCTTATCACTATTACTCTGTCTTTCAATTATTTCTTTCCTAGTTATTTTTTATTTCTGCTTTATAGGACTTAGCACCTTTTTACCTGACCGTAACGTGATTACTGCAACCTTCTTTACCATCTTACCATCTTCGTTCTCATTCACATCTTGGTCTTTCTTTCAGAATGTAAGCACATTTACTGTTGCCATGGCACCCCTTTCTTTTTCTTTCCCAGTACTATCTCACCCCTATCGATCATACGCTATATTATACATTTCAGTGTATAGCAATTCTCTGTTGGGTGTCCCACCAAGCAATGATAATGACAGAAATCCTTTCTTTGGTTCTTGTCACATCTTCTAGGCATTTAGGCTCTGGTAATTCTATCGTGCCAGCTTTCAACAGTTGTTCCATCGCAGGGGCGACATCTTCTTTATCAAATGCGAATCCCTCATGAGAATTCAACATTCTAGGCCTCTTTTCACTGTATCTATTCCTTGACTGACTCCATTCTTCTCTTCAGTCTGGCCTCCTTTCCCTCGAGTCCCTTGTATCTTTACCTCTTTTGTCACGATCAATAGCGTTCACGGCCATTTTGCTGGATACCCTCCTGGTTGTCTCATGGTGAAATGCTGAAATCTTACGAGTCATCAGTTCTAAAGCGTGAGCCTTAGTAGCCAAGTCACAAAAAGTTCTAATATCAGCGCTGGTGAGTCCAAACGCAATCCCTGTCCCCATAGATTTTAGACACATTTTGACTTGCTCTTTTTTTTTCCTGGTAACTGTCTACATGAGGCCCCCAATATTTTCCATCTGTCTATAAATTTTTCTACCGGCTCTCCTTCTCTCTGCCGTATAGAGGCCAGCTCCGTAATAATGACGTCACGCTCTGAAGAGAAAAAATTTGACACAAAAACCTCCTGTATTTGTTCCCAAGTACGTATTGACCCTGGTGCCAAACTAGAATACCATCAAAATGCTTTGTGTGTTAGTGGCGAACCAAACAATCGCAAGCAATACTGTGGTATTGTAGAAAAATTTCCCATATTGGTGATGAAGTGCATTAAATGCTCCTCTGAGGATCCTTCTCCATTAAACTTTTAAAAATCCGGATGCTTGAAGTTTGGCGGAAAGGGGATGTCTTCTACCTCCCTTAGATACAGCGTTCGATACCTAAAACGTCCAGTATTTTCACGTTCTCTTTCCGCTCTAACAGCTTCTTTAACCACTTGTCTCACCTCATCTTGTGTCACAGTTCTTGCTATTGAAATTGACCCCAATGACCCTGCCCCCTGTGGTGGGAGGACGTCAGGCTGATTTTCTTGCCCCTCTGTTGTATTCTGGGGAATCGTCATTCAAGCTACATTATGTGCAAGGGTTACCAGTGCCTCTCTAAGGTTTCTGCATTCTTCCATTAATGCATTTTGGGCTTCTGCTATTGCATCGAAATGATCCTCCGTAGTTGCTCTGCAATCTGGATTTGTTCCAACCATATATACTGCAACTTCTCCACTTTTTGACGAAGCAGTAATTAGAGTAGAGTAAGAATATGCTGACGTAACAAGACTCACAGAAAAGGGAGGGAATTGAGTTTCATTGGACTTTTCTATGCCTCCTGTGGCATCAATTGACTAAGCTGATGTTAATACTAGTGAATTTTCCTGAGATGGCATTGGTGATTTGATCACCAGTGCTTTTCCTTTTTGTTCTCTTGTCCATTTAGCTACTGGGGCATTTAAAGTTGGGAAATCATGCGGTGTCAATTGTGGGACTATTTGCTCAGGATAGATCACTGGAGGAGCAAGTGCAGGACTTCTTTTAACTGTATGACGTGTTATTGGCCCTCTGATTCCTAATGAAGTCTAATTCATTCTATAACTTCTAAAATTTCGTGCTCTTATCTTACGAGATGTTACAACGGTCTAGCCTGTGTCGCCTTCTGATGATTGGGGTGAAGCAGAAACAACCCCAGCCGTTACCTGAGCCATGCTACATCCACTTGCACGAGTTCGAATCAGGTACTTTGGAATTCGATTTGGTATGCATTCTATCATGAATCCTGTCGGGGTGAATCGGAAGTTCACTTTCCTTACGGGAGTTGCCATGAGCAGTAAGTTGTACTTGGATTTAGAAACCTTCACATATGAAACATGGTTACAATCAGCATTTTAAAGAATTAAATAATCTATCTTAGAGATGAAGGGGAGGATTTTCCCACTGAGAGTCGCCATTTTGACGTCTGTAGGATGCCAAACTATGATGAGAGTTCATAATAATTTCACTGTTAATATTTAAATAAGACAATAAAGTCCCCAGTGGGGTCGCAATTTTATTTTGACAAAGAAACAAATGCATTTGGTTTGAAAAATTGTCTTATTCAAACATAACAGAGAAAGAGTACTGGGAACATTCATCACGTTTCATTGATGCTGAGTTTATTTACATCCTCTTTACATCCCTTGATTCTAAGATAGATCATTTGGAAATAAATGACTTATGCTTTAAATATCAAAATTTCATTTCAGCAGCCTTTCGGCGCCTGTTTTGATCATCTCCTAGGACTGAGGAATGTCGATCTGATCGACGAATCTTTAATGAAATAGAGATTTCAACAGCATAATGTTGACTGTTTCAGTCATCCCCTAATACTTAAGGAAAATGTTGACCTGATCGACTAATCTTTCTCCTCTAAACTTATCAATAGAAGGAGGCTTGTTGCACAGAAATTTCAGCGACATAACGGCCCCTTAACTTCATAGACTGCAGGGCAGTCTGGTTGCGTGGACCCACGTAACTAATATCTGTTGGGCGGTCCTGCGCAATTAATAGGAGATTCCTCTCCTACCTTCGGTCTTCTGCTCCTTTTGAAAACCTTCAATTACCTTTAATGAAGGAGGGGAAGGGGTATTTATAGACCCTTGCACGTGTGAAAATTCTGATCATAGTGATGTGAGACAAATCTTTCAATGCTTTAGACCATTTTGCAAAGGACAATTACTGCATCATGCTTCGGGGTCCCGCGCAACTGATATTTACGTTGCGCGGACCAGTGCAAGGAATATTGATTGCACAGCACTGCGCAATTGACATTGGTTGCGCGGTCCTGTGCAAACCCTTTAAAGCTATCTCTTTCTTCTTCTTTTCGAGTGTTCTTTCTATCTCCTTATCTCTTCTTACTTCAATTTTTCATCATTTTTTATGCCTCAATAGCCAATTTGCTAGGTTTTTATTAATATTTTCATAATTTATTTGACTACTATTAATTATATTGTCGTTTAAGAGAGAGGAAGAACTTGCTTCTGATGAGTATGAAATATTACTATTAGTGGGGAATAACTTGTCCATCATACCACTATTTATAATACTGTTAAAGGAAATACATTAAAAGGGTTAAGAAAGACAGGAAAAGAGAGACTAAGGAGATGAGAGGGGATGGTGAAGAGGATGGGTCTCTGGTCTTCGAAGTTGAAGTGTCCCAAGATGATGTTGGAGCTATGGTTAAATAGGCGACGAATTTGAACCAACTTGAGATCTGGGCGGATTTGAACTATCTTGAGATCCGGTCAGATTTGAACAAGAGATCCAGGCGGATTTGAAAGACGATGAAGTCCGAAAGGTTCGCAGAAGGTGCTGGCTTTATCATTTTGTTGCTACAGTATCCTTGTCCTTTAGCTAGTTACAGTTGTACTTGCTTGCTATAGCAGTACTTGCTCTGATACTTTTGTCGGAGTCTTATCTTCTTGTAATGATGGCAGCGTGAGAATAATCATGGAATCACTGTTAGTTCATTATTACAATTGAGGTACCCCGTCTATCTCATAACATTCATCTTCATTTGGTTGTAAATAATGTGTACTAGAAACATTTGAATCTTCTTCTGGCTTTAAGGCTGATGCTGCTTCGCTTAAAATGGCCATGTATTCGGCTTTAGTCTTGGCGGCCACTAATTTTACTTGAATGGAAGATTTGGAGACTAGGAACTACTGATCTTGTGACGAAACCTTTTCAAGCTTTGAAAGATGAGGATTTTCTTGGAAATACTTTTCGAATGTTGGTTTTAGAAATCTATCTAGTTTAAGTTGTTTCCACCATTTACTTGTTGAGGCATAAAAAATGATGAAAGGAATCAAGCAAAGAGGGATGATAAGATAGAAAGAGCTATTGAAAAGAAGAAGATAGAGATAGCTTTCAAGCAGATGCGCAGGTCCGCACAACTAATGTCGGTTGCGTGACACCGCACAATCAATCTCTCTTGCGCAGGTCCACGCAAAGGAAATATCAGTTGTGAGGCTCACCGGATTGTGCTGCGGAAATGATTCTTTTTTGATTGATCTAAAGCTCTAAAAATTAGTCCCACATAGCTAAGATTAGGATTTTCACACGTGCGATAAATACCCCTTCCCTTCCTTTATTAGGAGTAATTGAAGATTTTCAAGAGGAGCAGAGCAGAGCAGAAGACAGAAGGTAGGAGAGAAGTCTCCTAGCAGTTGCGCAGGACCACGCAACCGGTATTGGTTGCGGGGGTCTGCACAAGCAGACTGCCCTGCAGTCTGTGAAGCTCAAGAGCCGTCATCCTGCCGAAATGCCCATGAAAGGCTTTTATTCTTCCAGCACTCTCCCCTCTCCTATTGTCATGTGCAGAGGAAGAAGATTAGTCGATCGAATCGACATTTTCCCAAGTAATAGGGATGACTGAAATAGACGTCGTTATGCTACTGAAATCACTGTTTCATCGAAAACTCGTCGATCTAATCGACATTCCTCCTAAGTCCTAGGAGATGGTTGAAACAGGCACCGAAAGGCTATCAAAATGAACCTCTGATACTTAAAGCATAAGTCATTTATTGCCAAATGATCTATCTTAGAATCAAGGGATGTAAAGAGGATGTAAATGAACCCAGTATTAATGAAATGTGATGAATGTTCCTAATACTCTTTCTCTATGATGTTTGAATAAGACAATTTTCTGAATCAAATGCATTTGTTTCTTTGTCGAAACAAAATGGCGACTCTGCTGGGGACTGTTATCTTCTTGCCTTATTTAAATATTAACAGTGAAGTTGTTACGAATTTTCATTACAGTTGGCGACTCTCAGTGGGAAGTCCTCCCCTTCATCTCTAAGATAGATCACTTTAATCGTTCAATTACTAATTATAAATGTGTCATGATTGAAGGTTTTAAAATTTGACTACGACTTATTACTCATGGCGACTCCCATGAGAAAAGTGAATTTTCGATTCACCCAAACAGGGTTCGTAATAGAATACGCACCAAGCCGTGCAATTAAAAGTGGCAAGGCTCAAGTAACAGCTGGGGTTGTTTCTGCTTCACCCCAGTCATCAGAAGACAATGTAGGCTGGACCGTCGTAACCTCTCGTAAGGCAAGAACATGAAACGTCAGAAATTCTGGAATGAATCATCCTTCATTAAGAATCAGAGGGCCTATAACACGAAGCACAGTTAAAAGAAATCTTGAGCTTGCTCCTCCGACGATTTATCCTGTGCAAACAGTTCCCCAGTTGACAGTACATGACTTCCTGGCTTTAAATGCTTCAATGGATGAACAAACAAGAGAACAAAAAGGAAAAGCATTAGTGATCAGATCGCCAATGCCATCCCCGAAAGATTCACCAGTATCGGCGTCATCTCAGTCAATTGATGCCACAGGGGACACCAAAAGGTTCAATGAAACTTCGTCCCCTCTTTTTTCTGCAAGCCCTGTTACATCAGCATACTCTTGCTCTCCTTCAATTACCGCTTCGTCAAAAAGTGGAGAAGCTGCAGTATTCATGGCTGGAACAAATCCAGATTATAGAGCAACTACAGAGGATCGTTTCAATGCAATGACAGAAGCCCAGAATGCATTAATGGAAGAATGTAAAAATCTCAGAGAAGCACTGGCAAATCTAGCACATAACGTAGCTTGAATGGCAATTCCCCAGAAAGCAATGGAGGGGCAAGAAAATCAGCCTAACGTCCTCCCACCGTAGGGGGCAGGGTCACTGGGGTCCATTCCGGCGGCGAGAACCATAACACAAGATGAGGTGAGGCAAGTGGTCGAAAAGGTGGTTAGAGCAGAAAGAGAACGTGAAAATGCCAGGCGTTTTAGGTATCGAACGCCGTATCCAAGGGAAGTCGAAGATATCCCCTTTTTGGCCAATTTCAAGCACCCAAATTTTCAAAAGTTCAATGGAGAAGGATCTCCAGAGGAGCATTTGATGCATTTCATCACCAGTATGAGAAATTTCTCTACGATACCACAATACTGCTTGCGGCTGTTTGGTTCATCACTAACACACAAAGCATTTCGATGGTATTCTAGTCTGGCACCAGGATCGATACGCACCTAGGAACAAATGCGAGAAGTTTTCATGTCAAACTTCTTCTCTTCAGAACGTGATGTCAGTATTACGGAGCTGGCCTCTATTCGGCAGAGAGAAGGAGAGCTGGTAGAGAAATTTATAGACAGATGGAAAATGTTAGGGGCTTCATGTAGACAACTACTGGAAGAAAAAGAACAAGTTAAAATGTGTCTAAATTCTATGGGGACAGGAATTACGTTCGGACTCACTAGCGTCGATATCAGAACTTTTCGTGACTTAGCCACTAACGCCCATGCGTTGGAGCTGATGACTTGCAAGATCCCAGCATTTCACCATGATACAACTAGGAGAGTATCCGGCAGGATAGCCGTGAACGCTGTTGATCATGACAGAAGAGGTAAAATGCAAGGGACTCAAGGGAAAGAAGACCAGACCGACGCAAAGAAGGGAGTCAGTCAAGAAACAGATACAATGGGAAGAGGCCTAGAATGCTGAATTCTCATGAGGGGTTCGCATTTGATAAGGAAGATGTCACCCCTATGATGGAACAGTTATTGAAAGCCGGCACGATAGTATTATCGGAGCCTAAACGCCGAGAAGACGTAACGAGAACCAAAGAAAGGAATTTCTGTCGTTATCATCGTCTAGTGGGACATCCAAAAGAGAACTGCTATACGTTAAAATGTATAATATAAAGATTAATTGATAGGGACGAGATAGTACTCGAGAAAGAAAAAGAAGGGGTGCCATGACAACCGTAAACGTGCTTACAATTCGAAAGAAAGATGAAGAAGAAGGAGGTAAAACAGCAAAGAAGGTTGCGGTAATTACGTTACAGTCAGGTAAGAAAGTGGTAAGTCCTATAAAGCAAAAATCAGAAGTCATCAGGAAAGAAACTATTGAAAGACAGAATAATAGTGACAAAATAAAAGAGAAGGATGAGATGACGAGCGTGACTTATGATGTAGTAAGTCATCTAAAAGGGATACCGGCCCGACTAAGTGTTTATGACGCACTTAAGCTTTCAGAAGAATTTCGACAGAGCCTGATCCAGGCATTGTCCGATCATGACATTAGAGAAACTTTACTAGCAGAGTTAGAGCACGACGAACTCGATGAACAAGAAGATTGTCTCCCAGTCACTTCCTTTTCTGATGATGATCTGATCTGCAAGGAAGAACACAACAGGCCATTGATGATAGAAGGACATATCCATGGGAAGTAAGTCAAACGGATTATGATAGATAATGGGTCTGTAGTGAATCTTTTGCCACTTTCAATGTTAGATAAATTGAATTACCGTCACTCAGAACTATGCCCTAGCGGAATGATGATACAGGGTTTTAATCAAGATGGGCAGCGCACGCTTGGCAAGATTATGGTAACGTTGGAAATAGAAGAGTTAACTACTGATGTTGTGTGTCACGTATAAATGCAGTGACGACATACAACTTCTCCTAGGGAGGTCGTGGATACATCAATACAATATCATACCCTCTACTCTGCATCAGTGTTTCAAATACTGTAAAGACAGGGTATTACATAAAGTAATGGCCAATGCAAAATCGTATACAGAAGCCGAGTCCTTCTTTGTAGATGCTAGCTACTATAAAGAATTTACCATTGAAAAGATGAGTAAGGATGAAAGTAACATCCTGAAGGATGATCAGGAAAATGCAATCACAAAAGGAACAGAAAAAGCAGGGCCATCCGAGACCGCAGAAATAGGCAAGAAGTTTTATTTTGTGCCAAAACATTTAAGGTAGCCGGGACAACTGCCACTAACTTTGCTGTCATCTGAACAGCTGAAAATTTTATAGTTAAATTACACGGTGCCACTACCGTATGCTGAAAGAAATAAGCCGTTTCCAACCGCTCCAGGAAGATTTCAAGTAAAGGCGAGCGAAAAATACCCTGAGCCAATAGGGTTCTATGTTCCCGAAGCAGTAAAGACAGGAAGAGAGACTCAAAACAATGTATACTATGGCAGGTTGACGCCACAAGACCTCCAAAAGTATAGCCCGACAAGTAAAAAGATCATGAAAAGCATGGGTTTTGATTATGAGGAACCCGTTGGCTTAAACAGTGGGAAGGAAATTCAAATCCCCATTGGGATCGATCAGGATAAGCATAGAAAATCTCAAGGGTTGGGGGCAAGCTAGTTGATAAATATGATCACAATTGTGTAGCCTTCTGCAGAAATATATCGCCTCAAAAGCTTCAAGAAGAAAAAAGACAGAGTATATCTCTAACAACAGTCACGATCGTATTCAGGGGGCAAATTCAAGACCAAATGAGATAAGATGTACTCAATAAAAGCAAAGTTCTTCAAAGGAGTAAATGGAAGCCTATGATTGGCCTATACTTGTGTTGACAAAAAGGGATTGCTTCTGAAGGCACTACTGATTTTGATACAGAACATTATTAGGATAATAATTCTGTATCAAAAGGGGGCAAGATGAATAGAATGAATAAGGAAGAAGTTTATAAGCATATCAAAATCATATGACGAGCATATCAAGATCATATGATAGAAAATGAAGAAAGATGAAGAAGATGAGCGCCATCAAGTGAGCTCTACAAAAGTTTTCCTGAAATTGATATCACCATCAAGCTGGTATATGCAAACAATACAGACAAATGATACAGATAGACAATTTCAGGTGAAAATACTCATCATCGTCTTCCAAGACAGCATTCTAAATCATTGCCGAAAGTCTTTCAAGACATTTTAAATGAAAAGTCCTGATGACTGCCGTCAAGCAATAACGATTGCTATCAGCATTGATGATCATCGTCGATAAAATCTCCATCAGAATCAAAATCACCAGGTATCAATGATTTTAAAATAAAAAAGAAAGCAACTATCGCTGTCGCCAATCAATCACTTATCAAAGTTGTCATCATCGCTAGGCTGATACATTACTAAAATATGATACAAAAATCCTTATAATATTATCAACAGCAGCGAAATGTCAATTATTGATCAACCATCTACTGGTAGTGAGATAAACCATATAGCCAATTACATATAAAATCGATGACAACGATAGTTGCTTATCATTAAAAGGCGGTTTAGCCACAAGTCCTGAGAAAAAAAAGAGACAAAAGATAAAAAAAAAGAGACAAATCCTAAAAGGATTAAATCTTGAAAGGGACTGGCTACGCATAAGACCTATGATTATAAAAAGGTAGCCCAGCCAAGCCAATGGCCCGCTATGCATGAGACCTATGAAGATCGCCATTTGGGCAGCGACGAGAAGCCAGTGGCCCTAAAAAGCCCGTGAAGGCCATCGTACGCATTCCCATGTGGGCAGCTGACGGAGTCAATGACCAAAAGTCTAAAAGGCCAAAAGTCCTCAATGATTAAAAGCCAGAATGACCCAAAGTCTTCAAATGACCAGTCAGCGTAACCCCCATGCTGTCTGTATAGCTTTTCGGCAGCATCACGAGGAATGGAGGATAATGCCCTCCCGTGAATGGGCCTGACCTTGCAGGTGAAGAAAATGAGGGCTGCAGTGTGAGCTTTAGATAGACCAACCATTCATAAGAATTCCCAGATTTGTGGTTCGATTTCGGTACTAACTTATGAGGAAGGGTTTAAACCTACTCATCGATGGACTGGCAACCATGGATTTGGTACCCCCAAAGGTAGCCTTGCGAGCTCTATGAACTCTAGAGAGTTACCGTGGCCAACCCTGTGCGTAAAACCAACCGAGTTCACGGCCCCGGTAGCTTCACTGGGCCCCTCTGATGGATCACAGTTTGTGAACTCCCTAGGCAGTGAGAAGTCCAGCGAACTTTAGAGAGTTACAGAGGCCATCACGTAAGACCCGACTCTAACTAGAGTCCAAATAAGTTCGCTCCACTACTCAAGAGCTTAAACTGTGTGTAAAACTGAGTGAATTGAAATCTAGCACCGCCAATAAGATATAAACGAATGAAGTCATATATAGGAAATCCCATACTGACAAGCATAAAATGTTGGTGCTTTATGATTACTTTATAGAATGTCATGATAAACTATGTGCAATGTTTAAAATGCAGCAAATTCATGTTAAGGATATTGTATAAACAATATGTCTGGAATAATGCATAATGTAGAAGTGCATGAAAAAAGTTACTGAAAATTTACTATTACAAGTTAAAAGAAAACATACACTCAAAAGAGAAACAAAGAAAGAAGCAAAAGTATATATATAAAAAAAGGAATTACATGCTTATAATTCCTCTGTAATGCCTACTATATTCATATAATGTTGCAAGTCTTCTTTCAATTGAATCTGTGCCGCATCATGCTTTGACTTCTCTTCAAGAATAATCTTTGTTTGATCAGGAAGGCCAGCTAATTTGTCTTCCAAGGATGTGATCATTTCCTTACTCTTGAGTAATTCAGACTTTTCAGCATCAGCGGACTGAATATTGACATTAAGTTTCTCATTGACCTCCTGTATAGACAGTTCCCTCTCACGACCTTTCAGTTCCAGCTATGAAATTTCTTCTCTCAAAGCCGCAATACGGTCTTAAATAAGTGCCTTGTCATCAGTGAGGGTCTTCAGTTGTTCTTGCAAAGTCAAATGCTCCTGGTCTAATTCAGATATAGTAGAAACAATAAGTGAAGCTTTCTCCTTAGACAAAGCTAACTGCTTCCCGTATTCCAGAACTTCTGGAGCAATCGTAATATTCTCTGCCGATGCTAAAGAAGCTATCGAATCACGAAATCTGAGGAAGGAATCACGCAAAACAAAAATATTAATCTTCACCATCTTTGCAGAGCTTTCCAGAATCTCGATGGTGATATCCAGGTTTGGCCATTGTTCAGGATCTTTGAAGATATGAACTACCGTTGACAAAGATTTTTTCATCAAAAGCATTTTGTGAGCGGGAATCTTTGAAGGAAATGGTAGTTCAGAGACAGTGGCCACAGATTCGGAGCTGGCCGCCCCACTACAGGGAAGAATTCCTATAACATGAATAGGAGATAGAGTTGGAGTAAGTAACGCAAAATGAAGAATTTACAACTCTTCAAATTAATATATATACCTGGCGTAGAGGTGTGACCAGCAAGCGAGGGAACTTCTACAGGAACTTCTGGAGCTGCAGAAGTACCAGCTTCCAGCATGTCAGCAAGAGAGGGCGCCATCACTTCTGTGCTTGAGTCTCTGGTAGTAGGAGTTGGTAGATCGGTAGTCTCGACAGGGAATACAATTTCATGGGCCACACTTTTCGGTGTCACCAGATGAACCAAAGAAACCTGTGGTGAAGCCATTGGTGCAGCTGGATGAAGATCTATAAAGGCGGCAACACTTGTCTCGATATAAGCCACATGAGTACTTGAAAAGGAAATAACAATGATGATAAGATAGTTATCACTAGACAAGCACGTGAATATTTAAGGAATTTAAATTTCCTTACTAGGAGAATATCCATATTCCCCGTAGTCCAAGGGTTCTTCATCCTCTTCGGTTATTGCATGTGGCTTTCCAGGGACAAGTGGCAGGGGAAATTTCAGGAGCCGTGGGGAGATGTTCCTCCTCTACATTTTCGGTGGCCATATTTTCCTCGTCATCTATGTTGACCTCCCCTTCTTCATAGTCATCATCTTGAGCTCTATCATTTCCATCATCATCATCGTTATCATCGTCTCCAGACCCTAGGGGACCGGAATCTCCTGATGAAGAAGATGAACTTTCGCTTGCCAAATCCTCCACATCCACTTCCGCAACCATGACTTATTTTCTTTTGTATGAAACAGGCTGGTTGCTTTCTCTTGGAGATCTCCTGCCGACTGGAACAGAGGGAGATGAGGAGACCTGTCTTCCCTCTTCTTGAGGAATGGGTGATGATGTTTGCAGACGTGCTCGTGATCTAGTTATCAAATATGATGAGCTAGGGGGAAGAGGTTGTGAAGAAGGGGCAGGTTCGTTTTGAGCTGGACTCTCTTCAGCTGTAGCAATTTCTTTAGGAATAGGGGAGGATGTCCCTGTAACATTTTTTAAAGCTCGGCCGCCAAGGTCATGGGGGACGTGTTCAAATTTTGCCAGAACTCTATGAGCAAACCAACCATCTAAAGTATTAATTGGTTTTCTCTCAGGGATCAGCTCTTCCGTCGATATCTTTCTACAAATTTCACCATGATGAGGAACGCGACTCATCTCTAGAATGAAGCCAATTCTGTTCTCAATTTTTCTGTCCCTAAGCCAAGGAGGATGGAGAAAGAGAAGGGAGTCCACTGGTAGGAATTTGTTGATCAGAAATGATTGATGGTCCCACCATCTCATCCAGCTATAAGAAGTATGGACTATCTGGTCGCAGGTAGGGATGATGAAAGAAGAGTTGACACGACCACCTAATAGTTGCTTCCATATCATGGCCCAGTTCAAAGAACCTGTTCCATAGCAGCGTATTCTCTTAGTAACCAGCCCACAATCTTCTGGTACAGTTTAGTCATAGCCGAATTGGTGAGAAAAATGGCTGGAATAGTAGGGTTCTCTCCAAAATTTTGTTCCTTCCTGTTTCGACAAAGAAACAAATGCATTTTGATTTGGGGAGATTGTCTTATTCAAACATAACAGAGAGAGAGTACTATAAACATTCATCACATTTATTGATACTGAGTTCGTTTACATCCTCTTTACATCCCTTGATTCTAAGATAAATCATTTAGAAGTAAAGGATTTGTGCTTTAAGCATCAAGAGTTTATTTCGACAGCCTTCCGGCGCCTGATTTGATCATCTCCTAGGACTTAGGAGGAATGCCGATTCGATCGACGGGTCATTTCGACAGCCCTCTGGTGCCTGATTTGATCTTCTCCTAGGACTTAGGAGGAATGCCGATCCGATCGATGGGCCTTCAATGAAATAGAGATTTCAGTAGCATAACAGCGCCTGTTTCAACCATTCTCTGGGACTTAGGAGGAATGTCGATTAAATCGACTGATCTTTCTCCTTAGAACCCATGAAGAGGAGAAAACTCGGAGAAAGGAAGCCTGGGCCACGAACTTCGGCAGCATAACAGCTCTTGGACTTCACAGACTGCAGGGCAGTCCGGTTGCCCGGACCCGCACAACCGATATCGGTTGCGCGATCCTGCACAACTCCCAGGAGACTTCGCTCCTACCTTCTGTCTTCTGCTCCGCTTTGCTCCTCTTGAAAATCTTCCAATTACCTCAAATGAAGGAGAGGAGGGGGTATTTATATACCCTCGCATGTGTGAAAATCATGATCTTAGCGATGTGGGACTATTTTTTAGTGCTTCGAGTTATCTTGAACGAAGCCTCTTGTACAATTCATTCCGAGGTCCCGCGCAACTGCTATTCTCGTTGCGCGGTCATGCGTAACAGAGATTGATTGCACGGAACCGCGCAACCTATAATGGCTGCGTGGTCCTGCGCACTGTCATGAAAACTACCTCTCCCTATTTCTTTCCAAAAGTTACTTCAAACTTCTTATCTCTTCTCCCTTAAATCCTTTGCCATTTTTTCTGCCTCAACAGATGCCCCCTCGATCCTTCTTTGATTGATTCCTGAAATCAAAGGGAGGATCTGTCACGCCCTAAATTCAGAAACCGGGCTCACAAAATTTCCGATCGCCGAATCCGGCGCTGCCAGCCTCCGTAGTACCCCACTCTCGGCTCCCGGCACCCATATACCAAGTTCCGATCCTGGGATGGTACAAGGAGGATTTCTAATAACTATTTGATTCGTAATAAGCATAACATAAGCATAACCCATGACCAATAACCACAAGAACACCACCACAAAATCCACTATGATAAAAAACTTTTGAGTACAATGCATCTGAAGGGAAATACAAGATAATACAAGTACGGAAACTCTAAAAGCTCGGTTGCATGCTCCAACGACGGCGAGACTAAGCTTACGTCCTGGCGTCACCTGCACGCATCAATCGTGCATAAGCTTATAGAAAGCTTAGAGGGTGGTGTAAGTGTGTGTGCAATATAAGCGTGCTCAGAATATAAGGTCAGAGTAATGCAGATTCATGCTGATGAATACATGAACACAATCAGTCGTACCAAGGCTATGCAGTGCAAGATATGAATGCGATCGGCCATATCCAGACCATGTGATGCGAGATGCAACTCAAGCATGCCAATCCTCATCATATATCAGTATAGTTCTCATTCTGGATAATCACCGGGGTCTAGTACACTCTACGCTAGCTTGCCGTCCCTATCCGAATGCACAACTGGGAGACCAGAAGAGACCTCACTATCCGCCTGCCAATATCGGGCCCGGCTCGTCGATAGCTGACCGATTCCTCAAGCTGGTCAAACTCAACCTAGAAGTTACCCCCTCACTCAGGCAGGTAAGGTCACACCCCTTTCCAACTGACCGTGACACAGTGGGAGACGCGGCCTACTGGTATACGGCCATCGCGCACTCGTGTATCCACTCGGTCTCGACATTGTAGTCATCCTCTGGTACCATCAGGTTTAGGGATTTTCACCCAGGGACATCTATGGTGCCCGTATGTTAGAACCAAACATTTTCGATATCCAATCCAGCCAACCACGATGCATCTGTGGAGGCTATGATCCTGATGTCACTAGGGCATACGATAATCACAATCATACAAATGCAAGTGCATGAGTCACACTACTAGTCATGCAACAGTCCTACGTGTGCCATGTACTTATGTAGGGTAACTCCGCCTATCAGGGAGCCCATAAACATTCCGCTGAAGGTATATGCTATGATCAGTCACTCCACATATCAGTTATACATATAATGCGTATGATCATGAATCATGGATCTACACTAAACATGTATATAAAGATGGGTCTTGTATATAATAAAAATGGGCCTTAGACAGCCTATTCACTACAAGTATGGGCCTACCAATGGGCCTCAGGGAGAGTGATAATGCGGGCATTTAACTGACATCATCCTGACAATGTGGGCATCTAACCATCATTGCTCCCAAGGCTCGGCTCGCCTTAAATATCATTAAATAAATCATGGCGGAATCACACATTGCAATGTGCCTTAGGTACATCCCATTAGGCCTCAAATACATCAAATGGGCCGTATCTCATGGGCCTTATATTCAGCAAGTGGACCACCCCAATAAGCTTCACTAATGGGCCTTAGGTACTTTGCAATGGGCCATCACCCATGGGCCTTGGAATGCATTAAAATGAGCTCAATCACATAAGCTTCGTATGCATCAAATGGGCCTAATTACATAGGCCTTATATATACCAAGGTGGGCCTCAATAGTGGACCATAAATACATCAAATGGGCCTACACACATGGGCTCATATATAACAAAGTGGGCCTCGACAACTAGCCACAAATACATTAAGGTGGGCTTAATCACATGTCAAGATGGGCCTAAATACATCAGCCCATATATACCGAAGTGGGCCTCATGTGAGCCCCTCCAAAATGTTTATTTTCCTATCCAATCTGTTGATAAGGTCATATGAATAAGGGCCCACCAAAATGTCTATTTACACCCAATCTGTCCAAGCCCATAGCGATGTTTATTTGCCACCCAAATAGTCCATAAGGTCATGTGGACCTGGAGCTCATGGTGACGTTAGTTCACCATCCAAACTATTCATGAGGTCAAGTGGACCATGGGCCCACTGAAATGTTTATTTGCCATACAATTTGTCCATAAGGTCACATGGACAAGGAGGGCTCACTGTAATATTTATTTGACATCCAATATATTTAAAACAAATCGTGTGGACCTGGGAAAGCTGGGGTCCACTGGAAATGTTTATTTTCCATACAACCTATTCACAAGGTCACGCAGTCAGGGGGCCCACTGTGATATTTGTTTGACATCCAAACTGTTAATAGGGTCACACGTACGTGGAGCCCACTGAAATGTTCATTGCCATCCAAACCTGTTCATAATGTCACGTGGCCAGGGGCTCACGTGATGGACGGCATGGACACAATACATACATCTGAGTGGGGGCCCACGGTCACACCACCGCTGGGCGCTGGCACGTTCCAGCGGCATGGGCCCACTATAATGTTTATTTGTCATTCAACCAATTCATGAGGCCACGGTCGGGGGCCCACCGCAGGGTGGTTCGCCAATCCAACCCACTCATTATGTGTGTCCCATCTAACTGAGGGTCCAGACCAAGTTTCAGCCATGTCCAAATCTCAGGTAGGCCCCACCAAGTGCTTTATATGTTTCAGGCATGTCTTCACATGATTTTAGATGGTATGGCCCACCCGAGTCCGTATACAGCTGATTTTTCACAGGGACCCCACTGCCCTAGGGGGCTTCCTAATGGACGGTGTGGATTTTTGAATCGCACCACGTGGGGTCCACTGCTGGGGCCGTGAGCCCCAGCCACCTCGTCCGCCCGCCACTCGCCAGCACTAGACGCTGGCATTCCCTTTTTTTTTTCCTTTATTTTTTTTAAAATTTTTTTTATATGGGGCCCACAATGAGATGATCCAAACCATCTATTGTGTGAGTCCCACATGATGGACCGTCTAGTCAAATTTTAGGGTACATCCAAATTTCATGTAGGCCCCACCAAGTGCTTTTATATGCTCAGGCATGTCTCTACATGTTTTTAGATGGTATGGCCCATTTGAGAATCAGATTGATCCCAAATTTTGGCTCAACGTAAAATAATCTAAGAAAGACAATGGACGGCTTGGATCAAGAACATACATCAAGGCGGGGCCATGTTGGAGCAGCCCACTATTTCTCTTCCTTGACGTGGATGTCTCTGGACGTCATGGCTTAAAGTCATAGCAATAAAAAAATATTCTTTTTATCCTAGGTGGGACCCACGTTAACTAGATCTATCCCCTCCATTGCATGTGTCTCACAAAAATAGGGGTCCAAAACAAGTTTCAGATGGGTCCAAGCTTCTGGTAGACCCCAGCAATCATTCTTCCAAGTTTCAACGGAAAATACTACCATTCTTAATACCACGGCCTGCCAGATGATTGGATCGGTCTCATTTTTCGGTTCAACGCCTAAAATGATCCCGAGAATAGAATGGATGGCTTGGATCAAATATAAACATCAAGGTGGGGCCATGTTGGAGGGCCCACCATTTCCCTTCCTTTTTTTTTTTTTTTTTTTAAAGCTTGTAAGTACACACACTCCACGTTAACCTCTTCACTCCCATGCCTCTAGTCCAGCGTCCCTGGACGCTGGACGGCATGGATGAACACATCATCATGGTGGGTCCCACATGTACGTGGCCCACCATACCCATATACATACATATATATATATATATATATATATATATATATATATATATATATATATATATATATATATATATATATATATATATATATATATATATATATATATATATATATATAATATTAATATAATATAATATATATGTATATATATACATATATCAATAAATATGTATATATACATATATCATATCACCTAAAATTTGGTGGACCACACCATTGATGAATGGAGTGGATTTAACATGGCCCACTTCATTCTAGGGAGAGGAGAGAGAGAGAGAAAAAAAGAGAGGAAAAGAGAGATACGGTGAGATAGAGGGGAGGGTCCCCGCCACTATGGGCCCTCCATAATTACAACACATATTCGAGTGGGTCCCACAACAAGTGGGCCCTTAAAAATTGAAATGAAGGATGATCACCCACCTCTAAGCCTCCTCCTTGCTCCCTTGGCCACCAATGCTCCTTTGCTTGACTTTTAACGGTGGTAGATGATGGATCAACGGTTGAGATGAGAAATGAGAGAGAGTAGGAAAGGTGGGCCACACTTGGCATTTGGGAGAGGGAGAGAGAGCTTGGACGTGTGAAGTTCTTTTGCTTGGAATTTTTTTTTTTGAGAATGAATGAGAGAGAGAGGGGAGTGATGGGTGAAAAAGGGTGATGGAGTGATGTGGTGTGATGGGTGATGGGTGGAGTGGTGTGTTGTAAGAAGGGATGGGTGGAGAGAGAGGTGAAGTGATGTGAGGGTTGACCTTGGTCTTGCTTGTGTAGGAGAAAGGTATGGGTTGTTGTACTTGGGTATGGAGTGACTTGACTTGTACTTGACATGAGTAATTGATTGATTGATGGGACATCTCGTAAAGATTTCCTCATAATTCATAACGCGCAGTGTTTTCTTCGAATTGAACGCAGACTGACATCTTTTAGCCTGGGTATAGGGTCTGTGTGCGAGTCGCAGCATTAGAACTGCAGCGACGGCGCGGTCGCTAAGGTATAGGTTTCAATTTTAGCCATCTTTGGCATATAGGTCTCAGCTTAGGATCGCGTGCAAACATCAAAAAGTGGTCGAGGATTGCCGAATTCGACCGGAAGGATCGCGGGAGTCGACGAAACAGTACGAACTAGGATACGGGTCTTACAGGATCGATCTTTCTCTGCCTGAAGATCTTTGAATAAACTGTAACTAAAGGATGACCGAATGCTCTTGCTTGCACGGGAGACTGGATGATTACACTTGCATGGTAGACTGGCTGATCATACTTGACCAGAAGATCGAATGATAGCGTTCGATCGGAAGACTGGAATGATGGCGCTCGAACAAAAGATTTGAATGATGGCGGTCGAACAAAAGGCTTGAATACTGGCACCCAAGCGGAAGACTGGAATGTTGATGCTCAAGCGGAGGACTGGAATGCCCCCAGTCAATAGTGTCGAGAAGATGTTTCACCAGAGAGGATAAGATTCTCTTTTCATTGAAGCATGCTTCTGCAGCAGTTGTGACAACTTGATCTTTGAGCAATTTGATCAGAGAACTTTCTTTCAACACCGTCACTGCTGTAACGGTCTCTTTGATCAACTCCAGCAATTCTTTCCTTTTTTGATAAGCTCCAGTGATTCTTTCCTTTTTGATCAGCTCCAGCGATTCTTTCCTTTTTGATCAGCTCCAGCGATTCTTTCCTTTTTGATCTATATCTGGGGCTATTCTTTAATGCTGCTCCTGTCACAATAATTTTTTCAATTATCTCCTTTGCTCACGATCTGCATAACTCAAGCTTTTGAATAATGGTTCTCCTGCCAAATTTATCAGAATTAGTATCTTAATTCATCATAATTTTCAATATAACTTTATGAAGCATTGATAATTTTTGAAATAGATTGAAAGTTTCTTCTCTTCTTAGGCCGATTGTGGTATTCGCAATATAATTTAATCCATCTTTGTGCTTCTCATCATACGTAGCATTGTATTCTTTATATTGCACTCTTGGAGATTTCATCTTTAGCTTCAAAGGTTCAATCGCTGAGT
Source organism: Magnolia kwangsiensis (assembly GCA_037074715.1). Taxonomy (NCBI): domain Eukaryota; kingdom Viridiplantae; phylum Streptophyta; class Magnoliopsida; order Magnoliales; family Magnoliaceae; genus Magnolia; species Magnolia kwangsiensis. The sequence continues at coordinate 74,648,072 of CM073575.1, read as the reverse complement.
CTTTTTACTGAGTCTTCCCTAATTTGTGCTTCTTAGCATTTCTTCATAGACTTTTCTTGGATCTTTGCTGATTTGATGATGCTTCCATTTGTTCTTTCTAGGTCAATCTCGCATAAACATTTCTTCAAAAGATAATATTTCTGAAGTGACGTCTTCTGATACTCTTGAAGAATAGATAATCCTTATTGCTGTTTTAATAAATCCAAGGAATATATCTAATTCCTTATATTGTCCAATAGAGAATGATAATTCTTTACTAGTTGATCCTTTGCCCCCTTTTGAAAACCTTGTGTGATAATGTGTCTTTATTCATGAAGAAGGCAAGAGACGAAAAGTCCTTACAGCTTTGTCAATATATTAATTGACCTTGGAGACTTGAGCTTTCGAGTAGATGATTGCCAATATCTTGAAGGCATTTTTACTGTTGATGTAATTTGAACCTGATTCAAGAGAAATGCATTTTTGCATGTTGTCTAATCAAGGTTTGAAATTTTAATTAGGCAATTGTTTGTTTGAGCATATTGTTGAGGCATAAAAATATTCCATGTCTGGGGTATTTTGGTAAATTCCATGTCTGGGGGTATTTTGGTGAAAATCCAATTCAAAGGGTAGTTTAGGTATTTCGGGTATTTTGGTAAAAATCCAGTTTCAGGGGTAGTTTACGTATTTCGGGTATTTTGATAAAAATCCAGTTCAAAGGGTAGTTTAGGTATTTTCGGGTATATTGGTAAAAATCCAGTTCCAAAGGTATTTCGGGTATTTTCATAAAAATCCAGTTCCAAGGGTAGTTTAGGTATTTTGATAACATTCCATAACCAAGGGGTAGTTTTAGGTATTCTGGTAAAAGGGATTGAAAAGGGTAGTTTGGTAAAAAGGGGTGCACATGTGTCATTTTAAGAGAGAAAGGTTATCACCACCATTTAAGAGGTAGCTTGGTGGTCACCATAGTTTAAGAAAAAAAGAAGTTCAAGTGTGAAGCGATAGGTGGTGGTGATCACCACTCTGTAAGAGTGTTGGAGCCTATAAATACCTCACTTCCACTTCATTTGGGAGTTTTGGGATCGGATTGGATCAGTTGATGGCCAAAGAAATGAGAGAGAGGAGGAAGAGAAGGAAGTCTTTGCGCGGACCCGCACAAGTGAAGTTGTTTGCGTACAGCCGCGCAAAGGAAGTGGCTTGTACAACACCGCGCAATCAAAAGGGAAGATGGCTTTCATGCCACTTTTCAACGAGGTTTGGAGAAGACCCTTTGCGCAGGACCCCGCAAAGAGAATGGGAGAATTCTCATAAGCAATCTGCCTGGGAATGCTGTCCGAGGAAGGGTTTCGTTTGCGCAGGACTGCGCAAACGGTTGGATTTATGGCCGTACTTAAACAGAGGAAGAAAACTTCTTTTTTCGATTGTGTTGCCGGTAATGTCTATTACAGCAATCTTTTGAGAGATCTACACCTTCCAATATCTTCCTCTCGAGATTTCGACCGTGAAAGGTGAGTTTTGATTGTCTTTTAACGTGGCCCACCTACATAATCAAGCCGGGAAAGCAGCTGAACGGTCCGCTTGCGATCATTATTGTGATCATCTGAACGAGCAAGGTTGCCAAAGATCAACATGGCTGTGAAGGGTTTTTCTTCCTCTACCTCATGGACGCTTCAGATCAAGCTTTTGTTGTAGGATGGTGGCTCACAACGCACGTACGGAGCCTCTGTTTCAAAAAGAGTCGACGCACGTCGACGCTGTTGGTTTTGATGGCCCACTTATCGAATGTAAGTGGAAAATCCATTCCGTCTGTTGGGTTTAGGGCGAAAAACTGTCCGGGATAGACTGTTTCTAGACTAGAATTGGTGTGGTCCACATGATCTTTTAAACCACTGTCCATTCCGTATTCAACAGTTAAGATCTTGCAATAACTTGTATGGAGACAAAAGGAGAGCTAGGCGAGGGTAAGGCCCATCCTTTGAAGGTAATGAACGGTTCAGATCATTCAACGGAGCCGTGTGTGGGTCACACTAAGAAGATTGCAAGGTGATGGTGAAGACGCTGGTGTATTTTCTTAAATGGAGAAGAAGAGTTGGGTTAGCGGCGCTGACCGACTTTGAGAAGTGTGGTGCACGTCCTATGCACTTATACACCATGTACATGCGATGTACATGTGAGGCCTATGATGGTGCACGTGGGAAATCTGCTCCGTCCATTCACTTTCTCATTGCATTTGAAGCGTTGAGGCCGAGTTTGAAGTATATCCAGATATCTGGCGGACCACAAATCACGATCTCGAGGGCTGATTTGCCAGTTCGGCCACTTCTGCAATGATCTAGAAGCTGAAATTTGACATGGACGGTTAATTTGTGGTTTTAAGGCTGCACGTCACGTGTGAAACCAAACAGATGGTGGAAACCCCCTAATCTTTCATTCTGGGAGACTTTTCGGGCCCATTTAGCATGATCAGGCTGATTTCTTCAGGACCTGGCCACACTGCAATAAGCTGCTTCATATTTTAAAGAAGAATGATCAGAAAGATCTTCCATCTCATTGAATACTGGCTGATCAAATCAGCAATTCCTCCTAAGTACTTAGGAAATGATCGAAATAGCGCCGGAATGCTGCCGAAATTTCTATCGAGCTATCTTCTCTTCAGTACATTATATTAATTGTACTTTATTTTCAGAATCAAGGAAATCAGAGGATGTAAATGAACTTAGATAAATGTGATAAATGTTCTCTCATTCATTCTTTGTTATCATTGAATAAATTCCCCGAAATGAAATACATTTGTTTTCTTGTCGAAACACATATATATATTAAAATATGTATTTACAGTATTTTAAATGCTGAACTTTAATTTAATTTTATGCTTTTGAGCACTGGTGCCAGTGTACTTTGACCGACCATACTTTGACTGGACAACTTAACTTGACTTGACTTGACTTGACCAGACTCGACTGAACTAGACTGACATTATTGGACTGACCAACCATACTTTTACTGGACAACTTAACTTGATTTGACTTGACCAGACTCGACTGAACTAGACTGATATTACTGGACTGACACCACTAGACCGACACTACTGGACTGACACCACTAGACCGACACTAGACCGACACTACTGGACAGACACCTACTCACACAGTTTAAACTCATGAGTAGTGGAGCACTTTTACTTCGGGTCTTACGTGATGGTCTCTGTAACTCTTAGGAGTTCGCTGGACTTCTCACTGCGTAGGGAGTTCACAAACAACGATCCATCAGAGGGGCCCAGTGAAGCTACCGGGGCCGTGAACTCGGTTGGTTTTACAGCACAGGGTTGGCCACGGTAACTCTCTAGAGTTCACAGGGCTCGCAAGGCTACCTTTGGGGGTACCAAATCCATGGTTACCGATCCATCGATGAGTAGGTTTAAGCCCTTCCTCATGAGTACGTAACGGAATCGAACCACAAATCTGGGGGGTCTGTTTCGTCAAAGAAACAAATGCATTCTGGTTTGGGGAGATTGTCTTATTCAAACATAACTGAGAGAGAGTATTATGAACATTCATCACATTCTATTAATACTGAGTTCGTTTACATCCTCTTTACATCCCTTGATTCTAAGATAAATCAGTTAGAAGTAAAGGATTTGTGCTTTAAGCATCAAGAGTTTATTTCGACAGCCTTCCGGCGCCTGATTTGATCATCTCCTAGGACTTAGGAGGAATGCCGATTCGATTGACGGGTCATTTCGACAGCCCTCCGGCGCCTGATTTGATCTTCTCCTAGGACTTAGGAGGAACGCCGATCCGATCGACGGGCCTTCAATGAAATAGAGATTTCAGCAGCATAACAGTGCCTATTTCAACCATCCTCTGGGACTTAGGAGGAATGTCGATTAAATCGACTGATCTTTCTCCTTAGAACCCATGAAGAGGAGAAAACTCGGAGAAAGGAAGCCTGGGCCACGGACTTTGGCAGCACAACAGCTCTTGGACTTTACAGACTGCAGGGCAGTCCAGTTGCTCGGACCCGCGCAACCCATATCGGTTGCACGATCCTGCACAACTCCCAGGAGACTTCGCTCCTACCTTCTGTCTTCCGCTCCGCTTTGCTCCTCTTGAAAATCTTCAAATTCCTTTAATGAAGGAGGGGAGGGGGTATTTATAGACCCTTGTACGTGTGAAAATCCTGATCTTAGCAATGTGGGACTATTTTTTAGTGCTTTGGATCATTTTGAACGAAGCCCTTTTGTGCAGTTCATTTCGAGATTCCGCGCAACTGATACTTTCATTGCGCGGTCTCGCGCAACAAAGATTGATTGCGTGGACCCACGCAACATATACTGGCTGCGCGGTTCTGCGCAACTGCCATGAAAATTATCTCCCTTTTCTTCTTTCTGAAAGTTCTTCTCTTCTTCTTTTTTTAACCTTTACTTGCTTGATTCCTTTCAACATTTTTATGCCTCAACAGATTGCCCCCTTGATCCTTTATTTGTTCTTTCGGAGTAACAAGTAAAGGATCAAATATCCCATTTGGTTTGCGTAGACCTGCGCAACTGGTCGCGCATATACTCGGTCGTAGTAACCTATAAATACCGCACCCTTCATCACTTTCTGCAGTCTCTGCTTTCTCTGGTGAATTTTTTGGCTCTTGGCGATTTTCTGCGCAACGGACATTGTCTGCGCGGAGCCGCGCAACGAATCTTTTGTTCGCGTAATTTTCTAAGTGCCGCAACACGTCGCGCAACTTCTTTTGATTGCGCGGACCCGCGCTACCAAGACTTCTCCATTTTTTGAACTCTTTCCTCAACAACCTTTCTTAAGTCTTCAACCCTCCTCTCTTCATGGTTCACATCAAGAGGACCCTCCGTCCTGTAGACCCTCAAATGGAGCATCCTTCTCATTCCGACGCTCCTGATACTTCTCATTGCCCATCTCCTTCCGCTGACCAACCACCGACCAAGCATACCAAAACCACCACTCAGTCCCCTTCATACTTCAAAGAGCCAGTACTCCCAACTTTTGATTTCACTGGCCGCATCGAAGCACTTTCCTCACCCATTCATCGTGCTATAATCATGGGAAACGTAGAATGGCCTCCCAAGCACGGTCGTGAATATGATTGGGAAGAATGGTTGAAGACAACCACCCACATTCACATGGATAGCGATAGACCCCCTGTCAGAGAAGGTACCCCGCCTGCTTCTCACTCCAAGAAAACTCGTCGAAATAAGGCGAGAGAGTTTGAAGAAAAGATCAAAGAGCACAATAAAAAGAAGCTTCAGAATTCTTAGGAATCTGTTCGAGTGATTGAGGGCGTCATGAAATTTAACAATCCTCATTCGGAAGGCATGACAGTAATTCCCATTAGCGTGCATCATCACCAATCCATGCTTGAATGTGAACCCACAGACTATGTGGACGGAGAAAAGCAGATGTATACTGAATCGTGGGCAATACGAGAACCCCAGATTCTTGAAGGGAGAATACAAGCTCAGAAATCCCGGTAGATTATCGGAGAGGCCCATCCCATGATCTTCCTTGCTCTCTTTCACAGTCCGTACAATCTCTTCCCGACCTATTTTTTACGAGACTGTCAGACAACGCTACAAGGACTATGATCCTCTCTGGGGATCAGAAGATTTTCACACAAGAGGCCTACTGACTTCTCGTCGCTATTACTCTGATTGGGCAGAGGCAATTCTGAAGAAACACGCAAGTACCCTTGCTAAAGTAGACCTTTAGGATGCGATAGAGGTCACATCCCAATATTTTTACAAGGAACCCTGCATACTGAAAGGATTTCTCGAATATTGGTCTCCCACCACCAATTCCCTTCACCTGCCGTTCGGAGAAATGAGCATATCACTATGGGATCTGCACCGCATAGTAGGTCTCCCACTTACAGGAAGATTTTATAACGAGTTCATACCGACAAATGCAGAATTAGAATTTATATCCTCTCCTGATCGCAGACCTTCCATCTCAGAAACCACCATCGAACTTTTCAGAGAGATGGGAAAATTTTCAAATATTCACAAACTATCTCCTCTGCAATGGCTGGCCCATTTTTCTAGAATACTCAGGTATCCCATACCCAGAGACTAGTGTATTCCTCTTCACCACATATTCCTGCATATTAATTCCTTTCTTGTTCTGCAGATTTCACGACAATTGTTGTAAGGAACTGACGACCCTTTGTGACAACATGAAAGAACGACCAACTTATAGCTCATTTGGGGAACTGACAGCCTTCCTTGGTTACTAGTTGAGCATAGTTGTTCTTCCTAGTTCCAAGTGGGCAGATGCTATTCGCCCCACCACTTTTGTGGTCGCCGGAGCTCTAGCAGAAGGTCAGAAGTATTCTATTGCACCCCCTGTGCTATGCTCCTTTATCGGGATTTTGGAGAGATCTCTACACACATAAAAAATCCCACCCTGGGATCTTCATCAGCGTATACTGCCTGACATTATTTCACCGGATGGCTAGGAGTCTATTTCCCCTGGACTTTTGAAGCACTGAAAAAAGCTTACGTCAGTCCTTCTCATCTTCCTCTTTGGTTCTTTCAACAAAGGGCCATGGCCAGAAGATCGTACGAGTGGGTGATCAATAAGATTCAGGACTTTGATCAAGTGGACTTCTTCCAGTTCCGGCTTCATCACTACATTCAAGATATAGATATGGTTGATCAAGGGGCATTAACTGTAGCAGAAAGGGCCTTTTTTCTTTCCATTCATTCTTGCAGTTTGCCACTCAGGGAAGGAACAAAATTCTGGAGAGAACCCTACTATCCTAGCCGTTTTTCTCACCAATTCGGTTATGACCAAGCCGTGCCAGAAGATTGTGGGCTGGTTACTGAGAGAATGCGCTGCTATGGAACAGGTCCCTTGAACTGGGCCATGATATGGAAACAACTATTAGGCGACCGTGTCAACTCTTCTTTCATCATCCCTAGCTGCGATCGGGTAGTCCGTACTTCTTACAGCTGGATGAGGTGGTGGGACCACTAATCATTTCTGATCAACAAACGCCTATCGGTGGACTCTCTTCTCTTCCTCCATCCACCTCGGCTTAGGGGCAGAAAAATTGATAACGGAATCGGCTTCATTCTAGAGAAAAGTCGTGCTCCTCATCATGGTGAAATTTACAAAAAAATTTTGACGGAAGAGCCAATCCGTGAGAGAAAACCAATAACACTTTAGACAGTTGGTTTGCCCATGGAGTCCTGGCGAAATTTAAACATATTTCCCATGACCTTGGTGGTCGAGCTCCAGAAGATGTTGCAGGAGCATCCTCTCCTATTCCTGAAGAGACTGCTACAGGTGAAGAAAATACAGCTCAAGACAAACCTACCCCTTCTCCACAAACTCTTCCCCCTAGCTCATCATCCCCGATGACTAGATCACGAGCACGTCAGCAAACGTCGTCACCCACTCCTCAAGAAGAAACAAGACAGGTCTCTTCATCTCCCTCGATTCTAGTTGGCAGGAGATCTCCAAGGGAAAGCAACCAGCCTATTTCCTATAAAGGGAAACAAGTCACGGTTGCAGAAGTGGATGAGGAAGATCTGGCAAGCGAAAGTTCATCTTCTAGTGAAGATTCATCTTCTATATCAGGAAATTTCACTCCCCTGGGGTCTGACAATGATGATAATGGAAATAATGGAGTTCAAGACGATGATTATGAAGAAGGGGAGGTCAATATAGATGACGAGGAAGATATGGCCACCGAAAATGTAGCAGAAGAACATCTCCCCATAGCCCCTGAAACTTCCCCTGCCACTTCCATTCCTAGCAAGCCACATGCGGTAACCGAAGAGGATGAAGAACTCTTGGACTACGGGGAATATGGGTATTCACCTGGTAAGGGAGCTCGAATTCCTTAAACATTTATGTGCTTGTCAAGTGATCACTATCTTAACACCACTATCATTCTCTCTTTTTTTGTAGGTACTCATGTGGCTTGCATTGAAACGAGCGCTGCCCCCTCTGCAGAACTTCATCCAGCTACACCAATGGTCTCCTCACAGGTTTCTTTGGCCCCTCTAGTGGCGCCGAAGAGCGTGGCCCATGAAATTAGATTTCCTGTCGAGGCTACTGACCTACCAACTCCTGCTACCAGAGAATCCAGCACAGAAGTGAGAGCGCCCTCTCTTGCTGATATGTTGGAAGCTGGTACTTCTGCAGCCCCAGAAGTTCCCTTACTTGCTGGTCGTATCTCTATGGCAGGTATATATATTAATTTGAAGAGCTGTGAATTCTTCATTTTGCATTTCTCACTCTGGCTTGATCTTTTATTCATTTTGCAGGAATTCTCCCCTGTAGTGGGGCGGCCAGTTCCGAATCTGTGGCCAGTCTCTGAGTTACCATTTCCTTAACAGGTCCCCGCTCACAAAATGCTTTTGATGAAAAACTCTTTGTCAACAGTAATTCATATCTTCAAAGACCTGAACAATGGTCAGATCTGGATATTGCCATCGAAATTTTGGAAAACTCTGCAAAGATGGCGAGGATTAACATTTCTGTTTTGCGTGATTCCCTCCTTAGATTCCGTGATTCGATAGCTTCCCTAGCATCAACAGAAAGTATTACGATTGCTCCAGAGGGCTTCACTTATTGCTTCCACGATATCTGAATTAGATCAGGAGCAATTATCGTTGCAAGAACAATTGAAGACCCTTACCGATGATAAGGCGCTTATTCAAGATCGTATCGCAGCTTTAAGAGAAGAGATTTCGCAGATGGAACTGCAAGGTCACGAGAAGGAGCTATCTATACAAGAGGTTAAGGAGAAACTCGAGGTCAATATTCGGTCTGCCGATACTGAAAAGTTGGAATTACTCAGGAGCAACGAAATGATCACATCTATAGAAGACAAATTAGCTGGCCTTCCTGATCAGACAAAGATTATTCTTGAAGAAAAATCAAAGCATGACACAGCTCAACTTCAATTAAAAGAGAACTTGCAGCAATTTATGAATGTAATAGGCATCACTGAGGAATTATAAACATGTAATCTTTCCCTCTCTTTTTCATGTTTGAATGTATGTTCTCTTTTGGTTTTCATCAGTAAATTTAACTTTTCATGCACTTCTATATTATGCATTGTTTCAGGCATACCATCTATGTCATGATTTTAACATGAATTTGCTGCATTTTGAACATGGCACATAGTTTATCATGACATTCTATGAAACTAATCATAAAACAACAATATTTTATGCTTTGTTAGTATGGAGTTTCCTATATGACCCCATCCGTTTATATTTTATTAGCGGTGCTAAGTTTCAATTCAGTTAGTTGCACACAGTTTAAGCTCATGAGTAGTGGAGCGCTGTTACTTCGGGTCTTACGTGATGGTCACTATAACTCTCTAGAGTTCGCTGGACTTCTCACTGCCTAGGGAGTTCACAAACCACGATCCATCAGAGGGGCCCAGTGAAGCTACCGGGGCCATGAACTCAGTTGGATTTACAGCACAGGGTCGGCCACGATAACTCACAAGATTCACAGGGCTCACAAGGCTACCTTTGGGGGTACCAAATCCATGGTTGCCCATCCATCAATGAGTAAGTTTAAGCCCTTCCTCATGAGTACGTACCGAAATCGAACCACAAATCTGGGGGGCCTTATGCATGGTTGGCTTGTCATGCGCGCACTGTAGCCCTCATTTTCTTCGCTTGCAAGGTCGGGCCCATTCACGGGAGGGCTTATCCTCCGTTCCCCATGACGCTGTCGGAAGCTATATAGACGGCATGGGTGTTACGCTTGACTGGTCATTTGGGGACTCACTTTTGGCTTTGAGTCGACTTTTTGACCCTTTGCTTTTGATCTTTCGACTGACTTTTCCCTCTTGGCTTTTGGTCTTTGAAGACTTTGAGCTCTTTCGGCCTTTGGTCATTTAAAGATTTTGAGCTTTTGGCTTTTAGTCAACTTTTGGCCTTCTGGCTTTGGTCATTAACTCCGTCAGCTGCCCGCATGGGTATGTGTACGATGGCCTTCATGGGATTTTTAGGGCCACTGGCTTCTCGCCGCTGCCCGAATGGCGATCTTCATAGGTCTTATGCGTAGCTGGTCCCTTTTGAGCTTTGGTCCTTTTAGGACTTTGGCTTTTCTTTCTTTTTCTTTTTCGGGACTTGACTAGGCTACCTTTTTATGATGAGCAGACATTACTATTGCCAATTCATATGTACAGTTAACTGTATGATTCATTCTACTGTGATCATATGGTTGACATTTCGCCGCTGCTGACAATGTCACAAGGACTTTCGTATTATGTTTATGTCAATTTTTTGTATCAGCTTAGCGATGATGGCAACCTTGATGAGCGATTGATCGGCAATAGCAATAGCTGTTCTCTTTTTCTTTTTATGATCATTGATACCTGATAATTCGATTTCGATGGAGATTTTCTGTCGATTTCGATGGAGGTTTTCTGTCAGCAATTAGCGTCAGTGCTTGATAGCGATCATCGACACCTTTTATGTCAATGCTTGATAACGATCATTTAATTGCTTGATCTTTTAATCGCTGGCGATTCTTCTAATCGCTTGATCTTTTAATCGATTGATAGCGATAGTTGCTAATTTTGGTGATTAACTTTTCATTTGGCTTTGCTTTTGACAATTGTCTTTGGTGCTTCGCGTTTGGCGATGACTTGTTATGCTTGAAAGCCTGCATTTCATTCATATACACCAAAGAAATACATTTCATGGTTTTGCCTTTATTGAGCACGCTTTATCTCATTTAGCTTTGAATTTGTCCCCTGGATATGATCGTGACCGTCAGTGGAGATACATTTTTTTATTCTTGGAGATATGGAGGAAGCATATTTCTGTGGGAGGCTATAAGACTGTAATTGTATTCATTGACTAGCTTGCCCCCAACCCTTGAAATTTTCTACGCTTCTCTTGATTGACCCCAATAGGGACCTGAATTCCCTTCCCATGATTTAGGTCAATGGGTTGTTCATAATCAAAGCCCATGTTTTTCATAATTTTCTTACTTGCCGGACTATACTTTTGAAGGTCTTGCGGCGTCAACCTACCATGGTATTCATTATTTGGAGCTACTTCTCTCGTCCTTACTGCTTCTGAGACGTAGAATTCGATTGGCTCAGAATATTTTTCATTGGCTTTAACTTGAAATCTTGTTGGAGCGGCCGAAAACGGCTTATTTCTTTCAGCATACGGTAGCGACATCGTATAATTTGACTGTAAAATCTTCAACTGTTCAGATGATAGTGTTGAGGCATAAAAATGGTGAAAGGAATCAAGCAAGTAAAGGTAAAAAAAGAAGAAGAGAAGAACTTTCGGAAAGAAGAAAAGGGAGATAATTTTCATGGCAGTTGCGCAGAACCGCGCAGCCAGTATATGTTGCACGGGTCCGGCCAATCAATCTCTGTTGTGCGAGATCGCGCAATGAAAGTATTAGTTGAGCGGAACCTCGGAATGAACTGCACAAAAGGACTTCATTCAAAATGATCCAAAGCACTAAAAAAATAGTCCCACATCGCTAAGATCAGGATTTTCACACGTGTGAGGGTCTATAAATACCCCCTCCCCTCCTTTATTTAGGGGAATTGAAGATTTTCAAGAGGAGCAAAGCGGAGTAGAAGACAGAAGGTAGGAGCAAAGTCTCTTGGGAGTTGCGCAGGACTGCGCAACCGATATCAGTTGCGCGAGTCCGCGCAACTGGACTGTCCTGTAGTCTGTAAAGCCCAGGAGCTGTTGTGCTGCCGAAGTTCTTGGCTCAGGCTTCCTTTCTCTGGGTTTTCTCCTCTTCATGGGTTCTAAGGAGAAAGATCAGTCGGTTTAATCGACATTTCTCCTAAGTCCCAGAGGATGGTTGAAACAGGCGCTGTTATGCTGCTGAAATCTCTATTTCATTGAAGGCCCGTCGATCGAATCGGCATTCCTCCTAAGTCCTAGGAGATGATCAAATCAGGCGCCGGAAGGCTGTCGAAATGACCCGTCGATTAAATCGGCATTCCTCCTAAGTCCTAAGAGATGATCAAATTAGGCGCCGGAAGGCTGTCGAAATAAACTCTTGATGCTTAAAGCACAAATCCTTTACTTCTAAATGATTTATCTTAGAATCAAGGGATGTAAAGAGGATGTAAACGAACTCAGTATTAATAGAATGTGATGAATATTCATAGTACTCTCTCTCTCTGTTATGTTTGAATAAGACAATTCTCCCAAACCAGAATGCATTTGTTTCTTTGTTGAAACAAAATGGTGACTCTGCTGGGGACTTTTAGTTTGTCTTATTCAAAGTATTAACAGTAAGGTTGTTATGAACATTCGTCATGGTTTGGCGTCCTATGGACGCCAAAATGGCGACTCTCAATGGGAAGTCCTCCCCTTCATCTCTAAGATAAATCACCCTAATAATTCAATTACTAACTATAAACATGTTTCGTGATTCAAAGTTTCTAAAATCTGATTACGACTCAACATCCATGGCGATTCCCATAAGAAGAATGAACTTTCGATTCATCCCAATAGGATTTGTGATAGAATACGCACCAAGTCATATGCGTAAAAGTAGCAGTGCTCAAGTAACAGCTGGGGTCATTTCCGCTTCGCCCCAATCATCAGAAGACAATGCAGGCTGGACTGTTGTGACCTCTCGTAAGGCACGAACACAAGACTTCAAAAATTATGGAATGAGTCAGCCTTCATTAAAGACCAGAGGACCCATCACACGAAGCACAGTCAGAAGAAATCCTGAACTTGCTCCTCTGGCAATTTACCCAACGCAAACAGCGCAAACAGTTCCTCAATTGACGGTACGTGACTTCCCGATTTTAAATGCCTCAATAACTAAACGAACAAAGGAACAAAAGGGAAAAGCATTGGTAATTCACCAACGCCATCTCGAAATGATTCACTAGTATCGGCGTCATCTCAGTCGACTGATGCCACAGAGAGTACGAAAAAGCCCGATGAAACTATATCCCCTCCCTTTTCTGCAAGCCCTGTCACATCGGCTTTCTCTTGTTCTCTTCCGATTACTGCTTTGACGAACAATGGAGAGGCTGCAGTATTCATGGATGGGACAAACCCGGATTATAGAGCAACTGCAGAGGATCATTTCAATGCAATGGCAGAAGCACAGAATGCATTGATGGAAGAATGCAGAAATTTAGAGAAGTGTTAGCAACCCTCGCACACAATGTAGCCCGAATGGCAATCCCCCAGAATGCAACGGAAGGGCAAGAAAATCAGCCCGACATTCTTCCACCACAGGGGGCAGGGTCACTATGGTCCATTCCGGCAGCAAGAACTGTGACGCAGGAAGAGGTGAGGCAAGTGGTTGAAGAGGCGGTCAGAGTCGAAAGAGAACCCGTATCGAACACCGTATCCAAGGGAAGTAGAAGATATCCCTTTTCCGGCCAATTTCAAGCATCTGGATTTTCAAAAGTTCAATGCGGAAGGATCTCCAGAGGAGCATTTGATGCACTTTATCACTAGCATGGGAAAATTTTTCATGATACTACAGTACTGTTTGCGGCTGTTTGGTTCGTCGCTAACGCACAAAGCATTCTAATGGTATTCTAGTTTGGCACCTGGATCGATACACACATGGGAACAAATGCAGGAGGTTTTCATGTCGAACTTCTTCTCCTCAGAAAGGGGCTCCATGGCAACCGTGAACACACTTACAGTCAGAGAAGAGGAACAAGAAGCGAATAACGCAGGAAGCAGTAAAACTGTAAAGAAGGTTGCAGTAATCACACTACGGTCGGGCAAGAAGATGGTAAGCCCGATAAAACAGAAAACAGGAGAAGCGATTGCAAAAGAAAATAACAGCGGCAAGATGAAGGGAAATAATGAAATGACGAAAGTAAATTATGACGTGGTAAATCATCTAAAGGGAATACCAGCTCGATTAAGCGTTTATGACGCACTGAAGCTATCAGAAGAATTCTGGCAAAGTTTGATTCAGGCCCTATCTGATCATGACATCAGGGAAACCTTACTGGCAGAGGTAGAACATGAAGAACCCAATGAGCATGAGGACTTCTTCCCAGTCATTTCTTTTTCTGATGATGATATGATCTGTGAGGAAGTCCATAATAGGCCACTAATGATAGAAGGCCATATTCGCGGGAAGAAAGTCAAGATGATTATGATAGACAATAGGTCTGCAGTAAATCTTTTGCCACTCTCCATGTTAAATAAATTAAACTACCGTCGCTCAGAATTACGCCCCAGCGGAATGATGATACAAGGTTTTAATCAGGACAGGCAGCGCACACTTGGCAAAATTACGGTGACGTTAGAAACAGGGGAACTGACTACTGACGTTGTTTGTCATGTCATAAATGCAGTGACGACATACAACCTTCTCCTAGGAAGGCCATGGATACACTAGTACAATATCATACCCTCCACTCTCCATCAGTGTTTCAAATACTGTAAAGACGGGGTACAACATAAAGTAATGGCCGGTGCGAGACCGTATACAGAAGCTGAGTCCTTCTTTGCAGATGCAAGTTATTACAAAGAATTTGCCACCGAAAAAATAGATAAGGATGAAAGTGACGTTCTGAAGAATGATCAAGAGAGCGCAATCACAGAAATGGCAGAAAAAGAAGTTCTATTTGTAGTGCCGTCCAAAACAGTAGAGATCAACAAGAAGATCTATTTTGTACCGAAACATTTAAGACAACCGGGACAACCGCCGTTAACTTTTCTATCAACTGAATAGTTAAATATTTTATAGTCAAATTATACGGTGCCACTACCGTATGCTGAAAGAAATAAGCCATTTTCGGCCGCTTCGACAAGATTTCAAGTTAAAGCCAATGAAAAATATTCTGAGCTAATCGAATTCTACGTTTCAGAAGCAGTAAGGACGAGAGAAGTGGCTCAAAATAATGAATACCATGGTAGGTTGACGCCGCAAGACCTTCAAAAGTATAGTCCGGCAAGTAAGAAAATTATGAAAAACATGGGCTTTGATTATGAAGAACCCGTTGGCCTAAATCACCGGAAGGGAATTCAGGTCCCCATTGGTGTCAATCAGGAGAAGCGTAGAAAATTTCAAGGGTTGGGGGCAAGCTAGTCAATGAATACAATTTCAGTCTTATA
Organism: Magnolia kwangsiensis; assembly: GCA_037074715.1. Classification (NCBI taxonomy): domain Eukaryota; kingdom Viridiplantae; phylum Streptophyta; class Magnoliopsida; order Magnoliales; family Magnoliaceae; genus Magnolia; species Magnolia kwangsiensis. The sequence continues at coordinate 74,633,002 of CM073575.1, read as the reverse complement.
GCCTCCCACAGAAATATGCTTCCTCCATATCTCCAAGAACAAAAAAATGTATCTCCACTGACGGTCACGATCATATCCAAGGGATAAATTCAAAGCTAAATGAGATAAAGCGTGCTCAATAAAGGCAAAACCCTTCAAGGAAGTAAATGAAAGCCTATATTGGCCTATACTCGTGCTGGCAAAAAGAAAATTGTTTCCGAAGGCACTACTGATTTTGATACAGAACATTATTAAGATAATTATTCTGTATCAAAAGGGGGCAAGACAGGTAAGATACGTGAGTAAAAGATGTGAAATAAATTTTTCACCATGAAATGTATTTCTTTGGTGTATATGAATGAAATGCAGGCTTTCAAGCATAACGAGTCATCGCCAAACGCGAAGCACTAAGGACGATTGCCAAAAAAGAAGCCAAATGAAAAGTTAATCGCCAGAATTAGCAACTATCGCTATCAATCGATTAAAAGATCAAGCGATTAGAAGAATCGCCAGCGATTAAAAGATCAAGCAATTAAAAGATCGTTATCAAGCATTGACATAAAAGGTGCCGATGATCGCTATCAAGCATTGACGCTAATTGCCGATAGAAAATCTCCATCGAAATCGACAGAAAATCTCCATCGAAATCGAATTATCAGGTATCAATGATCGTAAAAAGAAAAAGAGAACAGCTATCGCTATTGCCGATCAATCGCTCATCAAGGTTGCCATCATCGCTAAGCTGATACAAAAAATTGACATAAACATAATACGAAAGTCCTTGTGACATTGTCAGCAGCGGCGAAATGTCAACCATATGATCACAGTAGAATGAATCATACAGTTAACTGTACATATGAATTGGCAATAGCAATGGCTGCTCATCATAAAAAGGTAGCCTAGTCAAGTCCCGAAAAAGAAAAAGAAAGAAAAGCCAAAGTTATAAAAGGACCAAAACCTCAAAAGGGACCAGCTACGCATAAGACCTATGAAGATCGCCATTCGGGCAGCGGCGAGAAGCCAGTGGCCCTAAAAAACCCATGAAGGCCATCGTACGCATACCCATGCGGGCAACTGACGGAGTCAATGACCAAATTCCAAAAGGCCAAAAGTTAACTAAAAGCCAAAAGCTCAAAATCTTCAAATAACCAAAGGCCGAAAAAGCTCAAAGTCTTCAAAGACCAAAAGCCAAGAGCCAAAAGTCAACCGAAAGATCAAAAGCAAAGGGCCAAAAAGTCGACTCAAAGCCAAAGTGCTAAAAGTTCCCAAATGACCAGTCAAGCGTAACACCCATGTCGTCTGTATAGCTTTCCGGCAGCGTCACGGGGAACGGAGGACAAGCCCTCCCATGAATGGGCCCGACCTTGCAGGCGAAGAAAATGAGGGCCGCAGTGCGCGCATGACAAGCCAACCATGCATAAGACCCCCCAGATTTGTGGTTCGATTTCGGTACGTACTCATGAGGAAGGGCTTAAACCTACTCATTGATGGATCGGCAACCATGGATTTGGTACCCCCAAAGGTAGCCTTGTGAGCCCTGTGAACTCCAGAGAGTTACCGTGGCCAACCCTGTGCTGTAAATCCAACCGAGTTCACGGCCCCGGTATCTTCACTGGGCCCCTCTGATGGATCACGGTTTGTGAACTCCCTAGGCAGTGAGAAGTCCCACGAACTCTAGAGAGTTACAGAGACCATCATGTTAGACCCGAAGTAACGCCGCTCCACTACTCATGAGCTTAAACTGTGTGCAACTAACTGAATTGAAACTTAGCGCCGCCAATAAAATATAAACGGATGAGGTCATATAGGAAACTCCATACTAACAAAGCATAAAATATTATTGTTTTATGATTAGTTTCATAGAATGTCATGATAAACTATGTGCTATGTTCAAAATGCAGCAAATTCATGTTGAAATCATGACATAGATGGTATGCCTGAAACAATGCATAATATAGAAGTGCATGAAAAGTTAAATTTACTGATGAAAACCAAAAGAGAACATACATTCAAACATGAAAAAGAGAGGGAAATATTACATGTTTATAATTCCTCAGTGATGCCTATTACATTCATAAATTGCCGCAAGTCTTCTTTTAATTGAAGCTGAGCTGCGTCATGCTTTGATTTTTCTTCAAGAATAATCTTTGTTTGATCAGGAAGGCCAGCTAATTTGTCTTCTAGAGATGTGATCGTCTCGTTGCTCCTGAATAATTCCAACTTCTCAGTATCGGCAGACCGAATATTGACCTCGAGTTTCTCCTGTATAGATAGCTCCTTCTCATGACCTTGCAGTTCCATCTGTGAAATCTCTTCTCTTAAAGCTGCTATACGATCTTGAATAAGCTCTTTGTCACCAATAAGGGTCTTCAAGTGTTCTTGCAACAACCTTACTGTTAATACTTTGAATAAGACAAACAGTCCCTAGCAGAGTCGCCATTTTGTTTCGACAAAGAAACAAATGCATTTTGATTTGGGGAGATTGTCTTATTCAAACATAACAGAGAGAGAGTACTATAAACATTCATCACATTTATTGATACTGAGTTCGTTTACATCTTCTTTACATCCCTTGATTCTAAGATAAATCATTTAGAAGTAAAGGATTTGTGCTTTAAGCATCAAGAGTTTATTTCGACAGCCTTCCGACGCCTGATTTGATCATCTCCTAGGACTTAGGAGGAATGCCGATTCGATCGACGGGTCATTTTGACAGTCCTCCTACGCCTGATTTGATCTTCTCCTAGGACTTAGGAGGAATACCGATCCGATCGATGGGCCTTCAATGAAATAGAGATTTCAGCAGCATAACAGTGGCTGTTTCAACCATTCTCTGGGACTTAGGAGGAATGTCGATTAAATCGACTGATCTTTCTCCTTAGAACCCATGAAGAGGAGAAAATCTGGAGAAAGGAAGCCTGGGCCACGGACTTCGGCAGCACAACAGCTCTTGGACTTCATAGACTGCAGGGCAGTCCGGTTGCACAGACCCGCGCAACCGATATTCCCAGGAGACTTCGCTCCTACCTTCTGTCTTCCGCTCCGCTTTTCTCCTCTTGAAAATCTTCCAATTACCTTAAATGAAGGAGAGAAGGGGGTATTTATAGACCCTCGCACGTGTGAAAATCATGATCTTAGCGACGTGGGACTATTTTTTAGTGTTTTGAGTTATCTTCAATGAAGCCTCTTGTACAATTCATTCCGAGGTCCCGCGCAACTACTATTCTCATTGCGCGATCACGCGCAACAAAGATTGATTGCGCGGAACCGCGCAACCTATAATGGCTGCGGTCCTACGCACTGTCATGAAAACTACCTCTTCCTTCTTCTTTCCGAAAGTTCCTTCAAACTTCTTATCTCTTCTCGTTTTAATCCTTTGCCATTTTTTTTGCCTCAACACTTTCGTGAGAGGCAAACTTCAAGAACGAATAGAAAGAAAAAAGGCCGTTTCCTGTACAGTCAGTGCCCCCTGATCCACCATATCTGTGTCTTGAATGTAGCGATGGAGGCGGAACTGGAAGAAATCCACTTGATCAAAGTCCTGGATCTTGTTGATTACCCATTCATACGCCCTTTTGGCCATGGCTCTTTATTGAAAATATCAAAGAGGAAGATGGAAGGGTTGACGTACGCTTTCTCTGGCGCCTCGAAAGTCCAAGGAAAATAAACTCCTGACCATCCCGTAAATAAATGTCAGGAAGTGTATGCAGAAGAAGATCCCAGGGTGGGGTTCCTGATATGTATGGATATTTCTCCAAAGGCTCGATAGATAGAAAAAAGCACAGGGGGCACAATGGAATAATTCTAACCTTCCGCTAGAGCTCCGGTGACAATGAAGGTGGTAGGGCGAATAACATCTGCCCACTTGGAACTAGGAAGAGCAACTATGCTTAGCCAGTAAGCTAAAAAGGCTGCAAGTTCCCCAAAAGAACTATAATCCGGTCATTCCTTCATATTGTCACGAAGAATCGTTAGTTCCTTAAAGTGACTGTCGCGGAATTTGTAAAACGAAAAGGGAGTTAATATGCAAGAGTATGTGATGAGAAGGAAAATGCTAATCTCTGAGCCTGGAATACCTGAGCATTCTAGAAAAATGAGCCAGCCATTACAAAGGGGATTGTTTGTGAAAATTCAGAAACTTTCCCATTTCTCTGAAAAGTTCGACAATGGTTTTAGAGATGGAAGGTCTACGGTCGAGAGAAAATACAAATGCCAACTCTGCATTGTCAGGTTGAACTCCTCGTAAAATCTTCTTGTAAGTGGAAGGCCTGCTATGCGGTGCAGATCCCATAGGGTTATGCTCATTTCCCCAAATGGCAAGTGAAGAGAGTTGGTAGTGGGGGACCAATATTTAAGGAAACCTTTCAGCACGGAGGGTTCCTTGTATAAGTACTTTGGCAAGAGTACTTGCGTGTTTCTTCAGGATTGCCTCTGCCCAATCAGAATAATAGCGACGGGAAGTCAGCAGGCCCCTTGTTCAAAAATCTTTCGATCCCCAAAGAGGGTCACAGTCCTTGTACCGCTGTCTGATAGTCTCATAGAAATATGTTGGAAAGAGATTGTGCAAACTGTGAAAGGGAGAAAGGAAGATCATGGGATGGGCTTCTCCGATGATTTGTCGCGGTTTCTGCACCTACATTTTTCCTTCAAGAATCTGAGGTTCTCACATCTCCCATGATTCAGTATACATCAATTTCTCTCCGTCCATGTAATCTGTGGGTTCACATTGAAGGATGGACTGGTGACAATGAACGTTGATGGGAATTATTGTCATGCCTTCTGAATGAGGGTTGTAGAATTTCATGACGCCCTCGATTACTCGAACGGATTCCTAAGAGTTTTGGAGCTTTTTCTTATTATGCTCCTTTATTTTCTCTTCAAATTCCTTCGCCTTATTTCGACAAGTTTTCTTGGAGCGAGAAGCAGGCAGGGTATCTTCTCTGGCAGGGGGTCTGTCGCTATCCGTGCTGATATGAGCGGTTGTCTTTAGCCACTCTTCCCAATCATATTCACGACCATATTTTGGAGGTAATTCTATGTTCCCCATGATTATAGCCCGATAAATGGGAGAGGGAAGCGATTTAATGCGATCGGTAAAATTAAAAGTTGGGAGTACTGGCTCTTTGAAATACGTAGGAGTTTGAGTGGTGGTCTTGGTACGTTTGGTCGGTGGCTGATCAGCGGAAGGAGACAAGTGATGAGAAGATGTATCGGGTGCGTCAGGATGAGACGGATGGTCAGTTGGAGGGTCTACGGGACGAAGGGTCCTCTTGATGTGGGCCGTGAAGAGAAGAAGGTTAAAGACCTAAGGAAGATTGTAGGGAAAGTTTGAAATAAAGCAAAGTCCTGGTTGCGTGGCTCCGCACAATCGAAAACATTTGCGTGAAGTGTCGCAGCACTTAGTAAACTTGTGTGAACGGGAGATCCGTTGCTTGGGTCCGCGCAAACGATGTTGGTTGCATGAAAAAATTGCCAGAAGAAAATTTTTTGCTAGAGTGTGAGGAAACTGCAGACTATGAAGGAAGTGCGGTATTTATAGGCTGCCGCAATCGAATATGAACACGGCTAGTTGCGCGAGTCCGCGCAAGTCAGATGAAAAGGAGGAATTTTGATCCTTTTTTGTTTCTTGAAGAAACAAAGAAAGGATCAAGGGGGCATCTGTTGAGGCATAAAAAATGATGAAAGGAATCAAGCAAAGAGGGATGATAAGATAGAAAGAGCTATTAAAAAGAAGAAGATAGAGATAGCTTTCAAGCAGATGTGCAAGTCCACGCAACTAATGTCAGTTGCACTGCACCGCGCAATCAATCTCTCTTGAGCAGGTCCGCGCAAAGAAAATATCAGTTGCGCGGCTCACCGGATTGTGCTGCAGAAATAGTCCTTTTTTAACTGATCTAAAGCACTGGAAATTAGTCCCACATCGCTAAGATCAGGATTTTCACACGTGCGAGGGTCTATAAATACCCCTTTCCTTCCTTCATTAGGGGTAATTGAAGATTTTCAAGAGGAGCAGAGCGGAGCAGAAGACAAAAGGTAGGAGAGAAGTCTCATAGCAGTTGCGCAGGACCTCACAACCAGTATTGGTTCCGCAGGTCCCCACAACCAGACTGCCCTGCAGTCTGTGAAGTTCAAGGGCAGTCATGCTGCCGAAATGCCCATGCTAGGCTTTTATTCTTCCAGCACTCTCCCCTCTCCTATTGTCATGTGCAGAGGAAGAAGATTAGTCAATTGAATCGACATTTCCCCAAGTATTAGGGATGACTGAAATAGACGTCGTTATGCTGTTGAAATCCCTGTTTCATCGAAGACTCGTCGATCTAATCGACATTCCTCCTAAGTCCGGCGCCTGATCCGATCGACGAGTCATTTCGACAGCCTTCCGGTGCCTGATTTGATTATCTCCTGGGACTTAGGAGGAATGCCGATCCGATCGACGGGCCTTCAATTAAATAGAGATTTCGGCAGCATAACAGCGCCTGTTTCAACCATCTCCTGGGACTTAGGAGGAATGTTGATTAAATCGACTGATCTTTCTCCTTAGAACCCATGAAGAGAAGAAAACCCGGAGAAAGGAAGCTTGGGCCACGGACTTCGGTAGCACAGTGGCTCTTGGGCTTTACAGACTGCAGGACAGTCCGGTTGCGCAGACACTCGGAACCTATATCGGTTGTGCGGTCCTGCGCAACTCTCAGGAGACTTCACTCCTACCTTCTGTTTTCCGCTTCGCTCTGCTCTTCTTGAAAATCTTCAATTACCCTTAATGAAGGAGGGGAGGGGGTATTTATAGACCCTCGCACGTGTGAAAATCCTGATCTTAGCGATGTGGGACTATTCTTTAGTGCCTTGGATCATTTCAAACGAAGGCTTTTTGTGAAGTTCATTCCGAGATCCGCGCAACTGATACTTTAATTGCGCGGTCTCCCGCAACAGATATTGATTGCGTGGACCCGCGCAACATATATTGGCTGCGCGGTTCTGCGTAATTTCCCTTTTCCTCTTTCCGAAAGTTCTTCTCTTCTTCCCCTTTTTTTTTAACCTTTACTTGCTTGATTTCTTTCACCATTTTTATGCCTCAACAGATTGCCCCCTTGATCCTTTATTTGTTCTTTCGGAATAACAAGTAAAGGATCAAATATCCCGTTTAGTTTGCGCGGACCCGTGCAACTGGCCGCGTATATACTCGGTCGCCATAAGCTATAAAGACCGCACCCTTCGTCACTTTCTGCAGTCTCTGCTTTCTCTAGCAAATTTTTCCTCTCTTGGCAATTTTTCTCCCAACGGACATTGTCTGCGCGGAGCCACGCAACGAATCTTTCGTTCGCGTAATTCTTCTAAGTACCGCAACTCGCTGCGCAACTGCTTTTGATTGTGCGGACCCGCGCAACCAAGACTTTGCCATTTTCTGTACCCTTTCCTCAACGACCTTCCTTAGGTTTTCAACCCCCCTCGCTCTATGGCTCGCATCAAGAGGACCCTCCGTCCTGTAGACCCTTAAGTGGAGCATTCTCCTCATTCCGACGCTCCTGATACTTCTCATCGCCCATCTCCTTCCGTTGACCAACCACCAACCAAGCGTACCAAAACCACCATTCAGACCCCGTCATACTTTAAAGAGCCAGTGCTCCCAACTTTTAATTTCACTGGCCGCATCGAAGCACTTTCCTCACCCGTTCATCGTGCTATAATCATGGGAAATGTAGAATGGCCTCCCAAGCACGGTCGTGAATACGATTGGGAAGAATGGTTGAAGACAACCACCCACATTCGCACGGATAGCGATAGACCCCCTGTCAGAAAAGGTACCCCGCCTGCTTCTCACTCCAAGAAAACTCGTCGGAATAAGGCGCGGGAGTTTGAAGAAAAGATCAAAGAACACAATGAAAAGAAGCTTCAAAACTCTTGGGAATCTGTTCGAGTGATTGAGGGTGTCATGAAATTTGACAATCCTCATTCGGAAGGCATGACAGTAATTCCTATTAGCATGCATCGTCACCAATCCATCCTTGAATGGGAACCCACAGACTATGTGGACGGAGAAAAGTAGATGTATACTGAATCGTGGGCGATGCGAGAACCCCAGATTCTTGAAGGGAGAATACAAGCGCAGAAACCCCGGCAGATTATCGGAGAGGCTCATCCCATGATCTTCCTTGCTCCCTTTCACAGTCTGCACAATCTCTTCCCGACCTATTTTTACGAGGCTTTCAGACAACGCTACAAGGGCTGTGATCCTCTCTGGGGATCAGAAGATTTTCGCACAAGAGGCCTACTGACTTCTCGTCGCTATTACTCTGATTGGGCAGAGGCAATTTTGAAGAAACACGTAAGTACCCTTGCTAAAGTAGGCCTTTACGATGCGATAGAGGTCACATCCCAATATTTTTACAAGGAACCCTGCATAATGAAAGGATTTCTCGAATATTGGTCTCCCACCACCAATTCCCTTCACTTGTCGTTCGCTGAAATGAGCATATCATTATGGGATCTACACCGCATAGCAGGCTCCCACTTACAGGAAGATTTTATGACGAGTTCATACTGACAAATGCAGAATTGACATTTATATCCTCTCCCGATCGCAGACCCTCCATCTCAGAAACCACCATCGAACTTTTCAGAGAGATGGTCCATCTCAGAAACCACCATCGAACTTTTCAGAGAGATGGGAAAATTTTTGAATATTCACAAGCTATCTCCTCTGCAATGGCTGGCCCATTTTTCTAGAATGCTCAGGTATCCCATACCCAGAGACTAGTGTTTTCCTCTTCACCACATATTCCTGCATATTAATTCCTTTCTTGTTCTGCAGATTTCGCGATAGTCGTTGTAAGGAACTGACGACCCTTCATGATAATATGAAAGAACGACCAGCTTATAGCTCATTTGGGGAACTGGCAGCCTTCCTTGCTTACTGGTTGAGCATAGTTGTTCTTCCTAGTTCCAAGTGGGCAGATGCTATTCGCCCTACTACTTTTGTGGTAGCCGGAGCTCTAGCAGAAGGTCAGAAGTATTCTATTGCACCCCCTGTGCTATGCTCCATTTATCGGGCTTTTGGAGAAATCTCTACACAAGTCTAAAATCCCACCCTGGGATCTTCATCAATGTATACTGCGTGGCATTACTTCACCGGATGGTTAGGAGTCTATTTCCCTTGGACTTTTGAAGCACCGAAAAAAGCTTACGTCAGTCCTTCTTACCTTCCTCTTTGGTTCTTTCAACAAAGGGCCATGGCCAAAAGATCATATGAGTGGGTGATCAATAAGATTCAGGACTTTGATCAAGTGAACTTCTTCCAGTTCCGGCTTCATCACTACATTCAAGATACAGATATGGTAGATCAAGGGGCACTAACTGTAGCAGAAAGGGCCTTTTTTCTTTCCATTCGTTCTTGCAGTTTTCCACTCAAGGAAGGAACGAAATTCTGGAGAGAACCCTACTATCCTAGCCGTTTTGCTCGCCAATTCGGTTATGACCAAGCCGTGCCAGAAGATTGTGGGCTGGTTTCTAAGAGAATGTGCTGCTATGGAACAGGTCCCTTGAACTGGGCCATGATATGGAAACAATTATTAGGCGGCCGTGTCAACTCTTCTTTCATCATTCCTAGCTGCGATCGGATAGTCCGTACTTCTTACAGCTAGATGAGGTGGTGGGACCACCAATCATTTCTGATCAACAAACGTCTACCGGTGGACTCTCTTCTCTTTCTCCGTCCACCTCGGCTTATGGGTAGAAAAATTGATAACGGAATCGGCTTCATTCCAGAGAAAAGTCACGCTCCTCATCATGGTGAAATTTGCAGAAAGATTTCGACGGAAGAGCCAATCCGTGAGAGAAAACCAATTAACACTTTAGACGGTTGGTTTGCCCATGGAGTCCTAGCAAAATTTGAACATATTCTCCACGACCTTGGTGGCCGAGCTCCAGAAGATGTTGCAGGAGCATCCTCTCCTATTCCTGTAGAGACTGCTACAGCTGAAGAAAATACACCTCAAGACAAACCTGCCCCTTCTCCACAAACTCTTCCCCCTAACTCATCGTCCCCGATGACTAGATCACGAGCACGTCAGCAAACGTCGTCACCCACTCCTCAAGAAGAAGCGAGACAGGTCTCTTCATCTCCCTCGATTCCAGTTGGTAGGAGATCTCCAAGGGAAAGCAACCAGCCTATTTCCTATAAAGGGAAATAAGTCGCGGTTGCAGAAGTAGATGAGGAAGATCTGGCAAGCGAAAGTTCATCTTCTAGCGAAGATTCATCTTCTACATCAGGAAATTCCACTCCCTTGGGGTCTAACAATGATGATGATGGAAACGATGGAGTTTAAGACAATGATTATGAAGAAGGGGAAGTCAATATAGATGACGAGGAAGATATGGCCGCCAAAAATGTAACGGAAGAACATCTCCCCATAGCCCCATGAAACTTCCCCTACCACTTCCATCCCTGGCAAGCCACATGCGGTAATCGAAGAGGATGAAGAACTCTTGGACTACAGGGAATATGGGTATTCACCTGGTAAGGGAGCTCGAACTCCTTAAGCATTTATGTGCTTGTCAAGTGATCACTATCTTAACACCACTATGATTCTCTCTTCTTTTTTTTTCTTTTTTTTTTTTTTAGGTACTCATGTCGCTTGCATTGAAACGAGGCCTGCCCCCTCTGCAGAACTTCATCCAGCTACGCCAATGGTCTCCTCACAGGTTTCTTTGGCCCCTCTAGTGGCGCCGAAGAGCGTGGCCCGTGAAATTATATTTCCTGTCGAGGCTACTGATCTACCAACTCCTACTACCAGAGATTCCAACACAGAAGTGAGAGTGCCCTCTCTTGCTGATATGTTAAAAGCTGATACTTCTGCAGCCCTAGAAGTTCCCTTACTTGCTAGTCATATCTCTATGGCAGGTATATATATTAATTTGAAGAGCTGTGAATCCTTCATTTTGTATTTCTCACTCTGACTTGACCCCTCTTATTCATTTTGTAGGAATTCTCCCCTGTAGTGGGGTGGCCAGTTCTGAATCTGTGGCCACAATCTCTGAATAACCATTTCCTTCGAAGATTCTCGTTCACAAAATGCTTTTAATGAAGAACTCTTTGTCAACAGTAATTCATATCTTCAAGGACCCTGAACAATGGTTAGATCTGGACATTGCCATCAAAATTTTGGAGAACTCTGCAAAGATGTCGAGGATTAATATTTATATTTTGAGTAGTTCCCTCCTTAGATTTTGTGATTCAATAGCTTCTCTAGCATCAGCGAAGACTGTTACGATTGCTCCAGAAGTCCTTGAACATGGGAAGCGGTTAACTTTGTCTAAGGAGAGGGCTTCACTCATTGCTTCCACGATATCTAAATTACATCAGGAGCAATTATTGTTGCAAGAATAGTTGAAGACCCTTACTGGTGACAAAGAGCTTATTCAAGATCATATAGTAGCTTTAAGAGAAGAGATTTCGCAGATGGAACTGCAAGGCCATGAGAAGGAGCTATCTATACAGGAGGTTAAGGAGAAACTCGAGGTCAATATTCGGTCTGCCGATACTGAGAAGTTGGAATTACTCAGGAGCAACGAAACAATCACATCTCTAGAAGACAAATTGGCTGGCATTCCTAATCAGACAAAGATTATTCTTGAAGAAAAATTAAAGCATGACGCAGCTCGGCTTCAATTAAAAGAAGACTTGCGGCAATTTATGAATGTAATAGGCATCACTGAGGAATTATAAACATGTAATCTTTCCCTCTCTTTTTCATTTTTGAATGTATGTTCTCTTTTGGTTTTTATCAGTAAATTTAACTTTTCATGCACTTCTATATTATGCGTTGTTTCAGGCATACCATCTTTGTCATGATTTCAACATGAATTTGCTGCATTTTGAACATGGCACATAGTTTATCGTGATATTCTATAAAACTAATCATGAAATAGCAATATTTTATGCTTTGTTAGTACGAGGTTTTCCTATGTGACCTCATCCGTTTATATTTTATTGGCGGTGCTAAGTTTCAATTCAGTTAGTTGCACACAGTTTAAGCTCATGAGTAGTGGAGCGGCGTTACTTCGAGTCTTATGTGATGGTCTCTGTAAATCTCTAGAGTTCGCGGGACTTCTCACTGCCTAGGGAGTTCACAAACCGTGATCCATCAGAGGGGCCAGTGAAGCTACCAGGGCCATGAACTCGGTTGGATTTACAGCTTTACAGCACAGGGTTGGCCACAGTAACTCTCTAGAGTTCACAGGGCTCACAAGGCTACCTTTGGAGGTACCAAATCCATGGTTGCCGATCCATCGATGAGTAGGTTTAAGCCCTTCCTCATGAGTATGTACCGGAATCGAACCACAAATCTGGGGGGTCTTATGCATGGTTAGCTTGTCATGCGTGCATTGCGGCCCTCATTTTCTTCACTTGCAAGGTCGGGCCCATTCACGGGAGGACTTGTCCTCCGTTCCCCGTGACGCTGCCGGAAAGCTATACAGACGGCATGGGTGTTACGCTTGACTGGTCATTTAGGGACTTTTAGCACTTGGCTTTGAGTCGACTTTTTGGCCCTTTGCTTTTGATCTTTCGGCTGACTTTTGGCTCTTGGCTTTTGGTCTTTGAAGACTTTGAGCTCTTTCGGCCTTTGGTCATTTAAAGATTTTGAGCTTTTGGCTTTTAGTCAACTTTTGGCCTCTTGCTTTTGGTCATTGACTCCGTCAGCTGCCCGCATGGGTATGCGTACGATGGCCTTCATGGGGTTTTTAGGGCCACTGGCTTCTCGCCGCTGCCCGAATGGCGATATTCATAGGTCTTACGCGTAGCTGGTCCCTTTTGAGCTTTGGTCCTTTTAGGAATTTGGCTTTTCTATCTTTTTTTTTTTTTTTTGGGGACTTGACTAGGCTACCTTTTTATGATGAGCAGCTATCGCTATCGCCAATTCATATATATAGTTGATTGTATGATTCACTCTGCTGTGATCATATGGTTGACATTTCGCCGCTACTGACAATGTCACAAGGACTTTCGTATTATGTTTATGTCAATTTATGTATCAGCTTAGCGATGATGGCAACTTTGATGAGCGATTGATCGGCAATAGCGATAACTGTTCTCTTTTTCTTTTTCTGATCATCGATACCTGATAATTTGATTTCGATGGAGAATGGAGATTTTCTATCGGCAATGATCGTCGATGCTTGATAGCGATCATCGGTACTTTCTTCTTTCTCTCTTTTTCCTTTCCTTTTTCTTTTTCTTTATGCCAATGTTTGCTTGACAGCGATCGTTGCTAATTTTGGCGATTAGCTTTTCATTTGGCTTTGCTTTTGGCAATTGTCCTTGGCATTTCACGTTTGGGGATGACTTGTTATGCTTGAAAGCCTGTCTTTCATTCAAATATACAAAACAAATGCATTCTATTTTTAGAAATATATTTCATAGCTTTTACTCACCTGTCTCAATTGATTATAGGTCTTAAGCGTAGCTGGCCGCATAGGCTTGGCTAGGCTACCTTAATTGATATTTTGTCATTGTTGAACGGTGAATCGATAGCTGATATTTCACCGTTGCCGATATATTATGAGAATATCCATGTTGTATTTGAAATAGTTTATCATCTTGGTGATGATAGCAATTTTGATAAGATAAGCTTGCGTGATCCATTGATGACGACAGTGATAGTTGCTAATCTTGGCGACGATCATTGGCACTTGCTTATTTTGACAACAATCATCGATGCTTTTATTCAGCGATTGTCATTGACGCTTTGTATTTGGCGATGACTTAGAAGCATCAAAATTGCAATCTATCTTCAAGGATAACGAATTTCTCATGCCTTTGCCTGCCCCCTTTTGATACAGAATTATTATCTTGATAATGTTCCGTATCAAAATCAGTATCGCCTTCGGAAGCAGTTTCCCTTTTGCCAGTGCGAGTACAGGCCAATATAGGCTTTCATTTACTTCCTTGAAGGGCTTTGCCTTTATTGAGCACGCTTTATCTCATTTAGCTTTGAATTTGCCCCCTGGATATGATAATGACCATCAGTGGGGATACATTTTTTTTATTTTTTTTTATTTTTTTTGTTCTTGGAGATATGGAGGAAGCATATTTCTATGGGAGGCTATAAGATTGTAATCGTATTCATTAACTAGCTTGCCCCCAACCCTTGAAATTTTCTACGCTTCTCCTGATTGACCCCAATGGGGACCTGAATTCCCATCCCATGATTTAGGCCAATGGGTTCTTCATAATCAAAGCCCATGCTTTTCAGAATTTTCTTACTTGCCGGACTATACTTTTGAAGGTCTTGGGGCGTCAACCTACCATAGTATTCATTATTTTGAGCCTCTTCTCTCGTCCTTACTGCTTCTGAAACGTAGAATTCGATTGGCTCAGAATATTTTTCATTGGCTTTAACTTGAAATCTTGTCGGAGCGGCTGAAAACGGCTTATTTCTTTTAGCATACGGTAGCGGCACCATATAATTTGACTGTAAAATCTTCAACTGTTCAGATGATAGCAAAGTTAACGGCGGTTGTCCCGGTCGTCTTAATTGTTTCGGCACAAAATAGAACTTCTTGCCGATCTCTGCTGTTTCGGATGGCACTGCTTTTTCTGCCATTTCTGTGATTGTGCTCTCTTGATCATTCTTCAAGATGTCACTTTCATCCTTATCTATTTTTTTGGTGGCAAATTCATTGTAATAACTTTCATCTATAAAGAAGGACTCAGCTTCTGTATACGGTCTCGCATCGGCCATTACTTTATGTTGTACCCCGTCTTTACAGTATTTGAAACACTGATGGAGGGTGGAGGGTATGATATTGTACTGGTGTATCCATGGCCTTCCTAGGAGAAGGTTGTATGTCGTCACTGCATTTATGACATGACAAACAACGTCAGTAGTCAGTTCTCCTATTTCCAACGTCACTGTAATTTTGCCAAGTGCACGCTACCCGTCCTGATTAAAACCTTGTATCATCATCCCGCTGGGGCGTAATTCTGAGCGATGGTAGTTTAATTTGTTTAAACATGGATAGTGGCAAAAGATTTACTGCTGACCCATTGTCTATCATAATCCTCTTGACTTTCTTCCCGCGAATATAGCCTTCTATCATTAGTGGCCTATTATGGACTTCCTCATAGTTCATATCATCATCAGAAAAAGAAATGACTGGGAAGCAGTCCTCATGCTCATTGGGTTCTTCATGTTCTACTTCTGCCAGTAAGTTTTCCCTGATGTCATGATCAGATAGGACCTGAATCAAACTTTGCCAGAATTCTTCTGATAGCTTCAGCGTGTCATAAATGCTTAATCGGGCCGGTATTCCCTTTAGATGATTTACCACATCATAATTTACTTTCATCGTTTCATTATTTCCCTTCATCTTGCCGCTGTTATTTTCTTTTGCACTCGCTTCTCTTGTTTTCTGTTTTGTAGGGCTTACTATCTTCTTGCCCGACCATAGTGTTATTACTGCAATCTTCTTTATAGCTTTACTGCTTCCTGCTTTATTCGCTTCTTGTTCCTCTTCTCGGACCGTAAGCGTGTTTACAGTTGCCACGGAGCCTCTTTCTCTTTCTTTCCCCAATACTATCTCGCCTTTATTGATTAGTCGCTGTATTATACATTTTAGTGTATAGCAGTTTTTTGTGGGGTGTCCCACCAGGCGATGATAACGACAGAAATTCTTTTCTCTTGTCCTTGTTATATCTTCTGGGCGCTTAGGCTCCGGCAGTACTATCGTGCCAGCTTTCAATAACTGCTCCATCATAGGGGTGACATTTTCTTTTTCAAACGCGAATCCTTCATGAGAGTTCAGCATTCTAGGTCAGTCCCGTCGTACCTGTTTCTTGACCTATCACCCTCTTCGCATCGGTCCGGCCTTCTTTCTCTCGAATCCTTTGTATCTTTTCCTTTTCTGTCATGATCGACAGTGTTTACAGCTGTTCTGCAGGACTCTCTCCTAGTCGTATCATGGTGAAATGCCAAGATTTTATGAGTCATCAGTTCCAATGCGTGGGCTTTGGTAGCCAAGTCACGAAAGGTCCTGATGTCGGCACTAGTCAGTCTGAACATAATCCTCGTGCCCATAGAATTTAGACACATCTTAACCTGTTCTTTTTCCTCCGATAGTTGTCAACACAAAGCCCTTAACATTTTCCACCTGTCTATAAACTTCTCTACCGGCTCTCCTTCTCTTTGTCGAATAGAGGCCAGTTCCGTAATACTGACGTCACGTTCCGAGGAGAAGAAGTTAGACATGAAAACCTCCTGCATTTGTTCCCATGTGCGTATCGATCCAGGTGCCAAACTAGAATACCATCGGAATGCTTTGTGCGTTAGCGACGAACCAAACAGTCGCAAGCAGTACTGTGGTATCGTGGAAAAATTTCCCATGCTTGTGATAAAGTGCATCAAATGCTCCTCCGGAGATCCTTCCCCATTGAACTTTTGAAAATTTGGATGCTTGAAATTGGCCGGAAAAGGGATATCTTCTACTTCCCTTGGATACGGTGTTCGATATCTAAAGCACCCGGTATTTTTGCATTCTCTTTCGGCTCTAACCGCCTCTTCAACCACTTGCCTCACCTCTTCTTGCGTCACAGTTCTTGCTACCGGAATGGACCCTAGTGACCCTGCCCCCTATGGTGGAAGAACATCGGGCTGATTTTCTTGCCCTTCCGTTGCATTCTGGGGGATTGCCATTCGGGCTACATTGTGTGTGAGGATTGCCAATGCTTCTCTAAGATTTCTGCATTCTTCCATCAATGCATTCTGTGCTTCTGTCATTGCGTTGAAACAATCCTCTGCAGTTGCTCTATAATCCGGGTTTGTCCCAGCCATGAATACTGCAGCCTCTCCACTGTTCGTCGAAGCAGTAATCGGAGGAGAACAAGAGAATGCCAATGTGACAGGGCTTGTAGAAAAGGGAGGGGATATAGTCTCACCGGGCTTTTTCATACTCTCTGTGGCATTAGTCGACTGAGATGACGCCGATACTGGTGAATCATTTCGGGATGGCGTTGGTGATCTAATTACCAATATTTTTCCCTTTTGTTCCTTTGTTCGTTTAGTTATTGAGGCATTTAAAACCGAGAAGTCACGTACCGTCAATTGAGGAACTATTCGTACCATCAATTGAGGAACTATTTGCATTGTGTCCGCTGGGTAAATTACCGAAGGAGCAAGTTCAGGATTTCTTCTGACTGTGCTTCGTGTGATGGGCCCTCTGGTCTTTAATGAAGGCTGACTCATTCCATAATTTTTGAAGTCTTGTGTTCGTGCCTTACGAGAGGTCACAACAGTCCAGCCTGCATTGTCTTATGATGACTGGGGCGAAGCAGAAATGACCCCAGCTGTTACTTGAGCACTGCAACTTTTACGCACGTGACTTGGTGTGTATTCTATCACGAACCCTGTCGGGATGAATCGGAAGTTCACTCTTCTTACGGGGATCGCCATGGATGTTGAATTGTAATCGGATTTTAGAAACCTTCAATCACGAAACATATTTATAGTTAGTAATTGAATGATTAGGGTGATTTATCTTAGAGATGAAGGGGAGGACTTCCCACTGAGAGTCGCCATTCTGGCGTCCATAGGACGCCAAACCATGACGAATGTTCATAACAACCTTACTGTTAATACTTTGAATAAGATAAAAAATTCCCCAGCAGAGTCGCCATTTTGTTTCGACAAAGAAACAAATGCATTTTGATTTGGGGAGATTGTCTTATTCAAATATAACAAAGAAAGAGTACTATGAACATTCATCACATTCTATTAATACTGAGTTCGTTTACATCCTCTTTACATCCCTTGATTCTAAGATAAATCATCTAGAAGTAAAGAATTTGTGCTTTAAGCATCAAGAGTTCATTTCGGCAGCCTTCCGGCACCTGATTTGATCATCTCCTAGGACTTAGGAGGAATGTCGATCCGATCGACGAGTCATTTCGACAGCCTTCCGGCGCCTGATTTGATCATCTCCTGGGACTTAGGAGGAATGCCGATCCGATTGACGGGCCTTCAATTAAATAGAGATTTCGGCAGCATAACAGCGGCTGTTTCAACCATCTCCTGGGACTTAGGAGGAATGTCGATTAAATCGACTGATCTTTCTCCTTAGAACCCATGAAGAGAAGAAAATCCGGAGAAAGGAAGCTTGGGCCACGGACTTCGGCAGCACAATGGCTCTTGGGCTTTACAGACTGCAGGGCAGTCCGGTTGCACAGACCCGTGCAACCTATATCGGTTGCGGGGTCCTACGTAACTCCCATGAGACTTCGCTCCTACCTTCTGTCTTCCGCTCTGCTATGCTCTTCTTGAAAATCTTCAATTACCCTTAATGAAGGAGGGGAGGGGGTATTTATAGACCCTCACACGTGTGAAAATCCTGATCTTAGCGATGTGGGACTATTCTTTAGTGCCTTGGATCATTTCAAACGAAGGCTTTTTGTGAAGTTCATTCCGAGATCCGCGCAACTGATACTTTCATTGCGCTGTCTCTCGCAACAGATATTGATTGTGCAGACTCGCACAACATATACTGGCTGCGCGGTTCTGCGCAATTTCCCTTTTCCTCTTTCCGAAAGTTCTTCTCTTCTTCCCCCTTTTTTTTTTTTACCTTTACTTGCTTGATTTCTTTCACCATTTTTATGCCTCAACAGAGGATGTAAATGAACTCAGTATTAATGAAATGTGAAGAATGTACCTAATACTCTTTCTTTATGATGTTTGAATAAGACAATTTCCCAAATTAAATGCATTTGTTTCTTTGTCGAAACATTGCTTTTGAAGCGTCTAACTAAATGCAAGGTTGGAGATGAAGAAAATTGTTGGATATTGTATTCCCATGTGCTAATCCATGCAATCGAGAATAATGAGAAAAATACTAAAGATTTTGGTAATTGCTCTTGTTGCTCAGAAAACTTGTAATTATCTGAAAAATAAGGAAATCCTTCTTATACTGGAGGGGGTAAAATCCTTAGATCTGGTCCAAAGTAATTCCAAAATGCATGAAATCATAAAGGAAAATTTAAATTTATTTTTTGGTGAGAATGGAAAAACCATGAATGCGAAAGACTAGAATTTTGATAGAAAAATGCATATAACCACGCTTTTTAATAATCATAGTAAGTAAAACTAGGTGGACTAAATACTTGAGAAAACTATCATGTAGAGTTAGGATTTAGTCCCCAATCTGAGAAAGTAAGCACCTTTAAAATTTGGCATTTTGAATAAGCAATTTTTGCGTTGTCCTGTTTATCTGGTACATGAGTAAAAATGCAGGAATCAATGTCTACCAGGATAAATTCATAGTACTTTTGTATTTTGCTCCCGATAGTCCCTGGCCAATGCCATGATGGAGGAAAACATCACTGGATAATGAAGGGGATAGGCTTATCTTTAAATTTTACTTCAATGGGTATTATAGGGTAGATTTCTGGTTTGTAAAAATACTGTGATTCTAAGGTAAAAACATTGGTAGGGGAAGGAAGAGAATGAGGGATTAGTTGGAAAGAGGGAAGATCTTCTAGTCTTGGATTGGTATCGACAAGTTTTCTTGCAAATGTTTGAGGAGTAGAAGAAGAGGAAGAAGTCAGAGAAGTTAAGGGACTAAAAGGATTTGTAGAAAGGGGAATGGTAGGTCTTAGTCTTGTTCCTATAGAAGATCCTAATTGTCCTCCAAAAGGACTCCCTAATCTTGTTTTTGCTGGAGAAGGAGAGATTGGCATTATATTCAATGGAGAAGGCATAGCATAGTCTTGTTTACTTGTAGGCTTCAATCTATCAACATTCTTGCCTTGTAATACTCTCTGGATAAGAAATCTGGTAAAGAATTGGAATCACCTTTAATAAATTCGATTTGGAAATCAAAACTTGATAAAATAGATTGCCATCTAGCGAAAAATTTTTTATGGGCTTAACATCCTTTTCTAAAATATATTTTGTACTTTTACAATCTATTTGAAGAAGAAACACTGGTTTAAAAGATCACTTTAAAATTTTGAAATATATAATACAATAGAGAGGATTTCCTTTTTGATCATATTATAATTCTTTTGAGTCTCATTCCAAGAGCCAGAAGTAAATTTTATTAATTATTTTAATTCAATTTTCTTTTGTTTTAGGATTCCTCCGTATCCTATTTCTGATGCATCAGTCTCTACAATTTTAGGGGCTAATGGATCGCCTATATATAATAATGATAACTGTTTAATTTTGAGTTTAATAGTTTTTACTATATTAGTGTGTTGGGTCCATGGAGGCAAATTCATTTTTAGTCTTTCATATAATGGTTTACATATTTTATGCAAGTCTTGATAAAAATCTCCTATAGAATTGTTTCGATAAAGAAACAAAAGTATTTTGTTTGAGAAATTTATCTCATTTATGCATAACAAAGAAATAGTACTTGAAAACTATCATCATATTTTACTGATACTGAGTTCATATACATCCTTTAATTATCCCTTGATTCTAAGATAAATCATTTATTATAAATGAGTTACAACTATCAAAGGTCACTGAATCTTAAATTCGGCAGCCTTTCGGCAGCTGTTTTGATCATCTCCTAGGACGTAGGAGGAATACAATCTTCTACTGATTCTTCTCCTTGAATCCTGAATAGAGAGAACTTGAAGTCTTCAAATATTTCAGCAGCATAATGGCCCTTTTTCTCATAGACTACAGGGCAGTCTGATTGCGTGGCTCCACACAACGGATATCGGTTGCGCGGAACCGCGTAAGCTCCCGCTGCGCTCTCTCTCACCTTCAGTCTTCATTCTCTCTGCTTTCTCTCGAAAATCTTCAACCGGTCCAAATGAAGGAGATGAGGGGATATTTATAGACCTAGCACGTGTGAAAATCGTGATCTTAGCGATGTGGGACAAATCTTTCAGTGTTTTAGATCACTCTGTAAAGGACCACTTCTGCAGTGTGTTTTGAGGTCCCACACAATTGACATTTATGTTGCGGGGACCCGCGCAAGGATTATTGATTGCGCAATACCGCGCAACTGATATTGGTTGTGCGGTCCCGCGCAAACTCTTTAAAGCTATCTCTTTCTTCTTCTTTTCGGGTGTTCTTTCTCTTCTTGCTTGAATCCTTCATCATTTTTTTATGCCTCAACAATAATTAATGTTTCCTAGGAATCTTTGTAATTGTGTCTTATTCGTAATTTAATTAAGAAATTTATCTGCAAATTCTAGGCTCCGTTCTATGGGTATTATTGTGCCTTGAGATATATGGTGTCCTAAAAATTTAATTTTGGATTGAAATAATTTGATTTTGGGTGATGAAACAACTAACCCATTTGTTTTGATAACATTTAGAAATATTCTTAAATGTTTCCAATGTTGTTCTAAAGAATCTGAAAATACTAATACATCATCTATATATACTATATTGAAGTTAATATAGGGATTAAAAATATCATTCATAATGTTTTGAATTCTGATGGTGCATTTTTTTAATCCAAAGGGCATGACATTCCATTCATATTGACCAAAAGGTAAATTAAAAGCAGCTTTATACCTATCTTCTTTTGCAATTTATATTTGCCAAAATCCTGACTTCATATCAAACTTTGACAAAACTTTTGCTAAATATAATCTCCATAATAAGTCTTTTTTATTTGGTATTAGATATCGTATCCATTGTAGTACTTTATTTAATGGTTTGTAGTTTATTACTAGTCTTGGAACTCCTCTTTCTATTTTAGCAGATTTGTTGACACAAAATGCTGAACAACTCCATGGTGATTTACTGTCTTATCAAAGCCTTTTGTAATAGTTCGTCTATCTCTTTTTTACAATGCTCTAATAATTCTTTTGACATTTAGATTGGTCTAGCTTTTGTAAGTATTCGTGATTCATGAGAGTCTGATTTATATGGTAATTTGACTATGTGTCGTTTTCTATTACAGAATTTTGTTGGTAGGTTAGAACATATTTCCTTTTTTAATAATTCTTCAAAATTTTGGATTCAATTTTTTGTTTCAGGTAATTTTAGGTCTTCATTGATTTTAATATATTGGATTTGATTTTAACTTGTTTAATATGTTATTTTTTATGTGTAATTAAATTTATAGATTTTGTTATTAAAACTGATTTTAGCTGGTTTATGTCTCTAATTTTTGGAGGACTGATAAATTCAAATGTTAAATGCTGGCCTAATAAATTAGTTTTTATTCTAAAGTTATCTACACTAAATGGTTTTATTAATTCTAAAAATGGTGTTCCCAGTATGACAGGTTGTGTTAAGTCTTTAATTAATAAAAAAGTTATTTTTAAACATATTCCTTGATTACATACTTCTGATTTTGATAGTTTATAGTTAATCTTTAGTTTTGATTCACTAGCAGTTGTTAATTGTTCTAAAGTTTTATCAAAATATTTACTAGGTACTAGTCCTTCTTGGATACAATTCATATCTACCCCAGTGTTTATTAAAGCTTGTGTGGATATGGAATTCTTTATGACAATGGTTAGGTTGACATGCCATTTTTGGTAGTCTATACTGGTGATATTATTTAATGCATCTACTTGGATATCAGTGTTGAGGAGTAAAATTATGAAGAAAAAAGGAACAAATGAAGATTAAGAGATTGAGAAAGAGAGGTTGAAAGAAGAGAAAGCTGTAATGGGGTTTGCGCGAGATGCAGACTTTGCGCGAAACCGCGCAAGACATACACTTTGCGCGGGACTGTGCAAACAAAATCCTTTGCGCGGAACCGCGCAGACAATATCACACTGCATTGATATTGATAAGATGAGTGTAGTTTGTTTTTGTCCCACATCACTAAGGATGGGGTTTTCGCACGTGTGAGTGCCTATAAATACCCTATTCCTTCCTTGATTATGGATCGATTGAAGATTACGAAGAGAAGACAAAGCGGAGCGAGAAGATTGAAGGTATGGGCATCAGCCCAGAAGTCTTTGCGCGGGACTGCGCAGGGCCATTGCAGCCTGGAAGCTTTGCGCCGGACCGCGCAAGCCATATGCTTTGTGCGGGTCCGCGCAAGCAGTGTATTCTGCAGTCTGTCATGCTGAAGATTCGTTATGCTGCCGAAAAATAGGAGATCTCTGAGTTCTCCTGTTCGAATCACAACGGACATGAGCCTCTAAAGTGCAATTCCTCCTAAGTCATAGGAGATGATTGAAACAAGCACCGGGAGGCTGTCGAAATCTTTGATTCCCTAAAAGAAGGATAGATTCAATCTACAATTCCTCCTAAGTCTTTGGAGAAGATCGAGATCTAAGCTGAAATGCTATCGAATTTGTTATTTGAACTTAATGTTTTAATGTTCATACACATTTAAATGAATGTAATCTTAGAATCAAGGGAGATCAGAGGATGTAAATGAACTTGGAATTAATAAAATGTGATGATCGTCTTTGCACTTTTCCTCTGCTATGTTTAAATAAGATAATTCCCTGAGAATTAAGACCCATTTGTTTTCTTGTTAAAACAATCAGTAACATTTTCTATATGATGTTCTTTATTGGATTTTAAGAGGTACACTTGTTCTTTTAAGCTATTATGATTTTCTAGTAAGTATTTAATCTATCTCTTTAAATCTTGTATTTCTCTTTTATTTTCTTTTACTTCTAGATATAAATCATTTAAAGTTAGTATTTTTTTCTTGGGTTGGTTGGAATCTATCTAGAATTTCTGTAATATTTTATGAAGTGTTGAGGCACAAAAAAATATCTCATTGCAGTGGTCAGAGAATCTCATGGTGATGATCTTCTCCAAAGGGTAGTTTAGGTATTTTGGTAAAGTTCCAGCTCCAAAGGGTAGTTTAGGTATTTTGGGTAAAGTTCCAGCTCCAGGGGGATCTGTTGAAGCATGAAAAAGTGATGAAAGGATTGAAGCAGAAGAAGAGAGGAAAAGAGATAGGAAGAACATCAGAAAAGAAGAAGAACAAGACAGTTTTTAAGGGGTTTGCGCGGGACCGCACAACAAATATCGGTTGCACGGTATTGCGCAATAAATGTTGGTTGCGCACAACCGCGCAACCGAAATCTCGGTTGCGCGGGATCTCGCAACGAGCTGCGGAAATTGTCCTTTGGAAAAAGGTCCAAAATGTTGAAAGAATAGTCCCACATCGCTAAGTCAGGATTTTCACGTGCGAGGGTCTATAAATACCCCCTCCCTTCCTTCATTAAGAAGAACTTGAAGATTTTTGAGAGAAGCAGAGCGGAGCAGAAGACAGAAGGTAGAAGAAAGCCTCCTGGCAGTTCCACAGGACCACGAAATCGGTATCAGTTGCGCGGGTCCACGCAACCAGACTGCCATGCAGTCTGTGAAGTCAAAGGGCCATTATGCTGCTAAAGTTCATGAACTATGCTTCCTTTCTCTGAGCTTTCTCCTCTTCGTGGGTTCAAAGGAGAAAGATCAGTCAATCTAATCGACATTCCTCCTAAGTCCCAGAAGATGGTTGGAATAGGCGTTGTTATGCTGCTGAAATCTTTATTTCATTAAAGACCTGCCGATCGGAACGGCATTCCTCCTAAGTCTTAGGAGATGATCGAATCAGGCACCAGAAGGCTGTCAAAATGAGCTTTTGATATTTAAAGCACAAGTCCTTCATTTCTAAGTGATTTATCTTAGAATTAAGGGATGTAAAGAGGATGTAAATGAACTCAGTATCAATAAAATGTGATGAATGTTCCCAGTACTCTTTCTCTGTTATTTTTAAATAAGACAATCTCCCTAAATCAAATGCATTTATTACTTTGTCGAAACAAAATGGTGACTCCGCTGGGGACTTATTTTATTGTCTTATTTAAATATTAATAGTGAAATTGCTATGAACTTTCATCACAGTTTGATGCCAAAATGGTGACTCTCAGTGGGATCGTCCTCCCCTTCATCTCTAAGATAGATCACTTTAATTATTCATCTACTAATTGTAGTTATATTTTGTGTTAGTAGGTTTTCGAATTTAACTATGACCTACTACTCATGGCAACTCCAGCGAGACAGGTGAACTTTTGATTCAACTCAACCGAATTCGTAATAGAATATGCGCCAGATCACGTCCCGAAGTGCCTAATTCAGACGTTGAAACTAAAAATACCAATACCATAGCAGCAGTGGGAGTTGTATCTGCTTCGCCTGAACCGTTGGATGATGATGACATCTGGACTGTCGTAACATCTCGCAGAACAAGGGTATGAGGTGTAGGAAGCCTCAAGATTAGCCATCCTTCACCAAGAGTTAGAGGGCCAATAACACGCAATGCAGTTAGAAGGAACCCTGAGCTCGCTCCTCCAGCGATATATCCTAAACCAATAGTACCGCGAGTCGCGGAACATGACTTTGCAGCTATAAGTATCCCGAAAGTTAAATGGACGAAAGAGCAGAGAGGAAAGGCACTGGTATTCAGTTCACCGATGTCTGCGCCGCTTCAGACTAGTGTATCAGCATCAGTATCACCACAGTCAATTGATAGCATTGGCTTAGAAAAAAAATCAATGAAATCCCATCTTCTCCCGTCTTCATAAACCCCGTCACGTCAGTCTATTCTTGTTCAACACCAACTATTGCTTCATCAAAGAGTGGAGAAGCTATAACACATATGGTGGGGACGAACCAAAAGCGTGGAACAACTACAGAGGGTCGCATCAATGAAATGATGGAAGCCCAAAACGCATTAATGGAAGAATGCAGAAACCTCAGGGAAGCTTTAGTGACCCTCGCACACAATGTAGCCTGGGTGGCAGTCCTTCAGAACACAATGAATGAACAAGAAAACCAGCCTAGAGGCCTTCAACCGCAGGGGGCAGGATTATTGGGGTCCATGCCGGTGGTAAGAAACGTGACACAAGATGAGGAAAAACCGGTGGTGGAAGAAGCTGTCAGGATGAAAAGAAAGCGTGAACACACTGAGAAGTCCCGATATAAAATACTATATCCAAGAGGGGTAGAAGACGTTCCATTTTCGGCCAACTTCAAGCAGCCAAATTTTCAGAAGTTTAAAGGAGATGGGTCTCCAGAAGAGCATCTCGCACGCTTTATCTCCACTATGGGGGATCTCTCTAGTATTCCCCAATATTGCTTACGGTTATTTGGATCTTCTTTAACAGGAAAAGCATTTCGATGGTACTCTGGTTTAATGCCTGAGTCAATAAGAACTTGGGAACAAATGCAAGACACATTTGTATCAAATTTCTTCTCATCAGAACGTGACATTAGTGTTGCAGAGTTGGCCTCTGTCAAACAGCGTGAAAACGAGCCCGTGAAGAGCAAGTGAAAATGTGTCTGAATTCTATGGAGCCGAGAATTGCTTTTGGACTCACAAGTGCTGATATAAGGACTTTTCGAGATCTTGCAACAAAAGTGCACAGGTTGGAATTAGTGACCGAGAAAATACCAGCCTTTCAAATCAAGACAGAAAGAAGAGGACCGAATAGGTTGAGGGTAAATACTATTCATCAAGGAAAGAAAAAGAATATTTCCTACAATGAACGAGAGATGAAGAGAAAAGAAGATTCAGATCGGTATAAGAATCAAGTAAATGATAAACGATCGCGACCATATGACTGCTATAGGGAATGTGCATTTGACAAAGAAGATATGTTGCCAATGATGGAACAATTGTTTGCTGTTGGAATTATCAGCTTACCTTCACCGAGATATCCGGAAGAAGCCGAAATGATTAAAGATGAAAGATATTGTCATTACCATCATTGTTTAAGACATCGTACGGAAGATTGCTTCACACTAAAAAATATACTGAAGCGAATGATAAAACAAGGCGAAATAATGATAAACAGGAAGGAGGTGAGAGACAAGAAAGTTATTGTAAACATGACATCTGCGAGGGGTCCGACAAAGAACTGGAAAGATAAAGGGAAGGCTGGTGCGACGAGGGAATGGCCAGCAGCAATGAATTCACTTAGAAATTCTTGTTATAATTCACAATTTGATGAATTATCCTCTGAAAAAGTCAATTTTGGAGTAGCTTCCATTCGCCAAGAAGAAAATGAATCAGTTAAAAAATACATCAGTCGATGGAAGAACTAGGCGGCATCATGTCAACATTCTCTGCGGGAATCAGAACAAGTAGAACTATGTGCAGAAGGCATGAGACCGGGACTAGCATGCCACCTGGTTAGCAAGGATTGGAAAACCTATCGTAATCTCGCCATGAAGGCTTATGCTCTTGAAAAGATGATGGAAAGAGTGTCTGCTTCTCAGTCAAAATCAGCCCACATAATTCGAAAGGAAGAAATTAAAGACAATTATCAGAATGTGGAAAAAGATAGCGATACAGAAGATAGAAACGGTCATGCAGTTATAATGACATATAAAAGGTTCAGGCAAAATAAAGATCATATGAAATATTCGTTTGCAAGAAAGGACATACTTCCTATGCTGAATCAATTGTTGGCTATGAAGCATATTGAATTACCTCGGCTAAGATGCCTTGAAGAAATTAAAAATACAAGAGGGCTGGATTATTGCCATTATCATCGTAAATTTGGACCTCATACGAAAAATTGTAATTCCCTCAGGAGAAAGCTACAAAAGATGGTCGATAAGGGAGAAATTGCGATGAAAGAGCTTGACAGAAAGAGAAAATAAAAATGAGAATCACGGAAGCTCGATAAAGAAAATTCTGGGGGCATCTGCGTTAAAAGACGATAACATGCTTCATATGGTGAGCTGTCGGTAATGACAAGGTCGAGCTATCATAGCCCAAATACTCAAATGAAAAGAAACAAGTGAGGCAAAGGATGTAAAGCTATGATAAAAAGCACATTCGTTGCAGATATGCATAGCAATACCTGCCAGTTCAGGAGATGACCATTATTTTGATTTCAAAACATATCGGTATGTTACTTCCAAAATCAAAAGGGGGCAAGACAGGCTTTCAAGCATATCAAATCATCGCCAAACGCGAAGCACCAAGGACAATCGCCAAATGCAAAGTCAATCGCCAAAATTAGCAACTATCGTTGTCGTCATCAACGGCTCATGCAAGCTTATTTTAACAATCGCTATCAAGCATTAAACAATTGCTGTCAAGTGTTAAAACAATCGCCATCAAGCGTTAATGATCACTATCAAGCGTTAAACGATCACTATCAAGCGTTAAACGATCGCCATCAAGCGTTGATGATCGCTACCAAGCAATGATGATTGCTGTCAAGCCACTAAACACTGATGATAGCAGTCAAGCATTGACCGCCAAAGATTTTCCTCAGAATCATCAGAGACCTGAATGAAGCCTGCCCAAAAGATGATTTTTTGCTCTCGATAACTGAATTACTAATTGACAGTACAACTCAGTACACTGTCATGCCCTTGGGATATAATCAGATTCGGCTGGCTCCTGAGGATGAAGAGGCGACAACGTTCAGAACTTCACTGGGAATCAGTATACCATTTTGCTCCGGAAAATTATCAGGATAATGATTTTGTGTCAAAAGGAGGTAAACTAGTCGATAAGTATGATCGTAAATATTTCAAGTCTGCTACAGAAATATACTGCCTCAATATCTTCAAGAAGAAAGAGTATATCTCCAACAATAGTCACAAGCATATACAGGGGGTAGGTTCAAGACCAAATGAGATAAAATATGCTCCATAAAAGCAAAGTTCTTCAAAGGAGTAAATAGAAGCTTATGTTGGCCCATAATTGCATTGATAAAAGGGAATTTCTTTCGAAGGCGCTACTGATTTTGATACAGAACATTATCAAGATAATAATTCTCTATCAAAAAGGGGGCAAGATGGATAGAATGAATAAGGAAGAAATTTGCAAGCATATCAAGATCATATGACAAAGCATATTAAAATCATATGATAATAAATAAGGAAAGACGAAGGAGATGAGAGCCATCAAGAGAGTTCTACAAAATTTTGCCTGAAATTGATATCACCATCAAGCTAGTATATTACAAACAATACAGATAAACAATTTCAGGAAAAAATACCTATCATCGTCTTCCAAGACAGCAGGCTAGATCATCATCAAAAAGTCTTCAGTCTTCCAAGACATCTGAAGAAAGCATATTAAATCGTCACCGAACAAAAAGTATCGATGATCGCTATCAAGCATTGACACTCATCGCCGATAGAAAATCTCCATCGAAATTAGAATCATCAGGTATCATGATCATAAAAAGAAAAGAAAATAGCTATCGCTGTTGTCGATCAATTGCTCATCAAAATTGCCATCATTGCTAAGCTTATACATTGCTTTAAACATGATACAAAAGTCCTTATGACATTGTCAGCAGCAGCGAAATGTCAATTATTGTTCAACCATATGATGAATCATACAGCCAACTATATAGAATTGGCAACAGTGATGACTGTTGATCATAAAAAGGCAGCCCAATCAAGCCAATGGCCCGCTGTGCATGAGACCTATGATCGTAAAAAGGCAGCCCAGTCAAGCCAATGGCCCACTGTGCATGAGACCTATGATCATAAAAAGGCAGCCTAGTCAAGCCTATACGGCCAACTACGCCTGAGACCATGATCGTAAAAAGGCCACCTAAGTCAAGGCAATGGCTACTTCGCATAAGACCTATCAAGATCGCCATTCGAGCAGCGGTGAGAAGCCAGTGGCCTTAAAAAGCCCGTGAAGGCCATCGTAGGCTTACCCATGCAGGCAGCTGACGGAGCCAATGACCAAAGGCCTAAGTGCCAAAAGTCGACCAAAGGCCTAAGGGCCAAAAGTCCTCCAATGGCCAGTTAGAGTAACCCCCATGCCGTCTATATAGCTTCCGACAGCGTCACGGGGTATGGAGGACAATATCACCCCCCCCCCCCCCCGTGAATGGGTCCGACCTTGCAGACAAAGAAAAAGTGAGTCTCCGAAGCAGGATGACTCCCCAGATCCTGGGCTTGTTTCTGGTAGTAACTCATGAGGAAGGGCTTAAACCTACTCATTGAAGGACTAGCGGCATCAGATTTGGTACCCATCAAAACCCAGATCTAGGGCTTGTTTCTGGTAGTAACTCATGAGGAAAGGTCTCTGAAGCAAGATGACCCCCCATTGAAGGACTGACGACCTTAGATTTGATCAAAGGTAGCCTAGCAAAGCCCCGTGAACTCTAGAAGTTCATCAAGTCTGGTCAAGTCCAATTCAGTCAAGTCTGGTCAAGTCCAGTTCAATCAAGTCAGGTCGCGTCCGGTCAAGTCATGGTCAGTCAAAAGTACATTTTAGATATGCTTAAAAGCATAAATTAAGTGTAGCATTCAAAATGCTGTAGATACACATTTCACATTAGATATGCTTAAATAATGCAAATTGCCTGATGAAAATCTCAAATGATGATTAAACAAATATGCAAAAATGCATTTCTCTTGAATCAGGTTCAAATTACAGCAATAGAAAAATGCCTTCAAGATATTGGCAATTAACTACTCAAAAGTTCAAATTTTCAAGATCAATTATTAATCTTCAATTACAATATCTTTGCTCTGCTGACAAGAGCTGTACAGTAATTTTGTCTCTCGCCTTCTTAATATGGAGAAATATTATTGCGCAAGATTTCAGAAGGAGGTAGAGAATAAATTAGTGAAGAATTATCATTCTCTTCTGGACAATATAAAGGTTCAGAAATCTTTACGCAATGATTGACCTGGAGAGGGGGCATCATATGTGTCTTGGAAATAAATCATACCTTGGTCTTTCTGATGATTTCTTATGCAAGATGGAGGAATTCATATACCAAGAATCATGAAGCGTGACCCAATGCGAACGTTCAAAAGTTACTTCTATAATAAAGTCCAGTTATATACCGATATTGTAACTTCTCGCTATCTTAATGATGATGTTGCAAGATTTCAAGTATCGAATCTGATGGAGACAAAGAGCAAACGGAATCATCATCAAATCAGCAAAGATCAAAGGAAAAGTTTATGAAGAAATGCTAAGGAGCGCAAACTCGAGACGATTCAGCAAAAAGACCTAGCGATTGAACCTTTGGAGCTAAAGATAAAATCTTAAAGAGTGTAAAAGGATACAATGCGAAGCACAATAACAAGTGCAAAAGATTGCTTAAATCATTTTGTGAATACCACAATCGGCCTAAAAAGAGAAGAAACTCTCATTCTATTTCAAAATTATCAAATGCTTCATAAAGCTAAGTTAGAAAATTATAAATTGAGATACTAATTTTGATTAATTTGGCAGGAAAGACTATCATTCGAAAGCTTGGATTATGCAGATCATAAACAAAGGAAACAGTTGAAAAAGATTGTTGCGGTAGGAGCAACATCAAAAAACAATTCCTTAGCCACGGAGTTCAAAGAAAAAATCACTGGAGTTGATTGAGAAGATTGTTGCAACAAGAGCATCATTAAAGAACGATTCTCCGATTGAGTTTCTTAGAGAAGAAGTCGCTACAACTATTGTGATGACAAGTTTTGATGGTCAGGAACAATTCTTTGTTCAAGTTTCTCAAGGATGAAGTCGCCATAGTTGTTACGAGACAAGTCTCAATGAAAAGAGAATTTCATCCTCTCTAGTGCAACATCCGCTCAACACTACTGACTGGGAGCATTCCAGTCTTCTGTTCGGACGTAATCATTCCAGTTTTCCGTTCGAGCGCAATCATTCAAGTCTTCCATTCGAGCGCAATCATTCTAGTCTTCCATTCGGACGTTGTTGAGGCATAAAAATGGTGAAAGGAATCAAGCAAGTAAAGGTAAAAAAAGAAGAAGAGAAGAACTTTCAGAAAGAAGAAAAGGGAGATAATTTTCATGGCAATTGCGAAGAACCGCACAGCAAATATATGTTGAGCGGGTCCGCGCAATCAATCTCTGTTACGCGAGACCGCGCAATGAAAGTATCAGTTGCGTGGAACCTCGGAATGAACTGCACAAAAGGGCTTCGTTCAAAATGATCCAAAGCACTAAAAAAATAGTCCCACATCACTAAGATCAGGATTTTCACACGTGCGAGGGTCAATAAGTACCCCTCCCCTCCTTCATTTAGGGGAATTGAAGATTTTCAAGAGGAGCAAAGCGGAGCGGAAGACAGAAGGTAGGAGCGAGGTCTCTTGGGAGTTGCGCAGGACCACGCAACTGATATCGGTTATGCGGGTCCGCGCAACTGGACTGCCCTGCAGTCTGTAAAGCCCAAGAGCTGTTGTGCTACAGAAGTCCTTGGCCCAGGCTTCCTTTCTCTGGGTTTTCTCCTCTTCATGGGTTCTAAGGAGGAAGATCAGTCAGTTTAATCGACATTCCTCCTAAGTCCCAGAGGATGGTTGAAACAGGCGCTGTTATGCTACTGAAATCTCTATTTCATTGAAGGCCCATCGATCGAATCGGCATTCCTCCTAAGTCCTAGGAGATGATCAAATCAGGTGTTGGAAGGCTGTCAAAATAAACTCTTGATGCTTAAAGCACAAATCCTTTACTTCTAAATGATTTATCTTAGAATCAAGGGATGTGAAGAGGATGTAAACGAACTCAGTATTAATAGAATGTGATGAATGTTCATAGTACTCTCTCTCTGTTATGTTTGAATAAGACAATTCTCCCAAACCAGAATGCATTTATTTCTTTGTCAAAACAGACGTAATCATTCCAGTCTTCCGGTCGAATGTAATCATTCCAGTCTTCCATTCGGACGTAATCATTCCAGTCTTCCGGTCGAACGTAATCATTCAAGTCTTCCGTTTAAGCACAACCATTCAAGTCCTCCATCCGAGCTCGATTAGTTAAATCTTCAGTTCGAATGTGAGCATTCAAGTCTCCGGTTAAAGTACGATTGACCAAGTCTTCTGTTCGAACTCAAGCTTTCCAGTCTCCCGTGCAAGCATGGTCATCCAGTCATCCTTCAGTTGCAGTTCATTCAGGTTCTTCAGGCAGAGGGAGATCGATCCTCCATTCGATTTCAATCATCAATCAAAGAAGGATCGAGGGGGCATCTGTTGAGGCACAAAAAAATATCTCATTGCAGTGGTCAGAGAATCTCATGGTGATGATCTTCTCCAAAGGGTAGTTTAGGTATTTTGGTAAAGTTCCAGCTCTAAAGGGTAGTTTAGGTATTTTGGGTAAAGTTCCAGCTCCAGGGGGATCTGTTGAAGCATGAAAAAGTGATGAAAGGATTGAAGCAGAAGAAGAGAGGAAA
The DNA here is from genome assembly GCA_037074715.1 of Magnolia kwangsiensis. Classification (NCBI taxonomy): domain Eukaryota; kingdom Viridiplantae; phylum Streptophyta; class Magnoliopsida; order Magnoliales; family Magnoliaceae; genus Magnolia; species Magnolia kwangsiensis. Next base: position 74,599,930 of record CM073575.1, on the reverse strand, counting down.
AGAGATAGGAAGAACATCAGAAAAGAAGAAGAACAAGACAGTTTTTAAGGAGTTTGCGCGGGACCGCACAACAAATATCGGTTGTACGGTATCGCGCAATAAATGTTGGTTGCGCACAACCGCGCAACCGAAATCTCGATTGCACGGGATCTCGCAACGAGCTGTGGAAATCGTCCTTTGGAAAAAGGTCCAAAGTGTTGAAAGAATAGTCCCACATCGCTAAGATCAGGATTTTCACACGTGCGAGGGTCTATAAATACCCCCTCCCTTCCTTCATTAAGAAGAACTTGAAGATTTTCAAGAGAAGCAGAGCGGAGCAGAAGACAGAAGGTAGAAGAAAGCCTCCTGGCAGTTCCACAGGACCGCGCAACCAGTATCAGTTGCGTGGGTCCACGCAACCAGACTGCCATGCAGTCTGTGAAGTCAAAGGGCCATTATGCTACTAAAGTTCATGAACTAAGCTTCCTTTCTCTGAGCTTTCTCCTCTTCGTGGGTTCAAAGGAGAAAGATCAGTCGATCTAATCAACATTCCTCCTAAGTCCCAGAAGATGGTTGGAATAGGCGTTGTTATGCTGCTGAAATCTTTATTTCATTAAAGACCTGCCGATCGGAACGGCATTCCTCCTAAGTCTTAGGAGATGATCGAATCAGGCACCAGAAGGCTGTCAAAATGAGCTTTTGATATTTAAAGCACAAGTCCTTCATTTCTAAGTGATTTATCTTAGAATTAAGGGATGTAAAGAGGATGTAAATGAACTCAGTATCAATAAAATGTGATGAATGTTCCCAGTACTCTTTCTCTGTTATTTTTAAATAAGACAATCTCCCTAAATCAAATGCATTTGTTACTTTGTCGAAACAAAATGGTGACTCCGCTGGGGACTTATTTTATTGTCTTATTTAAATATTAATAGTGAAATTGCTATGAACTTTCATCACAGTTTGATGCCAAAATGGCGACTCTCAGTGGGATCGTCCTCCCCTTCATCTCTAAGATAGATCACTTTAATTATTCATCTACTAATTGTAGTTATATTTTCTGTTAGTAGGTTTTTGAATTTAACTATGACCTACTACTCATGGCAACTCCAGCGAGACAGGTGAACTTTCGATTCACCTCAACCGGATTCGTAATAGAATATACGCCAGATCACGTCACGAAACGCCTAATTCAGATTGTTGAAACTAAAAATACCAATACCATAGCAGCAGTGGGAGTTGTATCTGCTTCGCCTGAACCGTTGGATGATGATGACATCTGGACTGTCGTAACATCTCGCAGAACAAGGGTACAAGGTGTAGGAAGCCTCAAGATTAGCCATCCTTCACCAAGAGTTAGAGGGCCAATAACGCGCAATGCAGTTAGAAGGAACCCTGAGCTCGCTCCTCCAGCGATATATCCTAAACCAATAGTACCGCGAGTCGCGGAACATGACTTTGCAGCTATAAGTATCCCGAAAGTTAAATGGACGAAAGAGCAGAGAGGAAAGGCACTGGTATTCAGTTCACCGATGTCTGCGGCGCTTCAGACTAGTGTATCAGCATCAGTATCACCACAGTCAATTGATAGCATTGGCTTGCAAAAAAAATCAATGAAATCCCATCTTCTCCCGTCTTCATAAACCCCGTCACGTCAGCCTATTCTTGTTCAACACTAACTGTTGCTTCATCAAAGAGTGGAGAAGCTATAACACATATGGTGGGGACGAACCAAAAGCGTGGAACAACTACAGAGGGTCGCATCAATGAAATGATGGAAGCCCAAAACGCATTAATGGAAGAATGCAGAAACCTCAGGGAAGCTTTAGTGACCCTCGCACACAATGTAGCCCGGGTGGCAGTCCCTCAGAACACAATGAATGAACAAGAAAACCAGCCTGGAGGCCTTCAACCGCATGGGACAGGATTATTGGGGTCCATGCTGGCGGTAAGAAACGTGACACAAGATGAGGAAAAACAGGTGGTGGAAGAAGCTGTCAGGATGGAAAGAAAGCGTGAACACACCGGGAAGTCCCGATATAAAATACTGTATCTAAGAGGGGTAGAAGACGTTCCATTTTCGGCCAACTTCAAGCAGCCAAATTTTCAGAAGTTTAAAGGAGATGGGTCTCCAGAAGAGCATCTCGCACGCTTTATCTCCACTATGGGGGATCTCTCTAGTATTCCCCAATATTGCTTACGGTTATTTGGATCTTCTTTAACAGGCAAAGCATTTTGATGGTACTCTGGTTTGATGCCTGAGTCAATAAGAACTTGGGAACAAATGCAAGACACATTTGTATCAAATTTCTTCTCATCAGAACGTGACATTAGTGTTGCAGAGTTGGCCTCTGTCAAACAGCGTGAAAACGAGCCCGTGAAGAGCAAGTGAAAATGTGTCTGAATTCTATGGAGCCGAGAATTGCTTTTGGACTCACAAGTGCTGATATAAGGACTTTTTGAGATCTTGCAACAAAAGCGCACAGGTTGGAATTAGTGACTGAGAAAATACTAGCCTTTCAAATCAAGACAGAAAGAAGAGGACTGAATAGGTTGAGGGTAAATACTATTCATCAAGGAAAGAAAAAGAATATTTCCTACAATGAACGAGAGATGAAGAGAAAAGAAGATTCAGATCGGTATAAGAATCAAGTAAATGATAAACGATCGCGACCATATGACTCCTATAGGGAATGTGCATTTGACAAAGAAGATATGTTGCCAATGATGGAACAATTGTTTGCTGCTGGAATTATCAGCTTACCTTCACCGAGATATCTGGAAGAAGCCGAAATGATTAAAGATGAAAGATATTGTCATTACCATCGCTGTTTAAGACATCGTATGGAAGATTGCTTCACACTAAAAAATATACTGAAGCGAATGATAAAACAAGGCGAAATAATGATAAACAGGAAGGAGGTGAGAGACAAGAAAGTTATTGTAAACATGACATCTGCGAGGGGTCCGACAGAGAACTAGAAAGATAAAGGGAAGGCTGGTGCGATGAGGGAATGGCCAGCAGCAATGAATTCACTTAGAAACTCTTGTTATAATTCACAATTTGATGAATTATCCTCTGAAAAAGTCAATTTTGGAGTAGCTTCCATTCGCCAAGAAGAAAATGAATCAGTTAAAAAATACATCAGTCGATGGAAGAACTAGGCGGCATCATGTCAACATTCTCTGCGGGAATCAGAACAAGTAGAACTATGTGCAGAAGGCATGAGACCGGGACTAGCATGCCACCTGGTTAGCAAGGATTGGAAAACCTATAGTAATCTCGCCATGAAGGCTTATGCTCTTGAAAAGATGATGGAAAGAGTGTCTGCTTCTCAGTCAAAATCAGCCCACATAATTCGAAAGGAAGAAATTAAAGACAATTACCAGAATGTGAAAAAAGATAGCGATACAGAAGATAGAAACGGTCATGCAGTTATAATGACATATAAAAGGTTCAGGCAAAATAAAGATCATATGAAATATTCGTTTGCAAGAAAGGACATACTTCCTATGCTGAATCAATTGTTGGCTATGAAGCATATTGAATTACCTCGGTTAAGACGCCTTAAAGAAATTAAAAATACAAGAGGGCTGGATTATTGCCATTATCATCGTAAATTTGGACCTCATACAGAAAATTGTAATTCCCTCAGGAGAAAGCTACAAAAGATGGTCGATATCGGTTGCGCGGTCCTGCGCAACTCCCAGGAGACCTCGCTCCTACCTTCTGTCTTCCGCTCTTCTTTGCTCCTCTTAAAAATCTTCAATTCCCCTAAATGAAGGAGGGGAGGGGTATTTATAGACCCTCGCACGTGTGAAAATCCTGATCTTAGCGATGTGGGACTATTTTTTTAGTGCTTTGGATCATTTTGAACGAAGCCCTTTTGTGCAGTTCATTCCGAGGTTCCACGTAACTGATACTTTCATTGCGCGGTCTCGCGCAACAGAGATTGATTGCGCGGACCCGCTCAACATATACTGGCTGCGCGGTTCTTCGCAATTGCCATGAAAATTATCTCCCTTTTCTTCTTTCTGAAAGTTCTTCTATTCTTCTTTTTTTACCTTTACTTGCTTGATTCCTTTCACCATTTTTATGCCTCAACAACGTCCGAACGGAAGACTGGAATGATTGCGCTCGAACGGAAGACTTGAATGATTGCGCTCGAATGGAAGACTGGAATGATTGCGTCCGAACGGAAGACTGGAATGTTCCTAGTCAGTAGTGTTGAGCGGATGTTGCACTAGAGAGGATGAAATTCTCTTTTCATTGAGACTTGTCTCGTAAAAACTATGGCGACTTCATCCTTGAGAAACTTGAACAAAGAATTGTTCCTGACCATCAAAACTTGTCATCACAATAGTTATAGCGACTTCTTCTCTAAGCAACTCAATCGAAGAATCGTTCTTTAATGATGCTCTTGTTGCAACAATCTTCTCAATCAACTCCAGCGATTTTTTCTTTGAACTCCGTGGCTAAGGAATTGTTTTTTGATGCTGCTCCTACCGCAACAATCTTTTTCAACTGTCTCCTTTGTTTATGATCTGCATAATCCAAGCTTTCGAATGATAGTCTTTCCTGCCAAATTAATCGAAATTAGTATCTCAATTTATAATTTTCTAACTTAGCTTTATGAAGCATTTGATAATTTTGAAATAGAATGAGAGTTTCTTCTCTTTTTAGGCCGATTGTGGTATTCACAAAATGATTTAAGTAATCTTTTGCACTTGTTATTGTGCTTCGCATTGTATCCTTTTACACTCTTTAAGATTTTATCTTTAGCTCCAAAGGTTCAATCGCTAGGTCTTTTTGCTGAATCGTCTCGAGTTTGCGCTCCTTAGCATTTCTTCATAAACTTTTCCTTTGATCTTTGCTGATTTGATGATGATTCCGTTTGCTCTTTGTCTCCATCAGATTCGATACTTGAAATCTTGCAACATCATCATTAAGATAGCGAGAAGTTACAATATCGGTATATAACTGGACTTTATTATAGAAGTAACTTTTGAACGTTCGCATTGGGTCACGCTTCATGATTCTTGGTATATGAATTCCTCCATCTTGCATAAGAAATCATCAGAAAGATCAAGGTATGATTTACTTCCAAGACACATATGATGCCCCCTCTCCAGGTCAATCATTGCGTAAAGATTTCTGAACCCTTATATTGTCCAGAAGAGAATGATAATTCTTCACTAATTTATTCTCTGCCTCCTTCTGCAAATCTTGCACAATAATATTTCTCCATATTAAGAAGGCGAGAGACAAAATTACTGTACAGCTCTTGTCAGCAGAACAAAGATATTGTAATTGAAGATTAATTGATCTTGAAAATTTGAACTTTTGAGTAGTTAATTGCCAATATCTTGAAGGCATTTGCTATTGCTGTAATTTGAACCTGATTCAACAGAAATGCATTTTTGCATATTTGTTTAATCATCATTTGAGATTTTCATCAGGCAATTTGCATTATTTAAGCATATCTAATGTGAAATGTGTATCTGCAGCATTTTGAATGCTACACTTAATTTATGCTTTTAAGCATATCTAAAATGTACTTTTGACTGACCATGACTTGACCGGACGCGACCTGACTTGATTGAACTGGACTTGACCAGACTTGACTGAATTGGACTTGACCAGACTTGATGAACTGGACTGGACACCACTAAACTGACGCTATACACTTTAAAGCGCTTGAGTATTTGGAGTACACTCAATGGGATTTACGCACAAGGATGGCCACAGTAACTCTCTAGAGTTCACGGGGCTTTGCCAAGCTACCTTTGATCAAATCTAAGGTCGTCAGTCCTTCAATGGGGGGTCATCTTGCTTCAGAGACCTTTCCTCATGAGTTACTACCAGAAACAAGCCCTAGATCTGGATTTTGACGGGTACCAAATCTGATGCCGCCAGTCCTTCAATGAGTAGGTTTAAGCCCTTCTTCATGAGTTACTACCAGAAACAAGCCCAGGATATGGGGAGTCATCCTGCTTCGGAGACTCACTTTTTCTTTGTCTGTAAGGTCGGACCCATTCACGGGGGGGGGGGGGGGTATTGTCCTCCATACCCCGTGACGCTGTCGGAAGCTATACAGATGGCATGGGGGTTACTCTAACTGGCCATTGGAGGACTTTTGGCCCTTAGGCCTTTGGTCGACTTTTGGCACTTAGGCCTTTGGTCATTGGATCCATCAGCTGCCCGCATGGGTAAGCCTACGATGGCCTTCACAGGATTTTTAGGGCCACTGGCTTCTCACCGCTGCCCGAATGGCGATCTTGATAGGTCTTATGCGAAGTAGCCATTGCCTTGACTTAGGTGGCCTTTTTACGATCATGGTCTCAGGCGTAGTTGGTCGTATAGGCTTGACTAGGCTGCCTTTTTATGATCATAGGTCGTATGCGAAGTAGCCATCTTTTGTAGCTTTCTCCTGAGGGAATTACAATTTTCCGTATGAGGTCCAAATTTACAATGATAATGGCAATAATCCAGCCCTCTTATATTTTTAATTTCTTCAACCAAAGGGTATTTTTAGGTATGAGGTCGCAAGTTTAGGTATTTTTTTAAAGTTTCAGCTCCAAAGGGTAATTTAGGTATTTTGGGTAAAGTTCCAGCTCCAGGGAGATCTGTTGAAGCATGAAAAAGTGATGAAAGGATTGAAGCAGAAGAAGAGAGGAAAAGAGATAGGAAGAACATCAGAAAAGAAGAAGAACAAGATAGTTTTTAAGGGGTTTACGCAGGACCGCACAACAAATATCGGTTGCGTGGTATCGCGCAATAAATGTTGGTTGCGCACGACCGCGCAACCAAAATCTCAGTTGCGCGGGATCTCACAACGAGCTGCGAAAATCGTCCTTTACAAAAAGGTCCAAAGTGTTGAAAGAATAGTCCCACATCGCTAAGATCAGGATTTTCACACGTGCGAGGGTCTATAAATACCCCCTCCCTTCCTTCATTAAGAAGAAATTGAAGATTTTCAAGAGAAGCAGAGCGGAGCAGAAGACAGAAGGTAGAAGAAAGCCTCCTGACAGTTCCGCAAGATCGCGGAACAGGTATCAGTTGTGCGGGTCCGCGCAACCAGACTGTCCTGCAGTCTGTGAAGTCCAAAGGCCGTCATGCTGCTGAAGTTCATGAACTAAGCTTCCTTTCTCTGAGCTTTCTCCTCTTCATGGGTTCAAAGGAGAAAGATCAGTCGATCTCATCGACATTCCTCCTAAGTCCCAAAAGATGGTTGGAATAGTCGTTGTTATGTTGTTGAAATCTTTATTTCATTAAAGACCCACCGATCGGAATGGCATTCCTCCTAAGTCTTAGGAGATGATCGAATCAGGCGCCAGAAGGCTGTCAAAATGAACTTTTGATATTTAAAGCACAATTCCTTCATTTCTAAGTGATTTATCTTAGAATCAAGGGATGTAAAGAGAATGTAAATGAACTCAGTATCAATAAAATGTGATGAATGTTCCCATTACTCTTTCTCTGTTATGTTTAAATAAGACAATCTCCCTAAATCAAATGCATTTGTTTCTTTGTCAAAACATGGAGCTAATAGATTATTTAATTCTATTGGCTTAGATAGAGATTTATATAAGTTTTGTAAGTATATTCGTTTTAAATCTGGATCATAAAAGTATTCTGTAAAATCTAATAAAGTTCTTTGTTCTTTTTTTAGTGTGCATATAGATTTTGATGAGCATTTTAAAAATGTACCAATCTTTTCTTCTTGTTCTAATTTTTCTGCTTCTTTTGAACTCGAATTTACTTCTTCTTTAGAGTCTGTTGTTTCTATGTTGCTTGTATTTTCATTAATATTTTAAATATTATTTTCTAATTCTTTCGAGTCTGTTTGGCTGGATTCTGAGGAGTCAGAGGATGATTACTCCTTTAAGATATTATATAACGCTTGTTTTAATTTTTTATTTATTTTTAGTTCATTAAATTTATATTTTAGGCTGCAGTTCTTTGAAAATGGCCTATTTTACCACATTTGTAGCAGGTTGGTTTTTTCTGGAAATAGGATTGGAATTGTCTTTTCTTATTAAAGTTAGGATGGGTAGCCTTCTTATTTTTATATAATTTCTTTTTAGGGATTTGGTAATTTTATTTCTAATAATATAATTTTTTAGAATTTTGTTTATATTTTTTCTTTCTAAAATAATTTTGTTTTAATCTCCTTTTTGTTTCAGAGGGAGCCATAATTTTTTGATATCCAAATTGTTCACAAAAATTCCCTAGTTCATGTCTAGTTAGTTTTCTTTCTCTTTTCATTCTGGCTTTAAGTCTAATATCTGTACATAAGGCTAGTCATTCATTTGTAATAAATGCTATTAGATCTCCATATGTTATTCGATCGTAGGGTATATTCCCATTATAGAGTTGTCTTAATTTTTCTCGGATTGTTTCTGCAAATAGTTTTAGTAACCTTGCAATAAAATGCTCTTTCCAATATGACATGTTACAATCTTGTCAAATCATTACTTTACTGATAAAAGTATCTTTGTACCATATAAAGTCATCTAATGTTGGACATCGAAGATTATTTAAGATCTCACTAGTTGTTTGTTGAATATTATTCAGATCTCCTACAAAATGTTTAATAATGGTATATAAAAGGGTATTAACGGCATCTTGAATAGGTTGTCCTTGGTCTAAAATAGGTTATCTCGTGGCTTCTAATTTAATCATAGATAATAACCGGTCTCGATCTTGTAAGGTCAGATAATTATCCCACCAGCCTTTGAGTTGACCAGTAAAGCCAGAAATAATTAATTGAGCAGCAGTAAAATCATCAACGCTGTGATTTCTCTTATAAACAGTGGCAACCATGGTCATTTCATGAACTAGATTAATAATATTGTATTCAGACATTCCTTCTATATTTCATTCATATATAGAACCGCTAGAATAAGAACTCTGAGTTATCTAATTCTATTCTTCAAATTGGAGATCTACTGGAGTGGGCTTAGAGTAATAATTTTTAGTTGTAGGAAAAGGGGTAGTATGCTTAATTTCATTACATTCAAGATCAGGGGGGTTTCGTTCTAAAGGAGATATATGTTTGTCAATATGGTTAATTGGTTCGGGAATGGAGATATTAGCTAATTTTTTTTTGTGATTACTTCTAGCATTTCTTCTGTGGAGTCTTTAAGTGCAAATTGCTTATTTTTAGGAAATTCATGGGGTTTAAATAGGGGTGTTTGGTTGTTGATGTCGGATGAAAATTGTAAGGAGTAGAGTCTAAGGAAACATTGTATAATTGTTCAGTGAGATGTTCTATCTTATTTGTAATATTTTCAATTTGATTAGTTTGTTCTCCTATGGTTTGTAAGTATTAATTTGAATAATTATTTTGGTCTATTATAGTTTTTATTCCTTTCATAGTAATGAGGTCACTATTTTGTATGCTTCTAAAGGGTGTAACCTGTATTTCAGTATTCTTTATATTTAGTTGAATTGCATCAGAAAGTGGATGTATGGAAGTAATAGTTTTATTTTCGGTTGTCTTCCATTCTTGAGTTGTTTTGCAGTTACATTTACTTGTCAATGTTTTGTTTGTGTAGAATAAAATTTATTACGCCAATTAGTAAACCATTCGAATAACGAGATACTTTCTTTGTATTGTCTGCAATATTTGATATGTAATTCTTTCATATATTCTTGGTTATGTTGTTGTGGGAATATTTTGTAAAAATTTTCTCTATTTTGTTTATTATAATCTTGATTAAACTCATGGCTTATTTTCTGCTTATTTATAATAAATTCCTTTTCTAGGACAAATATTCCTGGGTCCATTTGGGACTGTGTTGGTGATAGAGTTTCTCGATCCTCTTGATGTGTTGTATAGTATGGCTGAGTAATATTAGATTGTGATCTGGTTCCTTGTATTCGAGGTTCATCGATAATATTAGTTCTTATTTCATCATCTAATCGTCTAGTTCGTATTATGATGTTTGGTTGAATTTACAGTGTTTCTACTCTGAAAAATGATGATCTTCTACTAATGTCAATGTTTTATATGTTTAGGGTAACATGTCTAGTGGAATTAAATTGGATTTCTACAGATCCATCTGAGTGTTCTATTATTCGTTCTAAATTTTTATTCACAACTTGCTGGAGAGGTTGTAATTGTGTTAGATTCCAACTTTGTGGTAATTGGATTTGGTTCCATGTGATTGCTTTTGGAACTACTGTATTAGCTTTAGTCATGTCTGTTTGTAATATATAGTTTGACCCTTTTGGCTTGCTTTAATTGATCTTGGTTCTATGCTAATATTCATTACTTTATAATAGATTCGGTATACTAAAGCTAATGGTAAACTTCCATCCATCAAATGATACCCGCTTGTCTTAATGTTTAGTGTTAGGGCATGTAAGATATTATGATCCTTTAAAATTACACTAAAATTTGGATAACAATTAAAGTAAATAGGTCCATTACATAAGCTGGACTCTATGATTCCTAATACAGAGTCATGAAAATTTAAATGCCTACAGTCTCTTAAGCATATTAAAGTACTAGCGTTTAATCCATCTCTAGTTAATGGTTTAATTGCTACTTGTACTAATCCTATGTGTTGATAACTATATTTCTTTTTGATATGTTCTATAATTTCTTCTTCATTAAACAATTTTAAAGTTTCATACTCGTTATTTAATCCTATAGTTTACTCTCTGGTTTTAATAGCGTAATCTGAAATGAATTCAAATGTTCCAACTTTATAAATTCTTTAGTTTGTACTTTTGGTAAATGTCAATTTGCTAGGTTTTTATTAATTTTTTCATAATTTATTTGACTAATGTTGATTATATTGTTGTCTAAGAGAGGGGAAAAACTTACTTCTGATGAGCATGAAATATTACTATTAGTGTGGAATAACTTGTCCATTATACCACTATTTATAATACTGTTAAAGGAAATACATCTTAATAAAATACTTACAAGCTTGATCGTATACTACAAGTTGATGATGATGATACAAGATTAAAGCTATTCTGGTTTTACAAGGGTTAAGAAAGACAAGAAAAGAAAGACTAAGGAGATGAGGGGGATGGTGAAGAGGATGGGTCATTGGTCTTCGAAGTTGAAGTGTCCCAAGATGATGCTGGAGCTATGGTTAAATAGGTGACGGATTTGAACCAACTTGAGATTTGGGCGGATTTGAACTATCTTGAGATCAAGTCAGATTTGAACTATCTTGAGATTTGGGCGGATTTGAAAGATGATAAAGTCCGGAAGGTTCGTGGAAGGTGCTGGCTTTGTCATTTTGTTGCTACAGTATCCTTGTCCTTTAGCTGGCTACAGTTGTACTTGCTTACTACAGTAATACTTGCTTTGATACTTTTGTTGGATTCTTGTCTTCTTGTGATGATGGCAGCGTGAGAATAATCTTGGAAGCTCTGTTAGTGCATTATTACAATTGAGGTACCCCATTTATCCCATAGCAGTCATCTTCATTTGGTTGTAAATAATGTGTACTAGAAACATCTGAATCTTCTTCTAGCTTTAAGGCTAATGCTGCTTCGCTTAAAATGGCCATGTATTCGGCTTTAGTCTTGGTGGCCATTAATTTTGATTAAATGGAGGTTTTGGAGACTAGGAACTGCTGATCTTATGACGAAACATTTTCAAGCTTTGAAAGATGAGGATTTTCTTAGAAATACTTTTCGAGTGCTTGTTTTAGAAATTTATCTAGTTTAAGTTATTTTCACCATTTGCTTTTGAAACGTCTAACTAAATGCAAGGCTGGAGATGAAGAAACTTGTTGGATATAGTATTCCCATGTGCTAATCCATGCAATTGAGAATAATGAGAAAAATACTAAAGATTTTGGTAATTGCTCTTGTTGCTCAGAAAACTTGTAATTGTCTGAAAAATAAGTAAATCCTTCTTGTACTGGAGGGGGTAAAATCCTTAGATCTGGTCCAAAGTAATTCCAAAATGCATGAAACCATAAAGGAAAATTTAAATTTATTTTTTGGTGAGAATGGAAAAACCATGAATGCGAAAGACTAGAATTTTGATAGAAAAATGCAAATAACCACGCTTTTTGATAATCATAGTATGTAAAACTAGGTGGACTAAATACTTGAGAAAACTATCGTGTAGAGTTGGGATTTGGTCCCCAATCTGAGAAAGGACTTTTAAAATTTAGCATTTTGAATAAGTAATTTTTGAGTTGTCCTGTTTTATTTGGTACATGAGTAAAAATGCAAGAATCAGTGTCTACCAGGATAAATTCATAATACTTTTGTATTTTGCTCCCGATAGTCGCTGGCTAATGCCAGGATGGAGGAAAACATTGCTGGATAATGAAGGGGATAGGCTTATCTTTAAATTCTTTTTCAATGGGTATTATAGGTAGATTTCTGGTTTGTAAAAATACTGTGATTCTAAGGTAAAAACGTTGGTAGGGAAGGAGGAGAATGAGGGATTAGTTGGAAAGAGGGAAGATCTTGTAGTCCTGGATTGGTATCGACTAGTTTGCTTGCAAATGTTTGAGGAGTAGAAGAAGAGGAAGAAGTCAGAGAAGTTAAGGGACTAAAAGGATTTGTAGAAAGGGGAATAGTAGGTCTTAGTCTTGTTCCTATAGAAGATCCTAATTGTTCTCCAAAAGGACTCCCTAATCTTATTTTTACTGGAGAAGGTGTGGTTAGAGAAGGAGAGATTGGCCTTGTTTTCAATGGAGAAGGCATAGCATAGTCTTGTTTACTCGTAGGCTTCGATCTATCAGCCATTGTTGCCTTGTAAATACTCTCTGGATAAAAAATCTGGTAAAGAATTAGAATCACCTTTAATAAATTCGATTTGGAAATCAAAACTTGATAAAATAGCTTACCATCTAGCGAAAATCTATTTATGGGCTAAATTTTTAACATCCTTTTCTAAAATATATTTTGTACTTTTGTAATCTATTCGAAGAAGAAAATATTGGTTTAAAAGATCACTTTGAAATTTTAAAATACATAATATAATAAAGAGGATTTTCTTTTTCATCGTACTATAATTCTTTTGAGTCTCATTCCAAGAGCCAGAAGTAAATCTTATTAATTGTTCTGATTTAATTTTCTTTTATTTTAGGATTCCTCCGTATCCTATTTCTGATGCATTAGTCTCTACAATTTTAAGGGCTAATGGATCGCCTATACATAATAATGGTAACTGTTTAATTTTGAGTTCAATAGTTTTTACTATATTAGTGTGTTGTTGGGTCCATAGAGGCAGATTCTTTTTTAGTCTTTCATATAATGGTTTACATATTTTATGCAAGTCTTGATAAAAATCTCTTATATAATTAAGGCTTCCTCGGAATCTTCACAATTATGTCTTATTCTTAATTTCATTAGGAAATTTATCTCCAAATTCTAGGATCCGTTATATGTGTATAATTGTGCCTTGAGATATATGGTGTCCTAAAAATCTAATTTTGGTTTGAAATAATTTGATTTTGGGTGCTGAAACAACTAACCCATTTATTTTGATAATATTTAGAAATATTCTTAAATGTTTTCAATGTTGTTCTAAAGAATCTGAAAATACTAATACATCATCTATATATACTATAGTGAAGTTAATATAGGGATTAAGAATATCATTCATAAAGTTTTGAAATTCTGATGATGCATTTTTTAATCCAAAGGGCATGACATTCCAATCATATTGACCAAAAGATACATTAAAAGCAATTTTATACCTATCTTCTTTTGCAATTTGTATTTGCAAAAATCCTGACTTCATATCAAACTTTGAAAAAACTTTTGCTGAATGTAATCTCCCTAATAAGTCTTTTTTGTTTGGTATTGGATATCGTATCCATTTTAGTACTTTATTTAGTGGTTTGTAGTTTATTACTAGTCTTGGAACTCCTCTTTCTATTTCAGATAATTTGTTAACATAAAATGTTGAACAACTCCATGGTGATTTCCTACGTCTTATCAAACCCTTTTGTAATAGTTCGTCTATCTCTTTTTTACAATGCTCTAATAATTCTTTTGGCATTTAGATCAGTCTGGCTTTTGTAGGTATTCGTGATTCATGAAAGTCTGATTCATATGGTAATTTGACTATATGCTGTTTTCTATTCCAGAATGTTGTTGGTAGCTCAGAACATATTTTCTATTTAAACAATTCTTCAAAATTTTCGATTCAATTTTTTGTTTCAGGTAATTTCAGGTCTTCATTGATTTTAATATATTGGATTTAATTTTTAACTTGTTTAATATGTTCTTTTTTGTGTGTAATTAAATTTATAGATTTTATTATTAAAACTGATTTTAGCTGGTTTATATCTCTAATTTTTGGAGGACTGATAAATTCAAATGTTAAATCCTGGCCTAATAAATTAGTTTTTATTCTGAAGTTATCTACACTAAATGGTTTGATTAATTCTAAAAATGGTGTTCCCAGTATGACAGGTTGTGTTATGTCTTTAATTAATAAAAAATTTATTTTTAAACATATTCCTTGATTACAAACTTCTACTTTTGATAGTTTATAGTTAATTTGTAGTTTTGATCCACTGGTAGTTGTTAATTGTTCTTAAGTTTTCTCAAAATATTTTCTAGGTACTAGTCCTTTTCGGATACAATTCATATCTGCCCCAGTGTTTATTAAAGCAATTGTGTGGATATGGAATTCTTTATTCATGACAATGGTTAGGTTGACATGCCATTTTTGGTAGTCTATGCTGGTGATAATATTTAATGCATTTACTTGGTTATCAGTAACATTTTCTATATGATGTTCTTTATTGGATTCTAAGAGGTACGCTTGTTCTTTTAAGCTATTATAGTTTTCTAGTAAGTATTTAATCTGTCTCTTTAAATTTTTGTATTTCTCTTTTATTTTTTTTATTCTAGATATAAATAATTTAAAGTTAGTGTTTTTTCTTGGGTTGGTTGGAATCTATTTAGAATTTCTGTAATATTGTATGGAGCTAATGGATTATTTAATTCTATTGGTTTAGATAGAGATTCTTGTAAGTTTTGTAAGTACATTCGTTTTAAATCTGGATCATGAAAGTGTTCTGCAAAATCTAATAAAGTTCTTTATTCTTTTGTTAGTGTGCATATAGATTTTGATGAGCATTTTAAAAATGTACCAATCTTTTCTTCTTGTTCTAATTTTTCTGCTTCTTCTGAACTTGAATTTGCTTCTTCTTCAGAGTCTGTTGTTTCTATGTTGCTTGTATTTTCATTAATATTTTAAATATTATTCTCTAATTCTTTCGAGTCTGTTTGGCTGGATTCTGAGGAGTCAGAGGATGATTGCTCCTTTAAGATATTATATAACCCTTGTTTTAATTTTTCATTTATTTTTAGTTCATTAATTTTATGTTTTAGGCTGCAGTTCTTTGCAAAATAGCCTATTTTACCACATTTGTAGCAGGTTGGTTTTTTTCTGGAAATAGGATTGGAATTGTCTTTTCTTATTAAAGTTAGGATGGGAAGCCTTCTTATTTTTATATAATTTCTTTTTAGGGATTTGGTATTTTTATTTTCAATAATATAATTTTTTAGAATTTTATTTGTATTTTTTCTTTCTAAAATAATTTTGTTTTAATCTCCCTTTTGTTTCAGAGGGAGCCACAAGTTTTTGGTATCCAAATTGTTCACAAAAATTCCTTAGTTCATGTCTAGTTAGTTTTCTTTCTCTTTTCATTTTGACTTTAAGTCTAATATTTGTACATAAGGCTAGTCCTTCATTTGTAATAAATGCTACTAGATCTCTATATGTTATTCGATCGTAGGGTATATTCCCATTATAGAGTTGTCTTAATTTTCGTCGGATTGTTTTTGCAAATAGTTTTGGTAACCCTGTAATAAAATGTTCTTTCCAATATGATATGTTACAATCTTGTCGAATCATTACTTTACTAATGAAAGTATCTTTGTACCATCTAAAGTCATCTGATGTTGGATATCGAAGATTATTTAAGATCTCACTAGTTCTTTGCCAAATATTATTCAGATCTCCTACAAAATGTTTAATAATGGTATATAAAAGGGTATTAAAGGCATCTTGAATAGGTTGTCCTTGGTCTAAAATAGGTTGTCCCGTGGTTTCTAATTTAATAGTAGATAATAACCGGTCTCGATCTTGTAAGGTCAGATAGTTATCCCACCAGCCTTTGAGTTGACCAGTAAAGCCAGAAACAATTAATTGAGCGGAAATAAAATCTTCAACGCCGTGATTTCGCTTATAAACAGTGGCAACCATGGTCATTTCATGAACTAGATTAATAATATTGTATTCAGACATTCCATCTGTATTCCATTCATATATAGACCTGCTAGAATAAGAATTCTGAGTTATCTAATTCCGTTCTTCAAATTGGAGATCTACTGGAGTGGGTATAGAGTAATAATTTCTAGTTGTAGGAAAATGGGTAGTATACTTAATTTCATTACATTCGAGATCGGGGGGGGGGGGGGGGGGATTCGTTCTAAAGGAGATAAATGTTTGTCAGTTTGGTTGATTGGTTTGGGAATGAAGATATTAGCTAATTTTTTTGTGTTTTCTTCTAGCATTTCTTCTGTAGAGTCTTTAAGTGCAAATTGCATATTTTTAGGAAATTCGTGGGGTTTAAATAGGGGTGTTTGGTTGTTGATGTCGGATGAAAATTGTAAGGAGTAGAGTCTAAGGATGTTGAGGCATAAAAAAAATATATTCCATGCCCGGGGCTATTTCAGTAATTTTCATGCTCAGGGGTATTTCGGTAAAATCCAGTTCTAAGGGTAGTTTAGGTATTTTGGTAAAATCCAGTTCTAAGGGTAGTTTAGGTATTTTGGTAAAAATCCATATCCAAGGGGTAGTTTAGGTATTTTGATAACATTCCATATCTAAGGGGTAGTTTAGGTATTCTGGTAAAAGGGATTGAAAATGGTAGTTTGGTAAAAAGGGGTGCACATGTGTCATTTTAAGAGAGAAAGTTTATACACCACCATTTAAGAGGTAGCTTGGTGGTCACCATAGTTTAAGAAAAGAAGAAGTTCAAGTGTGAAGCGATAGGTGGTGGTGATCACCACTCACTCTGTAAGAGTGGTGATCACCACCTATAAATACCCCACTCCCACTCCATTTGGGGGGGGGGGGGCTGGATCGGTTAGATCAGTTGGAGGAGCAAGGCAGGAGAAAGAGAAGGGAGTCTTTGAAATTGGTTGTGTGCAGTCACGCAACTAAAGTCGCTGACGTGTAATCGCGCAAGGGAATGCACCACTTGTCAAGCAGATTTGGAGAAGATCTCTCGTGTAGAACCGCGCAATGAGAATGGGAGATTCCCCTAAACCCTGTGATCAGAAAGGATGTCAGAAGAGAAGGTTTCCCTTGCGCCGGACAGCGCAACCGATCGGACTGAATCGTCGGACAGCGTGAACAGAGGAAGGAAACTTCTTCCTTTCAACTGTGCTACTGGTAAGGCCAGTACAATAGTATTTTGGGAGATCCATACCATCCACTGTCTTCCCCTTAGAATTTTGACCTTGAAAGATTGATCTTGGTCATCCAATGATGTGGCCTGCAAAGATAATCAAGCTAAAATGATAGCTCAACGGTCCGCTTACTGTCGCCATAATGATCATGATAATGAGCATGGCCAGTAAATATGAACATGGCCTCGATGGGTTTTGCCCCACGCTTCAGATCGGTCTTCTGCTGCATGAGGGTGGCCCACTACAGAAACACGAAGCCTCTGTTTTGCACAGAGTCGACGTACGTCGACTCTACGGAACATGATGGCCCACTTATTGAGGCCAAATGAAGAATCGACTCCATCCATTGAATTCAGAGAAAAAACCCACTAAGGAAGGATCCCTTTTTAAGTGAAACCATTACGACCTGTGAGATTATCTACTTCGCCGTCCATTCCATATTCAACGGTTAAGATCTTGCAATCGACTGCATGGAGATGGAAGGACATCTAGGAAAGGGTAAAGCCTATCCTTTGAAGGATGGACGACTCTGATCATTCAATGGAGCAACAAGTGGGCCCCACTACGCAAAACCGATGAACAGCGTCTAGACGGTGTTTGCTTTTGAGGAAGGTCAGTACACGTCGGCTCTATGACGTCTGGTGGCCCACTTATTGAGGTCGAATGGAAAATCCAATCTGTCCATTGGACTCAGGGCGAAAAACCATCAAGGATAGGGTATTTTTGGAGGAAAATCAGCGTGGTCCACTAGCCTATCCACTTCGCCGTCCATTTCATGTTTGAAGGCTAGGATGGTGCAACGGTCTGCATGGTTTCAAATTTCCACTTTGGCAACGGTTAAATATACCTTATGAACACAATAGATGCTCCAGATCGATGATTTGAGTGATGATCAAGCCATACTAAAAAAATTTCAAACCACTAACAAAGACGCTGTGTATTTATAAAAGAAAGAAGAAGAAGTCGGTCAATGGCTTTGACCGACTTAGGAGGAATCCCATGCACGGCCGGTGCTCATTCACACCATGTATGTGCAAAGTACATGTACCTTCAACGTAATGCTCGTGAGAAATCTGCTCCGTCCATCTATTTCATTACTATGTTTGATGCATTGGGACCAAATTTGAAGCATGTCCAGATATCAGGCGGGCCCCAAATCATGATTTTAGGGCTGATTTATTAGTTCGGCCATTTCTACAAGGATTCAGGAGCTGAAACTTGACATGTACGACTAATTTGTGGTTCTAATGTCGCACATAAAGTTTCAAGACGAATGGATGGTGGAAACCCCCTGATCTTATATTTTGGGAGACTTTTCAGGCCCGTTTAGCATGATCGGCCTGATTTCTTCAGCGCCTGGCCACACTTCAACGAGCTGCTATATATTTCAAGGAAGAAGGACCGAAAGGATGCTCCATTTCATTGAAGACTAGTTGATTAGATCAGCAATTCCTCCTTAGTACCTAAGAGATGACCGAAATAGTGCCGGAATGCTGCCAAAATTTCCATCGAGCTATCTCCTCTTTAATTGCATTGCATTAATTGTACTTTATTTTTAAAATCAAGGGAATCAGAGGATGTAAATGAACTCAGATAAATGTGATGAATGTTCTCTCAAAAAGTTCTTTGTTATCATTGAATAAATCCCTCAAATAGAACGCATTTGTTTTCTTGTCGAAACAAAGGAAACATTGTATAATTGTTCAGTGAGATGTTCTATCTTATTTGTAATATTTTTTATTCGATTAATTTATTCTCCTATGGTTTGTAAGTATTAATTTAAATAATTATTTTGGTCTATTATAGTTTTTATTCCTTTCATAATATTATAGTTAGTTGGAGTAATGAGGTCACTATTTTGTATGCTTCTACAAGGTGTAGCCTGTATTTTAGTATTCTTTATATTTAGTTGAATTGCATCAGAAGGCGGATGTATAGAAGTAATAGTTTTATTTTCGGTTATCTTCCATTCTTAAGTTGTTTTTGCAGTTACATTTACTTGTCTATATTTTGTTTGTGCAGAATAAAATTTATTACGCCAATTAGTAAACCATTCGAAGAACAGGATACTTTCTTTGTATTGTCTGTAATATTTGATATGTAATTCTTTCATATATTCTTATTTATGTTGTTGTGGGAATATTTTGTAAAAATTTTCTCTATTTTGTTTATTATAATCTTGATTAAACTCATGGCTTATTTTCTGCTCATTTATAATAAATTCCTTTTCTAGGACAAATATTCTTGGGTCCATTTGGGACTGTGTTGGTGATAGAGTTTCTCGATCCTCTTGATGTGTTGTATAGTATGCTTGAGTAATATTAATTGTGTTCTGGTTCCTTGTATTCGAGGTTCATCGGTAATATTAGTTCTTGTTTCATCATCTAATCGTCTAGTTCGTATTATGATGTTTGGTTAAATTTACGGTGTTTCTACTCTGAAAAATGATGATCTTCTACTAATGTCATTGTTTTGTATGTTTAGGGTAACATGTCTAGTGGGATTAAATTGGATTTCTATAGATCCATCTGAGTGTTCTATTATTTGTTCTAAATTTCTATTCACAACTTGTTGGGGAGGTTGTAATTGTGTTAGATTCTAACTTTGTGGTAATTGGATGTGGTTCCATGTGATTGCTTTTGGAATTACTGTATTAGCTTTAGTCATGTCTGTTTGTAATAATATAGTTTGACCCTTTTGGCTTGCTTTAATTGATCTTGGTTTTATGCTAGTATTCATTACTTTATAATAGATTCGGTACACTAAAGCTAATGGTAAACTTCCATCCATCAAATGACTGTGATCCTCCTTACAGATGCCCAAATGGTCTTAGAATGCGACGATTTCAGTCAAAAATGAAAGAGCACTAAAGTAAAAAATTGACCCATTCTGACATCGAATGATGGAGTTATAGGCGTCTTCGTTGGATCACGCGATTTGGAAAGATTAACAATCCATATTGTAAAATGATGATCGAAGTGTTCCAACGTGCTTTTGGCATATCGAATGGTCTCTGAATTGGGCAATTCTGGTGCAAGTTGGAAGCTTGACAAATCACATTGCAATGAGCTAAAATAGTCTAAATTCGATCTCTGAAGAAAGAGTTATGAGGATTACTATTGGACAAGAAGATGAAGGAAAAATTCAGGACCGACGACTGCAATCCCACTTACGGAGGCCCAAATGGTATTGGAATACGACTATTCCAATTAAAAATGAAAGAGCACTAAAGTACCTTTCAAATGACCAAAAATCGAACCAATCCGACATCAAATGATGGAGTTATGTGCATCTCCATTGGATCGCGTGATTTGGAAAGATTAACACTCCATATTGTAAAATGACCATCGAAGAGTTCCAATGTGCTTTTGGCATATCGAACGGTCTCTGAATTAAGCAATTCTAGTGCGACTTGGTAGCTTGACAAGTTACCATTGCAATGAACTGAAATAGTCTAAATTCGACCTTTGAAGAGAGAGTTATGAGGGTAACTATTGGACAAGAAGATGATTGAAAAATTCAGGACCGATGATTGCATTCCCCATTACAGATGACCAAATGGACTTGGAATGCGATGATTCCAGTAAAAAATGAAAGAGCACTAAAGTACCTTTCAAATGACCAAAACTCGACCCAATCTAATATCAAATGATGGAGTTATAGTCGTCTCCCTTGGATCACACGATTTGGAAAGATTAACACTCTGTATTGTAAAATGACGATTGAAGAGTTCCAACGTGCTTTTGGTATATCGAACAGTCTCTGAAATAGGCAATTCTGGTGCGACTTGGTAGCTTGACAAGCTATCATTGTAATGAGCTGAAATAGTTTAAATTCGACCTCTGAAGAGAGAGTTATTATTGGATAAGGAGATAAAGAAAAAATTCAGGACCGACGACTGCGATCCCACTTACGGATGCCCAAATAGTCTAGGAATACGTCGATTCCAGTTAGAAATGAAAGAGCACTAAAGTACCTTTCAAATGATCAAAAATCGACCCAATCTAACATCAACTTATGGGGTTATAGGCGTCTCCATTGGATCACGCGATTTTAAAAGATTACCACTCCATATTGTAAAATGACCATTGAAGAGTTCCAACGTGCTTTTGGCATATCGGACGGTCTCTGAATTAGGCAATTCTGGTGTGACTTAGAAGCTTGACAAGTTATCATTGCAAAGAGCTGAAATAGTTTAAATTCAACCTTTGAAGAGAGAGTTATGAGGGTTATTATTGGATAAGGAGATGAAGGAAAAATTCAGGACCGATGACTGCGATCCCACTTACGGTACCCAAGTGGTCTAGGAATACGGCGATTCTAGAAATGGAAGAGCACTAAAGTACCTTTCGAATGATGAAAAATCGACCCAATCTAACATCAAATGATTGGGTTATAGGCGTCTCCATTGGATCACGCGATATGGAAAGATTAACAATCCATATTGTAACATGATGATCGAAGTGTTCTAAAATGTTTTTTGCATATCGAACGGTCTGTGAATTAGGCAATTCTGGTGCAAGTTGGAAGCCTGACAAGTTACCGTTGGAATGTGCAGAAATACACTAAATTCGACCTCTGAAGAGAAAGTTATGAGGGTCACTATTGGACAAGGAGATGAAGGAAAAATTCAGGACTGACGACTGCGATCCCACTTACGGATACCTAAATGGTCTCGGAATACGACGATTACAGTAAAAAATTTAAGAACACTAAAGTACCTTTTAGATGACTAAAAATCCACCTAATCTAACATCAAATGATTGAGTTATAGGTGTCTTCATTGGATCTCACGATTTGGAAAGATTAACACTCCATATTTTAAAATTACGATTGAAGATTTCCAACGTGCTTTTGGCATATCGAATAGTCTCCGAATTAGGCAATTCTGGTGTGACTTGGAAGCTTGACAGGTTACTATTGCAATGAACTGAAATAGTTTAAATTTGACCTTTGAAGAGAGAGTTATGAGGGTAACTATTGGACAAGAAGATGATTGAAAAATTCAGGACCGACGACTGCGATGCCCCTTACAGATGCCCAAATGGTCTCGGAATGCGACGATTCCAGTCAAAAATGAAAGAGCACTAAAGTACCTTTCAAATGACAAAAAATTGATCCATTCTGACATCGAATGATGGAGTTATATGCATCTCCATTGGATCACGCGATTTGGAAAGATTAACAATCCATATTGTAAAATGACGATCAAAGTGTTCTAACGTGCTTTTGGCATATCGAATGGTCTCTGAATTGGGCAATTCTGGTGCAAGTTGGAAGCTTAACAAGTCACATTGCAATGAGCTGAAATAGTCTAAATTCGACCTATGAAGAAAGAGTTATGAGGATTACTATTGGACAAGGAGATGAAGGAAAAATTCAGGACCGACGATTGTGATCCCACTTACGAATGCCCAAATGGTATCGGAATATGATGATTCCATTTAGAAATGAAAGAGCACTAAAGTACCTTTCAAATGACCAAAAACTAAACCAATCCGACATCAAATGATGGAGTTATGTGCATCTCCATTGGATCGCGCGATTTGGAAAGATTAACACTCCATATTGAAAAATGACCATCGAAGAGTTCCAACATACTTTTGGCACATCGGACGATCTCTGAATTAGGCAATTCTGGTGTGACTTAGAAGCTTAACAAGTTATCATTGCAAAGAGCTAAAATAGTTTAAATTCGACCTCTGAAGAGAGAGTTATGAGGGTTATTATTGGATAAGGAGATGAAGGAAAAATTCAGGACCGACGACTGCGATCCCACTTACAGATGCCCAAATGGTCTAGGAATATGACGATTTCAGTCAGAAATGGAAGAGCACTAAAGTACCTTTGTTTTGAACAAGAAACAAATGCATTTGATTTAGGAAATTATCTTATTCAAACATAACAGAGAAAGGGTATTGAGAACATTCATCACATTTCATTGATACTGAGTTCATTTACATCCTCTTTACATCCCTTGATTCTAAGATAAATCATTTGAAAATAAACAACTTATGCTTTAAATATCAAGAGTTCATTTTGACAGCCTTTTGGCGACTGTTTCGATCATCTCCTAGGACTTGGGAGGAATGTCGATCCGATCGATGAATCTTCAATGAATAGAGATTTCAGCAGCATAACAGTGCCTGTTCCAGTCATCTCCTAGGACTTAGGAAGAATGTCGACCCGATCGACTGATCTTTCTCTTCTGAACCCGTGAATAGAAGAAAGCCTAAAGAAAGGAAGCCTGACCCATGGATTTCGACAGCATAACAGCCCCTTATCTTCACAGACTACAGGGTAACCTAGTTGCGCGGACCCATGCAACTGATATCGGTTGCGTGGTCCTGCACAACTGACAAGAGACTCTTCTCCTACCTTCAGTCTTTTGCTCCGCTCTGCTCCTCTTGAAAATCTTCAATTACCCTTAATGAAGGAGGGGAAGGGGTATTTATAGACCCTCACACGTGTGAAAATCCTGATCTTAGTGATGTGGGACAAATCTTTTATTTCTTTAGATCACTCTGCAAATGACCATTTCTGCAGTTCATTTTGGGGTCCCGCGCAACTGATATTTACTTTGCGCGGACTCACGCAAGGCATATTGGTTGCGCGGTTCCGTGCAACTGACGTTGGTTACGTGGTCCTGCGCCAACCCCCTTTAAAGCTCTCTTTCTTCTTCTTTTCAAGTGTTCTTTCCACCTCCTTATCTCTTCTTGCTTTAATCCTTCATTATCATTTTTTTATGCCTCAACAGATGCCCCCTCGATCCTTCTTTGATTAGTTTACGAAATCAAATGGAGGATCGATCTTCTTCCTCCTGAAGAACTTAATTGAATTGCAACTGAAGGATAACTGAATGATCACACTCGCATGGCAGGCTAGATGATCATACTTGACCAGAAGATTGAATGATCGCGTTCGACCAAAAGACTGGAATGCTCACATTTGATTGGAAGGTTTGCATGATTGCATCCGATCAAAAGTCTTGAATTGATGGCACTCGAACAGAAGACTTGAAGGAGGGCACTTGAACGAAGATTGGAACGCCCCCAGCCAGCAGTGTTGAGCAGATGTTTCACTAGAGAGGATAAAATTCTCTTTTCATTGAAGCACTTCTCTGCAACGGTTGTGACGACTTCGTCCCTGAGTGATTTGATCAGAGAACTTGCTTCCAACACTGCTACAGCTGCAATGGCTTCTTTGATCAACTCCAGCGATTCTTTCTTTGAATTCGAAACAACTTTTCAATTGCCTCCTTTATTCATGATCTGCATAATTCAAGCTTTCGAACGATTGTCTTTCCTGCCAATTTTATCAAAATTAGTAACTCAAGGCATCACAATTTTCAATTTAGCTTTATGAAGCATTGATAATTATTTAAAGAAATTGAAAGCTTCTTCTCTATTTAGATTGATTGTGATTATTCACTCTGTCATCATGCTTCGTGTCGTATTCTTTGCTCATTAAATTGCACTCCTGGATATGTCATCTCTAACTTCATTTCTTCATGGACTTTTCCTTTGATCCTTGCTGATTCTGGTCTTCATCAGGTCTGGTACTTGGAGTCATGTGATATCATTATTTGAAGGCATAGACCTTCCCCCTTTCCCCAATCAATGTCACATAAAGACTTTTTTAGAAGGTAATACTTCCAAAATAAATCTTGCTAATACCCCTGCAAGATGAATATTCTTTGTTGATTTGAACCTGATTCAAGAGAAACACATTTTGCATTTTGTCTTATTTAATATTTAAAATGTTCATCAGGCAATTATACATTTGAGCATATCTAGAGTGAAATATGAATTTGCTACATTTTGAATGTTGCACATAATTTAACATGATATTCAATAAAAAACCATTTATAAAACACCAACATTTTATGCTTGTTAGTATGAGATTTCCTATATGACTTCATTCATTTATATTTTATAGGCGGTGCTAAGTTTCAATTGAGTCAGTTGCACACACAGTTTGTGCTTTTGAGTAGTGGAGCCGGGTCTCACGTGATGGCCTCTGTAACTCTTATGAGGTCACTGGACTTCTTACTGCCTAGGGAGTTCACAAACCGTGATCCATCAGAGGAGCCCAGTGAAGCTACCGGGGCGGTGAAC
This sequence comes from Magnolia kwangsiensis, assembly GCA_037074715.1. Classification (NCBI taxonomy): domain Eukaryota; kingdom Viridiplantae; phylum Streptophyta; class Magnoliopsida; order Magnoliales; family Magnoliaceae; genus Magnolia; species Magnolia kwangsiensis. The sequence continues at coordinate 74,574,406 of CM073575.1, read as the reverse complement.
TCGGTTGATTTTACGCACAGGATTGGCCACGATAACTCTCTAGAGTTCACAGAGCTTGTAAGGCTACCTTTGGGGTACCAAATCTATGGTTGTCAGTCCATCGATGAGTAGGTTTAAGCCCTTCCTCATGAGTTAGTACCGGAATTGAAGCATAAATCTAGGGGGTCTTATGCATGGTTGGCATATCTAAAGCTTGCACTGCAGCCCTCATTTTCTTCGTCTGTAAGGTCGGGCCCATTCATGGGAGGGCATTGTCCTCCATTCCTCGTGACGCTGTCAAAAAGCTATACAGACGGCATGGAAGTTACGCTGACTGGCCATTTGAGGACTTTTGGCCCTTAGACTTTTGGTCCTCAAGCTTTTGGTCATTGGTTCCGTCAGCCGCCAGCATGAGTATGCGTACGATGGCCTTCACGGGCTTTTTAGGGCCATTGGATTCTCACCGCTGCTCGAATGACGATCTTGATAGGTCTCATGCGCAGCGGGCCATTGGCTTGACTAGGCTGCCTTAAATAATTATAGGTCTTATGCATAGCTGGTCCCTTTTAAGATTCGGTCCTTTTAAGACTTGGTCTTTTTAGGTCTTGGAGACTTGGTCCTTTTTCTCTCTTTTTTTTAAAACTTGGCTAGACTGCCTTTTTATGATAAGCGACCATTGCTGTCATCAATTTTATATGCAGTTGGCTATATGGTTTATTCTACTGCCAACAGATGGTTGATCAATAATTGACATTTCGCTGCTACTGATAATGTCATAAGGAATTTTGTATCACGTTTAAAATAATATATCAGCTTAGTGATGATGGCAATTTTGATAAGCGATTGATCGGTGACAGCGATAATTTTGTAGTCATTAATACCTGGTGATTCTGATGGAAATCTGTGGCATCGGTGATGATCATCAATGCTTGATAGCAATCATTATCGCTTGACAGCGATCATCAACACTTTTCATTTGGCGATGACTTAATATGCTGTCTTAAAATGCATTGGAAGACGGTGATAGGTATTTTCGACTGAAATTGACACACCATCGCTTCTGCTAATATCTTCAATTATACCCATCTGTTTATCTGTATCGTTTGTCTGTATTGTTCACAATATACCATCTTGATGGTGATATCAATTTCAGGTAAAATTTTGTAGAGCTCACTTGATGGCGCTCGTCTTCCTCATCTTCTTTTTTTTTTATGATAATATTTGCTATCATATGATCTTAATATGCTTGCGAACTTCTTCCTTATTCATTCTATTCATCTTGCCCCCTTTTGATACAAAATTATTTTTCGGATAATTTTCTGGTGCAAAATCAACAAATATATTCACGGAGGATATCTCTTAAGGAAGCGAGCATTAACTGGTTTGCTGATTCCTTGCCCATCTTGATCCGCAACTTGATATGAACCACTAGAATATACTTCTTTTATTATGTAAGGGCCACCCCATTTGGGTTCAAACTTGCCTCCTGTTCGACGGGTGACTATAATTGGTCTTTTCAACATCAGCACCATGTCCCCCCTTTTGAAAGAGCGATATTTGACTCGTTTGTCAAAGATGGCTGATATCCTTGCCTGATATGACTACAATCGCTGCTGTGTAGCCAGGCGTTTCTTGTTGAGCAAATCCAATTCTTTCAACCTTATCTTCGCATTCTCATGCTCCATCATAGACTAATGTATCGCCACACAGAGCGATTCTACTTGTATTTCATTCGGGATGACTGCCTCAACACCATAGACCAATGAATACGGTGTTGCTCTTGTTGCTGTGCGATGAGTAGTTTTGTATGCCCATAATGCTTCTTGCAATCTTTTGTCCTAATCACGCTTGTTCCCTGTCACTGTCTTTTTCAGTATTTTGATTATCATTTTATTAAACACCTCTGCTAGTCCATTAGCTAGTGGATAGTAAGGAGTTGAAAATGAATGCTGAATGTTGAACTTTTAACATAACTTTTCCATGCCCCTATTTTTGAAGGGAGTGCCATTATCTATAACAATTTTCTTTGGAATACCGTGTCGATATATTATAGCGTGGCGAATGAAATTAAACACATCTTTTTCTTTAACATTACACAAAGCAACTGCTTCAGTCCACTTAGAGAAATAATCGGTTGCTGGCAGAATATACTGCTTTCCTTTGGATGAAGGTGGGTTTATAGGACTAATTACGTCAAGTCCCCAAGCAGAGAAGGGCCAAGAGGCAATAGACTGGTGCAAGTCTTCCGGGGGAATGTGTATAACATCTCCATGAATCTGGCATTCATGGCACTGCTTCGCATAATCTATCGCGTCTTTGAACATGGTGGGCCAATAATATCTCATTCTATACTCGATGAAATAAATTTTAACCAGCTTGATGTGCCCACATTCTCCAGAGTGTGCTTCTCGCAACACCTGATCTGCTTCTTGCTCACCTAAGCAACGTAACATCACTCCATTGTAAGATTTTTTATATAATACTTTACTACATATGATGAATCTACTTGACTGTTGTCTAATTTGCTCTCTGCACAGATTCTTCTGGTAGGATGTTAAATTTGAAATAATCTATGAAAGGCTGACGCCTGTTTTAACAAGAAAACAAATGCGTTTCAATTCTCAGGGGATTATCTTAGTTAGACATAACAGAGGAATAGTGCAAAGACGATCATCACATTTTATTAATTCCAAGTTCATTTACATCCTCTAATCTCCCTTGATTCTAAGATACATTCATTTAAATATGTATCTTAAACGTTAAAACATTAAGTTCAAACAGTAAATTCGGCAGCATGTCAGCTTGAATTTCAATCTTCTCCAAGGACTTAGGAGTAATTTGTAGATTGAATCAATCCTTCTTTAGAGAAATAAAGATTTCAACAGCATTCTGGCGCTATTTCAATCATCTCCTAAGACTTAGGAGGAATGTGCGCTTCAGTGGATTATTCCCCTTTGTGTTTCAACAGAAAGACTTGAAACAAAAGGACTTGAGCGGTGGATTATTCCGGTAGCATGTCGACTCCTAAGCTTCATGGACTGCAGAGCAGCCAGTTTGCACGGACCCGCACAAAGGATATACTTTGCGCGGTTCGGCCCAAAGTCCTTTGGACAGCTGTCTCACCTTCAGTCTTCGGTCTTCTCTTCTTGCTTCACTTGTTCTCTGAAATCTTCGAACAACCAACCCCTAATCAAGGAAGGAATGGGGTATTTATAGGCACTCACTCGTGTGAAAACCCCATCTTTAGCGATGTGGGACAAAACAAACCGCATTTATCTTGCCCTTTATCAACGCAGTGTGAGGTCGATTGTGCGGTTCCGTGCATATGATATCATTTGCGCGGTCCTACGCAAAGTCCTTTACGAGCTGATGGCCCTTTCTTCTAACTCAGTCTTTCGATCTTCATTTGTTTCCATTCTTTTCTTATTTTTACTCCTCAACAGATGCCCCTTGATCCGTTCTTTGTTTTCTTCAAAATCAAAGGAAAGGATCAATGAAATTCCCCTTTTTTTGAGATGGACCCGCGTACCGTACTCGACCGGAGACCCTATAAATAGCCCAAGGACCTCGTTATTTGCTGAAATCTCCTTTACGCTTGCGAATTTTCGCCCAAATAATTCCTCTCCGCGTAATCGATATACGTTGCGCGGTATCGCGCAACCCGTGTTGCTGCGAACAATTTTCTCCAAGTCCCTTTCACCCCGCGCAAAGGATATCCTTTGCGCGGTTCCGCTCAAAGCAGCCTATTCGTTACTTAGTGATTTTCTGGTTCCTCTCTCCCTTTCAAAGGGTTTTCTTCTCTTCATGGGTTCTAAGGAGAAAGATCAGTCAATTTAATCGACATTCCTCCTAAGTCCCAGGAGATGGTTGAAACAGGAGCTGTTATGCTGCCGAAATCTCTATTTAATTGAAGGCCCATCGATCGGATCGGCATTCCTCCTAAGTCCCAGGAGATGATCAAATCAGGCGCCGGAAGGCTGTCGAAATGACTCCTCGATCGGATTGGCATTCCTCCTAAGTCCTAGGAGATGATCAAATCAGGCGCCGGAAGGCTGTCGAAATGAACTCTTGATGCTTAAAGCACAAATTCTTTACTTTTAAATGATTTATCTTAGAATCAAGGGATGTAAAGAGGATGTAAACGAACTCAGTATTAATAGAATGTGATGAAAGTTCATAGTACTCTCTCTCTGTTATATTTGAATAAGACAATCTCCCCAAATCAAAATACATTTGTTTCTTTGTCGAAATAAAATGGCGACTCCACTGGGGAGTTTTCTGTCTTATTCAAAGTATTAACAGTAAGGTTGTTATGAACATTCGTCATGGTTTGGCGTCCTATGGACGCCAAAATGGCGACTCTCAGTGGGAAGTCTTCCCCTTCATCTCTAAGATAAATCACCCTAATCATTCAATTACTAACTATAAACATGTTTCATGATTAAAGGTTTCTAAAATTCGATTACGACTTAACATCCTTGGCGATCCCCGTAAGAAGAGTGAACTTCCGATTCATCCCTATTGAGGCACAAAAAATATCTCATTGCAATGGTCAGGGAATTTCATGGTGTTGATATGCTCCAAGGGTAGTTTAGGTAGTTTGATACAGATCCAGCTCCAAGGGTAGTTTAGGGGATTGAAGCAGAAGAAGATTGGAAAGCAAGGTGCAAGAGAGAAGAATAAAAGAAAGAAGAGAAGTGCCTTTTGAGATTGGTTGCGCAGGACCGCATAACAAATATCCCTTGCGCGGGTTTTTAAAGAAAGGAAAAGAGAAGAAGAACAAGCCAGTTTTTAAGGAGTTTGCGCGGTCCCGTGCAAATAATATCTATTGCGCGGTGTCGCGCAATTGATGTTCCCTGCGCATGGCCGCGCAACTGATATTTCGGTTGCGTAGGATCTCGCAATAAGCTATGGGAATCGTCTTTTGCAAAAGGTCCAAAGTGTTGAAAGAATAGTCCCACATCGCTAAGATCGGGATTTCCATGAGTTCGAGGGCCTATAAATACCCCCTCCCCTCCTTCATTGAGGGGAATGGAAGATTTTCAAGAGGAGAAGGCGGAGCGGAAGACAAAAGGTAGGAGCGAAGTCTCCTGGGAGTTGCGCAGGACCGCGCAACAGATATCGGTTGGGCAGATCCATACAACTGGACTGCCCTGCAGTCTGTGAAGTCCAAGAGCCGTTGTGCTGCCGAAGTCCGTGGCCCAGGCTTCCTTTCTCCGGGTTTTCTCCTCTTCATGGGTTCTAAGGAGAAAGATCAGTCGATTTAATCGACATTCCTCCTAAGTCCCAGAGGATGATCAAAATAGGCGTCGAAAGGCTGATGAAATTTCTATCTCCTTGAAGACTGGTTGATTGATTCATCAATTCCTCCTAAGTATCTAGGAGATGACTGAAATAGCGCCGGAATGCTGCCGAAATTTCCATCAAGCTATCTTCTCTTCAATACATTATATTAATTGCACTTTATTTTCAGAATCAAGGGAATCAGAGGATGTAAATGAACTCAGATAAATGTGATAAATGTTCTCTTATTCGTTCTTTGTTATCATTGAATAAATTCCCCAAATGAAACGCATTTATTTTCTTGTCGAAACAAAATGGCGACTCTGCTGGGGACTACTTATTATTCGATGGTAACTTAAAAAATATTCAAGAGAACATTTATCACTTTTTGGCATCTTTAATGGCGACTCTCAACGGGAATGTCCTCCCCTTCATCTCTGAAATTGAAGCTCAAAAAAAAAAAAAAAGTAGTGAATTTTTTAACTAACGCATTTTTAGGCTTTCTCTGAGATAGAATGTCTAATCAATTAAATGCCTAATTACAATTTTTATATGTGGAAGGTAAATAGAAACGTTAGAGAAAAGCAAAGTCTATTGAGATCAAGAGTAGTGAATTACTTACAATGGACAGAACAATCTCCATTTCGCCAATAGCTCAAGAAGATGAGGAAGAATGAAGGATGGTAACATCTAAAAGTCAGAGTTCGATCTACTTCTGCTAGAAGCAACATCTCGCCAAGTACTAGGTCGATTATTCGAAGTGTCATAAGACATAGTCCTGCTTTGGTTATATGATCATCTCATTCGAGAAAAATAGAAAGGCCATCACTTCAAAAGATCTTTCAATACCGTCAACTATAACCGTGAAGATATCTTCCGTAGAATCATTGTGGGTTCAGAAAAATAAGGGGAAGACGACCGTAACCAGTGAATGTCCACTCACAGAACCTCCTGCAAAATATTTCAAGAAAACTCATGCATTAAGAATGCCACGATTTGTGTCAGCTAGTCCTTCGGAGCGACGATACGCTGGTTTCAAATCAAATAATGTTCATCTTCTTCAACAGCGTCAGCAGCGCAGCGTTCGTTTCCTTCTTCGGTATCAAGACAATCAAAGTCTAAAGAAACAGAAAGTTCATCAACAGATATTAATCAGTCTGATCAGTTTCCACTAGATGAGCATGTGGTTGAGGAAGTCCCTAATATGCCGACAGTGACTGCTGTAAACAACATTGAACCACAATTAGAAAACCAACAGCCGCAAGCAATAAGCTTTCAAGAGCCAATGCCTAATATTACTCAGAATATAACGCAGGAAGAAATCCGGCAGATGGCTATTGAATCTATTCATCTAGAGAATGAGCGAAGTCAGAATAAAAAATTTTGATATCAGACACCGTATTCCCCTGAAATAGGAAAAATGTCATTTCCTGCTGACTTCGAACACCCAGACTTTCAGAAATTTAGTGGGGACGGTTCATCAGAAGAGCATATGGTGCATTTCATAACAAGGATGAAAAATTTTGCTAGAGTTCCTCAATATTATCTGCGATTATTTGGATCCTCTCTAACAGGAAGAGCTTTCAGATGGTATTCAGGTTTAACCCCAGGATCTATTCATACCTGGGAACAGATGCAGGATGCTTTTATGTTAAACTTTGCCCCTTCGGACCGAGAAGTTAGTTTGACTGAATTGACCTTTATTCGCCAAGAAGAAAATGAATCAGTTGAAGAATTCATCATTCGATGGAGGAAATCGGCAATGTCATGTCGACATCCTCTACGGGAATCAGAACAAGTAGAACTATGTGTAGAAGGCATGAGACCAGAATTGGCATGTCACCTGATTAGTAAAGATTGGAAGACTTTTCAAAATCTTGCTACGAAGGCTTATGCTCTTGAAAAGATGATGGGAAGAGTGTCTGCCTTCCAGTCAAAATCAGCTCACGTTATTCAGAAAGAAGAAATTAAAGAAGATTATCAGGATGTGGAAAAAGACAGCGATGAAGAAGATAGAAATGGTCAGGCAATTATAATGACGTATAAAAGTTCCAGGCAAAATAAAGATCACACGAAGTATTCATTTGCAAGAAAAGATGTGCTTCCTATGCTGAATCAATTGTTGGCTACGAAAAGTATTGAATTACCTCGGCTAAGATATCTCGAGAGAAGTAAAAATATAAGAGGGCTGGATTATTGCCATTACCATCGTAAATTTGGGCATCATACGGAAGATTGTAATTTTCTTAGGAAAAAGCTACAAAAGATGATCGATAAGGGAGAAATTGTGATGAAAAAGAGCATGATAGAAAAAGAAAAGTGAAGAGAAATGACAGAAATTCGATAAAGAAGATTCTGGGGGCATCCACGTTAAAAGACGATGCTTCGTATGGTGAATCATCAGTAATTGACAAGATCGAGTTGTCATTGCCTGAAAGCTCAAATGAAAAGAAGCGGTGAGGCAAAAGATATAAAGTCGCGATAAGAAAAAAAAAAAAAGAAAAGAAAAGAAAAAGAAGAAGCATATTCGTTGCAGATATGCATTGCAATGCCTGTCAGTTCAAAAGATGATCGCTATTTTGATTTCAAAAGATATCAGTATGATACTTTCAAAATCAAAAGGGGGCAAGATAGGTAAGACAGGTGAGTAAAAGTTGTGGAATGAATTTCTCACCATAGAATGTATTTCTTTTGTGTATATGAATAAAATGCAGGCTTTCAAGCATATCAAGTCATCGCCAAATGCAAAGCACCAAGGACAAAAGTCAAATGCAAAGCTAAATGAAAAGTGAATCGCCAAGATTAGCAGCTATCACCATCGCCATCAATCGCTTATAAAAAATGTGAAGCACCAATGACAATCACCAAATAAAAGCGTCAATGATTGTTGCCAAAATAAGCAAGCGCCAATGATCGTCGCCAAAATTAGCAACTATCACTGTCGTCACCAATGGCTCATGCAAGTTTATTCAAACAATCGCTATCAAGCGTTAGCAATCGCTATCAAGCGTCAAACAATCGCTATCAAGCGTTAAACAATCGCCATCAAGTGTTGATGATCGCTACCAAGCATTGATGACTACTGTCAAGCCACTAAACAATGATGATAGAAGTCAAGCATTGATTGCCAAAGATATTCCTCAGAATATATCGGCAACGGCGAAATGTCAATTATTAATTCTTAGAATATATCAGCAGCTAGCGAAAGATCTACTCAGAATATATCAGTAGCTGTGCGAAATATCAGTTATGGATTCACCGTTCAGCAATGATAAAATACCAATTAAGGCAGCCTAGCCAAGCCTATACAGCCAGCTACACTTAAGACCTATAATCAATTAAGACAGGTGAGTAAAAGCTGTGAAATATATTTCTCACCATAGAAAAAGTCTATGAAGAAATGCTAAGGAGCACAAACTAGAGAAGACTCAGTAAAAAGACTTAGCGGTTGAACCTTTAAAGCTAAAGATGAAATCCCCAAGAGTGCGATATAAAGAATACAAAGCAAAGCACGATGACAAGCGCAAAGATTGAATAAATCATATTGCGAATATCACAATCGACCTAAAAAGAGAAGAAACTCTCAATCTATTTCAAAAAATTATCAATGCTTCATAAAGCTATATTGAAAATTATAATGAATTAAGATACTAATTCTGATAAATTTGGCAGGAGAAACCATTATTCAAAAGCTTTGGTTATGCAGATCGTGAGTAAAGGAAACAATCGAAAAATTTGTTGCGACAGGAGCAACATTAAAGAATAGCCCCAGATATAGAGCAAAAGGAAAGAATTGCTTGAGCTGATCAAATGGAAAGAATTGCTAGAGTTGATCAAAGAGACCGTTACAGCAGCAATAATGTTGAAAGAAAGTTCTCTGATCAAATCGCTCAAAGAAGAAGTCGTCACAGCTGCTGCAGAAGCATGCTTTAATAAAAAGAAAATCTTATCCTCTCTGGTGAAACATCTATTCGACACTACTGACTGGGGGCATTCCAGTCTTCCACTCGAATGTCAGCATTCTAGTCCTCTGCTTGAGCGTCAACATTCCAATCTTCCGCTTGAGCACCAGTATTCAAGCCATCTGTTCGAGTGCCATCATTCAAGGCTTCTGGTCAAACACAATCATGCAAGCCTTTCATTCAAAAGCGATCACCCAGTCTTCCGTTTGAATACGAGCATTCAAGTCTTCTGATCGAATGCGAACATTCAAACTTCTGGTCAAGTATGATCAGCCAGTCTACCATGCAAGTATGATCAGCTAGTCTACCATGCAAGTATGATTAGCTAGTCTATCATGAAAGTATGATCAGCCAATCTGCCATTTGCAGTTCATTCAAGTTCTTCAGATAGAGGAAGATCGATCCTCCATTTGATTTCAGGAATCAATCAAAGAAGGATCGAGGGGGCATCTGTTGAGGCACAAAAAATATCTCATTGCAATGGTCAGGGAATCTCATGGTGTTGATATGCTCCAAGGGTAGTTTAGGTATTTTGGTACAGATCCAGCTCCAAGGGTAGTTTAGGTATTTTGGTACAGATCCAGTTCCAAGGGTAGTTTAGGGGATTGAAGCAGAAGAAGATTGGAAAGCAAGGTGCAAGAGGGAAGAATAAAAGAAAGAAGAGAAGTGCCTTTTGAGATTGGTTGCGCAAGACCGCGCAACAAATATCCCTTGCGCGGGTTCTTAAAGAAAGGAAAAGCGAAGAAGAAAAAGCTATTTTTTAAGGAGTTTGCGCGGTCCCGGGCAAATAATATCTATTGCGCGGTGTCTCGCAATTGATGTTCCCTGCGCACGGCCGCGCAACTGATATTTCGGTTGCGCAGGATCTCGCAATAAGCTATGGGAATTGTCCTTTACAAAAAGGTCCAAAGTGTTGAAAGAATAGTCCCACATCGCTAAGATCAGGATTTCCATGAGTTCGAGGGCCTATAAATACCCCCTCCCCTCCTTCATTAAGGGGAATGGAGGATTTTCAAGAGGAGCAAAGCGGAGCGAAAGACAGAAGGTAGGAGCGAAGTCTCCTGGGAGTTACGCAGGACTGCGCAACTGATATTGGTTGCACGGATCCACTCAACCGGACTGCCCTGCAGTCTGTGAAGTCCAAGAGCCATTGTGCTGCCGAAATCCATGGCCCAGGCTTCCTTTCTCTGAGTTTTCTCCTCTTCATGGGTTCTAAGGAGAAAGATCAGTCGATTTAATCGACATTCCTCCTAAGTCCCAGAGGATGATCAAAATAGGCACCGAAAGGCTGCTGAAATTTCTATCTCCTTGAAGACTGGTTGATTGATTCATCAATTCCTCCTAAGCATCTAGGAGATGACCGAAATAACACCGGAATGCTGCCGAAATTTCCATCGAGCTATCTTCTCTTCAGTACATTATATTAATTGTACTTTATTTTCAGAATCAAGGGAATCAGAGGATGTAAATGAACTCAGATAAATGTGATAAATGTTCTCTCATTCATTCTTTGTTATCATTGAATAAATCCCCTAAATGAAACGCATTTGTTTTCTTGTCGAAACAATCCCGACAGGGTTCGTGATAGAATACACACCAAGCCACGTGCGTAAAAGTAGCAGTGCTCAAGTAATAGCTAGGGCCATTTCTGCTTCACCCCAACCATCAGGAGATAATGCAGGCTGGACTGTCATGACATCTCGTAAGGCACGAACACAAAACTTCAGGAACCATGGAATGAGTCAGCCTCCATTAAAGATCAGAGGACCCATCACACGAAGCACAGTCAAAAGAAACCCGGAACTCGCTCCTCTAGCGATTTATTCAGCGCAGACGGTTCCCCAATTGACAGCACGTGAATTCCCAGCTCTAAATGCATCAATGGCCGGACGAATAAGAGAGCGAAAGGGAAAAGCATCGGTTATCGGATCGCCAACGCCGTCTCTAAAAGGTTCATCAATATCAGCGTCATCTCAGTCAGTTGATGCCACAGAAAGTATGAAAAGGCCCGGTGAAACTATATCCCCTCCCTTTTCTGCAAACCCCTTCATGTCAGCATACTCTTACTATCCTTCTCTGACTACTTCGTCAAAGAGTGGAAAAGCCACAGTGTTCATGGTTGGAACAAATCTGGATTATAAAACAACTCCAAAGGGTCGTTTTGATGAAATGTTAGAGGCCCATAATGCATTAATGGAAGAATGCAGAAGCCTCAAAGAAGCCTTGGTGACTTTCATGCATAATGCGGCTCGAAAGACAGTAATTGAAAACGATAGTCGAATGGTGAAGGAACAAGAAGATACTAGACATTTCAGATACCGTATACCATATCCGAGAGAAATGCACGACATTCTCTTCCCGGCCGATTTCACGTGTCCAGATTTTCAAGAGTTTGATAGGAAAGGATCCCCTAAAGAACATTTAAAGCGCTTCAATGCCAGTATAGGAGGTCTTTCTGCAGTACCGCAATATTTCTTGCAATTGTTCGGGGCATCGTTGACAGGTAATGCATTCCGATGGTATTATAATTTGGCTATGGGTTCTATTTACACGTGGAAGCAGATGCAAGACGCTTTCACATCTCAATTTTTCTCCATAAGTCTTGACATTAATATTGCTAAGTTGGCTTCTATACAACAAGGCAAAAATGAGTCGGCAAGGGATTACGTGGATAGATGGGGGACATTAGGAACTTTGTGCAAACCGTTGCTAAGAGAAACTGAGCAAGTCAAGATGTGTCTGAACTCTATGAAAAAGGAATTCGTAAGAGGACTGGCCAATTTCAATATCAACACTCTTCATGATTTGGCTGCGAAGGCTCATGCTTTGGAACCAGTAAATCAGGAGGTGTCGAAATTTCTCCATAATGCGGCCCGAAAGGATCCTAGCCGGATAAGGGCAAATACCGGTGATCACTGTCAGCAATGTAAAAATGAGAATGGTTTCAAGGCAGAAAGTACAAAGCGAAAAGAAGACTTGGATCAATTAAGAAAAAATAAAAGAGTTCGAATGCTTAATTCCCACAAGGGATTCGCTTTCGATAAAGGAGATGTCATTCCAATAATGGAGCAGTTGTTGAAAGTTGACGCAATAGAATTGCCAGAGCCTAAATGCCCTAAGGAAGCGACAAGGTGCAGGCAGCAAAATTTTTGTCGCTATCATCGTCTAGTGGGACATTCCACGAAGAATTGTTACACACTGAAGTGTATTCTACAGCGGATGATACAAAGGAATCAGATAATTATCGAAGATGGGACAAAAGAGGAAATCATGAAAGGTATGGGCCTCGATTGTGAAAATTCCAGTAGCCTGAATCATGAAAAAGGAATTTCAATTGGGATCGCCCAGGAAAGGCGAAGAAAATTTGAAGACGTAGAGGCAAGGTCGGCAGCAAACATGGTTACAACAAAAGAACTAGTGGAAGAAAGTGCTGAAGTAGTCGAACGTCCTGAAATAGCTCCGAAGCAAATGGAGGACGGGGGGCAACCGACGACAGATAGCCTGTTAGAAATAAATTTAGGTACAGAAGAGGAAACACGAAATACGTTCATTAATGCTAACCTCTCTGAACAAGAGTCGGCAGAATACGTTCAACTTCTTAAAGAAAATAAAGATGTATTCGCCTGGATGTATGCAGAAATGCCTGGATTGGAGCCTTCCGTGGCGTTACACCGTCTAAATATCTCTAAAGAGAAAAGGCCGGTCAAACAAGCGCAAAGAAGATTTCATCCAGATCTGGTTCCCCTCATCGAGGAAGAAGTTAACAAGTTGATAAAGGTTGGGTTTATTAGAGAAGTCAAGTATCCTAAGTGGATATCGAATATCGTCCCGGTAAGAAAGAAAAATGGACGGGTCAGAGTGTGTGTCGATTTTAGAGACCTAAACGAAACCTGCCCGAAGGATGATTTCCCGCTACCAATAACTGAATTACTAATTGATAGTACGACTCAGTATGCTATTATGTCCTTTATGGACGACTATTCCGGATATAATCAGATACAGATGGCTCCTGAGGATGAAGAGGCGACGGCGTTTAGAACTTCGCTGGGGATTTTCTATTATAAAGTGATGTCGTTTGGGCTTAAAAATGTTGGGGCAACATATCAGAGGGCGATGCAAAATATTTTTCAAGATATGATGCATAAGCACGTTGAATGTTATGTTGACGACTTGGTGGTCAGGTCAGAAAGTCATCAGGAACATCGCAAACACTTGGTGTCGGTTTTCCAACTACTCAGAAAGAAACAGTTAAAGATGAACCCCGCTAAATGCGCATTCGGAGTGTCCTCTGGAAAATTTCTGGGTTTTGTTGTTCGGCATAGAGGCATTGAGATTGACCTTGGGAAAGTCAAAGCTATATAGGATATGCCACCGCCAAAAAAATTAAAGGAGTTAAAGAGTTTGCAAGGAAAATTGGCATATATTCATCGATTCATTTCAAATCTGGCTGGAAGATGTCAGCCGTTTTCTCATCTGATGAAAAAGGATACAAAATTTATATGGAGTCAGGCCTGTTAGAATGCATTCGACTCGATAAAGGAATTGCTAAAAAAGCCACCAGTACTGACAGCTCTAGTAAAAGGGAGACCGCTCATCTTGTACACGTCTGCAGCCGATCATTCCTTAGGAGCTCTGTTGGCACAAAAGAATGAATTTGGAAAGGAAACGGCCCTCTATTACTTGAGTCGAACTCTGATAGGCGCAGAATGCAATTATTCCCCGATTGAGAAGGAATTCTTAGCGTTAATATTCGCAGTACAGAAATTAAGGCATTATTGTTTATCGCATGATATAACATTGGTTTCAAGGGCCGACCCGATAAAGTTTCTGATGACAAGGCCGATGTTGTCTGAGAGGTTGGCTAAATGGATGTTGTTACTTTCAGAGTACGCTATTACGTATGAACCGGCGAAAGCTGTAAATGGGCAGGCAGTGGCAGATTTCTTAGCAGTGCACCCCGTGGCAGAATCTGAAGCCATCAATGATGATTTTTCAGATGAGCAGGTCATGCTGATTGAGTCACAGAATCCATGGCAGATGTATTTTGATGGCGCATCTCGAACATCAGGAGCAGGGGCAGGAGTAATATTCATTACTCCCCAAGGTGATTTATTACCTTACTCCTTTACATTAGGAGCTACGTTCACGAATAATGAGGCTGAGTATAGAGCCCTGGTTATTGGAATGGCGATAGCTAAAGAAATGGAGATAAGGGTATTGCACATTTACGGGGATTCTAAATTGATTATAAATCAATTGACGACTGAATATGAAATAAGAAAGCCGGAACTTTTTCCATATTGCCAGAAGGCGCAACAATTGTTAGAATATTTCTCCTACGTTGAAATCAAGCATATTCCTTGGTCAGAGAATGCAAAAGCCGATGCTTTAGCCAGTTTGGCAGCAGCTCTATCTTGCCCTAACCGCAGTCCTCTTCAAGTAACCATAGAGGAAAGAAGATTTTTACCGACAACAGAGATTGTTGAAGAAGTTACCGAGGCTCTGCCTGTATCATGCTTGGAAATTACAATAGATGATTGGCGACAGCCTTTCATTGATTATCTTAAGTTTAACATCCTGCCGAAAGAGTCTGCGCAAAGCAACAACTCAGACAGCGGTCAAGCCGGTTCGTTATTTGCAGTGAAGTATTATATAAAAAATCTTACAACGGAGTGTTGCTGCGTTGTTTAAATAAGCAGGAAGCGATCCAGGTGTTGCAGGAAGCACACTCTGGGGAGTGTGGGGCACATCAGGCAGGCCGAAATTTATTCCACAGAGTACATCGGATGGGTTATTAGTGGCCCACCATGTTCAAAGATGCTATAGATTATGCAAAGCAGTGCCAAGAATGCCAGATTCATGGAGATGTTATACATGTTCCCCCAGAAGACTTGCACCAGTCTGTGGCCTCTTGGCCTTTCTCCGCTTGGGGACTTGATGTAATTGGTCCTATAAACCCACCTTCGTCCAAAGGAAAGCAATATATTCTGGCAGCAATGGATTATTTCTCCAAATGGACTGAAGCGGTTGCCTTGCGAAGTGTTAAAGAAAAGGATGTGGTTAATTTCATCCGCCACGCTATAATATACAGACATGGTATCCCAAAGAAAATTGTTACGGATATACAGACATGGTATCCCAAAGAAAATTGTTACGGACAATGGCACTCCTTTCAAAAATAAAGGTATGGAAAAACTATGTCAGAAATTTAAGATTCATCACTCATTCTCAACGCCTTACTATCCGCCAGCTAACAGATTAGCAGAAGCATTCAACAAGACGATAGTCAAAATATTGAAGAAAACAGTGATAGGAAACAAACGTGATTGGGATGAAAATTACAGGAAGCACTATGGGCATACAGAACTACTCATCGAATAGCCACGAGGGCAACGCCGTATTCATTAGTCTATGGTGTGGAGGCAGTAATTCCAGTTGAAATACAAGTAGCGTCACTAAGAGTGGCAGTGCATCAGTTTATAACTGATGATGATCATGCGAAAATAAGATTAAAGGAACTGGACTTGCTTGATGAGAAACGCCTAGCTACACAACAGCGTCTGCAAGCATATCAAGCAAGAATATCAGCTGCATTTGATAAGAGAGTTAAATATCACTCTTTCAAAAAGGGAGATATGGTGCTAATACTAAAAAGACCAATTGTGGTCACTTGTCGAACAGGAAGAAAATTTGAGCCTAAATGGGATGGCCCTTGTGTAATAAAAGAAGTATATTCTAATGGAGCGTATAAAATTGTAGATCAAGACGGACAGGGAATCAGTATACCGGTCAATACTCGCTTCATTAAGAGATATCGTCCGTAAAATGTATTTGCTGACTTCGCTTTAGAAAATTATCAGAGTTAGGACATTGCATCAAAAGGAAGCAAATTGGTCGATCAATGTGACCGTGAATTGTATAGCCTCCCACAAAAATATATGTTGCCTTAATATCTCCAAGAGAAAAAAGAAAAAAATTAAAAAAATAAAAGAATAAAAGAAACCCCTCAAGGAAGTAAATGAAAGCCTATACATTGGCCTATACTCGCGCTGGCAAAAGGGAAACTGCTTTCGAAGGCGATACTGATTTTGATACAGAACATTATCAAAATAATAATTCTGTATCAAAAGGGGGCAGACAAAGGCATGCGAAATTCGTTATCCTTGAAGATAGATTGCAATTTTGATGCTTCTAAATCATCGCCAAATACAAAGCGTCAATGACAATCACTGAATAAAAGCATCGATGATTGTTGTCAAAATAAGCAAGTGTCAATGATCGTCGCCAAGATAAGCAACTATCACTGTCATCATCAATGGCTCACGCAAGCTTATCTTATCAAAATTGCTATCATCACCAAGCTGATAAACTATTTCAAATACAACATGGATATTCTCAGAATATATCGACAACGACAAAATATCAGCTATGGATTCACTGTTCAACAATGACAAAATATCAATTAAGACAGCCTAGCCAAGTCTATGCGGCCAGCTAACGCTTAAGAACTATAATCAATTGAGACAGGTGAGTAAAAGCTGTGAAATATATTTCTAACCATAGAATGCATTTCTTTTGTATATTTGAATGAAAGATAGGCTTTCAAGCATAACAAGTCATCGCCAAACGCGAAATGCCAAGGACAATTGCCAAGAACAATTCCTAGTTGCGAGCGCATAGTTCATACCTCATACAGCTGGATGTGATGGTGGGATCATCAATCATATCTGGTCACCAAATGTCTCCGGGTGGACTCCCCCATCTTTCTTCATCCACCTAGGTTGAAAGGCAAGCTAGAGAGCGGGATTGGCTTTATCCCAGAGAAGAGTCATGCATCACATAGCAGAGAAATTTGTAGAAAAATACCGCTAGAAGAACCCATCCATGAGATAAAACCCATTAATACTTTGGATGGGTGGTTCACTCATGGGGTGTTAAGAGAATTTGAGCAAGCTCTTCGTGACTCTACCCATCGAGCTACGGATAATTCTGCAGGTACATCTTCTCCTCTTCTAGCGGAGACCGTAGTGGTTCAAGACGAACCAACTCATGATGCTCCGGTGCCTCCTTTACAACCTACTCGCCCTGGTTCATCATCTCTAATGACCAGATCAAGGGCGCGTTTACAAGCTTCACCTTCCCCTCATGTCTCTCCCATAGGAACAGGACATGTGCCTGTCTCTCCTTTAGCTGAAGATCTCGCGCCAGAGATCGGTCAAGCTGCTTCCTCAAAAGGAAAGCAAATTGCTACTGTAGAAATTGATGAGGACCTCCTGGAGGATGAAAGCTCGGCTTCATCATCAGAGAATACTGCTTCTTCTCAGCATGAAGATGATGAAAATGGTGAAAGCAGTGAAGACACGGATGATGATTTTGAAGAACGTGAAGTTGATATTGACGGAGAAGAGGAAGTAACTAGAGAGGATATTAAAACGGAACACCTCGCAACTTCTGAACCTGAAGCTCTCCCCAACACTAGAATTCCTGCCAAATCTCCTATAGTTGTAGAAGAAGAAGAGGAACTTTTAGATTATGGCGAATATGGATACTCACCAGGTAAAGGAAATTTAACTTTCACATATCTATCTAGCTGCTTATTTAACATCAATTATTTATCTAGAACTATTGTATCTCCCCCCTTTTTTTAGGTACTCATGTTGCTATTATCGAGGTAGGCGAGATTTCCCCCTCAGATCCCCTTGCTACTGTATCAGCTATTTCACCAAGAATCCCTTTAAGTCCATTAGCTGCGCCTAAAACAATGGCTCGTGAGATCGTATTTCCAACCGAAACCATAGATCTGCCGACTCCGACCACCAGGGACTCGAGTAGGGAGGCCAGGGTGCCTTCCTTTGCAGACATGGTGGGGACTAGTCCTCCTGTGATTCAAGGAGCCTCTCTTTCCGCTAATCGTGTCCCGATGACAGGTACAGGCAGAGAAGTATACATATTAACTTGTTTTGTTCAAAACAATATGCATCCTTCTATTGATATCTCTTTATACTTTTTTTTTCTTGTGTGTTATAGGAACTCCTCCTCGTAGTGGGGTAGCCAGTTCTAACTCGGTAGCCACTACATCTGAACTCTCATCTTTCGCAAAGATCCCTACTCACAAAATGCTCTTCATGAGGAATTCTTTGTCAGCAATAGTCCATATCTTTAAAGATCCTGAACAATGGTCTGACTTGGATCTTGCTATTGAAATCTTGGAGAGTTCTGCAAGGATGGCCAGAATCGATATATCCTCTTTGCGAGATTCGCTTCTCGGATTCCGCGATTTAGTAATTTCTTTAGCATCGGCGAAAAGTGTTACAATCCCTCCTGAAATCTTAGAGTATGGGCAGCAATTAGCTTCCTCACAAGAGTAAGCTTCCTTGATTACTTCCTCCATTTATAAGCTCGAGCAAGAATACTCAATTCTTCAAGGTCAATTAAAGATTTATACTGATGAAAGGGTGATCATTCAAGATCGTATTACTGCTCTGAAAGAAGAAATCTCTCAGCTGGAGTCGAAGAATCATGAGAAGGAATCATCCATCCAGGATATTGAAGAGAAGATGCAGACTAATATTCAATCCGTTGATGCAGAAAAGTCAGTGCTGCTGCAAAATAGAGAAGTGATCACTGTTTCGACAAGAAAACAAATGCGTTTCGATTTAGGGGATTTATTCAATGATAACAAAGAATGAATGAGAGAACATTTATCACTTTATCTGAGTTCATTTACATCCTCTGATTCCCTTGATTCTGAAAATAAAGTACAATTAATACAATGTACTGAACGAAAGAGAAGATAGCTCAATGGAAATTTCAGCAGCATTCCGGCGCTATTTCGGTCATCTCCTAGATACTTAGGAGGAATTGCTGATTTTGATCAGCCAGTCTTCAATGAGATGGAGCATCTTTCCGATCATTCTTCTTTAAAATACGAAACAGCCCATTGCAGTGTGGCCAGGCCCTGAAGAAATCAGCCTGATCATGCTAAATGGGCCCGAAAAGTCTCCTAGAATGAAAGATTAGGGGTTTCCACCGTCCATTCGGCTTCAAACTTGATGTGTAGTCTTAAAACCACAAATTAGTCGTCCACGTCAAATTTCAGCTTCTGGATCCTTATAGAAGTGTCCGAACTGGCAAATCAGCCCTCGAGATCGTGATTTGCGGCCTGCCAAATATCTGGACATGCTTCAGATTTTGTCCCGACGCGTTAAATCATCTGATAAAGCAGATGGATAGAGCAGATTTTCCATTTACATCATCATAGGCCTCACATGTACATTGCACGTACATGGTGCGTGTGAGCACCGGCCGTGCACGCAACCCACCAAAGTCGGTCAGCGCTGCTGACCCGACTCTTCTTCTCAATTTTCAAAAGACGCACAGCGTCCTTCGAACGCTTTCGGTTTTATGTAGTGCGGCCCACTCATTGCTCCACTAGATGATCTAAGCCATCCATTCGCTTCAGAAGGTGGGAATTAACGTTGCCTAGATGCCCTTTCGTCTCCATGCAGCCGATCACAGAATCCAAGCCGTTGAGCATGGAATAGACGGTGAAGTGGATAATATATTGGGCCACGCTGATTTCATCTCGAAAGCAGTCATTCCTTGGTAGTTTTTCATCGTGAGTACAATGAACGGAGCAGATCTTCCAAAAACCTTCAGTAAATGGATCCTTAAAAACCACAGAGCCGACGTACGTCGACTCTGTTGAAAACAGAGTATCGGCTCTTGTTTAGTGGGCCACCATCACACATTTAGGGAATGATCCGAGTCGTCCATCAGATGGAGGAGGAAAAAACAATCAAAGTGATGCTGAGCTTTGGTGACCATACTCATTCCCATGACCGCAACAGTGATCGCAAAAGGACTGTTTGGTTGCTTTGAAAGCTTGATTATTTAAGTGAGCCACGTCATTAGTTGATCAAAACCAGCCTTTCACGGTCAAAATTCCAAGAGGAAGACATTGGACGGTGTGGATTTCTCAAAAGGACACTGTATTGGGCCCCACCAGCGACGCAGCGGAGAGAAAGAAGCTTTCTTCCTCTGCTTTTTGCACGACCGTAAATCCAGTTGATTGCGTGGTTCCGCGCAATGAAATCCTCTTTAGGACAGCATTTCTGGAACATGTGATTCACGGGAAATCCCTCATTCCCTTTGCGCGGTCCTGCGTAAGGAGTTTTCTCCAGGACTCCCTTCAAAAGTGGCGTGAAAGCCATGTTTACTTCTGCTGCACGTGCGAGCCAGCAACTTTAGTTGCGCGGTCCCGCTCAAGCAACTTCAGTTGCGCGGTCCCGCGTAAAGACTTCCTTCTCTTTCTCTCTTCTCTCACTTCTCATCCAATCCAACCTCTCAAATGAAGCGGAAGTGGGGGTATTTATAGGCCTCACCACTCTTACAGAGTTGTAAGAGTGGTGATCACCACCACCTATTGCTTCATACTTGAATTCCTTCTTTTCTTAAGCTATGGTAACCACCAAGCCACCTCTTAAACGGTGGTGTATGACCTTTCTCTCTTAAATTGATACATATGCTCCTCTTTTTACCAAATTACCCTTTTTAATCCCTTTTTCCAGAATACCTAAACTACCCCTTTGAAATGGAATGTTTATCAAAATACCTAAACTACCCCTGGAACTGGATTTTTACCAAAATACCTTTTGAACTGGATTTTACCAAAATTCCTAAACTACACATGGAGCTGGATTTTTACCAAAATTCCTAAACTACCCGTGGAGCTGATACTTCACCAAAATCCCTAAACTACCCCTGAAGCTGATACTTCACTAAAATTCCTAAACTACCCGTAGAGCTGATACTTTACTAAAATACCTTTAGAACTAGATTTTTACCAAAATTCCTAAACTACCCGTGGAGCTGATACTTCACCAAAATACCTAAACTACCCTTAGAACTGAAACTTTACCAAAATTCCTAAACTACCCCTGAAGCAGATCAGTACCATGTGATTTTCTGACCACTACAATGATATATTTTTTGTGCCTCAACAGATGCCCCCTCGATCCTTCTTTGATTGATTCTTGAAATCAAATGGAGGATCGATCTTCCTCCGCCTGATGAACTTGAATGAACTGCAACTAAAGGATGACCAGATGATTATGCTTGCACGGGAGACTGGATGACTACACTTGCATGGCAGACTGGCTGATCATACTTGACCAGAAGATTGAATGATAGCATTCGAACGGAAGACTGGAATGCTTGCGTTCAAACGGAAGACTAGGTGATCACATTTGAATGGAAGGCTTGCATGATTGTATTCAACCAAAAGACTTGAATGATGGCGCTCGAACAGAAGGCTTGAATACTGGCGCTCAAACGGAGGGCTGGCATGCTGACACTCAAGCGGAGGACTGGAATGCTAACGCTTAAGTGGAGGACTAGAATGCTGACACTCAAGCGGAGGACTGGAATGTCCCCAGTCAACAGTGTCGAGCAGATGTTTCACTAGAGAGGATAAGATTCTCTTTTCATTGAAGCACGCTTCTGCAGCAATTGTGACAACTTCATCTTTGAGCAATTTGATCAGGGAACTTTCTTTCAGCACCGTTATTGCTGTAACGGTCTCTCCAGCAATTCTTTCCTTTTGATCAGCTCCAGTGATTCTTTTCTTTTGCTCTATATCTGGGGCTATTCTTTAATGCTGCTCCTGCCGCAACAACTTTTTTGATTGTTTCTTTTACTCATGATCTGCATAACTCAAGCTTTTGAATAATGGTTTCTCCTGCCAAATTTATCAGAATTAGTATCTTAATTCATTATAATTTTCAATATAGCTTTATGAAGCACTAATATTTTTTTTTTTAAAAATAGATTGAGAGTTTCTTCTCTTTTTAGGCCGATTGTGACATTCGCAATATGGCTTAATCAATCTTTGCACTTCTCATTGTGCTACGCTTTGTATTCTTTATATCGCACTCTTGGGGATTTCATCTTTAGCTTCAAAGGTTCAACCGCTGAGTCTTTTTACTGAGCCTTCTCTAATTTGTGCTCCTTAGCATTTCTTCATGGACTTTTTCTTGGATCTTTGCTAATTCTAAAAAATAGAAAAATAGACAAAACTTCTTTTCAATTTTCATTTAATAATTTTTTCAAAGGTCATAGAAGTTACTGATGATGATGATTCTGTTTGTTCTTTTGTCTCCTTCCGATCTGATACTTGGAGTCTTCCAATGTTACTATCCATAATACTCGGCATATGAATGCTTTCGCCGCGTATAAGAGATTATTAGAAAGACCAAGGCATAAATTATTTTGAAGACATTAAATCCTGCCCCCTTTCCAGGTCAATGTTGCATAAAGATTTTTCAGAAGATAATATTTTCAAAGCGAAGCCTTCTGATACTTTTGAAGAATAAATAATCTTTGCTACTCCTTTAATGAATCCAAGAAATACATCTGATTCATTATACTATCGGAGATTTGAGCTGTTGAGCTGTTTGACTAGATAATCGCTAATATCTTGAAGGCACTTACTGTTGACGTAATTTGAACCTGATTCAAGAGAAATGCATTTTTGCATGTTTGTCTAATCAATGTTTAAAATTTTCATCAGGCAATTGCATATTTGAGCATATCTAAATTGAAATATGTATTTGCAGCATTTTGAATGCTAAACTTTAATTTGTGCTTATGCTTTTGAGCACTGGTGCCAGTGTACTTTGACCGACTATACTTTGATTGGAGAACTTGACTTGACTTGACTTGACCAGACTCGACTGAACTGGACTTGATACTGGGCTCAAGGAGCAAAGTAGTTTATCACCGATTTCGAGCAAGGCTCAAGGAGCAAAGTAGTTTACCGTCGATTTTGGGTAAGGCTCAAGGAGCAAAGTAGTTTACCGCCGATTTCGGGCATTGTGGACTTTTAGCACTTTGGCTTTTGGTCATTTGGTTGACTTTTGGCTCTTGGCTTTTGGTTTTTGAAGACTTTGAGCTTTTTCGGCCTTTGGTCATTTGGTTGACTTTTGGCTTTTAGCTTTTGGTCTTTGAAGACTTTGAGCTTTTTCGGCCTTTGGTCATTTGAAGATTTTGAGCTATTAGCTTTTGGTCGTTGAAGACTTTGAGCTATTGGCTTTTGGTCGTTGAAGACTTTGTGGCCGTTGAAGACTTTGAGCTATTGGCTTTGCTTCTGGCAATTGTCCTTGGTATTTCGCGTTTGGCAATGACTTGTTATGCTTGAAAACCTGTCTTTCATTCAAACATACAAAAGAAATACATTCTATGGTGAGAAATATATTTCACAGCTTTTACTCACCTGTCTTAATTGATTATAGGTCTTAGACGTAGCTGGCCGTATAGGCTTGGCTAGGCTACCTTAATTGATATTTTGTCATTATTGAACGGTGAATCCATAGCTGATATTTCGCCTCCATAACTGATATTTCACCAGCTGCTAATATATTCTGAGAATCAGTAATATATTATGAGAATCAATATTTGATATTTTTCCGTTGCCGATATATTCTGAGAATCAATAATTGATATTTCACCGTTGCTGATATATTCTGAGAATCAATAATTGATATTTCGCCCTTGCCGATATATTCTGATGATTCTGAGGAAAATCTTTGGCAATCAATGCTTGACTGCTATCATCATTGTTTTAGTGGCTTGACAGCAATCATCAATGCTTGGTAGTGATCATCAACGCTTGATGGCGATTGTTTGACGCTTGATGGAGATTGTTTGAATAAACTTGCATGAGCCATTGGTGACGATAGTGATATTTACTTATTTTGGCGACGATCATTGGCACTTGCTTATTTTGACAACAATCATCGACGCTTTTATTTGGCTATTGTCGTTGGTACTTCGCATTTGGTGATGATTTGACGCTTCGTATTTGGCGATGATTTGATATGCTTGAAAGCCTGCACTTTATCCAAATACAGAAGAAATATATTACATGGTGAGAAATATATTTCACAGTTTTTACTCACCTGTCTTACTCCCTTTTGATTAGGAAGCATTACTCTGGGAATCTTCGTAATCAAAATCATATGTTGTAACCTGACACCGCATCATCTCATACTTTTGTTTAAGATTAGCTTTGCCCCCAGTCTCAAACTAGTCAAGCCTGTGTATTATTATTTCTTTTTTTTTCTTTTCTTTTATGTCGTACACCTGAACCAACTTCTCCTTTATCAACTGTCTTCTATGACTTGTACTTCAAGCCATTCACTTTTTTTTTCGTCGATTGTATCTCCTTGTCTTTCTCCTTGTCTTTCGAAATCCTTTCACTCCTCTACTTATTGGCGACAATCATTAATGCTTGATATCAATCGTCAATGCTTACTTTTTCCCCAACTTTAACCTGTAAAAATTAGTATAGATAATTATTATAAACAATTATCATTTCAAGGGGTCAACAATTACCTCGTTTGGAATTCTGAGATTTTATCATTCTGAGACTTTGCTGATCTTGCCATTTTTGATTTAGAAGCATCAAAATTGCAATTTATCTTCAAGGATAACAAATTTCGCATGCCTTTGTCTGCCCCCTGAATAATTGTGTCGGGAATCTTTTGAATCAACACGCTGTGAATCTTCTGGATATTCAGGGATGATATATTTTGCTGAACTGACAGATATCTTGATGAAAATTTACCCCCATGATGAATATACTCGTCTTGGTTTCTTCTTTCCTGTTATTCTTTTCTTCTTTATTTTATTTTCTTTAATACTTTAACTATGACAATTCGCTTTTCTCTCTAACTAGCAATTTTTTACCGGGATAATGTTTGATATCCACTTTGGATACTTGACTTCTCGAATGAAACCGACCTTGATCAACTTGTTAACTTCCTCTTCAATTAACGGTATTAGGTTTGGATGAAACCGCCTTTATGCCTGCTTAACTGGTTTTTTCTCTTTAGAGATATTTAATCAGTGCATTGCTACGGCGGGTTTCAAACTTGGCATTTCCGCGTACGTCCAAGCAAACATATCTTTATTTTCTTGGAGTAGTTGGGAATACTTCTCGGACTCTTGCCCAGAGAGGCTGCTACCAATAAATGTATTCCAAGCTTCTTCTTCTGTACCCAAGTTTATTTCCCACAGGCTGTCTATCATTGGCTGTCCCCCGTCCTCCATTTGTTTCGGGGCTGTCTCGGGATACTCTACTGTTTCAGGATCTTCTTTCGGTGTGTGCGTAACCATAATCATATTCACTGACGCCTCTGCTCCCAACCCTTGAAATTTTCTTCACTTCTCCGGTTCAACCCCAAGAGGGATTTGAATTTCCTTGCCATGATTTAACCAGTGGGCTTGTCACAATCAAAACCCATGTTTCTCATAATTTGCTTACTAGATGAACTGTACCTCTCCAGATTCTGCGATGTTAGCTTAGCTCGGTATGCATTGTTCGCGCTTTCCTTTCTTGCTTTTGTTTTGACTGCATTTTTGAACTCTATTGGCTCGGGATGTTTGGTATTGGCCTTAACTTGAAACCTCCTTGGAGCAGCTAAAAATGGCCTACACCTTTCAGCATTAGGTAATGGCATCGTATAATTAGATTGCAGAATTCTTAACTGCTCTGGTGAAAATAGTGTTAGTGGCAGCTGCCCCGGTTGTCTCAGGTGCTTTGGTACAAAATAGAACTTCTTTCTTACTTCTGTCGTCCCCGAAGATTCTCCTCTTTCTTCTTGAGCCTTATCTATTCGAGCGTCTTTCGCGGCTTTGCTTTCATTACTACATCCCTCTTCCTCGGAGAACCCTTTGTAATAACTGGCATCTGTAAAGAAAGATTCGACTTCGGTATATGGCTTCGCATCAGCTATCACTTTACATTGTACTCCGTCCTTGCAATACTTGAAGCATTGATGCAAAGTAGAAGGTATAATGCCATACTGATGTATCCATGGTCTTCCCAAAAGGAGATTGTATGTCGTTACGGCATTTATAACGTGACATATGACATCAGTACTTAATTCTCCCACTTCCAGCATTACTGTAATTTTACCCAGCGCACGCTGCCCATCTTGATTGAAGCCCTATATCATCATTCCACTGGGGCGTAGATCAGAACGGCGATAGCCCAATTTTCCCACCATTGAAAGCGATAAAAGGTTCACTGCAGACCCATTATCTATCATAATCCGTTTCACCCTTGTTCCACAGACGTGACCTTCTATCATAAGGGGCCTATTATGTTCCGTTTCGCTAATCAAATCATCATCGAAGAATGAGATGATTGGCAGACAATCTGCTTGCTTACCATGTATTTCTTGCTTCATTTCTGTCAGCAGAGTTTCTCTGACATTACGATTAGATAATGCCTGTATTAAACTCTGTCGAAAATCCTTTGATACTTTGAGCGCATCGTAGATGCTTAAACGTGCCGGTATTCCTTTCAAATGGCTAACTACGTCGTAGACCACTTTTGTCATTTCGCCCTCATTCTCTTTCCTATTGTCGTTACTCCATTCACCGGTGACGTCTTTCCTTACAATCCCCATTTTTTGCTTTACGGGACTTGCCATCTTCTTCCCTAAGCATAATGTAAGCATTGCCATATTCTTTGTTGATTTCAGACTTTCTTTCCTTCTCACCTCTCGAGCCTTTTCTCGGGCCGTGAACATGTTTACTGTCACTCTTGTATTCCTTTTCTTTCCTTCACTCATTATTATTTCACCCTTCTTTACCATCTGCTGTATGATGCACTTTAGCGTATAGCAATTCTCTGTCGGGTGTCCGACTAGGCGATGATATCGACAAAAATCTGTTTCCGTGGTTTTTGTCACATCTTCCGGGCGTTTGGGTTCTGGCAATTCTATGGTGCTGGCTTTTAGCAATTCTTTCATCATAGGAACCACATCTTCCTTATCGAAGTCGAACCCTTCGTGAGAGTCGAGAACTGCTATTGTAATTGTACTTTGACTAATTCCATTTGCTATTGTAATTCTTTCATCCTGAACCTTTTCCTATTATAATTGTACTTTGACTGATTCCATCTTTCTTTTTGTCCCGGTCTTCTATCTTTTAGACCCTTCGTATCCTTGTCTTTTCTATCGCGATCGACGGCATTCACGGTCGTTCGACCGAAGGCCCTTCTGACAGTTTCGTGATGAAAGGCCGGCATTTTGCGCGTCATTAATTCCAACGCGTGAGCTTTGGTGGCCAGGTCACGGAATATTCGGATGTCGGCGCTGGTGAGTCCAAACGCAATTCCTATTTCCATGGAGTTCAAACACATTTTTACCTGTTCTATTTCTTCTGGCAACTGTCTGCATGATGCTCCTAGTGTTTTCCATCTGTTGATGAACTTTCCTACTGGCTCCCCTTCTCGTTGTCGTATAGAGACCAGTTCCGTAATGATTACATAGCGTTCTGACGAGAAGAAATTTGATATAAAAGCATCTTGCATTTATTTCCAAGTCTGAATCGTTCCAGGAGCCAGGCTGGAATACCACCGGAATGCCTTATGGATTAGCGATGACCCGAACAATCTCAGGCACTATTGTGGTATTGTGGAAAAGTTCCTCATACTAGTAATGAAATGCATCAGGTGTTCTTCTGGTGATCCTTCCCCATTAAATTTTTGATAGTCTGGATGCTTGAAATTGGCTGGAAACGAAACGTCTTCCACTTCTCTTGGATACGGTGTTCGGTATCTGAAACGGCCAGTGTTTTCCCGCTCCCTTTCTGTCCTTACAGTTTCTTCGACAACCTGTCTTATGTCATCATGCGTTATTGCTCTCGTCACTGGAACAGACTCTCGCGATCCAATTCCTTGAGGATGAGGACCTTCCTGTTGGCTTCCTTGCCCATTCGTTGCCCCCATCATCGGTGGAGCTGCTATTTGGGCTACATTATGCACCAAAGTAGCTAAAGCTTCCCTGAGATTCTGACACTCCTCCATTAACGCTCTTTGTGCTTCGGCCATTTGGTTGACGCGATCTTCCGTCATTGGAATATTCTCTCTATTCGTCTCAGCCATATGCATCGTGGCCTCTTTACTGCTTGCCGAAGCCGTTGCTGGGGTAAAATGAGAGTATGTCGATGCGGTAGGGCTTGTAAAGAGGGGAAAGATCGGAGTCTCATTCGATTCCTGCGTGCTTGCTGTGTTGCTAATTGACCAGGGTGATACAGTCTTTGGTAAGCTTTCCTTGGCTGACACGGGAGTTAGTGAACCAATTAACGGTGCCTTGCCTTTCTGCTCTTTTGTCTACTTGTTACTTGGAGTGACCAGTGCCGGAAAATCGTGCGACGCAAACCATAGGCCTGTCTGCCCAGGGTATATCGCAGGAGGAGCAAGCTCAGGGTTCTTCCTGACTGTACTGCGTGTTATCTGTCCCTGGTCTTTAGCAAAGATGAGTTCACTTTATGATTCTTCGCATTCCTTGCTCTTGCCTTGCGTGACAGGACCATGGTCCAATCTCCGTCACTTTCCTGCGGTTGAGGTGAAGTGGATATGACTCTGGCTATCATTCGAGTCACTGTACTCTTGCCGGTAGGATGCAGACTCCTACACTTTGGGGTGCCAGTTGGCGCGTATTCCACTATCAACCCCGTGGGAGTGAAGTGGAAATTCACTTTACTCGTAAAGTTAGCCATCAGTTGTATGTTGCAGTCGAACTCAGGTACCTTCAGTAATAAAACATTCATGAAATTAGTATATAAAGGGTTAATTGTGAACGATCTTAGAGATGAAGGGGAGGATGTTCCCACTGAGAGTCACCATTTTGGCACCTAGAAGACGCCAAAAGGTGACGACCGCGTCTACACCTTTTTCCACATGTTAAGTAAGATAATAAAGAGAATTTCCCTAGCAGAGTCGCCATTTTATTTTAACAAGAAAACAAATGCGTTTCTGTTCTCGAGATGTCATCTTACTTAATCATGATAGAGGGAAAGTGCAAAGACGATCATCACATTTTATTAATTCCAAGTTCATTTACATCCTTTAATTTCCCTTGATTCTAAGATACATTCATTTAAATATATATAAACATTAAAACATAAAGTTCAAATAGCAAAGTCGGCAGCATTTTCAGCTCAGATCTCGATCTTCTCCAAGGACTTAGGAAGAATTGCAGATTGAATCAATCCTTCTTTAGAGAAATAGGGATTCGGACAGCCTTCCGACGCCATTTTAATCATCTCCTAAAACTTAGGAGGAATGTGAACTTCATTGAATTACTCTCCTTTGTACTTGAACAAGAAGACTTGAATAGAGGATTCTTCCAGCAGCATGTCAACTCTTAAGCTTGATAGACTGCAGAGTATTCTATTTGCGCGGACTCGCGCAAAGGATATGCTTTGCGTGGTCGGGCACAAAGTCCCCTTGGACAGCTACTCTCACCTTCAGTCTTCTCTTCTGGCTACTCTTGTGGTCTTCTTTCCTTGCTTCACTTGTTCTCTGAACTCTTAAAAAACCAACCCCTAACCAAAGAACTAACGGGGTATTTATAGGTACTCACACGTGTGAAATCTTCCGATCTTAGCGATGTGGGACACAAACAAACTACACTCATCTTGTCAGTATCAATGTAGCACAAAGTATGTCTTGCGTGGTTCTGCGCAAAGAATATTGGTTGCGCCATCCCGCATAAAGTATATGTCTTACGCAGTTCTGCGCAAAGACTGCGTCTCGCGCAAACTTCTTTACGGCTTTTCTTCTTTCAACTCTCTTTCACAACCTCTCAATCTTCATTTGTTCCTTTCTTCCTCATATTTTTACTCCTCAACAATGGCTTAATCAATCTTTGCACTTCTCATCATGCTCCGCTTTGTATTCTTTATATCACACTCTTGGGGATTTCATCTTTAGCTTCAAAGGTTCAACCGCTGAGTCTTTTTACTGAGGCTTCTCTAATTTGTGCTCCTTAGCATTTCTTCATACTCTTTTCTTGGATCTTTGCTGATTCTAAAAAAATAGAAAAATAGACAAAATTTCTTTTCAATTTTCATTTAATAATTTTTCAAAGGTCATAGAAGTTACTGATGATGATGATTCTGATTGTTCTTTGTCTCCATCCGATTTGATACTTGGAGTCTTCCAATGTTATTATCCATAATACTCAACATATGAATTCTTTCGCCGCATATAAGAGATTATCAGAAAGACCAAGGCATAAATTATTTTGAAGACATTAAATCCTACCCCCTTTCCAGGTCAATGTCGCATAAAGATTTTTCAGAAGATAATATTTCCGAAGCGAAGCCTTCTGATACTTTTGAAGAATGAATAATCTTTTCCGCTCTTTTCATGACTCTAAAGAATATATCAGAGTCCTTATACTATCAGAGATTTGAGCTGTAGACTAGATAATCGCCAATATCTTGAAGGCATTTACTGTTGACATAATTTGAACCTAATTCAAGAGAAATGCATTTTTGCATATTTGTCTAATCAATGTTTAAAATTTTCATCAGGCAATTGCTTGTTTGAGCATATCTATATTGAAATATGTATTTGCAGCATTTTAAATGCTAAACTTTAATTTTATGCTTTTGAGCACTGGTGCTAGTGTACTTTGATCGACCGTACTTTGACTAGACAACTTAACTTGACTTGACTTGACCAGACTCGACTGAACTAGACTGACCGACCACTAGACCGACACTACTGGACAGACACTACTGGACTGACACCACTAGACCGACACTACTGGACTGACACCACTAGACCGACACTAGACCGACACTACTGACAGACACCTACTCACATAGTTTAAGATCATGAGTAGTGGAGCGGCGTTACTTCGGGTCTTATGTGATGGTCTCTGTAACTCTTAGGAGTTCGCTGAACTTCTCACTGCCTAGGGAGTTCACAAACCGCGATCCATCAGAGGGGCCCAGTGAAGCTACCGGGGCCGTGAACTCGGTTGGTTTTACAGCATAGGGTTGGCCACGGTAACTCTCTAGAGTTCACAGAGCTCGCAAGGCTACCTTTGGGGGTACCAAATCCATGGTTGCCGATCCATCGATGAGTGGGTTTAAGCCCTTCCTCATGAGTACGTACCGGAATCAAACCACAAATCTGGGGGGTCTTATGCATGGTTGGCTTGTCATGCGCGCGCTGCGGCCCTCATTTTCTTCGCCTGCAAGGTCGGGCCCATTCACGGGAGGGCTTGTCCTCTGTTCCCCGTGACGCTGCCGGAAAGCTATACAGACGGCATGGGTGTTACGCTTGACTAGTCATTTAGGGACTTTTAGCACTTTGACTTTGAGTCGACTTTTTGGCCCTTTGCTTTTGATCTTTCGGCTGACTTTTGGCTCTTGGCTTTTGGTCTTTAAAGACTTTGAGCTCTTTCGGCCTTTGGTCATTTAAAGATTTTGAGCTTTTGGCTTTTAGTCAACTTTTGGCCTTTTGCTTTTGGTCATTGACTCCATCAGCTGCCCGCATG
Source organism: Magnolia kwangsiensis (assembly GCA_037074715.1). Classification (NCBI taxonomy): domain Eukaryota; kingdom Viridiplantae; phylum Streptophyta; class Magnoliopsida; order Magnoliales; family Magnoliaceae; genus Magnolia; species Magnolia kwangsiensis. Next base: position 74,542,815 of record CM073575.1, on the reverse strand, counting down.
GGTATGCATACGATGGCCTTCATGGGCTTTTTAGGGCCACTGGCTTCTCGTCGCTGCCCGAATGGTGATCTTCATAGGTCTTATACGTAGCTGATCCCTTTTGAGCTTTGGTCCTTTTAGGACTTTGGCTTTTCATTTTTTTTCTTTTTCAGGACTTGACTAGGCTACCTTTTTATGATGAGCAGCCATTGCTATTTTCATATGTACAGTTAACTGTATGATTCATTCTACTGTGATCATATGGTTGACATTTCGCCACTGCTGACAATGTCACAAGGACTTTCGTATTATGTTTATGTCAATTTTTGTATCAGCTTAGCGATGATGGCAACCTTGATGAGCTATTGATCGGCAATAGCGATAGCTGTTCTCTTTTTCCTTTTTTATGATCATTGATACCTGATAATTCGATTTCGATGGAGATTTTCTGTCGACTTCGATGGAGATTTTCTGTCGGCAATTAGCGTCAATGCTTGATAGCGATCATTGGCACCTTTTATGTCACTGCTTGCTTGATAGCGATCATCGGTACTTTCTTCTCTCTCTTTTTTCTTTCTTCTCTCTTTTTTTTTTCCTTTATGCCAATGTTTGCTTGATAGCGATCATTTAATCGCTTGAACTTCTAATTGCTCGATAGCGATAGTTGCTAATTTTGGCGATTAGCTTTCATTTGGCTTTGCTTTTGGCAATTGTCCTTGGTATTTCGCATTTGGCGATGACTTGTTATGCTTGAAAGCCTGTCTTTCATTCAAATATACAAAAGAAATGCATTCTATGGTGAGAAATATATTTCACAGCTTTTACTCAGCTGTCTTAATTGATTATAGGTCTTAAGCGTAGCTGGCCATATAGTAGCTAGGCTGCCTTAATTAATATTTTATCATTGTTGAACGGTGAATCCATAGCTGATATTTTGCCAGCTGCTAATATATTATGAGAATCAATAATTGATATTTCGCCATTGCCGATATATTCTGAGAATATCCATGTTGTATTTTAAATAGTTTATCAGCTTGGTGATGATAGCAATTTTGATAAGATAAGCTTGCGTGAGCCATTGATGACGACAGTGATAGTTGCTTATCTTGGCGACGATCATTGGCACTTGCTTATTCTGACAATAATCATCGACGCTTTTACTCAGTGATTGTCATTGACGCTTTTATTTGGTGATCGTCATTGACGCTTTGTATTTGGCGAAGATTTAGAAGCATCAAAATTGTAATCTATCTTCAAGGATAACGAATTTCGCATGCCTTTGTCTGCTCCCTTTTGATACAGAATTATCATCTTGATAATGTTCTGTATCAAAATCAGTATCTCCTTCGAAAGTAGTTTCCTTTTTGCCAGTGTGAGTATAGGCCAATGTAGGCTTTCATTTACTTTCTTGAAGAAGTTTGCTTTCATTGAGCACGCTTTATCTCATTTAGCTTTGGATTTGCTCCCTGGATATGATCGTGACTGTCAGTGGAGATACATTTTTTGCTGTTGGAGATATGGAGGTAACATATTTCTATGGGAGGCTATACAATTCATGGTCACATTGATCGACCAATTTGCTTCCTTTTGATGCAGGGTCATAACTCTGATAAATTTCTGAAGCGAAATCAGCAAATACATTTTACGGACGATATCTCTTAAGGAAGCGAACATTGACCGGTATACTGATTCCTTGTCCGTCTTGATCTACAATTCTGTACGCTCCATTAGAATATACTTCTTTTATTACGTAAGGGCCATCCCATTTAGGCTCAAATTTACCTCCTGTTCGACGAGTGACCACAATTGGTCTTTTTAGCATTAGCACCATATCTCCCTTTTTAAAAGAGCGATATTTAACTCTCTTATCAAATGCAGCTGATATTCTTGCTTGATATGCTTGCAGACGCTGTTGTGCAGCTAGGCATTTCTCATCAAGCAAGTCCAGTTCCTTTAATCTTATTTTCGCATGATCATCATCAGTTATAGACTGATGCACTGCACTCTTAGTGACGTGACTTGTATTTTAATTGGAATTACTGCCTCCACACCATAGATTAATGAATACGGCGTTGCCCTTGTGGCCGTTCGATGAGTAGTCCTGTATGCCCATAGTGCTTCCTGTAATCTTTCATCCCAATCACGTTTGTTTGCTGTCACTGTTTTCTTCAATATTTTGACTATCATTTTGTTGAATGCCTCTGCTAATCCGTTAGCCGGCGGATAGTAAGGCGTTGAGAATGAGTGATGAATCTTGAATTTCTGACATAGTTTTTCCATACATTTATTTTTGAAAGGAGTGCCATTGTCCGTAACAATTTTCTTCGGGATACTATGTCTGTATATCATAGCATGGCGGATGAAATTAACCACATCCTTTTCTTTAACACTTCGCAAGGCAACTGCTTCAGTTCATTTGGAGAAATAATCCGTTGCTGCCAGAATATATTGCTTTCCTTTGGACGAAGGTGGGTTTATAGGACCAATTACATCAAGTCTCCAAGCAGAGAAAGGTCAAGAAGCCACAGACTGGTGCAAGTCTTCTGGGGGAACATGTATAATATCTCCATGAATCTGGCATTCGTGGCACTACTTTGCATAATCTATAGCATCTTTGAACATGGTGGGCCAATAATAACCCATCTGATGTATTCCGTGGAATAAATTTCGGCCTGCATGATGTGCCCCACATTCACCAGAGTGTGCTTCCTGCAATACTTGGATCGCTTCCTGCTTATTTAAATAACGTAGCAACACTCCGTTGTAAGATTTTTTATATAATACTTCACTGTGACTGTATCAGCTATTTCACCAAGAATCCCTTTAAGTCCATTAGCTGCACCTAAAACAGTGGCTCGTGAGATCGTATTTCCAACAGAAACCACAGATCTGCCGACTCCGACTACCAGGGACTCGAGCACAGAGGCCAGGCACCTTCCCTTGCAGACATGGTGGGGACTAGTCCTCCTGTGATTCAAGGAGCCTCTCTTTCCGCTAATCGTGTTCCGATGACAGGTACGGGCAGAGATGTATACATATTAACTTATTTTGTTCAAAATAATATACATCCTTCTATTGATATCTCTTTATACTTTTTTTTTCTTGTGTGTTATAGGAACTCCTCCTCGTAGTGGGGCAGCCAGTTCTGACTCGGTAGCCACTACATCTGAACTCTCATCTTTTGCAAATATCCCTACTCACAAAATGCTCTTCATGAGGAATTCTTTGTCAACAATAGTCCATAACTTTAAAGATCCTGAACAATGGTCTGACTTGGATCTTGCTATTGAAATCTTGGAGAGTTCTACAAGGAAGGCCAGAATCGATATATCCTCTTTGCGAGATTCGCTTCTCGGATTCCGCGATTTAGTAATTTCTTTAGCATCGGCGAAAAGTGTTACAATCCCTCCTGAAATCTTTGAGTATGGGCAGCAATTAGCTTCCTCACAAGAGCAAGCTTCCTTGATTACTTCCTCCATTTCTAAGCTCGAGCAAGAATACTCAATTCTTCAAGGTCAATTAAAGATTTATACTGATGAAAGGGTGATCATTCAAGATCGTATTACTGCTCTGAAAGAAGAAATCTCTCAGCTGGAGTCGAAGAATCATGAGAAGGAATCATCCATCCAGGATATTGAAGAGAAGATGCGAACTAATATTCAATCCGTTGATGCAGAAAAGTTAGTGCTGCTGCAAAATAGAGAAGTGATCACATCTTTGGAGAGTAAGCTAGACGACCTTCCTGATCAGGCAAAGATTATTCTTGCAGAAAAATCAAAGCATGATGCATCTCGAATGCAACTAAAAGGAAATTTGCGAAGGCATATGGAGGCATTCGGAATGGCAGGGGAACTTTAAACATGTATTTTCCGTTCATATGTGTTTTTTTTTTTTTTAGCAAGTAACTTATTTGGCTTTCAAAAGATGTATTTATGACGGCATTTTTGAGATATTTTCCCTTTTTGCTGAAGCATTATCATATCTCATATTATCGCAATCATGTTTACTTATTCATACTATCATACCGCATATCGTTGCGATTGTATTTATGATGGCCAATTTTAACCTTTTATGCATGTTAGTGCGGGATTTCCTATGTGGGTATTTAAGTTGGCGGTACTATATTTCAATTTAGTCAGTCACATAGTTTAATCTCATGAGTAGTGGAGCACACACACAGTTTAAGCTCTTGAGTAGTTGGAGTAACTTAGACTCGTGCAAGAGTCGGGTCTCACGTGATGGTCTCTGTAACTCTCATGAGTTCACTGAACTTCTCACTGTCTAGGGAGTTCACAAACCGCGATCCATCAGAGGGGCCCAGTGAAGCTACCGGGGCCGTAAACTCGGTTGGTTTTACGGACAAGGTTGGCCGCGGTAACTCTCTAGAGTTCACAGAGCTCGCAAGGCTACCTTTGGGCTACCAAATCCATGGTTGCTAGTACATCGATGAGTAGGTTTAAACCCTTCCTCATGAGTTAGTATTGGAATCGAACCACAAATCTGGAGGGTCTTATGCATGCTTGGCATAGTGCTCACACTGCGGCCCTTATTTCCTTCGTCTGCAAAAGCGAGCCCATTCACAGGAGGGAATTTTCCTCCATTCCCCGTGACGCTGTCAGGCAACTATACAGACGGCATGGGAGTTACGCGTGACTAGCCATTTACTTTTTAGCCGTTTAGGCATATTAGTCGTAGGCTTCATCAGCTGCCCGCATGGGTGGGTACGATAGCCTTCACGGGCTTTTTAGGGCCACTGATTTCTCGTCCGCTTGCCCGAATGGCGCAAATGATAGGACTTATGCATAGTTAGCGGATCTCTTCTTGATTAATCCTTCCAGGGCCTGATCCTATGCTTAGTTAGCCAATCTCTTCTTGATTAATCCTTCCAGGGCCTGATCCTTTTAAAGCTTTCAGCCCTTCTTTTAGAGCATAATAAATTTTGATTTGGCTCTTGGCTCTTCTATGATTTATCTTTTCTCTTTAGGATTTTAGCCCTTTTAGGATTTTGACCCTTTGAGGATTCCTTTGAGGATTCAGCTTGGCTAGGCTGCCTTAGATGATTGTAGTTCACCGTATGTTGTCCTTTCATGCCTTGTAAGGCGATAATAATTGTAATCATCGTTATCGCCAATATGATAAACGTGTCTGGCAGAGATCATCGTTACTTCTGATAATATCTTCAAGATGATTTTCATGATGATACTCGCCAAACTTTGTCATTTGCAGGACTCATTTGGTGATGACGATGATTGCCTTCATTCAAGATACTTGCTGAATGTAGTCAATATGCTCATGAATTTCTTCTTTATAGATTTTCTGAACATGTGGACATGTAAACATGATCCCGTTCCTTCTTGCCCCCTTTTGATATAGAATCATTATGTCGATAATATTCTGGATCAAAATTAGTAGCTTCTTCTTAGGGTTAATATCTCTTGATGAAGCGAGCATTGATCGGTATACTGACAACTTTCCCATCTTGATCGGAAATTCTATACGCTCCATTGGAATAGACTTCATTTACTACATACGGCCCATCCCATTTAGGCTCAAATTTGCCCCCTGTTCGGCGGGTGACCACTATAGGTCTTTTCAACATTAACACCATATCGCCCCTTTTGAAAGAGCGGTGTTTAACTTGTTTATCGAAGGCAGCCGATATCCTAGCTTGATACGATTGCAGTCGCTGTTGAGCTGCCAGACGTCCCTCATCAAGCAGATCCAACTCTTTCAGCCTTATTTTAGCTTTTTCATCATCTGTTATGGACTGATGTACCGCTACTCTGAGCGATGCCACTTGTATTGCGATTGGGGTGACTGCCTCCACGCCATAGATTAAGGAGTATGGTGTTGCCCATGTTGCTGTGCGTTGAGTAGTCCTGTATGCCCATAACGCTTCTTGCAACTTTTCATCCCAATCCCGCCTGTTGCCAGTAACCGTCTTCTTCGGTATTTTGATGATTGTTTTATTAAATGCCTCTGCTAACCCATTGTCCGGGGGATAATAAGGTGTAGAGAATGAGTGATGAATGCCAAATTTCTGGCATAGTTTCTCCATGCCTCTATTTTTGAAGGGAGTGCCATTACAATCTTCTGTGGAATACCGTGACGGTATATTATGGCGTGCCGGATGAAATTGACCACGTCCTTTTCTTTAACGTTACGTAAAGCAACTACCTCAGTCCATTTGGAGAAATAATCCGTTGCTGCTAGAATATATTGCTTTCCTCTGGATGAAGGAGGGTTTATAGGACCAATTACATCGAGTCCCCAGGCGAAGAAAGGCCTAGAGGCAATAGACTGGTGCAAGTCTTCTGGGGGAACGTGTATGATGTCTCTGTGAATCTGGCATTCATGGCACGGCTTTGCGTAATCGACAGCATCTTTGAACATGGTGGGCCAATAATAACCCATCCGATGTATTCTGTGGAAAAATTTTTATCCCGCCTAATGTGCTCCACATTCACCAGAGTGTGCCTCCTGCAATACTTGCCTGGCTTCTTGCTTGTCTAAACAGCGTAACAGTATTCCATTGTAAGATTTTCTATATAAAACTTCGACGCATATGATGAATCTGACCGACCGCTATTTGATTTGCTGCTTCGATGCCTGATCCTCTGGCAGGATATCGAATTTAAGATAATCAATAACAGGTTGACGCCAATCATCTGTCGTTATCTCCAGGCATGAGATAGGAAATGTTTCAAGTGTTTCTTCTATGATCTCTGGAGATGGCAAGAATCTTCTTTCTTCTATAGTTACTTGAAGAGGACTCCTGTTAGGACATGACAGGGCGGCTGCTAGGCTAGCCAAAGCGTCTGCTTTTGCATTCTCAGATCGCGGTATATGCTTAATTTCTACATGGTAAAACCATTCTAATAATTGTTGGGCTCTCTGACAGTAGGGCAAGAGTTCTTGCTTCCTTACTTCGAACTTGGTCTTCAATTGATTTATAATTAATTTAGAGTCTCCGAAGATGTGCAACCTTTTTATTTTCATCTGCTGAGCTATTTCCATTCCAATGATGAGGGCCTTGTATTCAGCCTCATTGTTTGTGCATGCGGTACCGATCGTGAAGGAGTATGGTAACAAGTCACCTTGAGGGGTAATGATTATCACCCCTGCCCCTGCTCCTGATGCCCGTGCAGCGCCGTCGAAATACATCTACCATGGGCTCTGTTCTTCGGTTAGCATAACGTGCTCATCTGGAAAGTCATCAGTGATAGCTTCGCAATCTTTCACGGGGTGTGCTGCAAGGAAATCTGCCACTGCCTGCCCTTTCACTGCTTTAGCCAATTTATAAGTAATGGTGTATTCTGAAAGCAACAGCATCCTTTTAGCCAATCTTCCTGACAACATCGGCCTTGTCATTAAAAACTTGATCGGGTCTGCTCTTGAGATTAGAGTTATGTCATGAGAGAGACAATAATGCCTCAGCTTTTGGACTGCAAATATCAACGCCAGACACTCCTTCTCGATCGGAGAATAATTGCATTCGGCTCCCATCAATGTTCGGCTTATGTAATAAAGAGCGGCTTCCTTCCCAGTTTCATTTACTTGAGCCAGCAAAGCACCTAATGAATTTTCTGCCGCGGATATGTATAAAATAAGCGGTTTCCCTTTCATTGGGGCCGTTAACACCGGTGGTTGCTTTAATAATCTCTTTATCGAGTCGAATGCATTCTGACAAGCTTGATCCCATACGAAGTCTGCGTCCTTTTTCATCAGATGTGAGAATGGCTGGCACCTTCCTGCCAGATTTGAAATAAAATGGCGAATGTACGCTAGTTTTCCCTGCAAAATTTTTAATTCCTTCAAGGTCTTTGGTGGCGGCATATTTTGAATAGCTTTGACTTTCTCCGGATCGATTTCGATTCCCCTGTGCTGTACGATGAAACCAAGGAATTTTCCCGAAGATACCCTAAATGCACATTTGGCTAGATTCATCTTTAATTGTTTCTTTCGTAATCGACAGAAAACCGATTCTAAGTGTTTGCAGTGCTCCTGATGATCTCCTGATCTAACCACTAAGTCGTCGACGTAACACTCGACATGTTTATGCATCATGTCTTGAATTATATTTTGTATTGCTCTTTGGTACGTCGCTCCAACATTTTTGAGACCGAAAGGCATGACCTTATAGCAATAGATTCCCAGCGGCATTTTGAATGTTGTTGCTTCCTCATCTTCAGGTGCCATTCTAATCTGGTTGTATCTAGCATAGCCATCCATGAAAGACATGACAGCATATTGAGTTGTACTATCAATCAGCAATTCTATTATTGGAAGAGGGAAATCATCCTTCGGACAGACCTCATTCAAATCCCTGAAATCAATGCACACTCTGACTTTTCCATTTTTCTTTTTTACCGGGACAATGTTTGATATCCACTTTGGATACTTGACTTCTCGAATGAAACCAACCTTGATCAACTTGCTAACTTCCTCTTCAATTAACGGTATCAGGTCTGGATGAAACTGCCTTTGTGCCTGCTTAACTGGTTTTTTCTCTTTAGAGATATTTAATCGGTGCATTGATACGGCGGGTTCTAAACCTGGCATTTTCGTGTACGTCCAAGCAAACACATCTTTATTTTCTTAGAGTAGTTGGCAATACTTCCCAGACTCTTGTTCAGAGAGGCTACTATTAATAAATGTATTCCGAGGTTCTTTTTCTGTACCCAAGTTTATTTTCCACAGGCTGTCTATCGTTGGCTGCCCGCCCCCCCCCCCCCCCGTCCTCCATTTGTATCGGGGCTGTCTCGGGATACTTGACCGTTTCGGGATCTTCTTCCGGTGTGTGCGTAACCATAATCATATTCACTGACGCCTTTGCTCCTAACCCTTGAAATTTTCTTCATTTCTCCGGTTCAACCCCAAGAGGATTTGAATTCCCTTGCCATGATTTAATCCAGTGGGCTTGTCACAATCAAAACCCATGTTTCACATAATTTTCTTACTAGCTGAACTGTACCTCTTCAGATTCTGCGATGTCAGCTTACTGCGGTATGCATTGTTCGCGCTTTCCTTTCTTACTTTTGTTTTGACTGCAGTTTTGAACTCTATCAGCTCGGGATGCTTGGTATTGGCCTTGACTTGAAACCTCCCTAGAGCAGCTAAAAATGGCCTACACCTTTCAGTATTAGGTAATGGGATCCTATAATTAGATTATAGAATTCTTAACTGCTCTAGTGACAATAGTGTTAATGGCAGCTGCCCCGGTTGTCTCAGGTGCTTTGGTACAAAATAGAACTTCTTTCTTACTTCCGCCGTCCCCAAAGATTCTCCTCTTCCTTCTCGAGCCCTATCTGTTCGAGCGTCTTTCGCGGCTTTGTTTTCATTACTACATCCCTCTTTCTCGAAGAATCCTTTGTAATAACTGGCATCTGCAAAGAAAGATTCGGCTTCGGTATATGGCTTCGCATTAGCTATCACTTTACATTTTACTCCGTCCTTGCAATACTTGAAGCATTGATGCAAAGTAGAAGGTGTAATACCATACTGATGTATCCATGGTCTTCCCAAAAGGAGATTGTATGTCGTTATGGCGTTGTGAGTAGGTGTCTGTCCAGTAGTGTCGGTCTAGTGTCGGTCTAGTGGTGTCAGTCCAGTAGTGTCTGTCCAGTAGTGTCGGTCTAGTGGTGTCAGTCCAGTAGTGTCAGTCAAGTGTCAATCTGGTGGTCGGTCAGTCTAGTAATGTCAGTCTAGTGGTCGGTCAGTCCAGTAATGTCAGTCTAGTTCAGTCGAGTCTGGTCAAGTAAAGTTAAGTTAAGTTGTCCAGTCAAAGTATGGTCAGTCAAAGTACACTAGCACCAGTGCTCAAAAGCATAAGCACAAATTAAAGTTTAGCATTCAAAATGCTGCAAATACATATTTCAATATAGATATGCTCAAACAAGCAATTTCCTGATGAAAATTTTAAACATCGATTAGACAAACATGCAAAAATGCGTTTCTCCTGAATCAGGTTCAAATTACATCAACAGTAAATGCCTTCAAGATATTGGTGATTATCTAGTCAACAGTTCAAATCTTCGATAGGATAAGGACTCTGATATATTCTTTGGAGTCATGAAAAGAGCGGAAAAGATTATTCATTCTTCAAAAGTATCAGAAGGCTTTGCTTCAGAAATATTATCTTCTAAAGAAATCTGTATGCGACATTGACCTGGAAAGGAGGCACGATTTAATGTCTTCAAAATAATTTATGCCTTGGTCTTTCTGATAATCTCTTATACGCGGCGGAGGAATTCATATGCCAAGTATTATGGATAATAATATTGTAAGACTCCAAGTATCAGATCGGATGAAGACAAAGAACAAACAGAATCATCATCATCAGAGAAACCATTATTCAAAAGCTTGAGTTATGCAGATCGTGAGTAAAGGAGACAATAAAAAAAGTTGTTGCGGCAGGAGCAGCATTGAAGAATAGCCCCAGATATAGATTAAAAGGAAAGAATTGCTAGAGTTGATTAAAGAGACCCTTACAGCAGCAACGGTGTTGAAAGAAAGTTCTCTGATCAAATCGCTCAAAGATGAAATCGTCACAACTGCTGCAGAAGCGTGCTTCAATGAAAAGAGAATCTTATCCTCTCTTGTGAAACATCTGCTTGACACTATTGACTGGGGGCATTCCAGTCTTCCATTCGAATGTCAGCATTCTAGTTTCCCACTCGAATGTCAGCATTCCAGTCCTCCGCTTGAGCGTCAGCATGCCAGTCTTTCGATCGAACGCTATCATTTAAACTTTTTGTCAAGTATGATCATCCAGTCTGCCATGCAAGTATAGTCATCCAGTCTCCCGTGCAAGCATAATCATCCGGTCATCCTTCAGTTGCAGTTTATTCAAAGATCTTCAGGCAGAGAAAGATCGATCCTCCCTTCGATTTCAGGAATCAATCAAGGAAGGATCGAGGGGGCATCTGTTGAGGTACAAAAAATGGCAAAGGATTGAAGCAAGAAGAGATAAGAGGTTTGAAGGAACTTTCGGAAAGAAGAAGGGAGAGGTAGTTTTCATGACAATGCGCAGGACCACGCAGCCATTATAGGTTGCGCGGTTCCACGCAATACATCTCTGTTGCGAGCGACCGCGCAACTAGAATAGCAGAAGTGCAAGATCTCGGAATGAGCTTCACAAAAGGGCTTCATTTAAAATGATCCAAAGCACTGGAAAATAGTCCCACATCGCTAAGATCAGGATTTTCACACGTGTGAGGGTCTATAAATACCCCCTCCCTTCCTTCATTAGGGAGATTTGAAGATTTTCAAGCAGAGCAAAGCGGAGCGGAAGACAGAAGGTAGGAGTAAAGTCTCCTGGGAGTTGCGCAGGACCGCGCAACCGATATCGGGTACGCTGGTCCGAGCAACCGGACTACCCTGCATTCTGTAAAGCCCAAGAGCCGTTGTGCTGCCCAAGTCCGTGGCCCAGGCTTCCTTTCTCTGAGTTTTCTCCTCTTCATGGGTTCTAAGGAGAAAGATCAGTCGATTTAATCGACATTCCTCCCAAGTCCCAGAGGATGGTTGAAACATGCGCTGTTATGCTGCCAAAATCTCTATTTCATTGAAGGCCCGTCGATCGGATCGGCATTCCTCCTAAGTCCTAGGAGATGATCGAATCAAGCGCTGGAAGGCTGTTGAAATGACCCATCGATCGAATCGGCATTCCTCCTAAGTCCTAGGAGATGATCAAATCAGGCGCTGGAAGGCTGTCGAAATGAACTCTTGATGCTTAAAGCACAAATCCTTTACTTCTAAATGATTTATCTTAGAATCAAGGGATGTAAAGAGGATGTAAACGAACTCAGTATTAATAGAATGTGATGAATGTTCATAGTACTCTCTCTCTGTTATATTTGAATAAGACAATTTTCCCAAATCAAAATGCATTTGTTTCTTTGTCGAAACATCTTGTCAATATCAACACATTGTGATATTGTCTGCACGGTTCCGCATAAAGGATTTTATTTGCGTCGTCCCGCGCAAAGTGTATGTCTTGCGCGGTTTCGTGCAAAGTGTGCATCTCGCGCAAACCCCATTACAGCTTTCTCTTCTTTCAACTTCTTCCTCTCAATCTCTTAATCTTCATTTGTTCCTTCTTTCTTCATAATTTTACTCATCAACAGGACTCTTTTATTTTTTCTTGATTGAGCCAAGTCTTCTTTTCGCTTTGTACTTTCTGCCTTGAAACCTTTCACATTTTTATATTCCTGACAGCGATCACTGGTATTTGCGGTTATCCGGCTAGGATCCTTTCGGGCCGCATCATGGTGAAATTTTGACACCTCCTGATTTACTAGTTGTTTCGACAAGAAAACAAATACGTTTCGATTCGGGGGATTTATTCAATGATAACAAAGAATGAATGAAAGAACATTTATCACATTTATCTGAGTTCATTTACATCCTCTGATTCCCTTGATTCTAAAAATAAAGTACAATTAATATAATGTACTGAAGAGAAGATAGCTTGATGGAAAATTTAGCAGCATTTCGGCGCTATTTCAGTCATCTCCTAAGTACTTAGGAGGAATTGCTGATTTGATCAGCCAGTCTTCAATGAGATGGAAGATCTTTTTGATCATTCTTCTTTAAAATATGAAGTAGCTTATTGTAGTGTGGCTAAGCCCTGAAGAAATCAGCCTGATCATGCTAAATGGGCCCGAAAAGTCTCCCAGAATGAAAGATTAGGGGGTTTCCACCGTCCGTTCGATTTTAAACTTGATGTGTAGCCTTAAAACCACAAATTAGTCGTCCACATCAAATTTCAGCTTCTGGATCATTGCAGAAGTGGCCGAACTGGCAAATCAGCCCTCGAGATCGTGATTTGTAGCCCGCCAGATATCTGGATATACTTCAAACTCGGCCTCAACGCTTCAAATACAATGGGCAAGTAAATGGACGGAGCAGATTCTCCATGAGGATCATCATAGGCCTCACATGTACATTGCACGTACATGGAGTGCGTGTGCACTAGCCGTGCACTGTATTTCGTAAAGTCGGTCAGCCACGCTGACCCGACTCTTCTTCCTCTTTTTTCAAAAGATGCACAACGTCTTTCCTTCGATGGTCGGTTCTGTGTAGTGCAGTCCACATGCCGCTCTACTAGATGATCTGAGCCGTCCATCCACTGTAGAAGGCGGACATTACCATTGCCTAGTTGTCCATTTGTCTCCATGCAAACCGTTGAAGGATCTCAACCGTTAACAAGCAAATGAATGGTTAAGTAGATAATCTGCTGGACCGCACTATTTTCGCTTCAAAAGCAGTCTGTCCTTAGTGGTTTTTCGTCATGATTCCAACGAACAGAGCAGATCTTCCAAAAGACTCCAGTAAATGGATCCTTCAAAACCACAGAGTCGACGTACGTCGACTCTGTCGAAAACAGTGCATCGGATCCTTCCTAGTGCGCCACCATTATGCATTTAGGGAATGATCCGAGGCGTCCATGAGATAGAGGGAGTGAAAACAGTCGAGGTGATGCTGAGCTTTGGCAACAATGTCCAGCCATACGATCTCTACGGTGACTGGAAAATGACCGTTCGGCGGCTTTCAAGGCTTGATTACCCAGGTGGGCCACATCATCAGTTGATCAAAATTGGCCTTTCACGGTCGAAATTCTGAGAGGAAGACATTAGACGGCGTGGATCTCTCAAAAGAGAGTTGTATTAGACTTTACCAGCAACACCACATATCTCTCAAAAGATGGTGATTGCGCAGACGCTGCAACAGCAACTTCTCCTTTGCGCGAACGTCTTCCTTTGCGCGGACATTGCAGCAACACTTCTCCTTTGCACGGACGTTGCAGCAACACTTCTCCTTTGGTGAACGCTGCAGCAACACTTCTCCTTTGGCGAACACTGTAGCAACACTTCTCCTTTGCGCGGACGCTGCAGCAACTTTGATTGCGCTGGTCCACGCAAACAACTTTAGTTGCACCGGCTAGCACAAAAAACTTCTTTCTTTCCCCTCTCACTTCAGCTGCTCTCGTTCGATTCCACCTTTTTCAAATGAAACGGAAGTGGGGGTATTTATAGGCCTCACCACTCTTACAGAGTGGTGATCACCACCACCTATTGCTTCATACTTGAATTCCTTCTTTTCTTAAGCTATGGTGACCACCAAGCCACCTCTTAAACAGTGGTGTATGACCTTTCTCTCTTAAAATGCCACATGTGCACTCCTTTTTACCAAACTACCCTTTTCAATCCCTTTTACCAGAATACCTAAACTACCCCTTGGATATGGAATGTTACCAAAATACCTAAACTACCCCTGGAACTAGATTTTTACCAAAATACCTAAACTACCCGTGGAGCTGATACTTTCCCAAAATCCCTAAACTGCCCGTGGAGCTGATACTTTCCCAAAATCCCTAAACTACCCTTGAAGCAGATCAGTACCATGTGATTCTCTGACTATTGTAATGAGATATTTTTTGTGCCTCAACAGATGCCCCCTCGATCCTTCTTTGATTGATTCTTGAAATCAAATGGAGGATCGATCTTCCTCTGCCTGATGAACTTGAATGAACTGCAACTGAAGGATGATCAGATGATTATGCTTGCACGGGAGACTGGATGACTACACTTGCATGGTAGACTGGCTGATCATACTTGACCAGAAGTTTGAATGATAGCGTTCGATCAGAAGACGGGAATGATAGCGCTTGAACATAAGATTTGAATGATGGCACTCGAACAGAAGGCTTGAATACTGGCGCTCAAGCGGAAGACTGGAATGCTGACGTTCAAGCGGCAGACTGGAATGCTGACACTCAAGCGGAGGACTGGAATGCTGCATTCGAGCGAAAGACTGGAATGCCCCCAGTTAATAGTGTCGAGCAGATGTTTCACTAGAGAGGATAAGATTCTCTTTTCATTGAAGCACGCTTCTACAGCAGTTGTGACGACTTTATCTTTGAGCGATTTGATCAAAGAACTTTCTTTCAACACTGTTGCTGCTGTAACGGTCTCTTTAATCAACTCCAACAATTCTTTCCTTTGATCAACTTTAGCAATTCTTTCTTTTTGATCAGCTTCAGCAATTCTTTCTTTTTGATCAGCTCTAGCGATTCTTTCCTTTTGATCAGCTCCAACGATTCTTTCCTTTTTGATCAGCTCCAACGATTCTTTCTTTTTGATCTATATCTGGGGCTGTTCTTTAATGCTGCTCCTGCTGCAATAACTTTTTCGATTGTTTCCTTTACTCATGATCTACATAACTCAAGCTTTTGAATAATAGTCTCTCCTACCAAATTAACCGGAATTAATATCCTAATTCATTATAATTTTCAATATAGCTTTATGAAGCACTAATAATTTTTAAAATAGATTGAGAGTTTCTTCTCTTTTTAGGCCGATTGTGACATTCGCAATATGGCTTAATCAATCTTTGCACTTCTCATCGTGCTCCACTTTGTATTCTTTATATCGCACTCTTGGGGATTTCATCTTTAGCTTCAAAGGTTCAACCGCTGAGTCTTTTTACTGAGCCTTCTCTAATTTGTGCTCTTTAACATTTCTTCATAGACTTTTTCTTGGATCTTTGCTGATTCTAAAAAATAAAAAAATAGACAAAACTTCTTTTCAATTTTCATTTAATAATTTTTTAAAGGTCATAGAAGATACTGATGATGACGATTCTGTTTGTTCTTTGTCTCCATCCGATCTGATACTTGGAGTCTCCAATGTTATTGTCCATAATACTCGGCATACTTGGAGTCTCCAATGTTATTGTCCATAATACTCGGCATAAATTATTTTGAAGATATTAAATCCTGCCCCCTTTCCAGGTCAATGTCGCATAAATATTTTTCAAAAGATAATATTTCTGAAGCGAAGCCTTCTGATACTTTTGAAGAATGAATAATCTTTTCCTCTCTTTTCATGACTCCAAAGAATATATCAGAGTCCTTATACTGTCGGAGATTTGAGCTGTTGACTAGATAATTGCTAATATCTTGAAGGCATTTACTGTTGATGTAATTTGAACCTGATTCAAGAGAAATGCATTTTTGCGTGTTTTTCTAATCAAAGTTTAAAATTTTCATCAGGCAATTGTATATTTGAGCATATCTAAATTGAAATATGTATTTGCAACATTTTGAATGCTAAACTTTAATTTAATTTTATGCTTTTGAGCGCTGGTGCCGGTGTACTTTGACCGACCATACTTTGACCAAACAACTTAACTTGACTTGACTTGACCAGACTCGACTAAACTAGACTGACATTATTGGACTGACAGACCATACTTTGACTGGACAACTTAACTTGACTTGACCAGACTTGACTGAACTGGACGACTAAACTTGACTCGACTAGACGACTGAATTGGACTTGATACTGGGCTCAAGGAGCAAAGTAGTTTACCGCCGATTTCGGGCAAGGCTCAAGGAGCAAAGTAGTTTACCGCCGATTTTGGGCAAGGCTCAAGGAGAAAAGTAGTTTACTGCTGATTTCGGGCATGCCAATTTTGGGCTTTGGAGACTTTTAGTACTTTGGCTTTTGGTCATTTGAAGACTTTTAGCTCTTTTGGCTTTTGTTCATTTGAAGACTTTTAGCTGCCCGCATGGGTATGCATACGATGGCCTTCACGGGATTTTTAGGGCCACTGACTTCTCACCGCTGTCCGAATGGCGATCTTGATAGGTCTCCCGCGCAGCTGGCCATTGGCTTGACTGGGCTGCCTTTTTATAATCATTTGTCATCGCTGTCGTAAGATCTGTGTGGTTGACCATGTAGGTTTAATCCACTGCTTATTTCATTATCATGAATGGTGAATCCATAGCTGATATTTCGCCAGCTGCCGATATATTCTGAGAATCAATAATTGATATTTTGCCATTGTCGATATATTCTGAGAATATCCATGTTGTATTTGAAATAGTTTATCAGCCTGGCGATGATAGCAATTTTGGTAAGTATTTGATCGTCGACAGCGATAGTTGCTTTTTATTGATACTCATTGATACCTGATTATTCTGAGGAAAATCTTTGGCAATCAATGCTTGACTGCTATCATCATTGTTTAGTGGCTTGACAGCAGTCATCAATGCTTGGTAGCGATCATCAACGCTTGATGGTGATTGTTTAATGCTTGATAGCGATTGTTTGACGCTTGATGGCGATTGCTAACGCTTGATAGCGATTGTTTGACGCTTGATAGCGATTGTTTGACGCTTGATGGTGATTGTTTGAATAAACTTGCATGAGCCATTGGTGGCGACAATGATAGTTGCTAATTTTGGTGACGATCATTGGCGCTTGCTTATTTTGGCAACAATCATCGACGCTTTTATTTGGTGATTGTCATTGGTGCTTCACATTTTTTATAAGCGATTGATGGCGATGGCGATAGCTACTAATCTTCGCAATTAACTTTTCATTTAGCTTTGCATTTGACTTTTTTCCTTGGTGCTTTGCATTTGGCGATGACTTGATATGCTTGAAAGCCTGCATTTTATTCATATACACAAAAGAAATACATTCTATGGTGAGAAATTCATTCCACAACTTTTACTCACCTGTCTTACCTGTCTTGCCCCCTTTTGATTTTGGAAGTATCATACTGATATCTTTTGAAATCAAAATAGCGATTATCTTTTGAACTGACAGGCATTGCAATGCATATCTGCAACGAATATGCTTCTTCTTTTTCTTTTCTTTTTTTTTCTTTTTCTTATCGCGACTTTATATCTTTTGCCTCACCGCTTCTTTTCATTTGAGTTTTCAGGCAATAACAACTCGATCTTGTCAATTACTGATGATTCACCATACGAAGCATCGTCTTTTAACGTGGATGCCCCCAGAATCTTCTTTATCGGATTTCTGTCATTTCTCTTCACTTTTCTCTTTCTATCATGCTCTTTTTCATCACAATTTCTCCCTTATCGATCATCTTTTGTGGCTTTTTCCTAAGAAAATTACAATCTTCCGTATGATGCCCAAATTTACGATGGTAATGGCAATAATCTAGCCCTTTTATATTTTTACTTCTCTCGAGATGTCTTAGCTGAGGTAATTCAATACTTTTCGTAGCCAACAATTGATTCAGCATAGGAAGCACATCTTTTCTTGCAAATGAATATTTCGTGTGATCTTTATTTTGCCTGGACCTTTTATACGTCATTATAATTGCCTGGCCATTTCTATCTTCTTCATCGCTGTCTTTTTCCATATCCTGATAATCTTCTTTAATTTCTTCTTTCTGAATAATGTGAGCTGATTTTGACTGGAAGGCAGACACTCTTCCCATCATCTTTTCAAGAGCATAAGCCTTCGTAGCAAGATTTTGAAAAGTCTTCCAATCTTTACTAATCAGGTGGCATGCCAATTCTGGTCTCATGCCTTCTACACATAGTTCTACTTGTTCTGATTCCCGCAGAGGATGTCGACATGACATTGCCGATTTCGTCCATCGACTGATGAATTCTTCAACTGATTCATTTTCTTCTTGGCAAATAGAGGCCAATTCAGTCAAACTAACTTCTCGGTCCGAAGGGGTAAAGTTTAACATAAAAGCATCCTGCATCTGTTCCCAGGTATGAATAGATCCTGGGGTTAAACCTGAATACCATCTGAAAACTTTTCCTGTTATAGAGGATCCAAATAATCACAGACAATATTGAGGAACTCTAGCAAAATTTTCTATCCTTGTTATGAAATGCACCATATGCTCTTCTGATGAACCGTCCCCACTAAATTTCTAAAAGTTTGGGTGTTCGAAGTCAGCAGGAAATGACATTTTTCCTATTTCAGGGGGATACGGTGTCTGATATCGAAATTTTTGATTCTGACTTCGCTCATTCTCTAGATGAATAGATTCAATAACCATCTGTCGGATTTCTTCCTATGTTATATTCTGAGTAATATTAGGCATTGGCTCTTGAAATCTTATTTCTTACGGCTGTGGCTTTTCTGATTGTGGTTCAATGTTGTTTACGGCAGTCACTGTCGGCATATTAGGGACTTCCTCAACCACATGCTCATCTAGTGGAAACTGATCGAACTGATTAATATCTGTTGATGAAGTTTCTATTTCTTTATACTTTGATTGTCTTGATACCGAAGGAGGCAAGCGCTGCGCTGCTGACGCTGTTGAAGAAGATGGACTATTATTCGATTTGAAACCGGAGTATTGTCACTTCGAAGGACTAGCTGACATAGACCGTGGCATTCTTAATGCATGAGTTTGCTTGACAGCTTTTACAGGAGATGATGTGAGTGGACATTGACAGGTTACGATCGCCTTTACCTTATTTTTCAGAACCGACAATGATTTTTTGGAAGATGTCTTTATGGTTATAGTTGACGGTATTGAAAGACCTATTGGAGTGACGGGCCTTTCTGTTTTTCTCGAATGAGATGATCGTATAACCGGAGCAGGACTATGTCTTATGACACTTCACATAATCAACCCAGTATTCGGCGAGATGTTACTTCTTACAGAAGTAGATCGAACTTTCTGACTTTTAGATATTACCATCCTCCATTCTTCCTCATCTTCTTGAGCTATTGGCGAAATAGAGATTGTTCTGTCCATTGTAAGAAATTCACTACTCTTGATCTCAACAGACTTTGCTTTTCTCCAACGCTTCTATTTACCTTCCACATATAAAAATTACAATTAGGCATTTAATCGATAAGACATTCTATCTTATAGAAAGCATAAAAATGTGTTAGTTAATTTTAATATAATTTTTTTTTTTAATCGTGTTTCATTTTCAGAGATGAAGGGGAGGACATTCCCGTTGAGAGTCTCCATTTTGGCATCTGTAAAGACGCCAAAAAGTGATAAATGTTCTCGGAATAATTTCTAGGTTACCATTGAATAATAAAAGTCCCTAGCAGAGTCGCCATTTTGTTTCGACAAGAAAACAAATGCGTTTCGATTCGGGGGATTTATTCAATGATAACAAAGAATGAATGAGAGAACATTTATCACATTTATCTGAGTTCATTTACATCCTTTAATTCCCTTGATTCTGAAAATAAAGTACAATTAATATAATGTACTGAAGAGAAGATAGCTTGATGAAAATTTTGGCAGCATTTCGGCGCTATTTCGGTCATCTCCTAAGTACTTAGGAGGAATTGCTGATTTGATCAGCCAGTCTTCAATGAGATGGAAGATCTTTCCGGTCATTCTTCTTTAAAATATGAAGTAGCTTATTGCAGTGTGGTCAGGCCCTGAAGAAATCAGCCTGATCATGTTAAATGGGCCCGAAAAGTCTCCCAGAATGAAAGATTAGGGGGTTTCCACCGTCCGTTCGATTTCAAACTTTATGGGTAGCCTTAAAACCACAAATTAGCCGTCCACGTCAAATTTTAGCTTCTGGATCATTACAGAAGTGGCCGAACTGGCAAATCAGCCCTCGAGATCGTGATTTGTAGCCCGCCAGATATCTAGATATACTTCAAACTCGGCCTCAACGCTTCAAATACAATGGGCAAGTAAATGGACGGAGCAGATTCTCCATGGGGATCATCATAGGCCTCACATGTACATTGCACGTACATGGAGTGCGTGTGCACTAGCCGTGCACCGTATTTCGTAAAGTCGGTAAGCCACGCTGACCCGACTCTTCTTCCTCTTTTTTCAAAAGATGCACAATGTCTTTCCTTCGATGGTCGGTTCTGTGTAGTGCGGTCCACATGCCGCTCTACTAGATGATCTGAGCCGTCCATCCACTGTAGAAGGCGGACATTACCGTTGCCTAGTTGTCCATTTGTCTCCATGCAAACCGTTGAAGGATCTCAACCGTTAACAAGCAAATGAATGGTTAAGTAGATAATCTGCTGGACCGCACTGTTTTCACTTCAAAAGCAGTCTGTCCTTAGTGGTTTTTCGTCATGATTCCAACGAACGGAGCAGATCTTCCAAAAGGCTCCAGTAAACAGATCCTTCAAAACCATAGAGTCGACGTACGTTGACTCTGTCGAAAACAGAGCGTCGGATCCTTCCTAGTGGGCCACCATCACGCATTTAGGGAATGATCCGAGGCGTCCATGAGATAGAGGGAGTGAAAACAGTCGAAGTGATGCTGAGCTTTGGCGACAATGTCCAGCCGTACGATCTCTACGGTGACTGGAAAACGACCGTTCGGCGTCTTTCAAGGCTTGATTACCTAGGTGGGGCACATCATCAGTTGATCAAAACTAGCCTTTCACGGTTGAAATTCTGAGAGGAAGACATTAGATGGCATGGATCTCTCAAAAGAGAGTTGTATTAGACTTTACCAGCAACACCACATATCTCTCAAAAGACGGTGATTGCGCAGACGCTGCAACAACAACTTCTCCTTTGCACGAACGTTGCAGCAACACTTCTCCTTTGCGCGGACGTTGCAGCAACACTTCTCCTTTGGCGAACGCTGCAGCAACACTTCTCCTTTGCGCGGACGCTGCAGCAACTTTGATTGCGCTAGTCCACGCAAACAACTTTAGTTGCGCCGGCTGGCACAAAAAACTTCTTTCTTTCCCCTCTCACTTCAATTGCTCTCGTCCGATTCCACCTTTTTCAAATGAAATGGAAGTGGGGGTATTTATAGGCCCTCACCACTCTTACAGAGTGGTGATCACCACCACCTATTGCTTCATACTTGAATTCCTTCTTTTCTTAAGCTATGGTGACCACCAAGCCACCTCTTAAACGGTGGTGTATGACCTTTCTCTCTTAAAATGCCACATGTGCACTCCTTTTGACCAAACTACCCTTTTCAATCCCTTTTACCAGAATATCTAAACTACCCCTTGGATATGGAATGTTACCAAAATACCTAAACTACCCCTGGAGTTGGATTTTTACCAAAATACCTTTGGAACTGGATTTTTACCAAAATACCTAAACTACCCGTGGAGCTGATTCTTTCCCAAAATCCCTAAACTACCCCTGAAGCAGATCAGTACCATGTGATTCTCTGACTACTGCAATGAGATATTTTTTATGCCTCAACACTAGTTCCAAAGCATGAGCCTTCGTGGCCAAATCATGAAGAGTGTTGATATTGAAATTGGCCAGTCCTCTTACGAATTCCTTTTTCATAGAGTTCAGACACATCTTGACTTGCTCAGTTTCTCTTAGCAATGGTCTGCACAAAGTTCCCAATGCCTCCCATCTATCCACGTAATCCCTTGCCGACTCATTTTTGCCTTGTCGCACAGAAGCCAACTCAGCAATATTAATGTCGAGACTTATGGAGAAAAATCGAGATGTGAAAGCGTCTTGCATCTGCTTCCAAGTGCAAATAGAACTCGGAGCCAAATTGTAATACCATCGGAATGCATTACCTGTCAATGATGCCCCGAACAATTGCAAACAATATTGCGGTACTACAGAAAGACCTCCCATACTGGCATTGAAGCACCTTAAATGTTCTTCAGGGGATCCTTTCCCATAGAACTTTTAAAAATCTAGACACCTGAAATCGGCCGGGAATGGAATGTCATGCACTTCTCTCGGATATGGTATACGGTATCTAAAATGTCTAGTATCTTCTTATTCCTTCTCCATTCGGCTATCCTTTTCAATTACTGTCTTTTGAGCCGCATTATGCATGAAAGTCACCAAGACTTCTTCGAGGCTTCTGCATTCTTCCATTAATGCATTATGGGCCTCTACCATTTCATTGAAATGACCCTCTGCAGTTGTTTTATAATCTGGATTCATTCCAGCCATGAACACTGTGGCTTTTCCACTCTTTGACGAAGTAGTCATAGAAGGAGAGTAAGAGTATGCTGACGTGACGGGGTTTGCAGAAAAGGGAGGGGATATGGTTTCACCGGGCCTTTTCGTACTTTCTGCGGCATCCACTGACTGAGATGACGTCGATATTGGTGAACCTTTTAGAGACGGCATTGGCGATCTGATAACCAATACTTTTCCCTTTCGCTCTCTTATTCGTCCAACCATTGATGCATTTAGAGCTGGGAATTCACGTGTTGTCAACTGGGGAACCGTCTGCGCTGAATAAATCGCCGGAGGAGCGAGTTTCGGGTTTCTTCTGACTGTGCTTCGTGTGATGGGTCCTCTGGTCTTTAATGAAGGCTGACTCATTCCATGATTCCTGAAGTTTTGTGTTCGTGCCTTACGAGATGTCACGATAGTCCAGCCTGCATTGTCTTCTGATGGCTGGGGTGAAATAGAAATGACCCCAGCTGTTACTTGAGCGCTGCTACTTTTACACATATGACTTGGTACGTATTCTATCATGAACCCTGTCGGGATGAATCGAAAGTTCACTCTTCTTACGGGGATCGCCATGGATGTTGAGTCGTAATCGGATTTTAGAAACCTTCAATCACGAAACATGTTTATAGTTAGTAATTGAATGATTAGGGTGATTTATCTTAAAGATGAAGGGGAGGACTTCCTACTGAGAGCCACCATTTTGGCATCCATAGGACGCCAAACCATGACGAATGTTCATAACAACCTTACTGTTAATACTTTGAATAAGACAGAAAGTCCCTAGTGGAGTCGCCATTTTGTTTCAACAAAGAAACAAATGCATTTTGATTTGGGGAGATTGTCTTATTCGAACATAACAGAGAGAGAGTACTATGAACATTCATCACATTCTATTAATACTAAGTTCGTTTACATCCTCTTTACATCCCTTGATTCTAAGATAAATCATTTAGAAGTAAAGGATTTGTGCTTTAAGCATCAAGAGTTTATTTCGACAGCCTTCCAGCGTCTGATTTGATCATCTCCTAGGACTTAGGAGGAATGCCGATCCGATCGACGGGCCTTCAATAAAGTAGAGATTTCAGCAGCATAACAGCGCCTGTATCAACCATCTTCTGGGACTTACGAGGAATGTCGATTAAATCGACTGATCTTTCTCCTTAGAACCCATGAAGAGGAGAAAACCCAGAGAAAGGAAGCCTGGGCCACGGACTTCAGCAGCATAATAGCTCTTGGACTTTACAGATTGCAGGGCAGTCCATTTGTGCGGACCCGCGCAACCAATAGTGTGGTCCTGCGCAACTCCCAGGAGACTTCGATCCTACCTTCTGTCTTCCGCTCCACTTTGCTCCTCTTGAAAATCTTCAATCCTCCTAAATGAAGGAGATGAGGGGGACTATTTTTTAGTGCTTCGAGTTATCTTGAACGAAGCCTCTTGCACAATTCATTCCAAGGTCCCGCGCAACTGTTATTCTCATTACATGGTCATGCACAACATAGATTGACTGCGCAGAACCGCACAACCTATATGGCTGCGCAGTCCTGCGCACTGTCATGAAAACTACCTCTCCCTTCTTCTTTCCGAAAGTTCCTTCAAACTTCTTATCTCTTCTTGCTTTAATCCTTTGCCATTTTTTGTGCCTCAACAATCATCGCCTAGTGGGGCACCCCACAGAAAACTGCTATACACTACAGTCGGGCAAGAAGATAGGATCAATAGAGGCGAGATAGTATTGGGGAAAGAAAGAGAAAGAGGCTCCATGGCAACCGTAAACACGCTTACAGTCCGAGAAGAGGAACAAGAAGCGAATAATGCAGGAAGCAGTAAAGCTGTAAAGAAGGTTGCAGTAATTACACTACAGTCGGGCAAGAAGATAGTAAGCCCTACAAAACAGAAAATAGAAGAAGCAATTGCAAAAGAAAATAACAGCGGTAAGACGAAGGGAAATAATGAAATGACGAAAGTAAATTATGACGTGGTAAATGTTGAGGCATAAAAATGGTGAAAGGAATCAAGCAAGTAAAGGTAAAAAGAAGAGAAAAACTTTCGGAAAGAAGAAGAGAGAGGTAATTTTCATGGTAGTTACGCAGAACCGCGCAACCAGTATATGTTGCGTGGGTCCGCGCAATCAATCTGTGTTGCGCGAGACCGCGCAATGAAAGTAACAGCTGCGCGGGACTTCGGAATGATCTGCACTAAAGGGCTTCATTCAAAATGAACCAAAGCACTGAAAAATAGTCCCACATCACTAAGGTCAGGATTTTCACACGTGCGAGGGTCTATAAATACCCCCTCCCCTCCTTCATTGAAGAAAAATTGAAGTTTTTAAGAGGAACAAATCGGAGCGAAAGACAGAAGGTTTCTAAAATCCGATTACGACTTAACATCCATGGCGATCCCCGTAAGAAGAGTAAACTTCCGATTCATCCCGACAGGGTTTGTGATAGAATACGCACCAAGTCATGTGCATAAAAGTAGCAGTGCTCAAGTAATAGCTGGGGTCATTTTTGCTTCGCCCCAGTCATCAGAAGACAATGCAGGCTGGACTGTTGTGACCTCTCGTAAGGCACGAACACAAGACTTCAAGAATTATGGAATGAGTCAGTCTTTATTAAAGACCAGAGGACCCATCACACGAAGCACAGTCAGAACAAATCCTGAACTTGCTCCTCCGGTAATTTAACCAGCGCAAACAGTTCCTCAATTGATGGTACGAACAGTTCCTCAATTGATGGTACACAACTTCCCAGTTTTAAATGCCTCAATAACTAAATGAACAAAGGAACAAAAGGGAAAAGCATTGGTAATTAGATCACCAACGCCATCCCGAAACGATTCACCAGTATCGGCGTCATCTCAGTCGACTGATGCCACAGAGAGTAAGAAAAATCCTGGTGAAACTATATCCCCTCCCTTTTCTGCAAGCCCTATCACATCGGCATTCTCTTATTCTCCTTCGATTACTGCTTCGACGAACAGTGGAGAGGCTGCAGTATTCATGGCTGGGACAAACCCGGATTATAGAGCAACTGCAGAGGATCGTTTCAATGTAATAGCAAAAGCACAAAATGCATTGATGGAAGAATGCAGAAATCTTAGAGAAGCGTTGGCAACCCTCGCACACAATGTAGCCCGAATGGCAATCCCCCAGAATGCAACGGAAGGGTAAGAAAATCGGCCCGACATTCTTCCACCACGGGGGCAGGGTCACTAGGGTCCATTCCGGCAGCAAGAACTGTGACACAGGAAGAGGTGAGGCAAGTGGTTGAAGAGGTGGTCAGAGCCGAAAGAGAACGCGAAAATACCCGGTGCTTTAGATATCAAACACCGTATCCAAGGGAAGTAGAAGATATCCCTTTTTCGGCCAATTTCAAGCTTCCGGATTTTTAAAAGTTCAATGGGGAAGGATCTCCGGAGGAGCATTTGATGCACTTTATCACTAGCATGGGAAATTTTTCCATGATACCACAGTACTGCTTGTGGCTGTTTGGTTCGTCGCTAACGCACAAAGCATTCCGATGGTATTCTAGTTTGGCACCTGGATCGATACGCACATGGGAACAAATGCAGGAGGTTTTCATGTCGAACTTCTTCTCCTCAGAACATGAGTCAGTATTACGGAACTGGCCTCTATTCGGCAAAGAGAAGGAGAGCCGGTAGAGAAGTTTATAGACAGGTGGAAAATGTTAGGGGCTTCATGTAGACAACTACCGGAGGAAAAAGAACAGTTTAAGATGTGTCTAAATTCTATGGGCATGGGGATTGCGTTCGGACTGACTAGCGCCGACATCAGGACCTTTCGTGACTTGGCTACCAAAGCCCACGCATTGGAACTGATGACTCATAAAATCCCGGCATTTCACCATGATACGACTAGGAGAGCGTCCAGCAGAACAGCTGTAAACACTGTCGATCACGACAGAAAAGGAAAAGATACAAAGGATTCGAGAGAAAGAAGGCCGGACCGATGCGAAGAGGGTGATAGGTTAAGAAACAGGTACGACGGGAAGCAACCTAGAATGCTGAACTCTCATGAAGGATTCGCATTTGAAAAAGAAGATGTCGCCCCTATGATGGAGCAGTTATTAAAAGCTGGCACGATAGTACTGCCGGAGCCTAAGCGCCCAGAAGATATAACAAGGACAAGAGAAAAGAATTTTTGTCGTTATCATCGCCTAATGGGACACCCACAGAAAACTGTTATACGCTGAAATGTATAATACAACGACTAATCAATAGAGGCGAGATAGTATTGGGGAAAGAAAGAGAAAGAGGCTCCATGGCAACCGTGAACACACTCATAGTCCGAGAAAAGGACCAAGAAGCGAATAACACAGAAAGCAGTAAAACTATAAAGAAGGTTGTAGCAATCACACTACGGTCGGGCAAGAAGATGGTAAGCCCAATAAAATAGAAAATAGGAGAAGTGATTGCAAAAGAAAATAACAGCGGCAAGATGAAGGGAAATAATGAAATGATGAAAGTAAATTATGACGTGGTAAATCATCTAAAGGAAATACCGACCGGATTAAGCGTTTATGACGCGCTGAAGCTATCAGAAGAATTCTGGCAAAGTTTGATTCAGGCCCTATCTGATCATGACATCAGGGAAACCTTATTGGCAGAGGTAGACATGAAGAACCCAATGAGCATGAGGACTGCTTCCCAGTCATTTCTTTTTCTGATGATGATATGATCTGTGAGGAAGTCCATAATAGGCCACTAATGATAGAAGGCATATTCACGGGAAGAAAGTCAAGAGGATTATGATAGATAATGGGTCTGTAGTAAATCTTTTGCCACTCTCCATGTTAAACAAATTAAACTACAGTCGCTCAGAATTACGCCCCAGCGGGATGATGATACAAGGTTTTAATCAGGACGGGTAGCGCGCACTTGGCAAAATTACGGTGACGTTGAAAATAAGGGAACTGACTACTGACATTGTTTGTCATGTCATAAATGCAGTGACGACATACAACCTTCTCCTAGGAAGGCCATGGATACACCAGTATAATATCATACCCTCCACTCTCCATCAGTGTTTCAAATACTGTAAAGACGGGGTACAACATAAAGTAATGGCCGACGCGAGACCGTATACAGAAGCTGAGTGCTTCTTTGTAAATGCAAGTTATTACAAAGAATTTGCCACTGGAAAAATAGATAAGGATGAAAGTGACGTCCTGAAGAATGATCAAGAGAGCGCAATCAAAGAAATGGCAGAAAAAGCAGTGCCGTCCAAAACAGCAGAGATCAGCAAGAAGTTTTATTTTGTGTCGAAACATTTAAGATAATTGGGACAACCGCCGTTAACTTTGCTATCATCTGAACAGTTGAAGATTTTACAGTCAAATTATACAGTGCCGCTACCGTATGCTGAAAGAAATAAGCCATTTTTGGCCGCTCCGACAAGATTTCAAGTTAAAGCCAATGAACAATATTCTGAGCCAATCGAATTCTACGTTTCAGAAGCAGTAAGGACGAGAGAAGTGGCTCAAAATAATGAATACCATGGTAGGTTGATGCCGTAAGACCTTCAAAAGTATAGTCCGGCAAGTAAGAAAATTATGAAAAACATGGGCTTTAATTATGAAGAACCCGTTGGCCTAAATCACGGGAAGGGAATTCAGGTCCCCATTGGGGTCAATCAGGAGAATCGTAGAAAATTTCAAGGGTTGGGGGCAAGCTAGTCAATGAATACAATTACAGTCTTATAGCTTCCCACAGAAATATGCTTCCTCCATATCTCCAAGAACAAAAAATGTATCTCCACTGACGGTCACGATCATATCCAGGGAGCAAATCCAAAGCTAAATGAGATAAAGTGTGCTCAATGAAAGAAAACTTCTTCAAGGAAGTAAATGAAAGCCTACATTAGCCTATACTCGAGCTGGCAAAAAGGAAACTGCTTCCGAAGGCGATACTGATTTTGATACAGAACATTATCAAGATAATAATTCTGTATCAAAAGGGGGCAGACAAAGGCATGCGAAATTCGTTATCCTTGAAGATAGATTGCAATTTTGCTGCTTCTAAATCATCGCCAAATACAAAGCGTCAATGACAATCGCTGAATAAAAGCGTCGATGATTGTTGTCAGAATAAGCAAGTGCCAATGATCGTCGCCAAGATAAGCTACTATCACTGTCGTCATCAATGGCTCACGTAAGCTTATCTTATCAAAATTGCTATCATCACCCAGCTGATAAACTATTTCAAATACAACATGGATATTCTCAGAATATATCGGCAATGGCGAAATATCAATTATTGATTCTCATAATATATTAGCAGCTGGCGAAATATCAGATATGGATTCACCGTTCAACAATGACAAAATATCAATTAAGGCAGCCTAACCAAGCCTATACAGCCAGCTACGCTTAAGACTTATAATCAATTGAGACAGGTAAGTAAAAGCTGTGAAATATATTTCTCACCATAGAATGCTTTTCTTTTGTATATTTGAATGAAAGATAGGCTTTCAAGCATAACAAGTCATCGCCAAATGCGAAATACCAAGGACAATTGCCAAAATCAAAGCCAAATGAAAGCCTAATCGTAAAAATTAGCAACTATCGCTATCGAGCAATTAGAAGATCAAGTGATTAAACGATCGCTATGAGGCAAACATTGGCATTTAAAAAAAAAAGAAGAGAGAAGAAAGAAAAAGAGGAGAAGAAGAAAGTACTGATGATCGCTATCAAGCAAGTAGCGACATAAAAGGTGCCGATGATCGCTATCAAGCATTGACGCTAATTGCCGACAGAAAATCTCCATTGAAGTCGACAGAAAATCTCCATCGAAATCGAATTATCAGGTATCAATAATCATTAAAAAAAAGAAAAAGAAAACAGCTATCGCTATTGTCGATCAATCGCTCATCAAGGTTTCCATCATTGCTAAGCTGATACAAAAAATTGACATAAACATAATACGAAAGTCCTTGTGACATTGTCAGCAGCGGCGAAATGTCAACCATATGATCACAGTAGAATGAATCATACAGTTAACTGTACATATGAATTGGCAATAGCAATGGCTGCTCATTATAAAAAGGTAGCCTAGTCAAGTCTCGAAAAAGAAAAAGAAAGAAAAGCCAAAGTCCTAAAAGGACCAAAGCTCAAAAGGGACCAGTTACGTGTAAGACCTATGAAGATCGCCATTCGAGCAGCGGCGAGAAGCCAGTGGCCCTTAAAAGCCCATGAAGGCCATCGTACGCATACCTATGCGGGCAGCTGACGGAGTCAATGACCAAAAGCCAGAAGGCCAAAAGTTGACTAAAAGCCAAAAGCTCAAAATCTTCAAATGACCAAATGCCGAAAAAGCTC
This sequence comes from Magnolia kwangsiensis, assembly GCA_037074715.1. Classification (NCBI taxonomy): domain Eukaryota; kingdom Viridiplantae; phylum Streptophyta; class Magnoliopsida; order Magnoliales; family Magnoliaceae; genus Magnolia; species Magnolia kwangsiensis. The sequence goes on along the minus strand of CM073575.1, from coordinate 74,512,809 downwards.
AAAGTCTTCAAAGACCAAAATCCAAGAGCCAAAAGTCAGCCGAAAGATCAAAAGCAAAGGGCCAAAAAGTCGACTCAAAGCCAAAGTGCTAAAAGTCCCCAAATGACCAGTCAAGCGTAACACCCATGCCGTCTGTATAGCTTTCCGGCAGCATCACGGGGAACGCAGGACAAGCTCTCCTGTGAATGGGCCCGACCTTACAGGCGAAGAAAATGAGGGCCACAGTGCGCGCATGACAAGCCAACCATGCATAAGACCCCCTAGATTTATGGTTCGATTCCGGTACATAGTCATGAGGAAGGGCTTAAACCTACTCATTGATGGATCGGCAACCATGGATTTGGTACCCTCAAAGGTAGCCTTGTGAGACCTGTGAACTCTAGAGAGTTACCGTGGCCAACCCTGTGCTGTAAATCCAACCGAGTTCACGGCCCCGGTAGCTTCACTGGGCCCCTCTAATGGATCGCGGTTTGTGAACTCCCTAGGCAGTGAGAAGTCCCGTGAACTCTAGAGAGTTATAGAAACCATCACGTAAGACCCGAAGTAACGCCGCTCCACTACTCATGAGCTTAAACTGTGTGCAACTAACTGAATTGAAACTTAACGCCGCCAATAAAATATAAACGGATGAGGTCATATAGGAAACTCCATACTAACAAAGCATAAAATATTGCTGTTTTACGATTAGTTTCATAGAATGTCATGATAAACTATGTGCCATGTTCAAAATGTAGCAAATTCATGTTGAAATCACGACATAGATGGTATGCCTGAAACAATGCATAATATAGAAGTGCATGAAAAGTTAAATTTACTAATGAAAACCAAAAGAGAACATACATTCAAACATGAAAAAGAGAGGGAAAGATTACATGTTTATAATTCCTCAGTGATGTCTATTACATTCATAAATTGCCGCAAGTCTTCTTTTAATTGAAGCTGAGCTGCTTCATGCTTTAATTTTTCTTCAAGAATAATCTTTGTCTGATCAGGAAGGCCAACTAATTTGTCTTCTAGAGATGTGATCGTGTCGTTGCTCCTGAGTAATTCCAACTTCTCAGTATCGGCGGACCGAATATTGACCTCAAGTTTCTCCTTAACCTTCTGTATAGATAGCTCCTTCTCATGACCTTGCAGTTTCATCTGTGAAATCTCTTCTCTTAAAGCTGCTATACGATCTTGAATAAGCTCTTTGTCACCAGTAAGGGTCTTCAAGTGTTCTTGCAACAATAATTGCTCCTGATCTAATTCAGATATCGTGGAAGCAATGAGTGAAGCCCTCTCCTTAGACAAAGTTAACTGCTTCCCATATTCAAGGACTTCTGGAGCAATTGTAATAGTCTCCACTGATGCTAAAGAAGCTATTGAATCACGAAATCTAAGGAGGGAACTACGCAAAATGGAAATATTAATCCTCGCCATATTTGTAGAGTTTTCCAGAATTTCGATGGCAATGTCCAGATCTGACCATTGTTCAGGGTCCTTGAAGATATGAATTACTGTTGACAAAGAGTTCTTCATTAAAAGCATTTTGTGAGCGGGAATCTTTGAAGGAAATGTTAACTCAGAGACAGTGGCCACAGATTCGAAACTGGCCGCCCCACTACAGGGGAGAATTCCTGCAAAATGAGCAAGAGATCAAGCTGGAGTGAGAAATACAAAATGAAGAATTTACAGCTCTTTAAAATAATATATATATACCTATTATAGAAGTATGACCAGCAAGAAAGGAAACTTCTGGGGCTGCAGAAGTACCAGCTTCTAACATATCAGCAAGAGAGGGCGCTCTCACTTCTGTGCTGGAATCTCTGGTAGTAGGAGTTGGTAGATCAGTAGCCTCGACAGGAAATATAATTTCATGGGCCACGCTCTTCGCGCCACCAGAGGGGCCAAAGAAACCTGTGAGGAGACTATTGGTGTAGCTGGATGAAGTTCTGCAGAGGGGGCAGCGCCCGTTTCAATGCAAGCCACATGAGTACCTAAAAAAAAGGAGAATGATAGTGGTATTAAGATAGTGATCACTTGACAAGCGCATAAATGTTTAAGGAATTCGAGCTCCCTTACCCGGTGAAAACCCATATTCCCCGTAGTCCAAGAGTTCTTCATCCTCTTCGGTTACCGCATGTGGCTTGGTAGGAATAGAAGTGGCAGGGGAAGTTTCAGGGGTTATGGGGAGATGTTCTTCTGCTACATTTTCGATGGCCATATCTTCCTTGTCATCTATATTGACCTCTCCTTCTTCATAATGATCGTCTTGAACTCCATCATTTCCATCATCATCATTGTCAGACCCCAGGGGAGTGGAATTTCCTGAAGATGAACTTTCACTTGCCAGATCTTCCTCATCCACTTCTGTAACCGCGACTTGTTTCCCTTTATAGGAAATAGGATGGTTGCTTTCCCTTGGAGATCTCCTGCCAACTGGAATCGAGGAAGATGAAGAGACCTGTCTTGCTTCTTCTTGAGGAGTGGGTGACAACGTTTGCTGACATGCTCGTGATCTAGTCATCGGGATGATGATCTAGGGGGAAGAGTTTGTGGAGAAGGGGCAGGTTTGTCTTCAGCTGTATTTTCTTCAGCTGTAGCAATCTCTTCAGGAATAGGAGAGGATGCTCCTGCAACATCTTCTGGAGCTCGGCCACCAAGGTCGTGGGGAATATGTTCAAATTTCGCCAGGACTCCATGGGCAAACCAACCGTCTAAAGTGTTAATTAGTTTTCTCTCACGGATTGGCTCTTCCATCGAAATCTTTCTGCAAATTTCACCATGATGAGGAGCGCAACTTTTCTCTGGAATGAAGCCGATTCCATTATCAATTTTTCTGCTCCTAAGCCGAGGTGGATGGAGAAAGAGAAGAGAGTCCACCGGTAGGCGTTTGTGGATCAGAAATGATTGGTGGTCCCACCACCTCATCCAGCTGTAAGAAGTACGGACTATCTGATCGCAGCTAGGGATGATGAAAGAAGAGTTGACACGGCCGCCTAATAGTTGTTTCCATATCATGGCCCAGTTCAAGGGACCTGTTCCATAGCAGCGCATTCTCTTAGTAACCAGCCCATAATCTTCTGGCACGGCTTGGTCATAACTGAATTGGCGAGCAAAACGACTAGGATAGTAGGGTTCTCTCCATAATTCCGTTCCTTCCCTGAGTGGTAAACTACAAGAACGAATGGAAAGAAAAAAGGCCCTTTCTGCTACAGTTAGTGCCCCTTGATCTACCATATCTGTATCTTGAATGTAGTGATGAAGCCGGAATGGTAAGAAGTCTACTTGATCATAGTCCTGAATCTTATTGATCACCCACTCGTACGATCTTCTAGCCATGGCCCTTTGTTGAAAGAACCAAAGAGGAAGATGAGAAGGACTGATGTAAGCTTTTTCCGGTGCTCCAAAAGTCCAGGGGAAATAGACTCCTAGCCATCCGGTGAAATAGTGCCAGGCAGTATACGCTGATGAAGATCACAGGGTGGATTTTTGACATGTGTGGAGATCTCTCCAAAAGCCCCATAAATGGAGCATAGCACAGGGGGTGCAATAGAATACTTCTGACCTTCTGCTAGAGCTCCGGTGACCACAAAAGTGGTGGGGCGAATTGCATCCGCCCACTTGGAACTAGGAAGAATAACTATGCTCAACCAGTACTATAAGCTGGTCGTTCTTTCATGTTGTCACGAAGGTCATCAGTTCCTTACAATGACTGTCGTGAAATTTGCAGAATAAGAAAGGAATTAATATGCAGGAATATGTAGTGAAGAGGAATCACTAGTCTCTAGGTATGGGATACCTGAGTATTCTAGAAAAATGGGTCAACCATTGTAGAGGAGATAGCTTGTGAATATTCAAAAATTTTCCCATCTCTCTGAAAAGTTTGATGGTGGTTTCTGAGATGGAGGGTCTGCGATTGGGAGAGGATATAAATGTCAATTCTGCATTTGCCGGCATGAACTCGTCATAAAATCTTCGTGTAAGTGGGAGACCTGCTATGCGGTGTAGATCCCATAGTGATATGCTCATTTCTCCGAACGACAGGTGAAGGGAATTGGTGGTGGGAGACCAATATTCGAGAAATCCTTTCAGTATGAAGGGATCCTTGTAAAAATATTGGGATGTAACCTCTATCGCGTCGTAAAGGCCTACTTTAGCAAGGGTACTTGCGTGTTTCTTCAGGATTGCCTCTGCCCAATCAGAGTAATAACGATGAGAAGTTAGTAGGCCTCTTGTGCGAAAATCTTCTGATCCCTAGAGAGGATCACAATCCTTGTAGCGTTGTCTGACAGTCTCGTAAAAATAGGTCGGGAAGAGACTGTGCAGACTGTGAAAGGGAGCAAGGAAGATCATGGGATGGGCCTCTCCGACAATCTGCCACAGTTTCTCCGCCTGTATTCTTCCTTCAAGAATTCGGGATTCTCGCGTCGCCCACGATTCAGTGTACATCAGTTTTTCTCCGTCCACATAGTCTGTGGGTTCACATTCAAGGATGGATTGGTGACGATGCACGCTAATGGGAATTACTGTCATGCCTTCCGAATGAGGATTGTCAAATTTCATGACACCCTCATTCACTCGAACAGATTCCCAAGAGTTCTGAAGCTTCTTTTTATTGTGCTCTTTGATCTTTTCTTCAAACTCCCTCGCTTATTCCGACGAGTTTTCTTGGAGCGAGAAGCAGGCGGAGTACCTTCTCTAACAGGGGGTCTATCGCTATCCGTGCGAATGTGGGCGGTTGTCTTCAATCATTCTTCCCAATCATATTCACGATCGTGCTTGGGAGGCCGTACTACATTTCCCATGATTATAGCACGATGAATGGGTGAGGAAAGTGCTTCGATGCGGCCAGTGAAATCAAAAGTTGGGAGTACTGGCTCTTTGAAGTATGACGGGGTCTGAGTGGTGGTTTTGGTACGCTTGGTCGGTGGTTGGTCAGCGGAAGGAGATGGGCGATGAGAAGTATCAGGAGCGTCGGAATGAGAAGGATGCTCCATTTGAGGGTCTACAGGATGGAGGGTCCTCTTGATGCGAGCCATGAAGAGAGGAGGGTTGAAGACTTAAGAAAGGCTGTTGAGGAAAGAGTTCAAAAAATGGAGAAGTCTTGGTTGCGCGGGTCCGCGCAATCAAAAGAAGTTGTGCGATGTGTTTCGGCACTTAGAAAATTACGCGAACGAAAGATTCGTTGCACGGCTCCGTGCAGACAATGTCCGTTGCGCGGAAAATTGCCAAGAGCAAAAAAATTTGCCAAAGAAAGCAGACACTACAGAAAGTGACGAAAGGTGTGGTATTTATAGGTTACTGCGACCGAGTATATACGCGACCTGTTGCGCGGGTCCGCGCAAACCAAATGAAATATTTGATCCTTTACTTGTTACTCCGAAAGAACAAATAAAGGATCAAGGGGGCAATCTGTTGAGGCATAAAAATGGTGAAAGGAATCAAGCAAGTAAGGGTAAAAAGAAGAGAAGAACTTTCGGAAAGAAAAAGAGAGAGGTAATTTTCATGGTAGTTACATAGAACCGCGCAGCCAATACATGTTGCACAGGTCCGCACAATCAATCTATGTTGCACGAGACCACGCAATGAAAGTAACAGCTGCGTGGGACTTCAGAATGACCTGCACTAAAGGGCTTCGTTCAAAATGATCCAAAGCACTGGAAAATAGTCCCACATCGCTAAGGTCAGGATTTTCACACATGCGAGGGTCTATAAATACCCCCTCCCCTCCTTCATTGAAGGAAAATTGAAAATTTTTAAGAGGAACAGAGCGGATCGGAAGACAGAAGGTAGGAGCGAAGTCTCCTGAGAGTTGCGCAGGACCGCACAACCGATATCGATTGTGCGGGTCCGCGCAACCGGATTGCCCTGCAGTCTGTAAAGCCCAAGAGCCATTGTGCTGCCGAAGTCCGTGGCCCAGGCTTCCTTTCTCCGGGTTTTCTCCTCTTCATGGGTTCTAAGGAGAAAGATCAGTCGATTTAATCGACATTCCTCCTAAGTCCCAGAGGATGGTTGAAACAGGCACTGTTATGCTGTCGAAATCTCTATTTCATTGAAGGCCCGTTGATCGGATTGGCATTCCTCTTAAGTCCTAGGAGATGATCAAATCAGGCGCCGGAAGGCTGTCGAAATAAACTCTTGATGCCTAAAGCACAAATCCTTTACTTCTAAATGATTTATCTTAGAATCAAGGGATGTAAAGAGGACATAAACGAACTCAGTATTAATAGAATGTGATGAATGTTCATAGTACTCTCTCTCTGTTATGTTTGAATAAGACAATTCTCCCAAATCAAAATGCATTTGTTTCTTTCTCGAAACAGTAAATCATCTAAAGGGAATACCAGCCCGATTGAGCGTTTACGATCCACTAAAGCTATCAGAAGAATTCCAACAAAGTTTGATTCAGGCCTTATCTGATCATGACATCAGGGAAACCATACTGGCTAAGGTAGAACATGAAGAACTCAATAGTAGAAGGACTGCTTCCCAGTCATTTCTTTTTTCGATGATGATATGATCTGTGAGGAAGTCCATAATAGGCCACTAATGATAGAAGGCCATATTCGCAGGAAGAAAGATAAGAGGATTATGATAGACAATGGGTCTGCAGTAAATCTTTTGCCACTCTCCATGTTAAACAAATTAAACTACCATCGCTCAGAATTACGCGCCATTCCAGAAAATGACTGGTCATTTGGGGCCTGAATCAAACTGTTTCGACAAAGAAACAAATGCATTCTGGTTTGGGGAAATTATCTTATTCAAACATAAGAGAGAGAGAGTACTATGAACATTCATCACATTCTATTAATACTGAGTTCGTTTACATCCTCTTTACATCCCTTGATTCTAAGATAAATTATTTAGAAGTATAGGATTTGTGCTTTAAGCATCAAGAGTTTATTTCGACAGCCTTCCGGCGCCTGATTTGATCATCTCCTAGGACTTAGGAGGAATGCCGATCCGATCGACGGGTCATTTCGACAGCCTTCCGGCGCCTGATTTGATCTTCTCCTATGACTTAGGAGGAATGCCGATCCGATCGACAGGTCATTTCGACAGCCCTCCAGCGCCTGATTTGATCTTCTCCTAGGACTTAGGAGGAATGCTGATTTGATCGACGGGTCTTCAATGAAATAGAGATTTCAACAGCATAACAGCGCCTGTTTCAACCATCCTCTGGGACTTAGGAGGAATGTCGATTAAATCAACTGATCTTTCTCCTTAGAACCCATGAAGAGGAGAAAACCCAGAGAAAGGAAGCCTGGGCACGGACTTCGGTAGCACAACAGCTCTTGGACTTTACAGACTGCAGGGCAGTCTGGTTGCGCGGGCCCGTGCAACCGATATCGGTTGTGCGGTCTTGCGTAACTCCCAGGAGACTTCGTTCCTACCTTCTGTCTTCCGCTCCGCTTTGCTCCTCTTGAAAATCTTCAATTTTCTTTAATGAAGAGGGGAGGGGGTATTTATAGACTCTCGCAAGTGTGAAAATCCTGATCTTAGCGATGTGGGACTATTTTTTAGTGCTTTGGATCATTTTGAACGAAGCCCTTTTGTGCAGTTCATTCCGAGAGGTTCCGCGCAACTAATACTTTCATTGCGCGGTCTCGCACAACAGAGATTGATTGCGCGGACCCGTGCAACATATACTGGCTGCGCAGTTCTGCGCAACTGCCATGAAAATTATCTCCCTTTTCTTCTTTCTGAAAGTTCTTCTCTTCTTCTTTTTTACCTTTACTTTCTTGATTCCTTTCACCTGATCCTTTATTTGTTCTTTCGAAGTAACAAGTAAAGGATCAAATATCCTATTTGGTTAGCGCGGACCTGCGCAACTGGCCGTGCATATACTCGGTCGCAGTAACCTATAAATACCGCACCTTTCGTCACTTTCTACAGTCTTTGCTTTCTCTGGTGAATTTTTTTTCTCTTGGTGATTTTTCGCACAACGTACATTGTCTGCGCGGAGCCGCGCAATGAATCTTTTGTTCGCGTAATTTTCTAAGTGCCGCAACACGTCGCGTAACTTCTTTTGATTGCGCGAACCCGCGCAACCAAGACTTCTCCATTTTTTAAACTCTTTCCTCAACAACCTTTCTTAAGTCTTCAACCCTCCTCTCTTCATGGCTAGCATCAAGAGGACCCTCTGTCCTGTAGATCCTCAAATGGAGCATCCTTCTCATTCCGATGCTCCTGATACTTCTCTCCTTTCGCTGACCAACCACCGACCAAGCGTACCAAAACCACCACTCAGACCCCATCATACTTCAAAGAGCCAGTACTCCCAACTTTTGATTTCACTGGCCGCATCGAAGCACTTTCCTCACCCATTCATCGTGCTATAATCATGGGAAACGTAGAACGGCCTCCCAAGCACGGTCGTGAATATGATTGGGAAGAATGGTTGAAGACAACCGCCACACATTCGCACAAATAGCGATAGACCCCCTGTCAGAGAAGGTAACCCGCCTGCTTCTCACTCCAAGAAAACTCGTCGGAATAAGGCGCGGGAGTTTGAAGAAAAGATCAAAGAGCACAATAAAAAGAAGCTTCAGAACTCTTGGGAATCTGTTCGAGTGATTGAGGGTGTCATGAAATTTGACAATCCTCATTCGGAAGGCATGACAGTAATTCCCATTAGCGTGCATCGAGACCTTCCATCTCAGAAACCACCATCGAACTTTTCAGAGAGATGGGAAATTTTTTGAATATTCACAAACTATCTCCTCTGCAATGGATGGCCCATTTTTCTTGAATACTCAGGTATCCCATACTCAGAGACTAGTGTATTCCTCTTCACAACATATTCCTGCATATTAATTCCTTTCTTGTTCTGTAGATTTGGCGACAGTCGTTGTAAGGAACTGACGACCCTTCGTGACAACATGAAAGAACGACCAGCTTATAGCTCATTTGGGGAACTGGCAGCCTTCCTTGCTTACTGGTTGAGCATAGTTGTTCTTCCTAGTTTCGAGTGGGCGGATGCTATTCACCCCACCACTTTTGTGGTCGCCGGAGCTCTAGCAGAAGGTCAGAAGTATTCTATTGCACCCCTTGTGCTATTCTCTATTTATCGGGCTTTTGGAGAGATCTCTACACACATAAAAAATCCCACCATGGGATCTTCATCAGCGTATACTGCCTGGCACTAGTTCACCGGATGGTTAGGAGTCTATTTCCCTTGGACTTTTGAAGCACCAAAAAAAGCTTACGTCAGTCCTTCTCATCTTCCTCTTTGTTTCTTTCAACAAAGGGCCATGGCCAGAAGATCGTACGAGTGGGTGATCAATAAGATTCAGGACTTTGATCAAGTGGACTTCTTCCAGTTTCGGCTTCATCACTACATTCAAGATACGAATATGGTAGATCAAGGGGCACTAACTGTAGGAGAAAAGGGCCTTTTTTCTTTCCATTCGTTCTTGCAGTTTGCTACTCAGAAGGAATGGAATTCTGGAGAGAACCCTACTATCCTAGCCGTTTTTCTCGCCAATTCGGTTATGACCAAGCCGTGCTAGAAGATTGTGGGCTGGTTACTAAGAGAATGCGCTGCTATGGAATAGGTCCCTTGAACTGGGCCATGATATGGAAAAACTATTAGGCGGCCGTGTCAACTCTTCTTTCATCATCCCTATCTGCGATCGGATAGTCCGTACTTCTTACAGCTGGATGAGGTGGTGGGACCACCAATCATTTCTGATCAACAAATGCCTACTAGTGGACTCTCTTCTCTTTCTCCATCCACCTTGGCTTAGGGGCAAAAAAATTGATAACAGAATCGACTTCATTCCAGAGAAAAGTCACGCTCCTCATCATGGTGAAATTTGCAGAAAGATTTCGACGGAAGAGCCAATCCGTGAGAGAAAACCAATTAACACTTTAGACGGTTGGTTTACCCATGGAGTCCTGGTGGAATTTGAACATATTCCCCACGACCTTGGTGGCCGAGCTCCAGAAGATGTTGTAGGAGCATCCTCTCCTATTCCTGAAGAGACTACTACAGCTGAAGAAAATACAGCTCAAGACAAACCTGCCCCTTCTCCACAAACTCTTCCCCCTAGCTCATCGTCCCCAATAACTAGATCACGAGCACGTCAACAAACGTTGTCACCCACTCAAGAAGAAGCAAGACAGGTCTCTTCATCTCCCTCGATTCCAGTTGGCAGGAGATCTCCAAGGGAAAGCAACCGGCCTATTTCCTATAAAGGGAAACAAGTCGCAGTTGCAGAAGTGGATGAAGAAGATCTGGCAAGCGAAAGTTCATCTTCTAGCGAAGATTCATCTTCTACATCTGGAAATTCCACTCCCCTGGGGTTTGGCAATGACGATGATGAAAATAATGGAGTTCAAGAAGATGATTATGAAGAAGGGGAGGTCAATATAGATGACGAGGAAGATATGGCCACCGAAAATGTAGCAGAAGAACATCTCCCCATAGCCCCTGAAACTTCCCCTGCCACTTCCATTCCTAGCAAGCCACATGCGGTAACCGAAGAGGATGAAGAACTCTTGGACTACGGGGAATATGGATATTCACCTGGTAAGGGAGATCGAATTTCTTAAACATTTATGTGCTTGTCAAGTGATCACTATCTTAACACCACTATCATTCTCTTTTTTTAGGTACTCATGTGGCTTGCATTGAAACGAGTGCTGTCCCCTCTGCAGAACTTCATCCAGCTACACCAATGGTCTCCTCACAGGTTTCTTTGGCCCCTCTGGTGGCGTCGAAGAGCGTGGCCCGTGAAATTATATTTCCTGTCGAGGCTACTGATCTACTAACTCCTACTACCAGAGATTCCAACACAGAAGTGAGAGCGCCCTCTCTTGCTGATATGTTAGAAGCTGGTACTTCTGCAGCCCCAGAAGTTCCCTTTTGCTGGTCATACTTCTATAGCAGGTATATATATTAATTTGAAGAGCTGTAAATTCTTCTTTTTGTATTTCTCACTCCAGCTTGGTCTCTTACTTATTTTGCAGGAATTCTCCCTTGTAGTGGGGCGGGCAGTTTCGAATCTGTGGCCACTGTCTCTGAGTTACCATTTCCTTCGAAGATTCCCGCTCACAAAATGCTTTTAATGAAGAACTCTTTGTCAACAATAATTCATATCTTCAAGGACCCTGAACAATGGTCAGATTTGGACATTGCCATCGAAATTTTGGAAAACTCTGCAAAGATGGCAATGATTAATATTTCTGTTTTGCGTAGTTCCCTCCTTAGATTTCATGATTCAATAGCTTCTCTAGCATCAGCGGAGACTATTACAATTGCTCCAGAAGTCCTTGAATATGGGAAGCGGTTAACTTTGTCTAAGAAGAGGGATTGTAGCCGTTTTGGAATCTTCCATCACGAGAATGGAAAATTAAAAACCTACTTCGTACGAGACTTCACATCCAACAAGAAATGCCTATTCACAATTGTATTCCACTTCTCCTCATTTTCATCCTCTCTCTATCGATCTTCCCATGTTTTCCTTACCATTTCGACTGTCCAGGTCAATTCTCAAGGCTGTGAACTGATGCAAGAATCAGAACTGCAAGCCCTCTACCTGTTAAGGTATCAGCAATCAACGCTTTTGAATCTTTGGACTTGTACATTGACCTATTTAAAGTGCAATTCTTCAAATCCAAACTCGAATTCCTCTTTGGATTCAAATTCAACGCACCTAATGGATGATTATTCCTCGTCAATTTTGTTTGATGATTTCAGATCTGTGTTGCTTACGTAGATTAACTGAAACAAGGAGATTCAACAGAGTTTGTTGTCCGATCACCATGCAGGGAATGCATCGGAGTCAGTGACGGAAAATGAGGGCCCTGCATTCGCCAGTTTCAGCCTGAATACGTGCCAGAAAGTAGATTGAAAGATGGGAAGAAGTACAATTGAACGGAAACTGAAAGCCAGCTGATACGTGTTCACGATTTGCATATCAGGTCAGATGTCTAACCATTTGATATGCTTAGAGAAGCACATGTTCTTCACAACTCTTCTCAACCGCATACTAATCTTCCTGAGCCCGAAATTTGATTATTTTTTTTTTCATTTTATTATTATTATTATTTTTTTTATATATGTTAGCTTGTTAGTACACCCACTGTAAGATCACACTTCACTGTTAGCCACCCCCACTAGGGAATCGATGCCAATACCTCAGTGTTGAAACGCCCGAAATTCGATTACCATTACAGTTGCATTGTAGACTTTATCACATAAACATATGCCTTGGAAGTTTGCAATATCCTTTGAAGAATTAGTGGAAACAAAGAAGAACTACTTGCATATAGATAGGTTTATCTGTTACATAGCAAAACCTTGTTGTTTCGTGGATGAGGAGAATGTCAAGAAGTTGAAGTCTTTGGGGTTTCTATAGGTAAATTGGAAGCCGCTTGGCCTGAGGATGCCAAGTCTGAGGAATGGATGAAGAGGGTCGTTGAGGATATATTGCACGTGATGATGCAGTTCTTGCAATTGGTGATATGTTCTATGCTAAAGTGGAGGAAGAATGAGTGATGCAGTCAGGTGGCCCACTTGCTCACAAATGCTAAACTGGCAACCAACCGAGTCGGCTTATTGTCCTTACGGCTCAGAAGTTTGTACAGACTTTCTTGGGAGGGAACTATATAGGCCTGCACTCCTGACGGCATGGATTTTTGAAGTTTTGGTATGCTCTCCCATTTTCTCTGTTTCACAACTTTAGATTCTATGTTGAGGATAAATGGCATTATCTTGCATTTAGTAGTTGGAAATATTTAAATTAAGCATATGGATACAGTAGGATTGTAGGAACCACGACTTCCACTAGCTATTGCTACTGACGAGTGGTTGACAGGTGCTGCCTATCGACTTTGTTAGTAATAGGTTGTGACTTTGTAATGCAAGAGACCAGAAGGTATGTTTAAACATTTGTTTTTTGAGTTTTTGAAAACCATGTGGGGTGTGTATGTGTGTTCCTCTAGATAAGCTTTAATGTACTTCTTTGTAACTCTTCATGGTATAGAACTTTTGAGGGTGGGGGTTTTAGATAAGTTATTGTTTCTATGTGCCGAAGTTAGCGTATGCACTGGGAAAAACTAAACCAATCTTAACAGATCCTTGCTTGCTTCAATCTTTGTAGCTTGTGCAAATTTATATCTTATCCCTTTTAAGAATTGGGTACCACTATCTAAGATGAAAGAAGAACCATGTAACTCCAAAGCTTGAGTGAGTGCAACTCCTACGACTTTGAAGCAAGCCAAGTCTTAACTTTTGTTGTCTCACTGCCATTAATGATCCTCAAGCATTGTTTCAAGTGCTTGGCCATGTTTTCTTCCATCATGTTGAGGTATAATTGACATAATCGCCGTCGTCATCATCTTAGGCTTTCTCCCAACAAGTAGGGGTTGACCTTTAATTGGTAGATTGCAAAAGTTTTACAATTAGTTGCCCACTAGACATATTGAAGGGTAGTTTCTATTCAAACTATGAATCACGAAGCACCGATGCACATGAAAGTTCTGCCATTCCACTTTATCGAGGCCATGACTTCAGTTAGATCATAGGTCATCAAGTCTTTTCTTATTACCTCCATCTCCATCCTTTTGGGTCTTTCCCTTACACCTTTAGAAACTTTAACATGTGCCAACTCACTCATTGTAACTGGTGCAGTTGTTGGTCTCCATTGCACATTAATAAACCATCTAAGTCTACTTTCCTTCATCTCATTACCTATTTGTTCTACTCCTAAGTTCCTTGGAATACATTTATTTCTAATTTTATCACTACAAGAAATATGCATATCAGCGGCGCATGGCCACAACGAACCGCCCATGTAAACGTAAAATGAGGGGCATTTTTACGAGACTGCTCCTGTATGTATAAGCCACTGCCTCTGCAAAAACCAAATAGGGATTTTCACCTCCCGCGTCCCCAAATCCGAGCGGCAAACTCTCCCGAAACTATCTTCCCTCTTCTCTCCCCAAAATCGCCCCATCCCCAAATCGCGCACGCGCCTCTTTCTCTCCCAAAACCCTTCTTCCCTTTTCTCTCCCAAATCTCCCCATCCCCAAATCGCGCGCCCCATCCCCAAATCCTGAAAGTCTCTCTCTCTCTCCAACGTCCCTCCACTCCGGCCTCGATTCTCGTCTTTCTTGCTGCATTCTTTCTGAGATCGTTCTTCCATTGAAGGATCCAATGCTGATATCTATGGCAGTTTTTTCCTTGATCTTACGTAGGGACGGTTAGATCGACTGCAACGGCGAGTTATATATATTTACATGCGTTTGTTCTAGATTTTTTACAGCTTGTTTTTCGATTGTATTTCTGAGGAGTCGGAGGATTTTTCTGTGATTTTCGTTGCAGATTCTACAGAAGATCCTTCGTTTTCTCTGTAGGAGGGAGATCTGAATTTTAGGGTTTGTCAATAGAGCTGTGAATAGGAATAAGATGTCGTAGATGCTTCTGTTTGCATATATGAGACATTCTAATATTACTATATATGGATTTCTTGTCAAAAAAAAAAAAAGAAGTTGTTGCAGATGCAGAGAAAGAGGAAGCTGGCAGAGGAAGAAGAGGCAGCTGTGCTGCTGATGGCTCTCTCATGTGGTTTTGTATCTGCTGCCTAATGCAAAAGCATACAGCTAATCTCTCTCCCTCTCTGTTTTATTACTGTGTTGGTTTTGTTCGTTTTGGTTTCTTTCAAGAGAGAGAAAGGGGGCAAAGATCAACCGTCAATCTCTCTCTTTACAGATCGTTCAAATGCAAGGAAAGTTCCTGTAATTTTATAATGTTACTTTTGGAATATATGAGGAATTTTGGAAATTTGGCTTTAAAAAAAAAAGGATGCATACATAATGCTGAACAGACCAAATGTTTCCCATACACGAATGGGCTTTCTAAAAGAACTGATGGTGTAAACATGAACAGCCCATACACGAAATTCCAAGCCAACATTTTGGTCTGGGAAGCAATCATTGAAACATCGGATACCACTCTGGTAACAACAAAATGGGCTATGTATGAACTTGCGAAAAACCCCAAGAATCAGGTAGCTCTCTCTGTAGATTCAATCATCTATTCATCTTTACCTTTTCAGTTTTTTTTTTTTTTTTGAAAGGTAACTTGCATTAAAAAGAAAAAGGAAAAGCAAAGGAGAACGGGATCTGCTGAGAAGGCAGAGACCGTTAATCCTTAAAGAAAAGAAAATCTACATTGATCCCATCCCTATGGGACACCCATTCAGCAATCATACATTTGACCAGGGAGGAAAGAATGTGGGGAGGTTTCGCAATGTTCTGAAAACACCTATTGTTCCTCTCAGTCTAAACAGCCCACCAAGAATGTGGGGAGGTTTCGCATTCTTTACCTTTTCAGTTTTATATGTTTCTGATTCCAATTGTTGTTGTAGGACCGTCTATTCCATGAGATTAAAGAAGTTTGTGGGCTGCAAAAGATCATAGAGGAACATCTGTCACAATTACCATACTACCAAATCCTACTGAGAACCAGGTTGGAAAAAATGTATTATGAGCTTAAGCCCTTTGTAAAAGAACTCCTGATGAACTTGAAACAATATGGAAATATGTTGTAAGTTAAATGATCTTAAATAAGTTGACGTTTGTCCTCTTCATTTTTTTCTTGTGCTTTTCACCAACATTCGTCAGGTTACTAGTTTGCAGGGTCCTTGGCATTTGCTTTTGAAACATTCCTGCCTTGTCATAGTAATATATATATATATATATATATATATATATATATATATATATATATATATATATATATATATATATATATATATATATATATATATCTTATTCTTTGTCAAGCTTTGAAAAATTCATTCTAGAAGGGGTTCCTCTGAATGGCTTTCATAGCTAATTTGAGAAATAAATACCAACTAGTCAAATTCCAGCTTGTTCAATTCACTAGTGGGCATGCTTATGGCTTCACATGGTATGTCTGGATACTTCGTCCAAACTAAATGGTATTTACTATGCTTTGTAATTTCAGTTTCCAAGATAGAAGGTATAAATACAAAGGTCTTAATAAGGTCTGGAAGGGGAAATTGGCAGAGGCAAAGGCTAGTGGGAATGTTATAAGGATTCATGAAGCACATGTATGGGTGATACAGTTCCTTGTTCAATCTATGTTTTGCAGTTCTTATGTTGATTGTTTTATCTTATTAAATGCCTAGCAGGTGCATTACACTCTCTAGTCCATAATTGTACACATTTCCTTTATGTGTGTCATTGCACTTATTTTGATATCATGTATTGGTTTTACATTCAGGTATTTCATGTCAATTTGCTGATGTGCATGTAATGTTGCCATGATATGACTATATGGCATGCCATCTTCTTTCTCGGGATTCTTGCTGAGGTAAGTTTTAAGAGTGAGAAATGTTGAACAATATTCTCACGAATAGGATTGAGTGTTTTGTTTTCACTGGTTCACACAGATGCCAATGTGGCATAGGTATGTGGTTTAGGCCATTCATCCGGTAGCGCATAGGATTGAGTTTGGGGCATTCATCAAGTGGACCCCTCCATGCAACCAAAAATCAGGTTGATGAGGTCTCTAGCGGGTCTCATGTAGAAAAAAGATGGATGATTAAAGGAACTGGCTAGGCTGGGGAACATTAGACATTCCATCTTCCAAAACCAACACTTTGGATATTATTTGACATACAATAATCTCTATATGCCTATTATGGATATGTAGAATGGATGAATAGGATCATCGAGCTTCATTATGATTAGGGATTTTGTAGGAATTAGTAAGTATAAATTTTTTTTCCCTCTCTTCTTCTTTTCTATCATAAATATGTAAAACAAGCCCTAAAAGGAAAATGCTATTTTTCTTATACTCCATCTTCCTTGTAAGAAGACAGCCATAGTATAAACTTTTTACTTTTTCCATAGTATAAGTTGTTTACTTTTTGGTTAGTTGTTTGTTTCTACTTTGCATGCTTACACTAATATAACAGAAACTAGCAAACTGATGTAGAACATGGCACAGATACATTCCTGGCATGGTTGGACCAAAAGAAGGTGGAATGTAAATTGATCATAATTTAATCTCTTCTCCTTATAAATGATTTTGCTGACTCCTGCAAAACAGCGAGCTTGCAACTGATGCTGCACCCATGGGCTCAGTTATTTCCTGAAATCAGCCAACATCTTTCCTCTAAAAAAATATTATTTTTCTTTTAACCATTTCATCGTGTCATAATTGTTATTACTTTTTTTGTTTAACACCATGCAATTTTACTTCTAGCTCATGTAGATTTTGTTCAAATCCAGCCCTATGATAACTCATTTATTTCGTGCTGTTATCATCTCGGGTTGCTGCTATTAAGGCAATGCATGATGTTATTTATCTTCGCCATCATCTAGAGAAGGCAAGTTCAGTCCCTTCACCTTTTGGTCCATTGTATGAACTCATTATAATAGATATTTAGTTCCTAGAGAGTCAAGATTTCAGAAACTATGGAAGCCCCACTCTCTATTAGGTAATTGTGCCCTGTTTCAATGGCAAAAATGCACCCAATTCAGAAACTGTGGAAGCCCCACTCTATATTAGGTGGAAAGTAGAAAGTCCATCAAACTGGCTTCAAATGACAAGTGAGCTCATTTATCAAAACAGAAATGAGCATGTTGCAATCACTTAATAATGTCTCCCTTACAGGTTCCATTCTTGTTTCGACTTTGGCATCACCATTTACATTAGCCATGCATTTGCTAAATTTGCCAAAGCTTTATAATCTTTTTGTAGGTTGGTTCTTTAGATCCTGGCAGACTCATACACATACTCAAATCATCAATACCCAGTCTGTAAGTGCTTTCAATTGTGATGTTTCTCCCTCCAGGATTCACCAAATTGTGACATTCACATTTTCTGTAGTGTGCTATTTCAGTTCTTAGAAAGAGATTGAAAACTAAGATAACTCTGAAATGGGCATTAGTACTGGTCAAGTGACTCAAACCCAAGACTGGTGAATGCAACTGCAATAGCTTGGCTATTGCGTTCAGTGAATTGGTTTTCTCTTTAGGTAGACTTTTGCACTAATAACTTCATATATGTTTTTCTGTATCCTTATCAGATTTTACAAGTTTTAAAGAACTGTCTAACTTTTAAGTGGGAACAGAAAATCAGTTGAGTTTGTTGTCCTGATGTACTTTAAAAAGAAAAAAGGTTGGACTGTCAAAAAGAAATGGGTCATCTGATGTGTATTGTAATCTGCCTGTAGTACCAGATTTATGTCGATCTTTATTGAATAATAATAATAATCTATTTTTCCATCATGAGCAGGGATTTTGATGTCTACATTTGACATGAAGGATGAATCCAAGGTCCCTCTCATTCCAAAAGCATGGTTGATTGTTTCTGCAGTTCCCTTTACTCTGTTCTTCTTTTGGCATGGTCACATCCACATAATCCATGCCCATGTTGTGAAAAATACTCCTACTCAATAATTTTTGATTGACTGTTTTATGAACCTGCAGGAAGTGATTTGGCAAGGTGAGATTGTTGGAGTAGATGCGGCTTTGGATGCATTCAAGGATGAAAAGGCATTTCCTATGTGCAAACTCACACGTTTGTTGCGTGATTCATTGGGTGGGAGGACTAAGACATGTATAATTGGTGGGCCTGTCAAAATTGGACTGGGCCTGTCCTGTTCATTTGGTGGACTTAAAAATAGGCCTGTGTTTGACTTGCAGGCCTAAAATTAGATCAAGTTGGGACCATGGGGGCCAGGTTCGTACAGGACTTGTCTCTATGGGAACTGCACCAAAATGTATGAATTTAGTTTTCCTTTAAATTTATTTATTTATTTTTTTCTTGGTGATTTTTATTTTCTCAGTTCTCATTTATTGGATATATTCATTTGAATCCTTTTCTTACGTATATAAGTGTATATGTTCCATGTTTATGGTGGAGATTGTTGGAGACTAGCAAGCCTTAATCTCTAAGGAGACTCGTGGGGCTTCCAACCTTTTCTTGACAAACCTTCTTTTACTACTGTAAAATTCATGCTACTTGGTTAGAGCTGAAGACCTTACTTTTTTTTTTTTGTGATCGACAATTGCATCATATTGCATTTGCACCATCAGGTTTCTTCATTTAGAACTTGCACTATGCTGATCAGCTACTGGAATGATCTCTTTTTTATTATTTTTACCATTGTCATATTTCCAAGTTTTAAGTCCTTGACTTAATTTCATATGATCAGATGTTGGTAGTGGGAGGAATGCTAATACTGGAAAGGAAAATGGGGTCAATCAAGGCACCGACAGAGGCCTTACATCCACCTCTTCACCAATTTTGCAGGATATAGAAAATAAGGCAACCATTCCAACCATGAGGTAAACTTCATTTATAGATTTTTCTGATCATGGGACCACCAGCATCTTTATGGGATGGAAAAACAAAGACACAAGACCTTTAAAACAAGGAATATTGATGGTGATTAACAGGCTTCCATTCTTTGCTGTTAGGAATGGTGACGATTCATGGTCACTAGAGACCAGTTCTGGAGGTCTAGTAAATGCTCTTCTTGGTAAGTGGAAAATAAACTCTTTATTCAACGATTCCATTCAAATATTTTTCCTCCCAGATTTTCATGATTACCTTAACCTTATTGTTACTTCAAAACATTTCTCACTTCTTTTGTAAAAATGTAAAAATAGTTAGAGGATTTCATCCTGAATAAATTCAGGCTAAGTTTTGTCTCTGCTGAATCTGATCTACATAATACTATTCAAATTGAGATAGGTCGGTCAGCTGAAAGCTGAATAAAATGGCTATCAGATGCAACATATTCAAAAATCAACAAATATACTGCTGCTTTTTTGTTTTGTTTTGTTTTGTATTCGTAGAAATTTTAGTGACAGGCCAAATGTATGGTAACAAATGTAGGCTATGGCGTGTGTACACTTTTTCGTAGTTGCATGTGCGATGCTTGAAGGTTGAATGTTGCAAGCACACTTGCAGGCTTTTAAATTTTTATAAGCTGACAACGAGACTGGGAAACCATCACTCACAACAATGGGAGCTTAAATTTTTATAAGCTGATCTAAGAGTTCCATCTTGATCATTATGTTTAACTTCTTTCTTTAACAATTTTAGATGGATTTTTTTTTTTTTTCCATCAGCTGCCCATGGTATTCTTCGATCTGTGTTAACCAACTTTAGACAAATTTATTTGTTTTTTCTTACAAGAGAATGCTGATGGAGATATATATATATATATATATATATATATATATATATATATATATATATATATATATATATATATATATATATATATATATATATAAAATGTCGGATGGATGTTTAAGTATTTATATATGTACATATAAGGTTAGATCTTTCAAGCTAGATAGTTGTAATCTTCCTGGCTTTTTGTTGTAGTTTAAGCTGCATCTGTTTCTGCTAAATAGTTCCTTTTTTTTGCCCTTTTGGATCTTTCAAGTAATTTGAATAGGCATGATAAATAAATGCATTGTAAATCAAATAAAACAAGTATTCTAGGTTCCACCTGGTCATGATGTGCTGGCTGGGTGGGACCCAGACTTGGATGGAGGGTTGATATTAAGCATCCCATCATTGAACTTTGAACTTTTGCCAGCCCAAAAAAGCAAGGAGAAGGCGATGATGATGGGACCCAAGTTGTGTGTATCCCCTGTTACATGATGCCCATGTAACCCAAAGCGCTATAGAACTGATTTTAAGTATCATCTGAAACCAGTATGTATCGCCTGATGGAACTAGTTTCATCCATTGTATTGGCCTGATAGAGGGAGATATGACCCAATTTTAGTGGTGACAATATGGTACATTGAAATTGATTTTTAAACCTTGCATACATTTTTTTCTTAATTAGACCCAATATAAATGGTTAATGTGTTTGAAATTTATTGTCATCAGTGCTCACAACTAAGAAAGAAACTAAATAAATGAACATCTTATCTAATAGAAGTTTTGTGCTGTGCCTACTGATTTTATTTTTATTTTTGAATTCTGAGTTGTCTTTCTTGTATCCATATGACCCAATTTGATTGTATTGCTAGACTAACTAGAGTAATAATGTCTTATCCTTTAATCAGTGGTTTTCGAGGTGTGTATGATGTTTAGCATTTTGTCAAGTGACTGAGATATGATGTACGGATTGTTGAAAGTAAAATAATCAGCAGTCCAAATATAGAATAACTCTCCGAACAATAATATCATTCTTGAAGTTAACTTTGCACAAAAGTATTTCCTTCATTGATTCCCATGAAGAGTTGTTACTCTGAGAAGAATCGAGAACTGCTTTATATGCAGGATTTGATACTGCAGTAGCAGTTGATACTGCAGGATTTGATACTGCAGTAGCAGCTGACACACCACGAAGAGTTGTTGCTCTAAGGTAGTTTGATGTATTTTGTACTATTTCAATTCCCTAATGGAAAAATCAACTATATGCTAGTGACAAAGGTAGGTGTAAATTGTGGCTGCTCCCTTTTTAAAATTATTGCTTGGTAGCTTCATCTGTCAAACATACTTCTTTAACATGGGTTGCTGTCAGAAATTCAATATTTTCTCTATGGTTGCAAATCTTGCAATTCATGTGTCCCAAGTTAAAAATTCTGAATAAAATCATATGTTCATTCACTTCTGTCAGCACCAAGTCCATGAGAGCCAACAGTGGAATCGATGTTATCATTAAGGCCATCGAGAAGCTGCGCCTGCGGCACAAGGGGCACATTTCTGCATATGGGGAGAGCAAAGAGAGAAGATTAACAAGCCGCCATGAAACCGCTGACAGCAACACGTTCTCATGGGTGAGGAAAATAGGTTCTCATGAATTTTCAAGCGCGCACATACACAAAGTAGGTTTCTATTATTCTTCCAAAGATGTCACAATCCATGCATTAAAATTTGTAAATATATATATGAATATACTGTCATGTCCTGGAATTCTTGTATATGGTTTGGTTGATTGTTCATTTCTAGCCACAAGGCCACTTTTGTTGTAGTGAGGTGGATATGAACTTATATCATCTTACAGGTTGCAATCGACTGTACGGTGGAGAGTTGCAATGAACCTGCCTGGGTTCTTTCCGACTAACCAAAGAAGTCAAACAATTAATGCCTAATAGAACACCTACATGAGAAATTTCTAAGCACCATCATCGACAATTTCCTTAAAAATTTTCCCACCCTTTATATAGATGTGAAAAGTCAACATTAGCTCTCAAACAGTTGAGGTTTGTACACTACAGCAGTTCTCTTCTATTTGTTTTCTTTTCTGATTTCTTTCCTTGAAAGTTTTTGCTTTGTCCAACTTCTTCATACATAGTTTGATCTGCAGACGGTTGGATTCACTTCTTTCAAAGTGAGGATTATGTTCTTCTAGCGAACATGTTTGCAAGTGCTAGCCAATGGAACAAAGTGACGAGAGTGAGAGAGGCAATGAGAAACAAGGGAGTTCAGAAACCAGAGCCAGGTAACAGCCTTATCGAGCTACATACAACAATTTATCTTGAATTAGAAGGTACTTTCTGTACTTTTCTCTCCCAACTTTTCTTCTTCTTTTTTTTATTTTTTCATTTTCCTTCTCCACCTGATTTGAAAATAGAAAGGGAATTCATATTTATTACTCTCCTTCCACTGATAGACAATTCACTTTCTAGGATAAAATGGTAAATTCAATAGAGCTATTGCATCTATTTGTTTATTTTTTTTTGGGCACCATTTAAAAATTGGCAGTGACTCAAATTGGCAGTGACTCATCCACCTTACATATCAGATTGATTTACAGCTGTACACACCATCCAGATTGTGGATCTCATTGTTGGAGCATTTCTAAAATCAGACATTTCTAAATCACATTGATCAAGCAATCCTAACCATCCAGATTGTGGATCTCATTGTTGGAGCATTTCTAAAATCAGACATTTCTAAATCACATTGATCAGACATTCAGAAAGCTGATTCTTTAGTACATGCTCTGTTTCATTTGTCTTTTGCCTAGAACATAACCCCAAAGTTTATACACTCTTTGCATCATGAAAAATAACTATCCGTGAAATGTTCTATTGAGGGTAGGCTGAACAGCAGGACAATTTGTTGCGTTTACCAATGATTACTAGGTTGAACAAATTCTTTAAGATTCTTGTTCAATGACCTTTATGGATATTGATCCCAAAAAACATTTTAGTGCACTATTTCTAGTCTATATCCATTATATTATGAACTTACGTTTTGTGTTTGCTCTAATATAATAAGATGTCAATTTTAGATTTCTTCTCTCCCTCTCTATGCTTGAAAGAATGGGATTTTAGTTTAAATGCATAAGATGGACATTGAAATCATTGGTCTTCTTTGATTTTATTTTTCTTTACCATTTCTTCTGTAAAGTGCTTCCAAGTTGTTTGAACTGATGCAGGTAAGAAATCTGGCGTATGGTGATTCTTGCCGTTTGGTGGTCTGTTTGGAGGGAAAGAAACAATAGATGCTTTAGAAATCTTTCCACCTCCGCTGGGTCTGTGGCATCAATGGCAAAACGTCTTATTATAGAGTGGGCTGTGAATGCTAAGGATCTGTCGAGCCCAGATTTCTTCTTTCTGGGAGTGTAATCGGAGGCCTGCTCTCTCAGCAGCCTCCTTTTTGCCTTTTGTTTTAGTCTTGTTCTTTGTTCTCTCTTTTTCTTAATGAATTTTCTCTTTCATCTTTCAAAAAAAAAAAAAAAAGTTGTTTGAACTGATGCAGGCAAGAAGTTCTGGAATGTGTTTCATCTGCAGCCTATGCGTGATCAGAAGGTACAATTCCAAAAAAAATATCATCTAATTTCACATTATTTCCATTGCTTTATGATTATACAATTCCAAAAAAATGAGAACTAGATGTTAATAGTACACAGACAGTTGAAATTGATGTTTTACCAATAGATCACTACTATGATGCCTTAGGAGTGCCTGAATTGGATACTCTTACGGTACATGGACTTTTGTTTTGTTTTTTTTTTTTTTTTTTTGCTGCTACTGTTGTTGTGCTCCATTTGCTTCATTCAGCTGACAGGATATCATCTCTATAATTATAAATGCTGTTTCAAAGAAAGATCTTAATGGCATTAGTGCTAACATGGAATGCATATGTAAAGTTAGTTATTTATGTGCAAAAAAAAGAAAAAAAAAAAAGAAGAAGAGAATGTGGTCCTAACCCAATTGAGGAAGTTATGCCAAAAGTCTAGTTAGCATAGTGTCCCAGTGGGAATCAGAAGTTTAACTGGTAATGGTATCATCTCTCCTTGATAGGGGCAATAGTAATGGACTCAAGACAATTGAATCTGCTAAGGCATCTAGAAGACAGTCCATCAATTCTTGAAGCACTCATTCAAATATAGAATAACTCTCCGATCAATAATGTCATTCTTGAAGTTAACTTTGTACAAAAGTATTTCCTTCATCGATTCCTATGAAGAGTTGTTGCTCTGAGAAGAATCAAGAACTGCTTTATATGCAGGATTTGATACTGCAGTAGCAGCTAATACACCAACCGGTTCACCAACAAGAGAACTTCTAGGACTATTTTCGTCCACCTGTCCATACTCAAATTGAATTATAGAATTGCTACAGTGGTTTCTCACTGTCCCATCATAACAGATAACGACATCTCTAAGTGTGGCCATTAGATTTTTAAACAAAATTCCTGGTTCAGTAAGTCCTTTGGAAGAACGGATCAACACTTCCCTGAATGATATAGAATTGACCAACTCTTCATAGGGGGTCAAATATTGAAAAAAGGAGCTCTTAACTAACCCAAATGCCTTAGAAGAATAGTCAACAAAATTAACAAAATACTTATTTTGGAAGTGGAAACTCATATCCTCAATCAAACGCCTTGAATAAAACTTCCCTCGGTCATAAAGTTGAAGCCCCAAAAAGCCAAGTTGTTGAACAACCTTACTGATTGCTGAATCATTTTTAGAATCTATCAAATTACCCAAAGCAGATAACTTTAGAATATGAGTCACGATAGGCAATTTTACAGTTTTCAGGTAGCTTTCCACTTGCAACTCTACAAGTTCATTGTAATTTGATCTCAAGTGAAGCAGCAAAGGTGATATGTCCTGAATCTTCTTCTTTATATCTTTAGTAACAGTCTTGAGAACATCAAAATCATTCAAGCCAACACTATATCCTTCTAAAAAGAGAATCTCCATCAGCAATGGCTGCAACATTTTAAAGAACTTAACAGCCTCTTCTGTTCCCTTCTTGTTAAGAACAGAAGTAACAATCTCTGTGAATGATGACTGCAGTAAATCTCTATTGAAATCAATCCTCACCATTTCACTTTTACTGATCAAATGCCTCTCCCCAAAGCAGTCAAAAAACGTAGGTAAAGCACTCTCTACTATTTGCAAAACAGTCCACAAAGGACCTGTACGGTGAGCCGCAAAGCAAGTTCTGGTAAAACTGGTGAAATACACAGCCAATTGTTGTGCAGTCGCTTTGTTCAAGAAAAAAGTCCTAAACATGAGTTTAAGTGACAATAAAGTATCATGCACCAGTTGTAAATTCATACTACCACCATGAGACCTACGGATTTTGCTTTTCAACCCTAAACAGCTCCAAAACTTCTGCCTTTGCTACTAGAGATTGGATATATATGAACACAATCCCCATCAAAATCTGCACCTAGGGGAGCACAAATAAGTGCCTGAAGGTAATATTAATTTTTGTTAATTCCATTTCTAATGCAGGTCAGCCCAAGCAACTATTTCAGGCATAATATACATCTATGCTATATATAAGAGAGCAACTTTAGGAATTGAAATTTGTAACTAGCCCACCATTTGTTAATTCCATTTCTAATGCAGGTCAGCCCAAGCAACATCTTCTTGCAATTGGATGGAGTGTGGAAGTGCAAAGAGGCTTGTTGCAGGTGATTCGGTCCTTGGTCCTTTTTCATCTGGTATGCAAGTTCAGATCCTCATGCTTCCTATCTTATGCATGTAGCATTTCAACCTATCATGTCATATATAATTTGCATCTGACACTAAAATATATTGGTTTCATCATCAAGAATGAAAGAATCAGTTACTCCTGGGAATCTGGAATGCTAATCAGCCACAAACAGTCATGCCTTTGTCACTATATATATTAACTTCTTAAATTGTCTTTCATAATTTTTTATATTTTTTTGTTTTATTATTTTTTTTTTATTTTTTTTTAAAGAATGAATGAAAGAAAGAAATAGTTACTGACCATATGGACTAGTGGATTTCATGCATAAGGGTTTGTATGTGGATTCAGTTCTAGGTACATTCAATTAATCAGTTGAATTGACTTTCCATAATTTAATTATATATAGAGGAAATGTCCAAAATGCAGGTATGACCATTTTAATTCACAATGACAACTACTCCCTATTTCCATGCATTTGAAGTGGAGTTGGAAACATCAGAATTGCTATGTGGTTGCTCGTCTCTCATTATGAATTTTGATCATTTCCATTTCTTTGAATCGTATAGTTGCAGATATTAATTGAGCATCCAAACATGGATTTTGTTAACCTTCAGTGTTAGTGAAATATCTTAACTTTCTATAACTTTCCAATAAACCCCCCAAAAATTAATATATATGAACACAATCCCCATCAAAATCTGCACCTAGGGGAGCACAAATAAGAGGATTGATCTTACCAGTATGGTCGTCAAGCACATAGACAGAAAATGCTTGTAATGAATGTTTATGAGTACTAAGTGGCCTATTAATGAAAATAATGTCTCCGTCCATAATACGCCTATTTATGATTTAACCAACTTTCAAATCTGATTTAGTTTACTTTGATTCTCTTTTTTCCAGTTCGAGGATTGTCCATTTTAACTTTAGTAGTCTAAAATAACTTGTTTTCCATTCAAACTTGGAATTTGTAAAACGGACTTCCTATCTGGTGGAACACATGTATACATCAAATGTGCTATGAATCAAGTTTTCTTAACTATCTATTCTTGTCTACAGGTGAGGAGCACATGATCAGCACTCTACAGCTCCAAGCAATATAATCTCAATGTTGTGCCACTTACCGAATCAGCTATGCTTCTTAGCCCATTGCAGGGAAATTTTTCAGGTAGGAATTTAGGCTCATTGCAAGAAAAGGGCCTACATCACACATGGTGGACACGTGATCATGGCCAGTGAGGTTGATGTTATAGACATTTGCCAAAAAATGTGGCCAGGAAAGGAAGACATGTGATCAGTCCAAAAGGGGACCTTATTGAAACAATTCATATGAAAGGCTATGAAAGGAAGACATTTATAGTTTGTTTTGAAAACTCTAAATAGATCATTAATTGTTTTGTTGATATTGTGCTAATTGTTGTCTTGATGAATGTAAGATTATTGGGTAATTCAAATTCTTGTCATTCAATCATAGGTTTTTGATAGTTATGCAGATAGAGATTTGATAGTTAGATTGATGGAGATTTGATTGTAGTAGCAATTATAGGAAATGATTAGTTAGAATCAACAAGAATTTGTGTGAAAGGATTAGTAAAGAATCAACAAGAATTTCTATCATCGGTACTTTTAGCGGCGTTTCTCCAATTCATTAATAGCACTTGTTACATCTCTTAGCGATGTTTATAGTAAGTTTTAGCGGCGTTTCTAACAACAATTTGTCTTTTTTACTTTTAGCGGCATTTTTTACAATTTTTACTGGCGTTTTTTATCGCTTTTAACTGACTTTTGTCGGAGTTTTTAGCAGCGTTTGTACAACTTTACCGACGCTGCGTACAATTCTACTGGCGCTTTGTTGAGTTTCTAGCGGCGCTTTTATAGATTTTAGTGGCAGTCACAGAAGCACCCGGTAAAGTATAGGAAGCGCCGGAAAAGACTACTTTCGACGGCGGCCGATAAAAATGTGCAACCGCCGCTAAAAGAAACAGCGACGGCCCCTTTTAGTGGCACGTGCTCGACCGCCGGTAATTCTTCTACCGGCGGTTTTTTGGGCTTTTAGGGGCGATTTTGGCCACCAGTAAAGGTCATTTTTCTTGTAGTGTATCCTTCCGCTTCTTGCCACTCAGTTGTCTACACATCCTATTAACATGTTTTTCCTCAACTACCCAACATTATGGGCCATAGAGCATGGCTGGTCTTAAAGCTATCCTATAAAATTTCCCTTTCAGGTTGAGTGGTTGGGAAATCATGATGCATAATGGCCAACAGAACTTGCAAACTAATAGGGCCACGCCACAAACTGCTCTTCTCTGCACAACCATTGCTAGCTATCATGAAGAGGAATTTACAAACTATTGATATCTAAAGCAGTCAGTGTCAAATGAGCCTGCTAAGCATGAACTACGAATCCCCCCAATTGTCCCACTAAATCATTGCTTTGATCATAAAGACCAACATTTTCGGACATAAATCCTGTGATGTTATCCAATGTTCAGCTAAGGCTGACTCATAAGATTTTTATTTTTATTTTTATTTTTATTTTTTAAAATTGAAGTCATCCTTACAAGTATCTAGAAATTCATGACTGGATTGTACTTGTATTCACCTTTTATTTGTATCTCGATAAATTTACGAGGAACCCTTTAAAATTTATTTAAGTATCACTAAAAGGATGAGCTATAGATGTCCTAGAGGGGGTTTGAATAGGAATATGCCGAATATTTCGATACAATGCGGAATAATAAAGCAAATAAACTCAATTACTTAAGAGTATTGAATTCTCGATATTAAATAGTTCATAGGACAACCTTCTCCTAAAAGATTTAGGCAGGATAACCTTATTTCACGACATCTTTGAAATCAATATATCAAACTTTATCAAGAGCAAATGAAACACAAGATAGGCATATAAGTAATAAAAGCAAACACCACAATGCGCAAAGAAATTATAGTGGTTCGATGCATAAGCGCAACCTACTCCACTCTTAAAATTCCTACAGTCACAATTTTGGCTTTCACTATCATAAGGTTTTTCCAGGGTCACCTTAACAACTTAATACAGTTATTGCGATTTTCACGGTCTATCACAACAAACCCACTTTGTGATTTTCACGGGATCACCACAAACAAACCCGCTGAGATTTCCGGGCTATCTCAGAAAAACCCAAACTGAAATGAAAGTAAAACAGAACTTATCTTTGATTGGTGAGTCGTAGTCATAGCAGTTGCTTGAATGCAGCGATCTTCTTCTTGGGATATAGATGAAGTCGTGTATGAGTTCAACCCAAAAGAATATAGGGATCTAAAAAGTATTTAAAATAAAATAAAATAACCCTAGGTGTTGCAGACTCAATTCTCTATATCTCGAGATAGAGTATGGATGTAACGCCCTGAAAATCGGGGGTCGAGCATAACTCAACTCCCGAGTTCTAAAACATCACTTATGCAACATAATGAATGATAATTGTATGTTGTCTATGTTAGTGCATAAAGCATGCGATAGATCAAGCCAGATCAGCAGACATAATTCAGGGATATTGAGGCAAAGCAAGCGGAAGACTTAAATACATAAATAATTCAAAAATAATTCTCAAATGATGCGTGCTCTGCCCAGGGCAACATATACAACTGTGTCTCAAATACATATATCAACTGTGCAAAATAATCCAAGACATATCCCAAAAATCCCCGCTGGTCAGGACGAGGCTCACATGAACCCGCCCGAGAACTGCATAAAGGAGAACACCTCCTCGTCCTCATCAAAGTCTGGCTCTACCTCGCCAACATCGCCACACCTGCAACTAAATTAGAGTCTGGTTGGTGTTTAAGCACCATCCCAGAACGTGAGAGTGAGTGATCAACTCAGTGGTGTTATACAACAAAGGTTAACATGTTATCAATCAAATTAAGCAGTAACGATAAGGCAGTACAATCAAACAGTCCTACATACTCTTGTTAATGCAAGGATGATATGAAGAATGATGCATGCCCTCACCATAATCCCCTCTGCGACATCATCTAACGATCACGGCATGAATCACTTCCTCAGTACTCTATCACCAACCCCGTTAGCACATGCAATGCAATGAGATGAACATGCTTATCAAGTTCTTATTAGTCCTTTTCATATAGCAGGATTGGGAAGCTAAGACACCTCCCTTGTACCAATTCCCAACATTGATCCATTCTGGGGTCGTCAGTCCTAAGGAATCTCATACGATGTTACGGTTCTAGGTCGCTGTAAGGGCTGTCAGGGCTGTTGTGCATAATCGTTACACCACTCCCCCATCACCAAATCAATACAAGCCTACTTGTATCCTCAAGACTGCAACAGGATTCGTCGCCCTTATGCAGTGTCAGGATATACTCGAGGTCACTACAGAGGACTCGTCACCAATCAATGTAGACCGACAGCAAGAATATAGTGTCCCATACCACCATAATCTACTTGCGAGATTAAAGTGCTCATTGGTCACTATGGGGAGATTTGTGGCCCTAACGTAGGCCGACAGCTCGACCACGGTGTCCCATACCACCATGTCCGACTTATGAGTCTTAGGGGATCACGGTACCACGGTTAACGGGAGTTTCACTGGTAAGCTCAGTTTCTTAGATTCAAACAGTGGCGACCAAACATGGTGAATAAACATCGGTCAATCGGGTTAGTTGATAAGCTCAACTAGGCCAAGCGCACGTTGAGTTGAACGACATCGAATGCATAAGCACTCCATGTGGCCTAACCACTGTCGAACATCCAAAGCACGACTCAGATTTGTTAAACTCACCCTGTGTGGCGAAAACGACCTCAACCACCATTTGGAGTACAATTTTCGATTACCTGGACTATAGCACAGCCCCATTCACATACAAATTCCATAACAAGCATATGAGTCATATCCGACAATCATATGAACATTCATGTAGTATAACTTAAATGTAAATATAGTACATGGAGGAAATCATACACTCAAGTATGGTAATGGAGATTCATGCCTCAACAACCTTAGCAATCACATTTTTACTAACTACTAACTCATTTAGGCATTTAAACAAATACTTAGATTACACTATTCAACATACATCACATATGTCGATGTCAATGCATATTAGGACAAGTCCTTTCGCGAAGGAGTTGCCGCATACATATCAGACATATAATAACGACAAATAATCATGGCAACCAAAACAACAGATTTCATATGTATACAGGTATTCTAACATATTCATTAAATACACTATTTACAATATAAAAAATATATATACGGAAATCAAAACAGATAGCGCATTTGGCATGTGTAACGGCAATCACAACATGAATAAATAATTATCTAACATTGAAAGTGTTGAAAACCATAACCTAAACGTATATAGTCCGCACCTTAAACCAGAAAATGCGTATAAGAAGTAATTCAGACGATAAGTCTTCATCAACGGTGGATACGTTACCTATGGCATGAAACAGGTTAGCTAGAACTTCACTACAACTATTCTAAGCTTCAAAACAAGTTAGGGTTAGCTTAACTTACCTAAAAACAGAATCAGAATCGCCGAAAGAATGATTCAGATAGGCATGTTAGATGAATAGATGGACTAGGAAGAATTCTATGGAGATTCGACAGATTCTCCCACACTTTCTCTCTCTTTTCTCTCTCTTAGAAACCTAGGGTTTAGGAAATTCGTATGAGATTTGAAACTAAGGGTTAAAGGCCTATTTATAAGCCTAAACACGACGAAAACAGACTTAGAGCTAAGGTATACTTAGGTTATAACCAAATCGGGCTTGTTTCGATCCAACGGAGCACTTCTGGAGGTCCTCTTATCAAATGCGGTCGGACTTAAGCTCACTAGCATCGGATCTTTAGTAAGTTAAGTTTTCAGTTCGATCGAGTTTCCAGATCGTCCGTGGTGGACCAACTTCAATTCAATGGTTACCGAACTTAAATCAGGGCTACAAGTTCTATGATACAAAAGGGCCACTTATCCTGATCTGAGGGTGAATTTGGATCGAATTCTAACGGTCAGAATGCTTAAAAATAATGTGCAAGTGAAACATTCCTGATTACTAAAAATATATAATTAATTTTCTAAAAAACCTCATTTTCCTACTCTCTTTACTCCGGGCTCAATAAAATGGTCTCAGGACACCGTTTGGACTTGATTTTCTAGGTGATTGTTAAGTCCAACTAGGCGGTCGTAATGGTCTTAGTTCATAGCTATTAGGCTTTCGATGCGTGGTTTAGAACCAATACAAAGTTATAAATCATTCCTGGGAGCAACTGGGTTTAGAGTTGGATCCTGGATTTCAGGGTAAGATAGCGTTAAGGATTCTCTAGGTTCTGGGTCTTACAGATTGCATTGAAAGCTATCGGTGCTAATTCCATAAGTAATCTAGTTTAGCGATGGCTAAAACACATTAAAGTTCTAAAGGATTTGGTTCTAAAAGATTTCTGCTAAAGGTGGTAGTCGGGTCTAAGTACGAATTTTTCTAAGTCGTTACAATGGATTACTCTATTAAAGACAGTTAAAACGTCTTGAAAAGAGAATGAAAATAAGCTAAAACAAAAAATTAGAATTAGGCTCAAAAAGCTTAAGAAGACCCTAACTTTCTCTCTTGAAAGATGGATTTTCTCACTAAATTTTGTTGTATCGATGAATGAGAGAAGCCCTTTATTTATAGTCAAAGGATTTGGAAATTTGGTTGGCTCGAGTGTCGGTTCGACTAGATGGATTCTAACGATTTCGTTTCAATGACACGCGAATTTCATGGGATAAAATCTTTCAAAAATTCGGCTGGCCCAAGCCTAAGTTCGACTGGCCGAACGTCCAGTTAAGCTAGCCGACCAAAGGGTTCAGTTAGCCCAATTTGCCAGAAATTCGAAAACTTGTCATTGTTAGAAATTTGACCGAACAAGTTCAAGCTAGCCGAACATACCGCGGAAAATCTTATGAAATCTGTAAATTTTCCCATATCATGTAGGGTTAGCTGAAGACAGTTAGGCTGGTCGAACCAAATGTCAGGTTGGCCAAACTTGAATGCATTTTTTACATAAATGATGATCATTATAATGTTATGTGAAATACACCTAACCTAAGGTCAATCTAAGGTTATACCACTTGATGGTTGACTCATACAGACTGTTCCAATCTTCGAACCATGTACTTTCATGTATTTGAGATGTTTAGTCTTCCTTGAGACGCTTGATCAAGTTGATAATATATCTTCATGAGTTGTCGAAGAGAATCTTCATGAGAGCTTGTGATCCTTTCATGACTACGAAATTTGACAACTAAATTGTGCTTGAGTATAAGCACTTACAATCTCCGCCTTTGTCAAATTTGTGACAAAACTCACTCATACAAACCTACAAATCATCACAACATATTACAACATCTCAATAACATATTATATACATACAATTTATGATTCAAAGGAACATTTGTGCACCACCGGTGTAACACTCAAAACCCAAATATTGAAAGTTCTCGAGTGTTACCATGAAGTTTAACTTAATATGCACATATATACGATAGAAACCTTAACTATCTTAACCTTACATCTATTCCCTGACACTAATCTAACTGTTGAGAACAGTCCCCACCCACAAATCAAGTCATTCGACCATTGATCACGTAGTTTGATACATGTACATTCCCCTAACTAAATCAACGAATACTCCTTCATCCATAATGATTTAGACATAAATCCTTTAATAAGAATTACTTAAAAATGTGCATACAACCATGCAAAACCATATGATTTCCCAAAACTCGTGGATTAGTAATAATTACGAAAATGTCATTAACCTAGACCATCGAATTCTAAATCACAGGGTTCCAACGATCCATTTAATGTGAAATTTTACATCATGCTTAATTATCATAAATTAACAGTACACGTTGAATTTCAGCCCTTAGGTCATAGTAAACTACCTACTTGACCTCTACATCCATCCATACACTTATCAGATCAAGATTCTGATCCGTTCATCTTATTCATCCTATATGAATATGCTTAACCCACCATTAGAATTACAATCTAAGAAACTTACATATGTGAACAAGTCACTCGAATCTAATGGTATGCATGTCCTACCCCTAATCACTCCAGAAACCCGCTTTCTGTCCATCCATTTATGAAAATGGTCGTACATCCACCTACATTGATGGTCTTAATGCTAACCATTAAGTTCCCTTATTTTTAGCTAGTCATCTGACCATTCATCTTGTTTGGATCCGCCAAACGGGCTATCCAAATATCATAATAAACTATTCAATTCGAAGATCTTAAGGCACATGTCGAAAATATTAGACAATGTTTCGATTAAATGTATATAAACATTTCATTAAACCTCAGATTAATATAGTCCATTAAAATGGTATCTTGACCATCTGTAAGAAATCAAAGCCTAAACTGGAGTGATTGAAAGAGCGCGAAAAATAATGAATGCTCAAAAAAATTACAATGCATTCAGACGGTGTATTAAAATTTTATGTGTGGTGGAAGTAAGATAAATATAAAGGTTAGATTTGTAAATAAGTGGGTGTAATGTGACGTAAGACGGAAGGAAGTTTTTTATGGTAGATTTCACTCACAGGTTATTGCAATGTGTGGCCCACCCATAGCTTAGATCTACTTCAAACTTGGGCCTGTGAGTCCACACAGTGAGCTGAAGTCGGTGAATGGAGTGATTTTCCGATAGATCACCATAGTGGACCCCACCTATCACATGAAAATAAAAATAAGAAGTTACGTATCATAACTGACTTCCCGTATTGGCCTTCTCGGACGGTGAACATAGTCTTCCCACCGAATGATGGTGTGGGTCACTAAGAACTCTGATCTATCCCGTATTTTGGCCCATGGCCTAAAATAACCCTATAAAATAATTAAATGGAGTGGATCCTCCAAGTGGCCATCCTAAGTGGACCCATCAATGTCATACAAACGAGTCGAAATCAGCACTCCCTCTGGCTTTGATAGCAGACGACAAAAAACAGAGGAGGAATGAATTAGACTAGGGGTGCACATTGAACTGATATAATCGTGGAACCGGGTCAAATTCGACCAAATGGTCCGGTTTGGTCTCGTTGTAGAGTGCATAGGTTCCAGTTCCAGTTCCAAAAATTAAAGAACCATTTAATTCGGTTCTGATTTGGGGGTATGTAAAACTGAGCCGTGATCTGAGCCGTGGATCTGAATCGTGAATCCGAATTGTGGATCCAATCTGTGGAACCAAACTTAAAACTGAACTGTGAAACCGAACCTGGAACTGTGAGTTTACAATATATTTTAGTTGTATATTTGACTCATGATTTATGGTTTACAATATACAATTTACTTGTTTTCATAAATGTATTTTTTTCACACCATATAAAATATCTAAATCATTCATCAAGTGGATTACAACACGAATGGACATGGGCTAAATTATAAAATAGAACATGCAATTAGGTCGGATTATAAAAAAGCCCAGAACCATGGAACCGATCCGGAACTGAACCGGTTTTTGCGGTCTGGTTCCAGTTTGGTTCTAGGGTGCTAATGGTCCAGTTCTGGTTCCAGTTCTGAAAATCCTGGAACTGTAAGGAACGGTTCGGCTCCAGTTTCACCCCAGAACCGGACCGAATCGAATCGTGTGCACCCCTAAATTACACACCACAATTTTTGATTTTAAACTCACAACACCAATCTAAACCGTCCAAACTTAGGTAAAGAGAATTCCGATTCCAACAAGGAAATTCTAGGAAATCCCACGACGCTAGGATTACCAAGACTTATGGGATCGGTTGAAAACTTGGCCGTTTCAAGAACTTCCGCACACAGCACGCTCGAACCGGAGTAACCAGCTCCAATCTAAGCTGTCCATCCTCCAACCACAGGAGATTTGACCACTTCCAAGCTAACAAAAAAGGAAGGAAAGACATGGAGTGATCGACATTCCGCCTTCCTTCCTGAAATCAAGCCACAACATGCGGAAGTTCTTTCCCTACAAAACCACTGATCAAAGGCCACTACTTTTGAATCTGAGATGGTCATCTGATGGGCCATTATGATTAAAATACAATCACAACAATCCAATAGAGAGCAGAGTAATTTTCTAGGATAGAAATCGAGTTAAACAACACCACTCGACTGCGTATGAGATCCCGCCGCTCGATTGATCCGTAAGAAGGCTTCATAAGCCAAACAACTATAAGAAGGGACCTCTTCTTTCATTCAAGAGATAGCTATAATCAGAAATGGAAACGGGAAGAAAGAGAGAAAAGGAGAGAGAGAGAGAGAGAGAGAGAGAGAGAGAGAGAGAGAGAGAGAGAGAGAGAAGAAACAAGGAACGCCTACAGTTTCTTTCAAAACTCTGCCAGACGCTAGCAACAATCCAGGTCAGACCAGCACGTTAATTAGTGAAATTCGTCCATCATCTTTCCCTGATAACCCTCCTTCAAACCTCTTTACCTATATCGAAGGAGAACTCCACCAAAATAGGATCAAGATGACTCGTGGAAGAGCACCCAAGTCTGAACTTGTTTTAGTTGAATTCAAAACAGGTGATGCAATATTGGTCCTAAAGCTACCCGAACATTAAAACTTAAAAAGACACTCAGACAACAAAGGTGAGGTTTCTTTCCTTTATCATATGCAATTTATTTGATCATATTCTTTACCTATTTTTCCTTTCAAAGCATTGTACTATTTCAATCTCCTTATAGATTATTTCCATAGATATTCA
Organism: Magnolia kwangsiensis; assembly: GCA_037074715.1. Lineage (NCBI taxonomy): Eukaryota > Viridiplantae > Streptophyta > Magnoliopsida > Magnoliales > Magnoliaceae > Magnolia > Magnolia kwangsiensis. Next base: position 74,476,174 of record CM073575.1, on the reverse strand, counting down.
CATTTATTTTATTCTCCTACATGCAAATATCCTGTCGGTCATCTCACCTCTTATATTCATTATAACTTCGTGGACGTAATGCGCTACGGGTAGTGGCCCTCTTGGTCTGTACGTAATTTCATGGGTTGGTTGGCGTGGTCCACAATCGATGTATGTAAATTGTAATTGAGTGTTACATCAACTTTTCAAGATTGGATTTCATAAATAGTCGTTCCATGAGCACATCGTGTTATGTAAATCCCTCAACCGCATCATTGTACCGCCTTAAGATGTTCATGTAAAGCCATATTAATATTGGGGGTGCCACCGAATATCTGTATAGTGAGAGTGAGGGTCAAGCCAGATATAATAAACTACCTTCCACAATGTGACTATGACTTTTGAGTCCGATGGATCGCACATATTTTACTAGGCATGCATGTCACACCCGAAACTCGAAAACCAGGCTCACAAAATTTTTGATCGTTGAATCCGGTACCGACAGCCTCCGTAATACCCCATTCTCGGCTCCCAGCACGCATACGCCAGATTCCGATCCTGGGATCCTATAAGGAGGATTTTCGAACGAACATTTATCTAATAAGAAGCATGACCACATGTTTACCCAAATCGCAAAGGCAACATCACATATCCACTAATATGAACATTTGAATACAGTCTTAAAAGGGAAATACATATATCAAAATTAAAGCTCCAAAAGTCTGTTGCGCGCTCCAAGTTCAACGCGGTTACGACCTAACGCCACCTACACGCATCTATCGTGCATAAGCTTATAGAAAGCTTAGAGGGTAGTGAAAGTGTGTGCGCAAGGTAAGTGCCAAGTAAGCAATATCAGAGTAATCAGAGTAAGCAAAAATGCTAACAAGGCCATAAATACCATTAGCCTTATCCAGGCTATGCGATACAAAAATATAATAAACTAACATCATATACTAAGGAAGCAATGTAGATCAGTTATGTAATGCGGAGATATAGTAAGTTAAATGCTATGTGCTGAGGATGCAATGTAATATGTGATGCGAATGAAATGACCAAGCTAGAGTGTGAAGTTGGGATGATAGTACGTAGTATCACAAGCAACGGGGTCCACCACAAGGAACTTCTAACCAAACTAGTCTCATACCTAAATTTGGATAGTCAGACTCAATATGGTAAACTCCTGATCTCAGGTTAGTTGCGCGCCTCAACTGAAATCCTGACCATTGAAAAGGTACATGTAATAATTAATTACGCACCACCAGCCCGAGTGTATAGTGAATGAATGAATGAATAAGTATACAATTCCTACTCAATAAGTCCACATAGCAGTACGGTTCCTCTCTGAGGAATCACGGGGGTCTATTACACTCCAAACCAATTTGTCAGCCCATCGGGCGTAACTAGGTGAGTGGAAGAGACCTCACTATCCACCTGTCAATATCGGGCCCGACTCATCGATAGGGGACCCATTCCTCAAGTTGGTTAGACTCGGTCTAGCATTGGCCCCTCCTCTCTGACAAGTAAGGCCGTACCCCCTTCCAACAGACTACGACAAAGTAGGAGACGTAACCTAACGGAATACGGCCCTCACGCGCTCATACATCCACTCGGTCTAGACGTTGGAGCAACCTATGGAACCAAGAGGGTTCTAGGACTTTCACCGAGGGATATCTATAACACTCCATGTAAAATAGATTTCTGGTGTCCCATCTGGCCATCCACAATATGCCTGTGGAGGCTATGACCCTGATGTCACTAGGGTGTATAGTGGTCATATCACAAAATGCAAAATACATGAGTCGTACCATCTAGACATGCATCAAACCTGTACGTACCGCTCCCTCATGTGGGGCAACTCCGCCTATCAGGGAGTCCCATAAACAACCTGCCCTATGGCATATGCAATGGTCAATCATATCTCATTACAAACATGCAGATGATGCATATGGGCATGTATCATGATGTTTTGTTGTCACATACTCATAATCAGTATCAACAACCAACATCGATAATCAACCTCGATAATGTGGACATTTAACCAACATTACCCCCAAGGAATGACCCACGTAGAGCCTAAAATATAGTGGACCCATGGCCTCACACAAGGGCTAAATATACAACACCATGTGCCTCACTCAAGAGCTTAATACACATCAAGATGGGCCTTTCACATGGGCCTAACATACATCACAATGGGCTCCATTGCCTGGCCCTCAAATGCATCATAATGGGCCTCATCACATAGGCCTCATATACATCACATTGTGCCTTAAACATGGGCTGAATACACATCACAACGGGCCTCAAATACAGGTCTCATATATATAACATTAAGCCTCAAACATGGGCCAAATGCACATCACAATGGGTCTCAAATATGGGCTGCATATACATCACATTAGGCCTCGACAATCGACCTCGATATCTAGCCTTGACAATCGGAATTAGCCTCGATAATCGACCTCGACAATCAGCCTCAATAATCAGAATCGGCCTCAACAATTGGCCCCGATAATCAGAATCAGCCTCGATAATCGAAATCAGCCTCGACAATTAGGATCAGTATCAACAATCGAAATCGGCCTCGATAATCGGCCTCAACAATCGGAATTGGAATCGGCCTCAACAATCGGCCTCAACAATCGGCCTTGACAATCGAAATTGGCCTCAATAATCAGAATTGGCCTAGATAATTGAAATTGGCCTCGATAATTGGAATAGGCCTTGACAATAGGAATTAGCCTAGATAATCGAAATCGGCTTCAACAATCGGCCCTGATAATCCAAATCAGCCTTGATAATCAGAATTGGAATCGGCCTCGATAATCAGAATCACCTCGATAATTGGAATCTGCCTCCACAATAAGAATTGAAATTAGCCTCGATAATTAAAATCGGCTTCAACAATCAAAATTGGAATCAGCCTCAACAATTAGCCTTGACAATTAGAATTGGTCTCAATAATCAGAATCGAAATCGATCTCGATAATTGAAATCAAAACCAGAATCAGCCTCGACAATTAGAATTGGAATCAGCCTCAATAATTGGAATCGAAATCAGTCTCAACAATCGACCTCGATAATTAAAATCGGCCTCGACAATCGGAATCAGCCTCGATAATCGAAATTAAAATTGGCGTTAACAATCGGCCTCGACAATCCAAATAGGCCTCGATAATCAGCCTCAACAATTAGAATTGGCCTTGATAATCAGCCTCAACTCGGAATCGGCCTCAACAATCGACCTCGATAATTGGAATCAGAAATTGACTTAACTAAGGGCCTAAAGGAAGGTCACAATGAGGACTTTCAACAATCATTGCCCATCAATGTGAACATTTAACCAACATTGCTCCCAAGGAGCGACCCTTATAAGGGATTCATACACAACGTAATGCGCCATACATACATCGCATTGGGCCTCAACCATGGGCCTCGAATACATCACATGGGTCTAATATACATCACAATGGATCGCTCACATGAGCCTAACATACATCAAGTCGGACCTCATCACATGGGCCTAATATACATCGGGCCACTCACATGGGCCTAATACACATCACTATGAGCGGCATCACATGGGCCAAAATATATCACAGTGGGCCTCGAATACGTGGCAATGAGCCTTGGCACATGGGTCATAAATACATCACATTGGGCCTCATATATGGGCCTCAAATATACATTAAGTGGGCTGCATCCATGGGCCGCACCAATAGGCCACATCATGTGCTCCATACATCAAGTGGGTCGCATCAATGGGCCCCATATACATCAAGTGGGCCACATCAATGGGCCGCACCAATGGGCCCCATATACATCAAGTGGGCCGCATCAATGGGCCACACCAATGGGCCCCATATACATCAAGTGGGCCGCATCAATAGGCCGCACCAATGCACCCCATATACATCAAGTGGACCATATCACATGGGCCACACCATTGGGCCTCATATACATCAAGTGGACTACATCCACTGGCTGCACCAATAGGCCTCATATAAAGCAAGTTGGGCCCACCTTATGTATTTTTGAGATCTGACCTATTCATAAGTAAACATAGAGATAAATGAAGTAAAAAACAAATATCAGCTTGATTAGAAACTACAGTGGCTTCTAAGAAGTTTGAACTGTGGATGTCACTGTCCCCATTATTGCAAATGGTGGGGTCCACTTGAACTTGAGATCTGATTCATTATTTCTCTCGAGCCATGAAATGATCTCTCAAATGGTTAAACGGTATGGATATAACACATGCATCATGGTGGGTCCCATTGGTGGACGAGGTGGATGAAAAAGGTGGGACCCACAAAACTTGGTAATGTCATGTACACCAACTACATAGCTGGTGTGTGGCACTCTAGCCAATCTGCTTCCTAAGGTGGGTCCACACGTGTGACCCACCAGTCCAATAGAACGGACGAACGGTGTGGATATCTGCATACATCATAATGGGTCCCACAGGCATAGGGATGAAACACATACATCTGAACTGTGTCCCACCGTCCAGTGGTGTGGACAGTGCAGATAAAACACATACAATATGGTGGGTCCCCACCTCGTATAGCACGGTAGAGTCCTCACATGTGTGGGGCCCACGTCGCTGGGCAGCCAGCAAAAAACACATATCATGGTGGGTCCCACGTAGGGCCCACCATTATATATATGATAATATAATATGTTATAATAATATTATATTATTATTCTTTTATTTTTTTTATTAGCTGGTCAGTACACCACACTGTCAGTTCACACTTCACTGAGTGGCCATGTCCAGCATCCTTGTACACTAGACGATTTAGATACAACACATTTAAGGTGGGCCCCACCTACAGACGTGCTACCAGGGGGGTGAGCCTTGTCCAGGTGGGCCACCAAATGGATGGATGGTGTGGATAAGACATACATCAAGGTGGGGTCCACGCATGTGGGCCGCCCCACTTAAGGATCCAACTGATATTAATGTTTTCCTTTCAACCAGGCCTGCATGACCGACCAGTCATGCAGGCCCCAAAAATGACAGTAAGGTGGCCCCACTTACTAGATGGCTTGGATAAAATACATACTTCATGGTGGGGTCCATTCGGGTGGGCCACACGGCCACATCATCACAAAAAAAAAGATGAAAGAGAGAGAGGGAGAGAGAGAGAAAGAAAGAGGTGAGTGATGGAGGAACCCTGCACTATGGGCCCTCCCTTCCATGCTTTACAACATACATCAAGTGGGTCCCATTACATGTAGGCCCACCGATCAAAATCAACGGTGGAGATCCCTTCTCCACTGAAATACAAGGTCTAGATGACCCTTATTCATACAAGGAATTTAAACATCATGATGGGGTCCATGGGGAATGGCCCCATCATGCAATGATCATGAGACTCATGTTGGGCTATCAGCCACACTTAGGGTCCAAAGTGGGATCCATACTATTAACCAGTAGGCCCCACTTGGCCCATCATCAAAAGAATGAAATTTAGGCCTATAGAAACACCCACCTTAGATCTCTTTTTCCTTCTTCCACCAATGCATGCTAGAGCTACAAAGGAATAATTTCAACGGTTGAGATGAAATTTGGATGGTGGGGATGAGAGAGAAAGTGAGCCACACAAATCTCTCTCATGGAGCTTGGACGTTGGAGTTTTCTCCTCTCCTTGGGGTTGCTTGAGAATGTAGAGAGAATGAGAGAGGGAGAGAGAAGATGGGAGAGAAGTGATGGGAGAGAGGGATGGGTGAAAGGTGATGGAGTGATAGGTATACTTGACATGTATGAGTTGCTTTGACTTTGGGGTTGCTTGGGGATGGCTGAAAGGTGATGTGTACTTGACATGAGATGTGATGTGTTACTTGATTGATGGAATGTGATGTGATTGATTTGAAAGATTGTCTTGGGTTTGCATATGCATAGCGTTTTCCTTGAACTGAACATGGGCCCGCATCTTCTGGCCTGGGTATCACCTCGGCGTGCAATACACAGCATTGAAACCGCGACGACGGTGTGGTTGCTAGGGTACAAGTCTTGGGTTGAACCGACTCTAGAATACGGGACATGACTCAATGTTGCACGCAACTGCCGATAATAGATCGCAGGTTGCCAGAATTCGACTAAGAGGACCGCAGAAGTTTACGGAACAGTACGAGCTAGGGTACGGGTCTTACAATGCATCCCATGTAGGACCCTGTGCATATTGATACCCTTATATATGTGGAGTATGAGGAGTATCAATGCCCTTTTATCCTTATGATTCATGATGAATATATTATAAATTGTAAAGGAATAACTATCACTATTAGTAGGGCATTGACCCTCTCCCAACCGTACAGATCATGCAGGTGATGTATCATGCAAGTGACACACATATTAAAGAAGTAGAAGACCACCTTCCTGAGGAAGACTATGCTGAATAAACAAGAAATTAGTTCCGGATATAGCTTATTTACATTTTCGCTGCAACTTGAAATTGTAATAGGCTCCTCTTTGTGGGAGCATTTGACCATTTGTGTAATTATGGAATGAGGAATGCAGTCAATTTTATTCTTATATATATATATATATATATATATATATATATATATATATATATATATATATATATATATATATATATATATATATATATATATATATATATATATATATATATATATATATATAATGCATTTTTTTAAAGCATCCAATTCATTTTATAATTAATACTTGATTTCCTTGAGCACGAGTATAAACTTTCGCTGTGAAAATTCTAGATGTTACAGTTGATATCAAAGCATGAGAATGAGATTAATTGGGCCTAAGGGAGTGGACCACCATAAACTTTTAAGACATAATGAATTAGATACATACACTCAAGGAATTCTCAAAGGAACTAGGGAGTTGAGAAATTAGAAACTTATATTCAAGTTCCCCATTAGAAATATAAAGGTAAACGTGAAATCTATAAACCATGAACCTATGTACCCCCACAGTAGATTCTCCAAATCCTGAATTAACCTGTCTGAATTAAAAGTCATCTGTAGATAGAATCATCATCAGGAAGAACAAGTTTCCCTTACAAGAATCGAGACTTCCCTAAATATTTCAAAATTTATGACTATTTCAACAAAATTCTAACATGTTGCAAAACCTCCCACTACTAGAAAACTGGAGCAACGGCGATAAAAGCCGTAGCTAAAGACCTATGGCTACGGTTATAATCCGTAGCAACCATTTCTGTAGCCAAAAGTACCTACGGCTATGAATAGTATTTGTAGCTAAAAGCAGTGCTGAATCCGTAGCAATATGCCTAATTTAATAACAGCTATAGTTGTCAGATTACTAGCTACAGTCAATATCTATAGTTATTGCCTACATTTTTAAAAAAAAAAAAATTATAATCATTCATTCATTCATTCAATGAGTCTGTGTGCACTTGCATAATCATTCATTCATTCATTCAATTACAATGATTCATTCAATCAAATACAATTATAATAATACTGAAAATACAAATCTTGGTGAGTCTGTGTGCACTTGCATATGGCCAACTGCATCCTTCGTCCACCATAGATAGAAAATGGATGCAAGTATCAGTAGTCCACCTGCACATCCGACAACTATACTAATAACTTCTCTTGTGAAGAATTGAAATGCAGAAAATTTGTAAATTGTAGGGAAATTTCTTCCTTTCAAAAAATTTAAAACCTCTTATCACTCCAATATTATTTAATTTTTTCAATCCAATTCAATATATCAATTCAAATGCAGAAAGTTCCCAAGAATGGAAAAACATAAAGTTGAAAACTCAGAAAGAAATACCACTACTGTTCGTGTCTTACCTTTCATCTCTCCAAATCACATTCACTTGTAAGATCGAAACAATGAGGGCAACGCCTAGAATACTGGCAATGACAACGGCATCACAAAAGTATTAATTTAAGGGCCCATAATAGATTTATCTATCATCATAGGAATTATAGCCAGTGACACCATATGCTATCAAAACCCGCCATATAAAACAAGTTTTAACCTAACTTTGTTCATGTCAGCTGCAATGGAAAGTGAACATTGGGTTAATATTTCAAAGATAGTGGTCCAACAAACCGATCAAACCTTGAAGTTATGCCACAGAAGAGACATCATATCCTCTCTCATTGTTTTTCATATATAATATTTCTTCTTGTTCCAGATTTGGGACCACAGTTGCCAACTCTTGCACAACAATATTGAGAACAAACAAATTCTTATAAGACCCTTAACATCAATCCAATATAATATTGCTGACACAACCTTTAAACCATAATCACCTTTTTTTGGAAATAACTAGATGGTTGATGGTCTTCTTTTTCTTTTCTTTTTTTCAAGGAAAGGTGGATAATTCCACCTGAATTTTATTTATGTGAAGCTAGAATGAACAACCATAATCACCTATAACATCAAAAGATCAAGTATTTTGAAACAATTCCAAGATCAACGTTTCATTTCTTCGATGCAACAAAAAGGAATGGTTACCATATGGGTACCTTGCAACATGTATGTATCTTGGAGCTAAGCAAGCTATGAGCATAGACGTTGAATAGTCTGAAAAAGAGAAGAAAAGATATGAAAACCATCATCTTGAATAACATTTTGTTAGCAATATAAAGATGGAAATGGGCATGGAGCTTCAAAACATTCTATTGATTCTCCCTTGTTAATGGAAAATCAGTAACCTACATTGTCAGAAAAACATGAAAGAACAACACTAAGAAATCCTTTTGAGAAAGAAGAAGAAAACACATGCACGCATGCAACTATCTTGGGCAAGTAATTAGTATATGATAGACCATTCCTTCCATCTACAAAGTAAGTTGGCCACCCCATTATTGCTTTAGCTTGGTTAAAAGGCTTTGTTCATGGTCAAAATTCGTGCTTTGATCAAGCAACAGTCTACAAGCAAGCTTTTTCCTGCAATGAAACCATCATGATTATCTAGTTTGATAGGAATTATTTATAGACAAGCAAATTTGATTAATTACAATCCCATCGTTGTGGTTTGTTTAGTTGCTTAAATAAAATGAATTGCAATATCTCAAATCATTTTCAGTGAAATTAACTACGTGGAATGAGCCCCAATCCACTCAAAACAAGAGATTAGCCCCCATATTGCCTTCAGAGCTGGGTTGCCTGCAACATCCTTATTGCAGAAGACTTCAAAACATTCTTAAGTGCCTTCAAAATGACGCATAATATGTAAGTAAACAGAAAAAGAAAAAGTAGAGAAGAGAGAACCCTGAAAGCCCAAAAATTGACTTTGTGGAAGAGAGCTTGGTTCACAAAACTATTTTTCATGTAGCCCATGTACCTGTCATGAAGTGTAAAAACCTAATCTTGTGATTCAATGGTATCTTTATTCTCCACCCGTGAAAAATACTTTGTGGTTAGTTCTGTGCTCTAGAAACCCATCAAAGGTTGTGATTCAATGCCTATTACATTGAACTGAAACAATTATTTTACATGACCCAATTGCAATTATCTTAGTATTCATATCAAGAGTACTACTCAGGAATTCAATTACTCATTGGGGACACTATTCATGTTTTAACTTATTAGAATTTGTATAATTTCTCATTTGTGTAACATAAAAGGAAAAAAAGCATATGGTTTCCTACCTCAAGTTTGTGCTTAAAAACAAAAAACATTATAACCATGACCCTTAAATTCTTTGGTTGAGTGCCTTCCACAAGACCATGACACTTGATCCCCTTGCTGATCCAAATTGGTAGCCACACATTGCATTGATTGGAGATGTAGGTATTTTGCCTCACCCCATTCCCTAACATGGATTTAATTATACCATGGCTGTTAATTGCACTCGGCCTTTGATTACCAATGTTTGTGATGTTACTCATCCAGTGACATCTAGTGCCTTAGCTTTAAGACATTTTCTGCATGTTCCTTCTATTCGAAATAACTATTTGTGGGTTGGAAAGTTTATATTAGAGAACCATTCATTTAAATTCATAGAATGGCAATTCCAAGTGACTTCCAGATAGGGCAGCTGCTAGCTTAAGGAATAAGGGGACTTCTGCATCTAGAATAAGGACAAATCTACTCTCTTGGCTACAACACCATCTGTTGCATGTCACATTCTTAGAAAGATGTTGGTCTCATGTTTGATCTGGTAGTAATGATCCTGAAGCATGAGCAAAAAAACATGAACAGGTGTAGGCAATAATTTTAAAGGATGAAATCACAAAATTGATGTCCTCTGAAGAACAACGATTTCAGTGAAATAATAAGTTAGAGATGAACTGTAAAGGAATGAATATATTACGAAGCTTAGCAATCTGTTCCAGATAGCGTAATCACTGATTGGTCAACAATTAGATGAAGGAAATCGCTGACATTTAGAGATCAATTGAATGAATGGGATTGCATATAGTAAATTGGGAAGATTGAATACCTGTCCAAATGCAAATATGGAACTATTAAACCCAACTAAATAGATAGTAAAGAACTAAATTTTCAAGGAACTTCAAATACTCTCACAATCTTTAAAATTACAAATGAAACATGTGATAATAGTTTTAAATTGAACCCACAACCTCAAGGTAGCAACAAGGCTCCATTCATTTGAGCTGTAAAATATATGATTCTTACAAATTTTACAAAAAGATGAATATTCAAAAAGAAATACTCCATAAAAATGAGAAAGTAACAATAAAAACAAGGAAAAGGCAAGCGGAACTCCCATAATGATACTTTCTTTACCTTGAAAATCTGAGAAGGATAATATACAAGTCTATAAGATTCTTCTCCTCCTGATATATACTAGCCTGAACAAAGAAAACAAGCATTGCACATGAATGAATTTGTCTCATGACTTAAACTCATTTAACATAGAGAGCATCCAAGAACCAAGGCCCACAAGTCATGTTGCTTTGACATACATCAAGATTCATAATTACATATCAAGTTCAATATTGTGCTAAAAGTGAATCGATCAATTTCTAGACAAAACTAACAAGAAAAAAGAAAAAAGAAGAAGATTACTTGATCTTTCTTTAATAAATGGGAGATTTAATATTGTTGCAACATTTTCTTAATGATCTATTTGCAGCTAGCACATTTGTAGCTAGCTCAGATTAATAGCCTAGCTCACCAAACCATGGACTGTTCTTACATCTTTTTCCTAACCAACTATTTTCTTAATTGATGGTTTGGAAATAAGCGGTTAAGAAAAAGTAGAAACAACAATCGAAACTTGATGGAAAAAAAAGACAAAGATTGGACCTATTTACAATAGTCACTTGTCGGTCAACTTAGCATCAAATTCCTTCTCCAGTTCCACTTCTTCTTCCAAATACCTTCACTTCAGCTTAGTCTTCTTATCTTCTTGCAATTGTATCAGCTTCTCTCTCTCTCTCTACTTCAAACTATTTAATCTGATTTGACTGGCTATCAATGAATTAAGCAATCTCTTCAAGCCTACTTTAAGGACTGTTTAGACTTGTGGATTTTTATTTTTATTTTTTTGAAGAAAATGGAGTTTTTTTTTTTTTTTTTGGTAAACTCCATATCTAGAAAACAATAAGAAATGAAAATTTGTTTCCCATGATTGTCTTTCAGCAAGATTTTCTTGAAAAAAATTTCTTCATTTACAAATCTATATTCATAGAAAATTTATTGCCAGTTTAAGCAAGGAAACTAAAAGGGGGCATTTTTCAGGAAATGAGAGAAATGGAAATGACATTTTCAATAAATTTACAAAAAAAAAAAAAATGCCATTTTCATGGATATGACGTTTCATCAATTTATATTTCAAGAAACCCAAACAGGCCCTTAGAGTTTGATCTAAATTGGTATTTTCCAGGTGTTTCGCTAATACTGTGTTGCAAGGGAAAAAGGTTTGAGCCTTTGACACAAGGCTTGAATTTTTTAATTTTTTTTTCTCTCAAAACTGCAGTAAAAAATTCAAGATTTCAAATGAATGTTGTACCATTCGAGATAAGAATTGCAAGCATACAATTCCAAACAGTAAAATACAATAGTAAGTGTTTTTCCCCCAAAAGTTTTCTGCAATTAGGAATTCATAGTCATGCTTGATTCTAAGAATCTTTGTTTCGGGCTCTGCAATTACCAATTTCTTAAGATGTGAATCAACAATCCCTCTAGATACAGCTAACGACCCTTGTAATCTCCAAACACCATGGATGCAATCGACATAGCCCCCCTGAAATAAAATGTTTCTTGAATCCATTAGTTTCAATCCCCAAAAAAAATAGCAATGCCGACAATAGAGGTATGGGAGGTACCATGCCCCATGTCATTGCTGCAGATGTGACATGCATGCACTAAATCTAAACCGTCATGCTTGAGCAATCAATACAGTAATTGAAAGTAAAACCATAAAACTGTCATGCTTGAGACCAAAATCGCTCTTTCAAATTTGGAAGGTGAAATCCCTAATTCTAAAAATTCTCAAATTCCCAAAATCCTAAAATCCCCAAATCCCCAATTTGTAAATTCAGAAAAAACCCAAATTCAAGGTCCACATTCAAATCTGTAAGCCCTAAAATCCTCAAATCCTTAATTGAGGGTCCACATTTGAATTGGAAATCCACAAATTACTAAATCCTCAAATTCATAAATCAACATTGAGATTGAGAGAGATTGAGAGGGAGAGGGTGAGAGAGAGAGAGGGAGAGAGAGAGAGAGAGAGAGAGAGAGAGAGAGAGAGAGAGATACCTCGCATTCATGAATCTAATTCAATCAAGCTTCAGAGAGAGAGAAGGGGAGGTCGTGATTGAGAGAGGAATGAAGGTGGTACGTGGATAGGGAGGGCCTTGGATGACCGCTCGGCCAAACGAGGATGGGCAGGGAGAGAGATGGGGAGTCAAGGATGGGGTTGCTTTTGTCAGAAGTTGAGATGGAGAGAGATTGAGAGAGATGAAGAGAGAGAGAGAGAGAGAGAGAGAGAGAGAGAGAGAGAGAGAGAAGTGGGGAGAAGATGGAGAGAAAGGAGCGAGAGAGCTATTTTGGTGGGGTGCTGAAATGAATTGTGGGTGCGAGAATGAAATTGGGTGTTTTTTATGTGCGTGGACACCCACTTGAGACGAACGGTGATGTGTCAGGGGCTACGTGTGGCCCACCATAATATATGTCATTTATCTGTGCCATCCATTAAGTTCAATTAATTTTAGAGGGCTTTATCATAAAAAATTTGGCAAATAGAAGGCTCACATGGACCACACCAGAAATCAATGAAAGACACTTAATCTCCATTGTTTCCCATGGTGTGGTCCACTTGAGCTTTCAATTTACCTACTTTTTGGGGGTAATGCATTAAAATGAATGTTAAAATGGATGGACGACTTAGATTAAATACAAAAATTGTGGTGGACCCCATAGAACTAACGGATGGCCCTTTGCCGTGGTGGGGTACGGCTATTTAGCAACGGATTAAATCCGTAGTAGCATAACTACAGTTTATATCCGTAGCTAAAACCTCCCATAATCCGTAACCTTTCCTCTTTTTTTGGTAGTGTCCACTAGATGCAGGTAGAAGACACATAAGAAAATTTTAAAATTTTTTTAATAGATCACTTAGATCTCCATCAACCTTCCTCTGAAATTTCAACTCCATTGTTATCTAGTCTGGCAAGGATGCCCTTACGATGAAACAAAATTTTTTATGGTATTCCCTAAAGATTTAGAATGATCGAGGCCATAGGTTTACGAAACCATAAACAGGTAAGGCATATGTGGGTTAATCCAACTAGCAAATCTTAGGATCGAGATTTTTGTTTATGGGGGGTAGGCTGTAGTGTCCCGATTCTTATAGTCAATTATACGCACACTTAGACCTATATATATCTACCTTACGAGTAATACATTGAAAACTTAAGCATAATGAATAAGTGAGGATGATAGAAGTAATGTCGGGTAATGAATTAGATAATCAAAGCACTCAGTGAAATCTTAATAGGCCACGTAGAATTACTCCTACAAGAATAAAAGATTTCGGTATATTTCCCATGAGTTTAAAATAACCGAGGTTACGAACTGATGGAACCATACTTACGCGAAATTTATGTGGTTTGACTCAAATTCTATGTCCTAGAAAATCTTGAGTGATCCCAATGCCCTAATCAATCAAATGATCGAGATTTAACAGGATTACGAGTTGATACCAGGGAATCTTCCATTCTACGCAAGCGAAGGATCTGTGCATTGGGTGCAAACCCACAACCACCATCTATTGATCTTACCTCGAATAGAGGAAGTAAGAAATCCTTAGAGGCATAGAAAATGGGCTATGTAATAAAGTGCTAAATTTCGAGTGTGAAATTATTTTTAAGGGGGGTAGATTGTAATACCCTGAACTTTTCAAAACTCGAATATTGAAAGTTCTCGAGTGTTACCATGAAGTTTAACTTAATATGCACATCTGTACGATACAAACCTAACTATCCTAACCCTACATCTACTCCCTGACACTATCTAACCATTGAGAATAGTCCCTAACCATAAATCAAGTCATCCAACTGTTGATCACGTAGTTTGATACATGTACATTCCCTTAACTAACTCAACGAATACTCCTTTATCTATAATGATTTGGACTTAAATCATTTTATAAGAATTACTTAGAAATGTGCATACGACTATGTAGAACTATTAGATTTTTCAAAACTCACGAATTAGTAATAATTACGAAAATGTCATTAACCTAAACCACCAAATTCTAGATCACAGGGTTCCTACGATTCATTTAATGTGAAAATTTACATCATGCCTAATTATCATAAATTAACCGTACACGTTGAATTTCAGCCCTTAGGTCGTAGTAAAGTAGCTACTTGATCTCTATATCCATCTGTACACTTATTAGATCAAGATTCTGATCAGTTAATCTTGTTTACTCTATATAAATATACTTAACCCACCATTAGAATTACAATCTGAGGAATTTACATATGTGAATAAGTCACTCGAATCTAACGGTATGCATGTCCTATCCTTAATCACTCTAGAAACCCATTTTATGTCCATCCATTTATGAAACTGGCCATACATCCACCTACATACATGGTCAGAATGCTAACCATTAAATTCCTTTATTTTTACCAAGTCATCTGACCATCTATCATGTTTGGATCCGCCAAACGGGCCATCTAAACATCAGAATAAAGTATTCAATTCGAAGATCTTAAGATGTGTCGAAACTACTGGACAATGTTTCAATTAGATGTATATAAATATTTCATTAAACCTCAGATTAGTATAGTCCATTAAAATGGTATCTTAGCCATCTGTAAGTGATCAAAACCCAAACTGGAGTGATTGAAAGAGCATGAAAAACAACAAATACCCAAAAAATTACAATGCATACAGACGGTGTATTAAGATATTATGCGTGGTGGAAGTAATAAGTGGGCATCATGTGTGCATGGCTACTCAATAGACGTGAAACAGAAGGAAGTTTTTACGGTAGATTTCACTCATAAGTTATTGCAACGTGTGGCCCACCCATAGCTCAGATCTACTTCAAACTCCCGTGAGTCCACACAGCGAGCTGAAGTCGGTGAATGGAGCAAATTTTCTGGTAGATCACCATAGTGGACCCCACCTCTCACATGCAATGTAACTGACTTCCCGTATTGGCTTTCTCCTATGGTGAGCATAGTCTTCCCATCGAATGATGGCGTGGGTCACAAAGAACTCTGATTTATCCCATATTTTGTCCCATGGCCTAAAATAACCCTACAAAATAGTTAAATGGGGTGGATCTTCCAAGAGGCTATCCTAAGTGGACCCATCAATGTTGTACAAATGAACCAAAATCAGCACTCCCGCTGACTGTGATAGCGAACGACAAAAAAATTGCGGAGGGGATGAATTAAATGCCACAATTTTCGATTCTAAACTCACAACACCAATCTAAACCATCCAAACTTAGATAAAGAGAATTCCGATTTCAACAAGGAAATTCCAGAAAATCCCATGACGCTAGGATTTCTAAGATTCGTGGGATCAGTTGTAAAGAGGCGTGAAAACTCGGCCGTTTCAAGAACTTCTGCGCACAACATGCCCGAACCGGAGTAACCAGCTCCAATCCAAGCCGTCCATCCTCCAACCACTTCCACGTCAGTAAAAATGAAGGAAAGACATAGATTGATCAGCATTCCGTCGTCCTTCCCGGAATCAAGCCGCAACATGTGGAAGTTCCTTCCCTACAAAACCACTGATCAAAGGCCACTCTTTTGAATCTGAGATGATCATCTGATGGGTCATTATGATCAACATACAATCACAACAATCCAATGGAGAGCGGAGTAATTTTCTAGGATAGAAACCGAGTTAAACAACGCCGCTCGACTGCGTATGAGATTGGTAAGAAGGCTCCAAAAGCCAGACAACTATAAGAAGGGACCTCTTATTTCATTCAAGAGACACCTGCAATCAGAAAAGGAAAAGGGAAAAGAGAGAGAGAGAGAGAGAGAGAGAGAGAGAGAGAGAGAGAGAGAGAGAGAGAGAGAGAGAGAGAGGAAAGAAGGAGCGCCTGATGTTTCTGTCAGAACTCTGCCTGACGCTAGCAGCAATCCAGGTCAAACCAACACGTCAATTAGTGAAATTTGTCCATCCTCTTTCCCCTAATAACCCTCCTTCAAACTTCTTTACCTATAGTGAAGTAGAACTCCACCAAAACTTGGGTTTACATAAGCATAATTTAGAAAACTCTGAACTTGTTTTAGTTGAATTCAAAACAGGTGATGCAATATTGGTCCTAAAGCTACCCGAACATTAAAACTTAAAAAGACATTCAGACAACAAAGGTGCGGTTTCTCATATGCAATTTATTTGATCATATTCTTTACCTGTTTTTCCTTTCAAGGCATTGTACTATTTCAATCTCCTAATAGATTATTTCCATAGATATTCACATTTATTTTATTCTCCTACACACAAATATCCTGTCGGTCATCCCACCTCTAATAGTCATTATAACTTCGTAGATGTAATGCGCTATGGGTAACGACCCTCTTAGTCGGTACGTAATTCTGTGGGTTGGTTGGCATGGTGCACAATAGATGTATGTAAATTACAATTGCAGTGTTACACTAACTTTTTGGGATTAGATATCGTAAATAGTCATTCCATGGATACATCGTGTTACGTAAATCTTCTAACCATGTCATTGTACTGCCTTGAGATGTTCACGTAAACCCACGTTAACGTTAGACGCGCCGGAAAATATCCATATAGTGAGAGTGCGGGTCAAGCCGGATATAATAAACTGCCTTCCACAATGTGACTATGACTGTTAAGTGTGATGGATCGCACATATTTTGTTATACATGCATCCCATGTAGGACCCTGTGCATATTGATACCCTTACATATGTGGAGTATGAGGAGTATCAATGCCATTTTATCCTTATGATTCATGATGAATATATTGTAAAGTGTAAAAGAATAACCATCACTATGAGTAGGGCATTAGCCCTCTCTCAACAGTACAGATCATGCACGTGACTTACAGATTAAAGAAGTAGAAGACCACCTTCCTAAGGAAGACTATGCTGAACAAACAAGAGATTAGTTTACAAATTTCGTTTATTTACGTTTCCATTGCAACTTGAAATTGTAATAGGCTCCTCTTCGTGGGAGAATTTGACCATTTATTTAATTATGGAATGAGGAATGCAGTCAATTTTATTCTTGTGAATGAATACCATGACAAATCTAATTAGATGTGCTCTATAATATACACACACACACACACACATGGTGCATTTTTTTAAAGCATCCAATTCATTCTATTATTAACACCCGATTTCCTCGAGCATGAGTATAAACTCTGGCCATGAAAATTTGGGATGTTACAACCAAAGATATCTTGGATCTTGTTATTCCCCCTTAGATCATGCTTATGAAACTCTCCCTGAGCACTTAGTCACATATATCACATGCAACAAAAATATATATAGAATTTATGCATGAAAGTGTAGGTGCTCGTATGTTATTCAATGTGAGAGAGATGTGCTCATGATCGTATCCGCATATTATCCATAGCTTTTCTCCCCCTTTTTTGTCAGAAGTTGATAAAGGAATAAACAAAATAATTGAAGCATTTAAAGTAGATAATCAAGGATAATAGCATACAACATAAAAACATATTAGATATCATCCAAATATATGTAAGAAAAGAGTTATCATCTTAGTGCAAATAATCTAAAAGACATAATTAAAGTTATTACAGACCATAAAGTTTTATCTATCAAAGATAGAAGAGGATGGTGTAGGCATATCAGGATCATTGATCTTCAGACTTCTATTAAAATGATGAAAGTATTTTTTCATGTACTTCATTTATTATTTCTGATTCTGAAGCAATGCTTCCTGTGAAACATGCAAATCTTCCACCTTCTTCTCTAAGCTCTCCAACCTCTCAGAAAATTGCAAAGGTTGGAAGTCTGAATCATTTGTATCTCTGGATTCTTCCAAATCAGCAAAGATGTCATTGATGTTGACATCTTCTTCAGGAACAGCTTCCTGATCACCTTGCTGCTCAAGTCTCAACTTAAGCTTTGTCATGTTTAAGTTCGCATTTTCGAATGGAAGCTCGGACTCCGGTGCTTCAATCGCCAGAATTTGGACATTGTACCATAAAGCAATGGAAATCATAAGGAATGCAAATGGAATGGACCCATGATGAGGATGGAGACGATACTGAATCATCAAGTACGATATCAATGATGGAAGATAAATGCGAATACTGGAAACAGCAGAGTGCATAATGCACATCATATAGGGAGTAATATAAATTTTATTCCTGGCCCTTGGATAAACGTTAGAAGTGAAGATGCGATGAAGAACGCGGTATTTTGGAAGAAGATTATAAGTGAGGAGAGAGTTACCGGTACACCATTATGTGTTAAAACCACATAACACCCAGGTGATGGAATTTCTTTTCGAAGTATACATGTCTTCAAAAAGAGTCGGGATAGGAATTCCATCTTCCGCCATAACAATGCCTATAATAGACAATATGATGAATGGTGTAATGGTGACAGTATCTTCTAAAAATTGACTAGAAAATATTAATTCTTTAGAAGAAACTTCATTAATGGATGCGTACATCCCTTGAGCAATTAACTGGTAAGTCGCTCCACCCCAATAAAAAATTTTCTTCCATCCTACCTTGGAGAGATTTCAAAAAGACTAAATCTGGCAATGTGATTGACATTCATAGTGCGCTTAACGATTATACTTTGAGTACGAAAATCCCGTACATTCTCTAAGTCATCTTTTGGTGTGCGAATGGTGCACACAACCCAAGTAGTGGAGTGGGATGAGGAATTGGACTGAGGATGTCGAATGGTACATTTATACCAATGTTCCTTGGAAGAAATGGCAAAAGAGAATCAAGAAATCACCGAGAAATAAATGGGTTACTAAATCAGATTTTTGAACTAAAGCCATAAAAAAGAAAGATCTAGATTCAAATAAAATGATAAAATCTAAAATAAATCACAACTAGGAACTTAAAGCTAGAAGAAAATCACAAAAGAACTACTTACTAGGAATTTAGGATTGTTACACCCCAAACTCGAAAACTAGGCTCACAAAATTCCCGATCGCCGAATCTGGTGCCGACAGCGGTAGTGCCCCATTCTCGGCTCCCAATGCTCAAATGCCAGATTTCAATCCTGGGATCCTACAAAGAAGATTTTCAACTTGAATTTATCTCATAAGAAGCATAATCATAAGCATAACCCAGATACAAACAAAATCACCACATATCCACTATAATTAAAATCTTTGAATACAATACATAAAATGAAAAATACAAGATAAATATTAAAGTTCCAGAAGCTCAGCCGTACTCCCCTACCTTAGCTTGGTTATGTCCTATCGTTACCTGCATGCATTTATCGTGCATAAGCTTATAGAAAGCTTAGAGGGTAGTGTACGTGTGTGCGCAATACAGGTGCCAAATATATCATATAAGTCCACAAATCATACAACATCGAAAATACTGACAAGTTCATACAATATCATAGTAAGTAGAAATACTGACAAGACCATGAGTCATACAATATTAGAGTCGGCAATGCCGATCGACTATGTAATGCAGGGTCATGGTAAACCAAATGTCATGCACTGGGGATGCAATGCAATATGCGGTGTGAAAGAAATGACCAAGCTAAAGTGTGAAGTCGAGATGATAGTATGTGGTGTGACAGGCTGTAGGGTCCATAACAGGGGATTTCTATCCAAACCAGTCCCATACCTAAATTTAAATAGCCAGACCCAATGTGGTAAACTTCTGATCTCAGGTTTATCGCGTGCCCCAACTAAAATCCTGACCATTATGAAGGTACATAATAAATTAGTTACGCACCACCAACCTAAGTAGAAAGTGAATGAATGAGTATGCAATTCCTGCTCAGTAAGTCCATATATTAGTACCGTACATCTTTGAGATCATCACCGGGGTCTAATACACTCTACACTAGCTTGTCGCCCCATTAAGCACACAATACAATTGGGTAAGTGGAAGAGACCTCACTATCTGCCTACTAATATCAGCCTGACTCATCAATAGTGGACCCATTTATAAGCTGGTCAGACTCGGCCTAACATTACCTACTCCCTCAGGCGGGTAAGGCCACACCCCGTCCCAACTGACCACGAGATAGTGGGAGACATAGCTTATTGGTATACGGCCCTCATGCGCTCATATATATCTGTTCAGTCTAGATGTTAGAGCATCCCCTAGCCTCAGGAGTTTAGGGATTTTCACCCAGGGACATCTATCGCACCCGTATGTTAAAACTAAATATTTCTAATGTCTTATCTGGCCATCTACAATATGCCTGTAGAGGCCACGACCCTGATGTCTCTAGGGCAGTCATGCATCAAATCTGCACGTACCGCCTGCTCATGTGGGGCAACTCCGTCTCTCAGGGAATCCCATCAACAAGTAGCCCAATGACACATGCTAAGCTCAATCACTCCTTATAACAAGCATGCGAATGATGCGTATGGGTATGTATTATGAAGTATACTAAGTATGATTATAATTACATACATCATGGTGGGCCGGTATAAGACGTCCCATGGCCCATATAAGTAAATGAGTGGTGTGCACATAATCACTTACACTTGGTGGGCCTCACACCTTCACAATTGGGCCTCACACATACAATGAGCCTCACGCATATAATGGTCCTCACACATATGATGGGCCTCATACATCACAATTGGGTCTCATATAATCATAATGGGCCTCACATAATCACAACGGGCCTCACACAATCACAACGGGCCTTATACAATCACAATGGGTCCCAAACAATCATAATAAGTCTCATATAATCACAATGGGCTTCATACAATTATAATGGGCCTCATACCATAATAATGGGCCTCATACAATCACAATGGGCCTCATATAATCATAATGGGCCTCATGTAATCACACAATGGGCCTCATGTAATCACGATGGGCCATGTATAATTATAATGGGCTTCTCATGGTCACAATGAGCCTCATACAATCACAATAGGCCTTATGTAATCACACAATGGGCCTCATGCAATTAAACAATGGGCCTCATACAATCACGACATGCCTTATATAATCACGATGAGCCTCATATAATCACAACGAGCCTCATACCATCACAATGGGTCTCATACAATCATAATGAGTCTCACATGGTCACAATGGGCCTCATACAATCATAATAGGCCTCATGCAATCACTCAATGGGCCTCATACAATCACGATGAGCCTCATATAATCACAATAAATCTCACAATGACCTTATAAAACTATAATGTTATGCTAACACATACTCGGTGCATATACTAACATAGTCGTGATCAATAATCGGCCTATATATTGTGGGGTTCATAGAAGGACAACAGATCTAATCCATAACATGAGGATCGGCCCTTAACAGTAGATATACCAAATTTGATGCCACTGACCTTTCTATCTATGATGATGATGTACTCTCCTCATATTAAGAGTGGGCCTAGATGGCCTACTCATATCAAGAATGGGCTTAAAGATCAAGGAGTGAGCTTCTTTGCCCATCCAATCACATAACAATCTGGGCTTCTTAAGGGCCCAATAGGCACAAAATGGGTTCTACAAATCGTGGTGGAAGCATAATTCACAATGGGGCCTCAATAGTTTGGGGTTAGCCCGATAAGGTGAGATGGGTCATACTAATAACAGTAGGGGTCCAATGATTTGGGTTAGCCCACTAAGAGGGGATGAGAGTGAACCTATCAACGGGCCTTAGGGAGGATTAAAATGTGGACATTTAACCACCATTTCTCTTATAACATAGACATTTAACCACCATTGCTCCCAAGGTATGACCTATTTAGAACTTATCCTGTAGTGGGGGTCCAAGGTCCTTATACTAACAAGGAGATAGATGGGCACCATGAACATGGTCATACTCATCATGGTGGACTCACATATCTTAATTAGGCCTCATATATACAATGCAATGGTCCTCACACAACAGCCTCATGTACAACAAATTGGGCCTCACTTATGAGCCTCATATACATCACATTAGGCCTCTCATGGGGGCCTCAAATACATCACAATTGGCCTCATACCTAAGCCTCAAGCACAACACAATGGGCCTCATATCTAGACCTCAAACATATCACAATAGGCCTTATATCTGGGCCTCTAATACATCATAATGGGCCTCAAATACATCATATTGGGCCTCGCTACATTGGCCATACATACATCACAATGGGCCTCACCCAAGGCCTCATACTCATCCCATTGGGCCTCACACAAAGGCATCATATTCATCATAATGGGCCTCACCAAATGGGCCACATACTGTCATGCCCCAAACTCAAAAACTGGGCTCACAAAATTCTCGATCGCTGAATCCGGCACCGACAGCCTCCGTAGTACCCCATTCTCGGCTCTCGGCACCCATATACCAAGTTCCGATCCTGGGATGCTACAAGGAGGATTTTTAATATCCATTTGATTTGTAATGAGCATATCATAAGCATGAACCACGAACAATAACCACAAGAACACCATCACAAAATCCACTATGATAAAAAACTTTTGAGTACAATGTATCTGAAGGAAAATACAAGATAATGTAAATAACGGAAACTCCAAAAGCTCGACTACACGCTCCTGCTGCTACTATGCTACGGCTGCATCCTGGCGTCACCTGCACGCATCAATCGTGCATAAGCTTATAGAAAGCTTAGAGGGCGGTGTAAGTGTTTGAGCAATATGAGTGTGCTCAGAATGCAAGGTCAGAGTAATGCGAAATAATGCTGATAAGTACATGAATGTAAATCAGCCGTACCAAGGCTATGCAGTGTAGGATATGAATGTTATCAGTCATATCAGCACCATGTGATGCGAGATGCAACTCAAGCATGCCAATTCAAATCCACATATCAGTACAGTTCTCATTCTGGATAATCACCGGGGTCAAGTACACTCTACGCCAGCTTGCCACCCTTATCTGAACACACAACTGGAAGAGTGAAAGAGACCTCATTATCCACCTGCCAATATCGGGCTCGGCTCATCGATAGGGGACCTGGTCAAACTCAACCTAGAGATTGCCCCCTCACTCAGGCGGGTAAGGTCACACCCCTTTCTAACTGACCACGACACAGTGGGAGACACGACCTACTGGTATACGGCCATCAGCACTCATGTATCCGCTCGGTCTAGACGTTTGAGTCATCCTCTGGTACCATCGGGTTTAAGGATTTTCACCCAGAGACATCTATGGCGCCCGTATGCTAAAACCAAACATTTTCGATATCCAATCCAGCCACCCACGATGCGTTTGTGGAGGCTTTGGCCCTGATGTCACTAAGGCATACAATAACTACAATCATACAAATGCAAGTGCATGAGTCACACTACTAGTCATGCAATAATCCTACGTGTACCATGTGCTCATGTAAGGCAACTCTGCCTATCAGGGAGCCCATAAACAGTCCGCCAAAGGCATATGCTATGATCATTCACTCCTCATATCAGTCATACATATGATGCGTATGATCATGAATCATGGATCTATACTAAACATGTATATAAAGATGGGCTTTGTGTATAATGAAGATGGGCCCAGATGACCTACTCACTACAAGTATGGGCCTATCAGTGGGTCTTAGGGAGAGTGACAATGCAGACATTTAAACAACATTATCCCTATAATGTGGGCATCAAACCATCATTGCTCCCAAGGCATAGCCCACTACAATAGTCAACTCATAAACCATGGTAGAATCTCGTTATAATGGGCCTCATGTACATTCCATTGGGCCTCGACCCATGGGCCTTCAATACATCAAATGGGCCCCAAACCATGGTCTTATATATATATATATATATATATATATATATATATATATATATATATATATATATATATATATATATATATATATATATATATATATCAAAGTGGGCCTTAGTGGGCGGCCACAAATACATTAAGATGAACCTCAACAAATGGCCTTATACAAATCAAGATGGGCCTCAATGGACGGCCCGTAAATATACCAAGATGGGCCTCAACACATGGCCTTATAATAACCTTAAAATGGTTGGATGGTTGGGATGAAACTCTTGCATCATGGTAGGTCCCATGAGGATGGAAGGCATAGATAAATCACATACTCCATGGTGGAGGTCCACACTGATGAAAGGTGTGGACACAATACATACATAAGTGGGTCTTAAGTAGGACCCACCAAAATGTTTATTTTCCACCCAACCTAGGGCCCAACATAATGTTTATTTTCCCTCAAAACTGTTCATAGAGCCACATGAGACTAAGGCCCACTGTAATATTTATTTGCAATCCAATATATTCATAAGGTCACGTGGACCTTGGGCCCACCATAATATTTATTTATCATCAAACCTGTACATAAGGTCACGTGGACCAGGGGGGCCACGGTGATGTTTATTTGCCATACAACCTATTCATATGGTCATGCGGTCAGGGGGCCCACTGTGATGTTTGTTTACCATACAACCTATTCATAAGGTCACGTGGTTAGGGGCCCACTGTAACGTTTATTTTTCACCCAAACCTATTGATTGGGTTAGGGAGCCCACAATGATGTGGTCCACAAATCCAGTCCACCCATTATGTGTGTCCCACCTGGCTGAGGGTTTAGACCAAGTTTCAACCACATCCAAATTTCAGATAGGCCCCACCAAGTGGTTTTATATATTTTAGGCATGTCTTCACATGATTTTAGATGGTATGGCCCAACTGAGTTCCGCATATGGCTGATTTTTGGCAGGGGGCCACTGCCCTATGGGCCCACCCAATGCACGGTGTTGATGTTCGAATTACATCACGGTGGGGCCCACAGCTAGGGCCGTGAGGCCCAGCCAGTCTGTCCACCCGCCCTCTGACAGCGGCAGCAGCAGATGCTGTTGTTGCTTCTTTTTTAAAAAAAAAAACCAAAAATCTCATGGTTTTTGATAGGTGGGGCCCGCATCTGGAAAATCCAACCCGTCCATTAGATTCTATAGCAGCTGATCGACCAAATGAGACCAATATACGGCGTGTTTTTGGCAGATGGAAGAATCAAGGTGGGTTTTAATGGTGATACCGCTATTTCATATGGTATGACCCAGCCGGGAATCGATTTGGTCTCAAATTTTGGCCCAACGCCTAAAATGGGCTGTAGAATGGGATGGATGGTGTGGATTATATACATACATCAAGATGCCCACATGAGCGGCCCACCCCAAACTTTAAAATATTCCTTTTTTTTTGTCAGCTGTTAGAACACACCCATGTCAGTACACCCACTCCATGTCAACCACCAGCACGTCCAGCGTCCAGGGATGCTGGATGGCATAGATAAACACATCATTGTGGTGGGTCCCACCTGAACGTGGCCCACACTTCAAAGTGGGTCCCACATGAACGTGGCCCACTTGATTAATCCGATGTTTATGTTTCCTTTGATCAGGCACGTCCAAACGGACGACCATGTGGACCACTCAGTGGACGACATAGATAAAATGCATGTTTCATGGTGGCCACACACATACTACTAGGTGGGCCATCAACAAGGAAAAGGGAATAGAGAGATAGATAGAGAGAAGGATAGAGAGATCGGCATAGTGGACGGGCGCCGCCACTATGGGCCCCTCATATGATTACAACACATACATTAGATTGGGTCCCATCACAAGTGGGCCATCAACTTGAAAATCAACAGTAAATCACCCACCTCTAGTCCTCCTTCTTCTCCACTAGCCTCCTTAGCTCCTCACCTATGAGTTTGATGGAGATAGATGATGGATCAACGGTTGAGATGGGAGATGAGAGAGTAGGGAAAGTGGGCCACACTTGGCATTTGGGAGGGAGAAGCTTGGACGTGTGAGAGTTTGTTGCTTGGAGAGATTTTTTTTGAGAAATGAGGAAGAGAGAGATGTGATAGTAAAAGGGATGGGGTGAGGTGTGATGGGTGATGGATGGAGTGATGTATTGTAAGAAAGGGATAGGTGGAGAGAGAGAGAGAGAGAGAGTTGACTTTAGGAATGTGGAGGGATGGGTTATTGTACTTGGGGTATGGAGTGACTTGACTTGTACTTGACATTGATTGATTGATTGATTGATGGGACATATCATAGAGATTCCCTCGAAATGTGTAACGCGTGGCATTTTCCTTGAAATGAACGCGGGCCTACATCTTCTACCCTGGGTACCGGTTCGGTGCGTGAGTCGCGACGTTAGAACCACGGCGACGACGCGGTCGCTAAGATATAGGTTTCAGTTTTAGTTGACTTTAGCATACATGTAACATCTCAAAAATCGAGGGTCAGGTAGAAACCCAACTCCCGAGTTCCAAAATGTTATTTATGCAACATAGATAATGTTAAGTGCATCTTGTCAATAAACAGGCATTAAACAAGATTGGGACTAAGCCAAAACAGCATATCATACTCCGGAGACAGTTAAATTAGCAGGCGGAAGACTGTAATAAATATATAAAATATATAATTGATTGTAAGTCTCCACAGTGTGAACATGTTACCAGGTTAATTAAATACATGTATACTCTAAAAATGGAAAGAAAAGAATATACATGAGTGCTTCAAAAATATAAAAGACAAGTGTCAAGGCATCTAATCAACCTCCCTGTAATCCCGTCGATCCGAACACGCATACAGGAGGGATCCTCCTCCTCATCATCAAGTTCGGCTCCGCTTCACAAGCAGCGCCATCATCTGCAACTAAAATAGGGACTGGTGGGTGTCCGGAAACACCATCCCGTAACGTGGGAGTGAGTGATCAACTCAGTGAAATAATAGAGCAGAGATTAGCATGTTCTCAAATCAATCATGCGATAATAGTAAAGCAATTAATCAAACATTCCTAGATACTGTTGTTAATGCAATATGACATGACATGATGGATGCCCTCACCGACATTCTCCCTCATACGGCACCATCTGCGTTCGTAGCATGCTTGCGTACCGCTCAGTGCTCCACATCTTCCAGGCACATGTAATGTGATGTGGATATGATTACCAAGTTGTTATTATTCCTTTTCATGCAACAGTATTGGAAAACTAAGGTACCTTACTTATATCATCCCAACACAGATCCTATCTAGGGTCGTCACTCCTAGCAATCTCATACGATGTTATATTTATAGGTCGCTGCAAGGGATGTCAGGGCTGTTGCTCGCACTCGTTGCACCGCTCCCCCATCACCTTATCAATACAAGCCTAATTATCCTTAAGACTGCATCAGGACTCGTCGCCCCCATGCGGTGTCAGGATAAACTCAAGGTCACTACAAAGGGCTCATCACCAATCAGTGTAGGCCAACAATAAGAATATAGTGTCCCATACCACCATAATTTGCTCAGAGTAGGGTGCTCACTAGTCACTACGGGGAGGTTTGTGGCCCTAGCGTAGGCCGACAGGTCGACCACGGTGTCCCATAACACCATGCCCGGCTCATGAGTCTTTATGGATCAAGGTACCATGGTTGACAGGGTTTTCAATGGTAAGTTCAGTACCCTAGGTTCAAGCAGTTATGACTCATACAGGGTGAACATACAATGGCCAGTCGGGTTACGTGACGAGCTCGACTAGCACGAGCGCATCTCAAACTAAAAGACATGAAGTGCATGAAACACCTCGTGTGGCCTAACCACTGCCGCCAACCCAAAACACGACTCGCGTTCATCGACGCGTCCTTTGTAGTACCTAGAAACCAACCACGAATTCGATCCATTACCGACTGCCTGGACTAGGTCATAGCTCCAAACATTTGTGAATCCACATCAGCAATCATATAAGAGTAATGAAAATGAAATACAGCAATATAAGCATGTTGAAACATGTTATAACAAACCACTTAAGAAAATCATCCAACACATGCATTTCATACATATAATGAAATCAATACATATAGCCAATGTAATGAAAATCATTCAATCAGCATATTACTTGAGAATTCAATCTCAAAATTCATTCACAACATCATTTATTCAATACATACTAATACAAACATTTATACAAACACTTAGACTACACACTTTAGTCTACATAGCGTATGTTGACTCAAAGTGCGCTTAAGGGCGAATCTCTTCGCCAAACCAATCATGCACGCATTCCTAATATTCTAACACGATAAATAGCCATGGCAAACATTTTATCAAAATATGGACGTAAGCAGTATTTCCTACAAATGACTAAAATACCCTAAATCTCATATTTACCGTACGTTTACGAAACAAAAAATGGACAGCATGTTGTACATGTCAAACGGCGATGCCGTCGATAATCTACTATTATACGACATTGAAAGCTTTGAAATCAGTCAATCAAAGCGTCTAAAATCCGTACCTTGTGTCGTAGAAGTGTATCGATTCGAATCGAACGTCAACGCTTCGTCAACGGTGTTATGGCGACCTAATGCACAAGATACATAAGCTACATCGCTAATTAATCGAAGGAAACCCCAAAACAGCAAGTAGTTTGGGTTTTTCTTACCTAGGAGTGCGTTG
Source organism: Magnolia kwangsiensis (assembly GCA_037074715.1). Lineage (NCBI taxonomy): Eukaryota > Viridiplantae > Streptophyta > Magnoliopsida > Magnoliales > Magnoliaceae > Magnolia > Magnolia kwangsiensis. Next base: position 74,447,150 of record CM073575.1, on the reverse strand, counting down.
GAATCGTAGGGAAAGTGATTGGAGTGCGGCTCTTTAGCACGTGTAGCAGCTATAGCAAGTGACAGGAAGATCACTCCCACACTCCCTCACAATCTCTCACTTTTTCTCTCTCTCTAGCTAGGGTTTCTAGCAAATTCAGATGGGTGAGATAAGTGAGGGTTTAAAGCCCTTATATAGGATAAAACCTTCCCAAATTAGCTTGGGAACAAAGTTCACTTGAGGTATAACCAAACCGGGGCTGTTCCGATACAAAAGAGCATTTCGGGAGGTCCCCAGGCCGAACGCGATCGAACTTAAGCTCATGGTTACTGGATCTAGTATACATCAAGTTTTCAGTCTGGTAGAGTTTGCAGATCGCACGTGGCGGTCCAGTTTCAGTTCAGTGGTCATCGCACCTAAATCAGGTCCACAAGTCTCACGATATGAAAGAGAAATTTTTCTTGATCCGAGGGTGATATTTGGCTGAATTCTGACGGTCAAAACGCTTAATAATAACGCGCCAAGTCGCGAGCCGGATTTGGATTAAAATTTTCAATTCTAACCCTTTTCTCACTCTCTTCACTCCAGGCTCAATGAAATAGCCTCTAAACGTCGGTTGGGCTTGATTTTTGAAATGATTGTCAAGTCCAGCTAAGCGGTCATAACGGTCTAAGATTGTAAGTATCGGACTTTCGACGCGCGGTCTAGATCCAATACAAAGTTTCAAAGGGTTCCAGAGAACAAACCAGTTTAGAGTTTGATCCTGAATTTTAGGGTATTGTAGCGTCCTTGTTTCTACAAGTTTTGGGTCTTGCAGAACATATTTAAAGCGATCAGGGACAATTTCACAGCTACTTTAGCGTAGCGATAGCTAACTTACGCTTAATTTCTAAAGAAATTTATCCTAAGTGATTTCTTTGGCTTTGGAATTAGGTTCTGAGAGGTTACCAAGGCGTTATAGTTGACCCATTGCATACGGACGTCTAATCCCAGGTTGGTAAAAATCCAAGGTGTTACAATACAGGTCTCGGCTTAGGATGGTGAGTAAAAGTTAGAAACGGGTCAAGGATTGCCAGATTTCGACCAGAAGGACCGCGGAGGCCAACAGAACGGTACGGACTAGGACACGAGTCTTACACATATTCAGCATATTGGCCTCACACAAGGCCCATGGTTTAGGCACAAGGGATGGATAGTGTGTGTATCATATACAGCATAGTGGGCGTGACGAGGCAACCCATATAGTCTAGGAAAATGAGTGGGCAACATGAATATAGAACACACACATCATTGTGGGTCTGCATGATGAGCCCTTCACGTCCAGTAGGTAGGCCCTGCATGATTAGCATGTGGCCCTACACTCCAGCAAACGGACGGATGGCATGGGTAGAAACATACATCATGGGAGGTTCCACCATCCAACAGGTTGGATAGTGTGGACATACAACACATATATCATGGTGGGGCCCACTTCCTAGCAGGTGGATGGACGGCTTGGATATACAATACATACACTCAAGGTAGGCCCCACCCCACACGTGCCACACGTGCAGGGTGGGCCCCACGATCCAGCAAAGGGACGGATGGACTGGGTATAACATATACCTCACAATCAGACCCGCAGAACTTGCTGATGTCAATACAGCAGCTATATAGCATGTGGGACCCGCTGTCCATGTGGTAGGACGGTGTGGATTTCACACGCACATCATGGTAGGCCATGAACAAACAGCGTGGGTGAAAAACACATACATACAGTGGGGTTCACATCCCAACTGGACGGTGGAGACCCCACACGTGCAGGGTGGATCCCATCGTCCCAGGGACAGACGGTGCGGATGAAACATATAAATCAGGTGGGTCCACACGTGTGGGACGCACCAGCTCTGGATTAAAGCTGATATTTGTTATTTCCATTTAATTAGGCAGTCAGCAGGTGGATATATAGTCATGTTGCTGCTGCTGTGGTGTAGTCCACTAGAACTCAGGGTCTGGACAATCCTTTCACGGACGGTGTGGATGCAATACATGCATACATCAAGGGGGGTCCACGTTAGTGGCCCACTAATCTCCAAGATCAAGTTGATACTTGTGTTTCCTCCAATGGATGGTCCTGTATGACCGACAGGTCATGCAGGCCCATCCTTGGTCAATCAGGGTGGCCCACTTGCTCGAAAGTTAGTTTAAAATGTATACATCATGGTAGTGTCCATGAGGTGGGACACACGGCCTAAAACAAGCTGATATAGGTGGTTTCCCTCCAAACAGGCCAGTCCGAAAACATTCTGCAAGGTGGACAACAATGGCATCCCACTGCTGGACGGTTTGGATCCCTTCACAGATTCCTCAGGTAGACCACAAAATATGGGGGAGAGAGAGAGAGAGAGGGAGAGAGAGAGAGAAGCACCCACATCTTTAACTTTTCCTTCTTCTTCCACCTATAGGCTCTAGAGCTCCAAGAGGGCTAATTTAATGGTTGAGATGGGATCTTGATGGTTGGATTAAGAGGTTTTGGGCTGCAATGGGGCTGGACTATGGGAGTTCTCTCATGGACATTGGGAGCTCTCTCTCTTGCTAAGGATGAGAAAGTGAGGAAGAAAGAGAGAGGAAGAGAGAGATGAGAGAGAGAGAGTGAAGGAAAATGATGGCTTTGTAAGACCATCATTAGCTTTGACTCATGGGGAAGAGAAAAGGAATGATTGTTGCTAAGTATTCATTACCCAAGCGTTGGATTGGTGCACGAGATGTGGCGTCAGAACCGTAACGATGATGTGGTCGCAATGGTATAGGTCTCATGTTGAGTTGACTCGGGTCGACAGGATGCAACTCAAGGTTGCGCACAAATGCTATCTATGTGTTGCAGGTCACCAGAATTCAATAAGGAGGACCGTAGGATCTTATAGAATGAAATGGTCACTAGGACATGGGCCCAACAAGGATGATGGGTTGGGCGAAGGAAGGATTAGAGAGCTGAGGAAGATGAAGTAGAAATGAGGGTTCTTGAGATTTTTTCCATTTTTGCCCAAATCGTGCCCGGTTTGGTTAGCCTGAGTGCAGTGCTCTACTGGCCGAACCGGTCGGTCAGCTATGGGTTGGCCGAAAAAATCCCAAAAAAATAAAAATAAATTAATATGATATTGTTTTTTATGTTATCCTTTAATGCAACACAAAATAAAAGACAATAAAAATAAATTGCAATGAAGAATGATTAATTAGGAAATACAACATAATCCAATATCAATTTTTAAATTAAGGAATCTGAAAAATCCAGTGGTTTTGTCAGAATGTCTGCATACTATTTTTCAGTATTGATATATTCAAGCATGACAGTCTTTCTTTCAACTAATTCTCAGATATAATGATATCGAATATCGATGTGTTTAGATCAAGAATGTTGAATAAGATTTTTAGATATGTTTATGGCACTGGTATTGTCGCTGTATAAATTCATGGTATCTTGATCAACACCATACTATGCTAACATACGTTTCATCCACATCAATTGTGTCCGTGCATTTCCTGCCGCAATATACTCAGCTTCTACAGTAGATAATGATTCTGAGTTTTGCTTCTTGCTCATCCAAGAGACAAGACAATTTCCAATGTAAAAGCATCCACCACTTGTGGATTTTCAATCATCCACATTACTTGCCCAATCAACATTAGTATTTCCAACAATTTGTAAAGACGTATCATGAGGATACCATAAATCCAAATTGATAGTGTTGATAATATATTTGATTATTCTTTTGACCGCAGCTAGATGAGATTCTCTAGGGCTATATTAATATCTAGTACAAACACCTACGCTGAAAGAAATGTCAGGTCTGCTAGCAGTTAAATACAATAAACTAACAATCATGCTACGGTAAAGACGCGGGTTAACGATTTTACCTTAATCATCTTCAGATAACTTAAGCGTTGTATCCATGGTGTTGAAAAGTTTTTACCATTCTCAAACCAAAATTTCTTAATGAGATTCACCACATACTTGATTTGAGATATGAATATCCTGTCCGTAAGTTATTTCACATAAAGACTAAGGAAATAGTTCAACTCACCAACCATACTCATCTTAAATTCCGATTTCATGTAATCTACAAACTTAGAGGAAAGTTTAGTATCTGTTGATCCATAGATAATATCATCTACATATATTTGAACAATCAATATATTTTCATTAAATCTTTTGATAAATAGGGTTTTGTCAACACTTCCCATTTAAAAGTTTTGACGAAGAAGGAATTTAGTTAATTTTTTTTATCATGCTCTTGGAGTTTGTTTTAAGCCATACATGGCCTTTTTAAGACGGTATACATTGTTAGGAAGTTTAGGATCTTCAAAACCTTTAGGTTGTTTTACATAAACTTCTTCATTTAAGTCACCATTTAAGAAGGCACTCTTAATATATCCGTTGGTATATTTTAAAATTTTTATGGCATGCGATGAAAATAAACAATTTGATGGATTCAGGACCAGCGACTGGAGCAAAAGTCGCATCATAATCAACTCCTTCAATTTGAGTGTACCCTTGTACCACCAATCTAGCTTTGTTTCTTATAATATTACCAAATTCATCAGATGTATTTTTGAAAATCCATTTAGTTACAATCACGTGTTTGTTAGAAGGTCTAGGAACTAGATATCAAACATCATTTCTGACAAATTGACTTAGTTCATCTTGCATAGATAAAATTTAATTTTCATTAGCAAGGGCATCATTTACATTAGTTGGTTCCATCTAAGAAGTGAAGCACATATGATTACAGATGTTTTCCAATTGTCTTCTGGTTTAAAAACCAGTTTGAGGGTTACCGAGTATTTGATTAGTAGGATGATCCTTGACTACTCTATTCTCAATTGAATCTGATTTTGATGATGGTACAGATTGATTAGCAATAGTAATTTTATCATTATGATCATAATTGGGAGTGACAATTTGATCATCAATAACAACATTTATATATTCTTGTATTACTCCAGTCCTTTTATTTAGAACCCGATAAGCTCTGCTATTTAGAGCATACCCCAAAAAATATGCCCTCGTCACTTTTTGCTTCAAAATTTTCCAAATGTTCCTGATCTTGTAAAATGAAGCATTTGCTTCTAAAAGTGCGGAAATATTTTACCGAAGGTTTTTTATTAAACCAGAGTTCATAAGAAATTATTTTTTTCCTGCTTTTACATAAACTTGATTTATAATATAACAAGCAGTATTAACAGCTTCAGCTCATAAATTTTTTGGTAATTTTTTACTATTAAGCATAACACTCCCCATTTCTTGTAGTACTATGTTTTTCCTTTTGGCAATACCATTTTGCTGAGGGATTTTAGGAACAGAGTATTTATGTAATATTTCATGGTCATTACAGAACTTCTCAAAATTGTTATTTTAAAATTCAGTGCTATAATCACTTCTTATTCTTTTCATAGATAGTTCCTTTTTAGTCTGGATGTATTTAAAAATCTTTTTGACATCATCAAAAGCATACGACTTTTCTCTTAAGAAGGCTACCCAAGAGTATCTAGTATAGTCATCAACTACAACTAAAAAGTATTTCTTACTGAATCTACTCTCCATTCGAGTTGGTCCAACTAAGTCTATACGAAGTTGTAACGCCCTAGAAAAATCAGTACTTGGACTCGAGTACCAACTCGACCAGAAATCGCGTAGGATTAATTCCTTTAGAAAATAAGTGTAAGTTAGCTAGCGCAACGCTAGAGTAGCTGAGAAATAGTCCCTAATTACTTTAAATACATTCTACAAGATCCAAAGCGAGTAGAACCAATGACGCTATAATACTGTAAAACCTCGGATCAAACTCTAAATCGGTTTGTTCTCTGGACCTCTTTGAAACTCTGTATTGGATCTAGATCGCGCGTCGAAAGTCCGATACCTACAATCTTAGACCGTTATAACTGCCTAGCTGGACTTGACAATCATTTCGAAAATCAAGTCCAACCGACATTCACAGGCTATTCATTGAGCCTAGAGTGAAGAGAGTGAGAATAGGGTTAGATTTGGAATTTAAAATTCAAATCTGGCACACGACTTGACGCATTATTATTAAGCGTTCTGACCGTCAGAATTCAGCCAAATTACACCCTTGGATCAGGAAAAATTTCTATTTCATATCATGAGACTTGTAGGCCTGATCTACGTGCGGTGACCGCTGAACTGAAACTGGACCGCCACGTGCGATCTACGAACACTACTGGTCTGAAAATGGGATGTGAGCGACATCCGACGTACATGAACTTAAGTCCGATCGCATTCGGCCAGGGGACCACCAGAAATGTCTTTTTGGACCGAAACAGCCCCAATTTGGTTAGGTATCAAGCAAACATTGTTCCCAAGCCTGTTTTGGGCAAGAATTAGGTTATATAAGGGGCTTAAACCCTCACTTCTCTCACCCATCCGGATTTGCTAGAAACCCTAGCAAGAGTGAGAGAGAAAGTGAGAGTTTGTGAGAGAGAGTGGGAGAGAATTTCCTGCTGCTTGTGCTACCTGCTGCACGTGCTTAAGCAACGCGCCTCAATCACTTTCCCGACGATTTCGCCGCGATTCTAGGTAACCAAATACCCTAAATACTTACTGATTTGAGGTTCCGTCATTTCCTTAGCATGGTAGCTGATGCATCTTGTAAAATAGGTTCTCAGTTCGCCGTAGACGAATCATATACGCTCCGTTCGAATTGATACGCTTCTAGGATAAAAGGTGCAGATTTTAGACACTTTGATTAACTGTTTCCAATGCTTTCAATGTCATTTAATAGTAGATTATCGACGGCAACGCCGTTTGACATGTACAACATGCTGTCCGTTTCCTGTTTCGTAAGCAGACGAAGAATATGAGATTTAGGGCATTTTAATCATTTGTAGGAAATACTGTTTTCATCCATATTTTGCTGATGTAATTGACATGGCTTCTTGTCGCATTAGGATACTAGGAATGCGTGCATAATTAGTTTGGTGAAGAGATTCGCCTAAATGCGCACTATGAGTCGACATACTATATGTAGACTTAAGTGTGTAGACTAAGTGTTTGTATAAATATTTGTATTAGTATGTATTGAATTAAATGGTGTTATGAATTAGTTTGAGATTGAATTCTCAATTAATATGCTGATGTAAATGATTTCCTACATGTTGGCTATATGCATGATTTCATAATATGTATGAAATGCATGTGCTTGATGATTTACTTAAGTTGTATGTTATAACATGTGTTAACATGCTCACATTGTTGTATGTCATTTCCAATACTCTTATATGATTGCTGATGTGGATTTACAATTGTTTGGGACTATATCTAGTCCAGGCAGTCGACAGCCGAGCAAGTTTGTGGTTGGCTTATCTTTGCCACGAACGACGCGTCGATGAACGCGAGCCGTGTTTTGGAGTTGGCGGCAGTAGTTAGGCCACACGAGGTGTTTTACACACTTCATTTCGTTCAACTTGGGATGCGCTCGTGCTAGTCGAGCCCGTCAAGTAACCCGACTGGCCTTTGTATGTTAACCTTGTATGAGTCATAACTGCTTGAACCTAGGGTACTGAACTTACCACTGTAAACCCTTTTAACTATAGTACCTTGATCCATAAAGACTCATGAGCCGGGCATGGTGGTATGGGACACTGTGGTAGAGCTGTCGGCCTACGCTGGGGCCACAAACCTCCCTATAGTGACCAGTGAGCACCTATGTCTCGTGAGCAGATTATGGTGGTATAGGACACTATATTCTTGCTGTCGGCCTAAACTGATAAGGCGACGAGTCCTTTGTAGTGACCGCGAGCGTATTCTGAGTCTACGGGAGGCGACGACCCTTCAGTAGCAGTGAGAGTACAGTAGGCCTGTATTGATAAGGTGATGGGGGAGCGGTGCAACGAGTGCGAGCAACAGCCTTGGCAGCCCTTGCAGCGACCTACAAAAAATATACATCGTATGAGATTACTAGGAGTGACGACCCTAGACAGGATCTGTGTTGGGATTGATATAAGGAAAGTACCTTAGTTTCCCAATCCTGCTGTTTGAATGAACTAATAATAACTCGGTAATCATATCACCATCACATTGCATGTGCCTGGAAGATGTGGAGCACTGTGGGATGAAAGCATGCCGCGGGCGTAAGATGGTGCCGTATGAGGGAGATCGTCGGTGAGGGCATCCATCATGTCATGTCATATTGTATTAACAACAGTATTAGGAATATTTGATTTACTGCTTTACTATTATCGCATGATTGATTTGAGAACATGCTAATCCTTGCTCTATGATTCCACTGAGTTAGCTACTCACTCCTACGTTACGGGATGGTGTTTGCGACACCCACCAGACCCTGTCTTAGATGCAGGTGAGGCAGCGATTCAGGAGGCAGAGCCGGACTATGATGAGGACCAGGACGAGTTCTCATATATGCAATACCACGACGGCTTTGCTTAGGTGGCCTGGATAGGCGGGACTTCTCAGTGGGACTTTCTTTTGGATATTTGATTTCTGTTTATGTACATGTATATGAGACTCAGAGATGTATTCATACTTTGGAGACAGTCGAGATCTACTTTGTTTTCTATACAGTGATACATATATTCTTTAGTCTTCTGCTTGCTTTTATCACTGAATCTGGAGTATGAATTGCAGTTTTGGTATACTTTTACTCATGTGAATGCTTTAACTCAGACAACATTGAATCACAATCATTTTTGTTGCATAAGTGACGGTCTGGAACTCGGGAGTTGAGTTTATACACGACCCCCGATTTTTAGGGTGTTACAGAAGTAGTTCAAGAGGTCTAGTTGTGGCTAAGGAGTTCACCTTTTTTGTGACAACTCCTAATTTGTTTTCCTATTTGGCAGGCACCACATACTTTCATCTCTATTTTTTTTTTAGCTTAGGTAAGCCTTGAAGATGATATCTCTTGCTTAGTTTGTATAAGTCTTTATAGTTTACATGTCTATGATGTTGATGCCATATTTTAGTTTCGTCTGTTTGGACCATGTTACAAGAGTGATTTGAAAACAAGATTCATCAATGATATAGCAATTTTCAGAGGTTCTTCGACCATTTAATATTATCTGGCCTTGGTTATTAGTTATCTCACATCCATGATCTGAAAATTTAACGTTATGATTATTATCACAAATATGCTCAACAAATTGTGTTTTAAACCTTTAACATAGAAGACACCTTTAAAAATAGGTAGGTTAGGGAGTTGTACATTACCCCTTCCAATGATTTTGCACTTATTGCCATCTCCAAATGTTACTGAGCCGCTATTGATTTGATTGATGTCTGATAATATCACCTTATCACCTGTCATATGTCTAGAACATCCACTATCCAGGTACCATCTTGAATGGCTACTTGCTTTGAAAGTTATGTGGATAATAAGACACTTATCTTTTGGAACCCATTTCAATCTGATTTTGGGTTTATGAGGATCTCTTACTATTCGCTATATTTGAGAGTAAGAGTTATTCTTGTTTCTACTTGCTCTGTTAATTCTAGAGTTGGATTTCAAAAGCTCTTTAAGTAAGTCCACTATCTTATCTGCTAGTGTTGAGGTATAAAAAAATGGTGAAAGAATCGAGCAAGGAAAGATAAAGAGATAAGAAGAACTTTTAGAAAGAAGAAGAAAGAGATAGCTTTCAAGAGAGTGTGCAGAACCGCGCAACCACTATAAGTTGCGCGGTTCCGCATAATCAATCCCAGTTGCGCAGATCCGCGCAAAGAAAATATCAGCTGCGTAGGACCTCGAAATGTGCTGCACAAAGGGCTACGTTAAGAATGATCTAAAGCACTGAAAAATAGTCTTACATCACTAAGATCAGGATTTTCACACGTGCGAGGGTCTATAAATACCCTTTCCCCTCCTTCATTAGGGATAATTGAAGATTTTTAAGAGGAGCGGGGTGGAGCAGAAGATAGAAGGTAGGAGAGAAGTCTCCTGACAGTTGCGTACGGGTCCGTGCAACCAGACTGCCCTGCAGTCTGTGAAGCTCAAGGGCCGCTATGCCTTCGAAATGCCCGTGCAAGGCTTTTATCCTTCCAGCACCCTTCCCCCTCATATTGTCAAGTGCAGAGGAAGAAGATTAGTCAATCGAATTGACATTTTCCCTAAGTATTAGTGATGACTAAAACAGACGCCGTTGTGCTACTGAAATCTCTGTCTCATCGAAGACTCATTAATCTAATTGACATTCCTCCTAAGTCCTAGGAGATGACTGAAACAGGCACCGGAAGGCTGCCGAAATGAACTTTTGATACTTAAAGCATAAATCGTTTATTTCTAAATGATTTATCTTAGAATCAAGGGATGTAGAGAGGATGTAAATGAACTCAGTATTAATGAAATGTGATGAATGTTCATAGTACTCCTTATCTGTTATGTTTGAATAAGACAATCTCCCAAATCAAATGCATTTGTTTCTTTATCAAAACAAAATGGCGACTCTGCTGGGGATCTATCCTATTGTGTTATTTAAATATTAACAGTGAAGTTGTTATGAACATTCGTCACGGTTTGACATCCTATAGATGCAAAAATGGCGACTCTTAGTGGGAAGTCCTCCCCTTCATCTCTAAGATAGATCACTCTAATTGTTCAATTACCAATTATAACTATGTTTCATGATTGAAGGTTTTAAAATTCGACTACGACTTATTACTCATGGCGACCCCCGTAAGAAAAGTGAACGTCCGATTCGTCTCGACGGGATTCGTGATAGAATACGCGCCGAGTCGTGCAAGTGAAGATGGTAGGGTTCAAGTAACAGCTGGGGTCATTTCTGCTTCGCCCCAGTCATCAGAAGATAATGCAGGCTGGACTGTCGTAACCTCTCGCAAGGCAAGAACACGGAACGTTAGTGGTTCTAGGATGAATCAATCTTCATTAAGAATTAGAGGGCCCATAACACGAAGCATAGTTAAAAGAAATCCTGAACTTGCTCTTATGATGATTTATCCAGCGCAAACAGTTCCCCAATTAACAGAACGTAATTTTTTAGCTTTAAATACTTCAATGGCTGAACGAACAAGAGAGCAAAAGGGAAAAATATTGGTAATTAGATCGCCAATGCCATCCCTGAAAGATTCACCAGTATCGGCGTCATCTCAGTCAATTGATGCCACAGGGGGCACGAAAAGGTCCGATGAAACTCTATACCCTCCCTTTTCTGCAAGCCCTGTTACATCAATGTACTCTTGCTCTCCTTCAATTACTGCTTCATCGAAAAGTGGAGAAGTTGCGATGTTCATGGCTGGAACAAATCCAGATTACAGAGCAACTACAGAGGATCATTTCAATGCAATGACAGAAGCCCAGAATGCATTAATGGAAGAATGCAGAAATCTCAGAGAAGCATTGACAACCCTCGCACACAACGTAGCCCAAATGGCGATCCCGCAGAATGCAAAAGAGGGGCAAGAAAATCAACCTGATGTCCTCCCACCACAGCGGGCGGGGTCACTAGGGTCTATCCCCGGGGCAAGAACTGTGATACAAGATGAAGTAAGGCAAGTGGTCGAAGAGGCTGTTAGAGCAGAAAGAGAGCGTGAAAATACCGGACGTTTCAGGTATCAAACGCCGTATCCAAGGTAAGTAGAAGACATCCCTTTTCTGGCCAATTTCAAGCATCCGAATTTTTAAAAGTTCAATGGAGAAGGATCCTCGGAGGAGCATTTGATGCACTTCATTACTAGTATGGAAAATTTTTCTACGATACCATAGTACTACTTGCGGTTGTTTAGTTCATCACTAATACACAAAGCATTTCGATGGTATTCTAGTTTGACACCTGGATCAATACATTATTGGGAACAAATGCAGGAGGTTTTCATGTCAAACTTCTTCTCCTCGGAACGTGATGTCAGTATTACGGAGCTGGCCTCTATTCGGAAGAGAGAAGGAGAGCCGGTAGAGAAATTTATAGACAGATAGAAAATGTTAGGGGCTTCATGTAGACAACTACCGAAAGAAAAAGAACAAGTTAAAAAATGTGTCTAAATTCTATGGGGACAGGAATTGCGTTCGGACTCACTAGCGCCAATATTAGAACTTTTCGTGATTTGGCTACTAAAGTCCACACATTGGAGCTGATGACTCGCAAGATCCTAGCATTTCACCATAATACAACTAGGAGAATGTCTGGTAGGATAGCCGTGAACGCTGTCGATCATGACAGAAGAGGTAAAGACGCAAGGGACTCAAGAGAAAAAAGACCAGATCGACGCGAAGAAGGCAGTCAGTCAAGAAACAGGTACAATAGGAAGAGGCCTAGAATTGTGAATTCTCATGAGAGGTTCGCATTTGAAAAAGAAGATGTCGCCCCTATGATGGAACAATTATTAAAAGCTGCCACGATAGTATTACCAGAGCCTAAGCGCCCAGAAGATGTAACAAGAACCAAAGAAAGGGATTTTTATCGTTATCACCATCTAGTGGGACATCCAACAGAGAACTGCTATACATTGAAATGTATAATACAATGACTGATCAATAGGGGCGAGATAGTACTGGGGAAAGAAAAGGAAAGGGGCTCCATGGCAACTGTAAACGTGCTTACAGTCCGAAAGAAGAACCAAGATGCGAATGATGCAGGAAGCGATGAAGTGGCAAAGAAGGTTGCAGTGATCACATTACGGTCAGGTAAGAAGGTGGTAAGCCCTGCAAAAAAGAAATCAAAAGTCACTAGGAAGGAAATGATTGCAAAAGAGAGTAATAGCGACAAGACAAAGGAGAAGAATGAGATGACGAGAGTAACTTATGACATAATAAATCATCTAAAAGGAATATCAGCCCGATTAAGCGTCTATGACGCACTAAAGCTATTAGAAGAATTTCGAAAAAGTTTGATCTAGGCCTTATCTGATCATAACATCAGAGAAACTTTACTGGCAGAGTTAGAATATGCAGAATTCGATGAACATGAGGACTATTTCCCAGTTATTTCTTTTTTTGATAATGATCTAATCTGTGAAGAAGACCATAACAGACCACTAATGATAGAAGGCCATATCCGTGGGAAGAAAGTCAAACGGATTATGATAGATAATGGGTCTGCAGTGAATCTTTTACCACTCTCAATGTTAAGTAAATTAAACTACTGTCGCTCAGAACTACGCCCCAGCGGAATGATGATACAAGGTTTTAATCAAGATGGGCAGCGCGCACTTGGCAAGATTACGGTAACGTTGGAAATAAGAGAATTAATTATTGACGTTGTTTGTCACGTTATAAGTGCAGTGATGACATACAACCTTCTCCTAGGGAGGTTATGGATACATCAGTACAATATCATACCCTCTACTCTGCATCAGTGTTTCAAATACTGTAAAGATGGAGTACAACATAAAGTGATGGCCGATGCAAAACCGTATACAGAAGCTGAGTCCTTCTTTGCAGATGCTAGCTATTATAAAGAATTCTCTATCGAAAAGATGAATAAGGATGAAAGTGGCATCCTAAAGAATGATCGAAAAAGTGCAATTACAGAAATAACAGAAAAAGCAGTGCCATCTGAAACCACGAAAATAAGCAAGAAGTTCTATTTTGTGCCAAAACATTTAAGGCAACCAAGACAACCGCCGTTAACTCTGTTGTCATCTGAACAGCTGAAAATTTTACAGTCAAATTATATGTTGCCGCTGCCATATGCTGAAAGAAATAAGTCATTTTCGACTGCTCCTACAAGATTTCAAGTTAAGGCGAGTGAAAAATATCCTGAGCCAATTGAGTTCTATGTTTCAGAAGTAGTAAGGACAAGAGGAGAAATTCAAAATAATGACTACCATGGTAGGTTGACGCCGCAAGACCTCCAAAAGTATAGTCCAGCAAGTAAGAAAATTATGAAAAATATGAGCTTTGATTATGAAGAACCCATTGGCTTAAACCATGAGAAGGGAATTCAAGTCCCCATTGGGGTCGATCAGGAGAAGCATAGAAAATTTTAAGGGTTGGGGGCAAGCTAGTTGATGAATATGATCATAATCATGCAGCGTCCCACAGAAATATATATTGCCTCAGTATCTCCAGAAAAGAAAAAGAGTATATCTCTAGCGGTAGTCATAATCATATCCAAGGGGCAACATCAAAGCCAAATAAGATAAGATGTACTCAATAAAAGTAAAGTTCTTCAAATGAGTAAATAGGAGCCTATGTTAGTCTATACTTGCGTTGACAAGAAGGAATTGCTTCCGAAGGCGTTACTGATTTTGATACAGAACATTATCAAGATAATAATTCTATGTCAAAAGGGGGCAAGATGAATAGAATGAATAAGAAAGAAGTTTATAAGCATATCAAAATCATATGACAAGCATATCAAGATCATATAACAGCAAATAAAGAAAGATGAAGAAGACGAGCGCTATCAAGAGAGTTCTACAAAATTTTGCCTAAAATTGGTATCACCATTAAGCTGGTATATTACAAACAATACAGACAAACGATACAGATAAAAAATTTCAGGCGAAAATACCTATCATCGTCTTCCAAGATAGCATGCTAGATCATCACCAAAAGTCTTCGATCTTCCAAGACATTTGAAGATAGCATATTAAGTCGTCACTAAATAAAAAAGTGCCAATGATCGCTATCAAGCATTGACGCTATCGCAGATAGAAAATTTCCATCGAAATCAGAATTATCAGGTATTGATGATCATAAAAAGAAAAGAGAACAGCTATCGCTGTTGCCGATCAATCGCTCATCAAAATTGCCATCATCGCTAAGCTGATACATTGTTTTAAAACATGATAACAAAAGTCCTTATGACATTGTCAGCAGCAGAAAAATGTCAATTATTGTTCAGCCATATGATGAATCATACAACCAACTATATAAAATTGGCGACAATGATGACTGCTGATTATAAAAAGGCAGCCTAGCCAAGCCTATATGGCCAACTACGCATAAGACCTATGATTATAAAAAGGCAGCCTGGCCAAGCCTATATGGCCAACTACGCATAAGACCTATGATTATAAAAAGGTAGCCCAGTCAAGCCAATGGCCCGCTGTGCATGAGACCTATGAAGATCACCATTCGGGTAGCGGCGAGAAGCCAGTGGCCCTAAAAAAGCCCGTGAAGGCCATCGTACGCATACCCATGCGGGTAACTGATGGAGTCACTGACCAAAAGCCAGAAGGCCAAAAAGTTGACCAAAAGCCAAAGAGCTAAAAGTCTTCAATGACCAAAAGCCAAAAGGCTAAAAAGTTGACTAAAAGCTAAAGTGCTAAAAGTCCTCAAATGACTAGTAGTGTAACCCCCATGCCGTCTTTATAGCTTTCCGGCAGCGTCACGGGGAATGGAGGATAATGCCTTCTCATGAATGGGCCTGACCTTGTAGGCGAAGAAAATGAGAGTTGCAGTGTGCGCTTTAGATAGACCAACCATGCATAAGACCCCCCAGATTTGTAGTTCGATTCCGGTACTAACTCATGAGGAAGGGCTTAAACCTACTCATCGATGGATCAACAACCATGGATTTGGTACCCCTAAAGGTAGCCTTGTGAGCTCTATGAACTCTAGAGAGTTACCGTGGCCAACCCTGTGCGTAAAACCAACCGAGTTCACGACCCCGGTAGCTTCACTAGGCCCCTCTGATGGATCGCGGTTTGTGAACTCCCTAGGCAGTGAGAAGTCCAGCGAACTCTAGAGAGTTATAGAGACCATCACGTAAAACCCGACTCTAACTAGAGTCCAAGTAAATTCACCAAGTAAATTCGCTCCACTACTCAAGAGCTTAAACTGTGTGCAACTGACTGAATTGAAACTTAGCACCGCCAATAAAATATAAACGAATAATGTCATGTAGGAAAATCCCATACTAACAAGCATAAAATGTTGGTACTTTATGATTAGTTTTATAGAATGTCATGATAAACTATGTGTAATGTTCAAAATGTAGTAAATTCATGTCGAAGTTATGGCATAGACATGTGTCTAGAATAATGCATAATGTAGAAGTGCCTGAAAAAGTTACTGAAATTTACTATTGCAAGTCAAAAGAGAACATGCACTCAAAAAAAATATATAAAAAAAAAGGAAGAAGCAAAAGTATGTATATAAAAAAAAAGGGAATTACATGCTTATAATTCCTCGGTAATGCCTACTATATTCATATATTGCCGCAAGTTTTCCTTTAATTGAATCTGAGCTACATCATGCTTTGATTTCTCTTCAAGAATAATCTTTGTTTGATCAGGAAGGCCAGCTAATTTGTCTTCTAAAGAAGTGACCATTTCCTTGCTCCTGAGTAATTCAGACTTTTCAGCATCAGCAGACTGAATATTAACGTTAAGTTTTTCATTGATCTCCTGTATAGACAGTTCTCTCTCACGACCTTTCAGTTCTAACTGCGAAATCTCTTCTCTTAAAGCCGTAATACTGTTTTGAATAAGTACCTTGTCATCAGTAAGGGTCTCCAGCTGTTCTTAGAAAGCCAAATGCTCCTGGTCTAAATCAGATATGGTGGAAGCAATAAGTGAAGCCTTCTCCTTAGACAAAGTTAATTGCTTCCCGTATTCCAGAACTTCCGGAGCAATTGTAATGTTCTTTGTTGATGTCAAAGAAGCCATCGAATCATGGAATCTAAGGAGGGAATCACGCAAAACAGAAATGTTAATCTTTGCCATCTTTGCAGAGCTCTCTAGAATCTCGATGGCAATGTCTAGGTCTGACCACTGCTCATGATCTTTGAAGATGTGGATTACTGTTGACAAAGAATTCTTCATCAGAAGCATTTTATGAGAGGGAATCTTTGAGGGAAATGGTAGCTCAGAGATAGTGGCCACAGATTCGGAGCTGGCCGCCCTGCTACACAGAAGAATTCTTATAACATGAATGAGAGATAAAGTTAGAGTAAACAACGCAAGATGAAGGATTGGCGGCTCCTCAAATTAATATATATACCTTCCGCAGAGGTGTGAACAGTAAGTGAAGGAACTTCTGGGCCTGCAGAAGTACCAGCTTCTAACATGTCAACAAGAGAAGGTGCCCCCACTTCTGTACTTGAGTCTCTAGTAGTAGGAGTCGGTAGATCAGTAGCCTCGACAGGGAATACAATTTTATGGGCCACACTTTTCAGTGCCACCAGCGGAGCCAAAGAAATCTGGGGTGAAGCCATTGGTACAGCAGGGTGAAGATCTACAGAGGGGGTAGCGCTCGTCTCGTTATTAGCCACATACGTACCTGAAAAGGAAATGACAGTGATGATAAGATAGTGATCACTTGATAAGCATGTGAGTGTCTAAGGAATTCGGACTCCCTTACCAGGTGAATACCCATATTCCCCGTAGTCCAAGAGTTCTTCATCCTCTTCGGTTACCGCATGTGGCTTGCTAGGAACAGAAGTGGCAAGGGAAATTTCAAGAGCCGTGGGGAGATGTTCCTCCTCTACATTTTCGGTGGCCATATTTTTCTCGTCATCTATGTTGACCTCCCCTTCTTCATAGTCGTCGTCCTGAGCTCCATCATTTCCATTATCATCATCGTTATCAACATCTCCAGACCTTAGGGGGGTGGAATCTCCTGATGCATAAGATGAACTTTCGCTTGCCAGATCCTCCTCATCAAATTTTACAATCACGACTTGTTTTCCTTTGTATGAGACAGGCTGGTTGCTTTCTCTTGGAGATCTCCTGCCGACTGAAATTAAGGGAGATGAGGAGACCTGTCTTGCCTCTTCCTGAGGAATGGGTGATGATGTTTGTAGACGTGCTCGTGATCTAGTCATCGGAGACGATGAGCTAGGGGGAAGAGGTTGTGAAGAAGGGGTAGGTTCATTTCGAGCCGGACTCTCCTCAGCTGTAGCAATTTCTTCAGGAATAGGGGAGGATGTGCCTGCGGACATGTTCAAATTCCGCCAGAACTCCATGAGAAAACCAACCGTCTAAAGTATTAATGGGTTTTCTCTCACGAATCGGTTCTTCCGTTGATATCTTTCTGTAAATTTCACCATGATGAGGAGCTCGATTCTTCTCTGGAATGAAGCCAATTCCATTCTCAATCTTTCTACCTCTGAGCCGAGGTGGGTGGAGAAAGAGAAGGGAGTCCACGGGTAAGCGTTTGTTGATCAGGAATAATTGATGGTCCCACCATCTCATCCGGCTAAAGGAAGTACGTACTATTCAGTCAAAGCTAGGAATAATGAACGAGGAGTTGACACGGCCACCTAATAGTTGCCTCCATATCATGGCCCACTTCAGAGGGCCTGTTCCATAGCAGCGCATTCTCTTAGTAACCAACCCGCAGTCTTCTGGTACGGCTTGGTCATATACGAATTGACGAGCAAAATAGCTGGGATAGTAGGGTTCTCTCCAGAATTCTATCCCTTCTCTAAGAGGTAGACTACAGGAATGGATAGAAAGAAAGGAGGCCCTTTTCGCTACAGTTAGTGCCCCCTGATCCACCATATCTGTGTCTTAAGCATAGCGATGAAGGCGGAACTGGAAGAAGTCCACTTGATCAAAGTCCTGGATCTTATTAATCACCATTCATACGATCTTCTGGCCATGGCCCTTTGTTGAAAAAACCAGAGAGGAAGATGAGAAGGGTTGACATAAGCCTTCTCTGGTGCTTCAAAAGTTCAGGGGAAATAGACTCCTAACCATCCAGTGAAGTAATGTTAGGCAGTATATGCTGATGAAGATCTCAAGGTGGGATTTTTGACATGTGTAGAGATTTCTCCAAAGGCCCGATAAATGGAACATAGCACAGGGGGCGCAATGGAATATTTCTGACCTTTCGCTAGAGCTCCGGCGATAACGAAGGTAGTAGGACGAATAACATCTGTCCACTTGGAACTAGGAAGAGCAACTATGCTTAGCCAGTAAGCTAGAAAGACTGCAAGTTCTCTAAAGGAACTATAATCTGGTCGTTCCTTCATGTTGTCACGAAGAATCGTTAGTTCCTTATAGCGACTGTCGCGAAATTTGCAAAACGAAAAAGGAGTTAATATGCAGGAGTATGTGATGAGAATAAAAATGCTAATCTCTAGGTCTGGAATACCTGAGCGTTCTAGAAAAATGAGCCAGCCATTGCAAAGGGAAAAGTTTGTAAAAATTCAGAAACTTTCCCATCTCTCTGAAAAGTTCGACAGTGGTTTTGGAGATGGAAGGTCTACGGTCAGGAGAGGATATAAATGCCAACTCTGCGTTCATCGGGATGAACTTGTCGTAAAATCTTCCTGTAAGCGGGTGACCTGCTATGCGGTGCAGATCCCTTAGCGTTATGCTCATTTCCCCGAATGGTAAGTGAAGGGAATTGGTGGTGGGAGACCAATATTCGAGGAATCCTTTCAGCACGGAGGGTTCCTTGTAGAAGTACTTGGATGTGATTCTATCGCATCATAAAGGCCCACTTTGGCAAGAGTACTCGTGTGTTTCTTCAGGATTGCCTCTGCCCAATCGGAATAATATCGACAAGAAGTTAGTAGGCCCCTTGTTCAAAAATCTTCCGATCCCCAGAGGGGATCGCAATCCTTGTACCGCTGTCTGATAGTCTTGTAGAAATATGTTGGAAAGAGTTTGTGCGGACTGTGAAAAGGAGTGAGGAAGATCATGGGGTGGGCTTCTCCGATGATCTGTCGCGGTTTCTGCGTCTGTATTTTTCCTTCGAGAATCCGAGGTTCTCGCGTCGCCCACGATTCAGTATACATCAATTTCTCTCCGTCCACGTAATCTGTGGGTTCACATTCAAGGATGGACTGGTGACGATGAACGTTGATGGGAATTATTGTCATACCTTCTGAATGAGGGCTGTCGAATTTCATGACGCCCTCGATTACTCGAACGGATTCCCAAGAGTTTTGGACCTTTTTCTTATTATGCTCCTTTATCTTTTCTTCAAACTCCTTCGCCTTATTTCGATGAGTTTTCTTGGAACGAGAAGCAGGCGGGGTATCTTCTCTGGCAGGGAGTCTATCGCTATCCGTGCAGATATGGGCAGTTGTCTTCAACCATTATTCCTAATCATATTCACGGCCATGCTTCGGGGGCAGTTCTATATTTCCCATGATTATAGCCCGGTGAATGGGAGAAGGAAGTGATTCAATGCGATCGGTAAAATCAAAGGTTGGAAGTACTGGTTCTTTGAAGTACGCGGGAGTTTGAGTGGTGATTTTGGTATGCTTGGTCGGTGGTTGATCAGCGGAAGGAGATGGGCGATGAGAAGATGTATCGGGTGCGTCGAGATGAGAAGGATGGTCAGTTGGAGGGTCTACGGGAAGAAGGGTCCTCTTGATGTGGGCCATGAAAGAAAGAAGGTCAAAAGACCTAAAGAAGATTGCAGGAAAAGTTTAAAGACTGGAAAAAGAGACTAAGTCCAGGTTGCTCGGGTCCGTGCAACAGAAAGTAGTTGCGCGGAGTGTCGCAACACTTAGTAAACTTGCGTCGATGGAAGATCCATTGCGCGGGTCAGCGCAGACGATGTCGGTTGCGCAAAAAATTGCTAGAGAAGAAAAGTTTCACCACAGAATGAGAAATACAGGATGTAAGAGGGGGGTGCAGTATTAATAGGTCGTCGCGGTCGAGTGTGTACACGGCCGGTTGTGCGGGTCCTCGCAAGCCAGATGAAAATAAGAATTTTGATCCTTTTTTCGTTTCTTGAGGAAACAAAGAAAGGATCAAGGGGGAATCTGTTGAGGCATAAAAAAATTGGTGAAAGAATCGAGCAAGGAAAGATAAAGAGATAGGAAGAACTTTCAGAAAGAAGAAAGAGATAGCTTTCAAGAGAGTGCTCAGAATTGCACAACCACTATAAGTTGCGCGGTTTCACGCAATGAATCCCAGTTACGCAGATTCGCGCAAAGGAAATATCAGCTGTGCAGGACCTCAAAATGTTCTGCACAAAGGGCTTCGTTCAAAATGATCTAAAGCACTGAAAAATAGTCCCACATCGCTAAGATCAGGATTTTCACACGTGCGAGGGTCTATAAATACCCATTCTCCTCCTTCATTAGGGATAATTGAAGATTTTTAAGAGGAGTGGGGTGGAGCAGAAGACAGAAGGTAGGAGAGAAGTCTCCTGGAAGTTGGCAGGACAGCGCAACCAGACTGCCCCGCAGTCTGTGAAGCTCAAGGGCCACTATGCCGTCGAAATGCCTGTGCAAGGCTTTTATCCTTCTAGTACCCTTCCCCCTTCTATTGTCAAGTGCAGAGGAAGAAGATTAGTTGATCGAATCGACATTTCCCTTAAGTATTAGGGATGACTAAAACAGATGCCGTCGTGTTGCTAAAATCTCTGTCTCATCGAAGACTCATTGATCTAATTGACATTCCTCCTAAATCCTAGGAGATGACTGAAACAGGCACCGGAAGGCTGCCGAAATGAACTTTTGATACTTAAAGCATAAATCGTTTATTTCTAAATGATCTATCTTAGAATCAAGGGATGTAGAGAGGATGTAAATGAACTCAATATTAATGAAATGTGATGAATGTTCATAGTACTCCTTATCTGTTATATTTGAATAAGACAATCTCCCAAATCAAATGCATTTGTTTCTTTGTCGAAACAGCTAGAGAAGGGTTATTATTTTTCCATTGATATTTGCGATAGCTGGCCTTAGTTTTTAGATTAGAAGTTTTTTGAAAATGTTTTTCATTCTTCTTTATTTCCTTTATAATTTATACTTTAGATCTTGAAGATTCACCTTTTACAAATATGGGAGTAGAATTTTTAGATTTTTCTGTGCGATTCTTAATATATCCCAAGCTAGATTTGTCACTTCTTCGTTGAGATGCAATTAATAACTTTTCAAGTCACCTTAGGTGTATCCAAGTCTCTTTTGAATTTTTTAGAGAAGCAACTTCTAATTTTAAATTCTCATTTTCAGTTTTGAGATTTTGGATTTTAGAAATTTTCAAACTTAAATCTAGTTTGATTTTCTCAAAACAATCAGAAAAATGATATTTTTCCAAGATAGATTTTTCAAGTTCTAATTTCAAATCAATAAATTTTTCTTTTTAATTTTTTAGTTTTTTCACAATCTTACAACTCTCTTTGCAAAGGGCATCATAAGAAACTTGAAGATCTTCATTTTTAGAATCGCTTTCAAAAGTTTTATAGTTAGAAATTTCACAATCATCCGAGGAAGTGATTCTAGCTATAATCATGAATGCCTTTCATTCTTTCTCAGTTTCTTGGTCTGATTCATCAGTTTTTAAATTGGATTCAGATTCTGATGATTCGCCCCTAGTGGTAATCATATTTCTTCTAGATTTTTCCTTCTTAGGACATTTTGAAGCTACATGCCCATATTCAGAACAGTTGAAGCATTGGGTATCTTTAGATTTTGATTTCCAAACATTTGATTTTCCTTTTCTTTTGTTAAAAGTTTTTTAAAAATCTAATCTATTTTTATTCTTAAAAATTTTATAAAACTTTTTAGCCAACATAGCCATATCATCTTCATTCTCATCATTTTCAGAATCTAAGTCTTTAGATTTAGATTTAGATTTAGAAGATTTAAGGGCTATGGACTTGTTCTTAGGATCTTTGAAATTCAGCTCATAGGTTTGTAGAGATCCAACTAATTCCTCTACCTCCATTACATTGGTATCCCTCAATTGTTAAATCATAATGACTTTAGAATTGAACATGTCAAGAAGTGATTGTTGTATTTTTGCGCATACTTTGTTTTCAGGGACTTTTTCTCCAAGACCACACATAGAGTTAACAATGTCATTTAGTTTAGTATATAAGTCCATGAATGATTCATTTTCTTCCATACAAATTTCCTTAAACTTTGTTGTGAGGATTTGAATCTTAGACTTTTTGACAATGTTAGTCTCTTCATGTGTTATTTCGAGAATATCCCATGCTTGTTTTTGACGCATCACAAGAAATGATTCTTTTAAATTCATCTGGTGATAGAGCATAAGTAATAGCATTAAGGGCTTTTGCATTAGTACTACTTTCACTTTTCTAAACTGTTATCCAAAAAGTATAAGTGATTTCTTTCATGGACGTGGTTCCATTCTTAGCCACTACTTCCATCCTTGGAGGGATCCAGTGGGTCATGGTGGCTTGCCACACACTTTCATTAATGGACTTGAGGAAAATCCTCATCCTTGCTTTCCAATAAGAATAGTTTGAGCCATCAAAGGGATGTGGCTTGGAAATGGATAGACTATTGAAATTTGACATTCCAATAGGATTTGGATCTAGCTTTAGGAAGTTAATCTAAAAAAGAGTAACCTTTCTCTGATACCACTTGAAAGGATGAGCTATAGATGTTTTAGGGGGCATGAATAGGATTGTCAAATATTTCGATACAAATCGGAATAATAAAGTAAATAAACTCAATGTCTTAGAGAATTGAATTCCTAATATCAAATAGTTCGTAGGACAACCTTCACCTAAAAGATTTAGGTAGGACAACCTTATTTCACGAGATCTTTGAATTCAAAATATTAAACTTTAGTAAGAGCAAATGAAACACAAGATAAGCATATAACTAATAAAATCAATCACCACAATGCATAAAGAAATTATACTGGTTCAGTGCATAAATGCAACCCACTCCACTCCCAAAATTACTACACTTGTAATTTTGGCTTTCACTATCTCAAAGGTTTTCCCAAGGTCACTTTAACAACCTTATACAGTTATTGCAATTTTCACGGGCTATCACAACAAACTCACTCTGTGATTTTCACGTGATCACCACTAACAAACCTGCTAAAATTTTCAGGCTATCTCAGAAAAACCCAAACTGAAATGAAAGTAAAACAAAAATTATCTTTGCTTAGCGAGTCAAAGTCATAATTGTAGCTTGAATGCAATGATCTTCTTCTTAGGATATACTTGAAGTCATGTATGAGTTCAACCCAAAAGAATATAGGGATCTATAAAGTATTTAATATAAAACAAAAACCTTGGGTGTTACAAATTCAATTCTCTAGACCTTGAGTTAGAGTATGGATTACTTTATTAAAGAAAGTTAAAACGTCTTGAGAAAAAGAATGAAAATAAGCTAAAACAGAATATTAGAATTAGGCTAAAAAAGCTTAAGAAGAGCTTGACTTTCTCTCTTGAAAAAATGGATTTTCTCACTAACTTTCATTCTGTCAATGAATGAGAGAAGCCCTTTTTTTATAGCTAAAGGATTTGAAAATTTAGCTGGCCTGAGTGTCAGTTCGACTAACTGGATTCTAATGATTTCGTTCCAACGACACTCAGATTTCGTGGTATAGAATCTTTCAAAAATTCAGCTGGCCCAAGCCCAAGTTCGATTGGCCAAACCTCCAGTTCAGCTGGCTAACCAAAGGGTTCAACTGGCCCAATTTTCTTGAAATTCAAAAACTTATCATTGCTGGAAACTTGACCGAACAACTTCGGGCTGGCTGAACATACCGCAGAAAATCTTATGAAATTTGTAAATTTGCCCGAATCATGTAGGGTTAGCTATGACAGTTAGGTTGGCCGAACCAAATGTCGGACTAGCCTAACTTGAGTGTATTTTTTACATAAATGATGATCATTATAATGTTATTTGAAATACACCTAACCTAGGGTTAATCTAAGGTTATACCACCTGATGGTTGACTCATACGGGGTCTTTCGATCTTCGAACCATGTACTTTCATGTATTTGAGATGTTTACTCTTCCTTGAGACACTTGATGGAGTCGATAATATATCTTCATGAGTTGTCGAAGAAAATCTTCATGAGAGTTTGCGATCCTTTCAGGACTACGAAATTTGACAACTAAATTGTGTTGGAGTATAAGCACTTACAATTATAGATGTATATTACTATGCAAATTTATTTTTCTAAATTCTTTAATTCATCTGACAAGGGAGCGTTGTAACATCGAGTTTTCACCTACATGACCACATCTTATAATAATTTCATGGATTATAGTTCAATGTTAGCTTATGCAATCATTGACTTAAAGGACAAGATGGAATTTACTATAGTACAAATCTAAGTTTACCATAGGTGTGGCAATGAAAGAGCTCCATCGACATGTATAGTTTGGATAGTTTTAGTTTACTGTTATTCTTTTTGAAAAACATTTTGGTTTTTTCTTTATCATTTTTAGAGACTGTTCATGAGGACATTGTGGATTTGAGTTGGTTCTAATAAGGATTTTGATATTTTCATATTAAAATGGAAATTCTAAAATAGAAAAATAAAAAATAGGAAATTCTAGTAGAAAGAAAAATATTTTTTTATGCTAAGTTATATACATCATTTTTTTTCTTGCACTGAACTAGGTCTTCTAAAAAGTGCATCTCTTTCAAAACTATGGATCCACATTTCTAACATTGACTTTTGGGGGAGGCATTTGAGTGTTGGTCATTTTTAAGATTGGATTTTGGGAGGCATTATTTGCAGGCATCTGAGTTGGTTCCTAACTTTTTAAAAAAGAATTGTCAGTTTCTTTATATGGGCATTGTTTTTTCTTATCAATTTTTTTCAAGTGTCATTTGTTTTTACGTTTTAGTAAGAATGTGGTAGGGATTTCACTGAAGCAACTACCATTAGTGCGAAAATTTTTGAACTCTCAATATTTTTTCCTAGAGGAACAAAGATTACAGCCATTTGTGGTTTTGCAACCCAACTTTAGGGTTTCTTATTCTTTTCTTGATATTTGTAAGATGCTAATATCATCTCTACATCCTGTGATTATTTTACTTGGGCTCATGTAGAGCTGCATTGTTTTGTGAGAGTTTTGTGCTCTCTCTTCTTCAAATTGCATTGTTTTGGTATCATAAGGTACACAGACATCATCTTTTCTTTTCCCTTTTTTTTTTTTCTATATAGGGGCATATTTGTAAATGCAAGGAATCGTCATGATTGCTTTTGAGATCTGGTCTCTATCCATAAGTTGGGTCTAACTGTGAAAATTCCCTTGGCTAAATTTGTTAGCAAAAATTTCATGAAAGAAATGGATGGCCAAATCCCCTCAAGAAAAAAAAAAGTGGATGGTTGTAGAGCCTTATCAAAGTTTTGCTATCCATACATGTTTCTTGCAGTGTGGCCCACTTGAAGTGGAAAGGCTTGATTTTCATGATTAACTACACAGTCAGACCCATCTTATTTACTACACGGATCTCTCTGATGACATCCCATAGCAAAGATACATTGTTAGATCTTTAGCAAATTCTACGTACCTCCCCTCGAGGTTGGTGAGATGCTAGTGCAGAACTATTTTTGGTAGTGGATCAGATAGCTCGCAAAGCTGGTGTTGCTCTTTGGAATCATTTGATAGTTATTATTGTTCTCCAAAAACAAAATTCAAGTTATATTTGACTTCGTATGCAATTTCGAGTTTCTTTTAAGTAATTTCATGTGTTGTTATCTTGATTTTTGTCATATACTGGTTATTTTGGATAGGGTCATGGAGATGAACTGTTGTTTTAAGAGTTTTCCAAGGATTAAAAGGTACCTTATTGCAAAATAGTCCATATCTAATCTCAGAGTCAATTTTTGATTTCTTGTTTTCGTGTTGAATATCTAGCTTTGTTTATGATTCCATCTCTGATGCAAGATAATTAACCACTTACTCTAAAAGCTCGAACTGTTAGAGTATGAAAAATTAATCCCTTTATCTCATAGCCTAGGCCCCACATCTCATGTGTTAGGACCTCAGCCGAACCCCCCTTGTGGGTTCGTGGGCCAAAATCACATGGGCCACCCACCACGAGTGTCCCTGCATCCCACAGGCTACCCCACTCGAGCCCGGTGTGAAATGCCCCTGCATTAATCAACCCCAGTGAGGAGTCTCGAACACAAGACCTCCCCCGTGGGCCCCAAATCACATAGGTCACCCACACCGAGTGTGTTCCCGCATCTCACGGGCTAGCCCACTCAAGCCTGGTGTGGAAATGCCTCTGCATTAATCTCTTATATGATTTAATTAAAAAGGAAGTCTTTTTCTTCAATTTATTTATCCAAACTGATTCTTATTCCAATATGTCATGATTTCCTTGTAGCTTATTTGGATTTGTCATCCTACATATTTTTATCTACTTTCCAATATCTACTTCTAAAGGCTTTATTTGTCAATAAATTATCCATTTATACTTGTAATTAGGGCACCAAATTTTCTTAGAGAGAAGTCTTTCTTCTCAGCACAACTCTTGTGGTATTAGCATTGTGATGCAGGACCGATGCATGCACTAATTAACATGTGAGACGAAGTATCAGAATTAAGATAATTAACCCAAAAAAAACACAAGCATTGCTATAATCATCACGAATCACATAAAAATCAAAAGAACATCATGCATGATCCTAGCCTAGGTTACCAACATCATCACACAAGATCATTAAATAAAATGAAACTATGATCTAATGGATGTAGGGACATCCAGTTAGTATAGGGTATAGTCTATTTCAAAGTAGAGAACCTAATAAAACCTAGGGTAAAAATTAGGGTTTGGGTAATTTGGAAAAGTAGGAAAATTAGAGATTTTAGGTTTAGGGATAGGGTTTCGGGATTGGAGATAGGTAGAGGAAAGATTGATTTATGAAAGGATGAAGGCTTAGGATAGGAGAATCAAAGAATTCGAAGAAAGTACCTTGATGGAGGAGAAGAGAGAAGATGGTGTGGGGATAGATGGAGACCTCGCACCTCTATTGATGAAAATTAACCTCGCACCAATATCCCTTCTAAATCACATGGAAGTATCTTCAAATTGCATGAAGATGGAAGAAGAAAGCAAGAGCTTTTCATCTTTCTTTTTTTCAATCACAAAATTCAATTGGAGAGAGGTCACATGCCCCTCTCTTTTTATAGATCTAAGAAGTTTCAAAAATTATAATAATCCTCATATTGTGAATTTTAATGAAAGTAGCCCTAGTCTAAATAAAATCAACTAAAACAGTACTCATAATATATACAAATATAAAATAATAAAAAATTAAATCCTAAAATATGATAAAATCTAAAACTGATGTGGACGATCAACTATCAATGGCCCAATCATGCGATCCATGCAATCTAATGGCTTGATCGTTGCGTTCCTCCAATCCAACGGCTTATTCCATAAAGCAACCCATGTGCATCTTCCCAGTGTGGGGCCTTTTAGATGCTCGAAGATGCACATGGGGTCTTCAATATGATCACGGGTACTCGCCTAAACACAAGAAAATTGGTGCGGCCCACCTTCTCCTCTGATATGTATGCAAGGGCGTACGTGACATGATGTCCTCATCAACTCTCCTCGGCTGAGAAGAGTTCGCCTCTGGTGGACTAAAACTCCTATAGCGCTCCAAAATGTCTGGATCTAAATGTTGTAGCTCGTCCTCAATAATCCACGTACTGTCTGAAATCGGCCTGTGCTTCAACTTGACAATGAATTTCTAAAATCCTCCATGTCAAGTGGAAATTGCTTGTGCATCCAGTATGTCTTCTATTTGTTTGCTTCAAGCAGGCAATGAAGGTAAAGGTGGTAATGGCTTAGATGATTGGTTAAATAGGGGTCATGGATTTAGGACTATGTCATGGTCTGTGGATGGGTCAAAAGGCGAAGTAGAAAGACCCTTGTATTGTACTAGATCTTCCACATTAAAAGTAGAACTAATTCCTATGGTAGGTGGAAGGTCTACTACATGTGCATTAGGACCCAGTTTCTGCATTACTTTTCATGGTCCTATGCTACACACTTATAACTTTTTAACAGCCCTATGTGGGAACCGTTCAAGCCTCATATGAACCATAACATAATCTCCTACTTGGAATTCATGAAACTTATGATGAGAATCGATAAACACTTTGTATTTTTCATTACTTACATTAATTTGCTTCTTGATCTCACTATGTAACTCATGTATGTGATGTGCAAACTCATGCACAGACTCAAATGGCCTATGGGACACAGGCATGGTATGAGATCTATAGGTTTTCTAGGTTTGTAGCCATGCATAACCTCAAATGGTCTCATGCCAATGGACCAATTAATGGAACCATTATATGCTAACTCGGCTATAGGCAAAACAGTATCCCAAGTTCGGATGTGATCACGCACAAGACATTTAAGCAGATTTCTAAGACTCCTATTGACAACTTCAGTCTGACCATCTGTTTGAGGCTGATAGGTAGATGAAAATTGAAACCTTGTCCCCATCATGTGCCATAATGTCTTTCAAAAATAGCTCATAAAGCACACACCACGATCAAACACTATGGTCTTAGGTAGACCATATAAACGCACTACCTCCCTAAATAAAAGCTTAGCCACATTGGAGGCATCTGACATTTTCGAGCATGGAATGAAATGGGTCATTTTGGGAAAACGGTCCACAACCACAAATATGAAATTGTGTTTCTTGATAGTTTTTGATAAGCCCAACATGAAATCCATACTAATGTCCTGCCACGGAGCATGGGGTAGTGGAAAAGGCCTATACAATCATGACTTTTCTTCCTCTACTTTGGCAGTTGACAAGTCCTGTACTTCCCAACAATCTTGGCTACATCTCTCTTAAAACTTGACCAATAAAATCTATCCTCCATAAGGCCAATGGTCTTATCCCTCCCCAAATGACCAGCTACCCCTCTTGCATGAAGTTCCCAAACTAGGAAATCACAGAGGGAGGTACGAGGAATGCAGAGTTTGTCACCTTTAAATAGGAACCCATTAATGATGACAAACTCGAGACTATCGGTTGACTGACCATCTCACAATGAGGCATATAACTCACCAAAGTCTGGGCATGTAGGATACTCTTCTCTTAACTGATCAAACCCAGTCACTTCCACTCTCATACTTTAGAGTAGCACCACACGATGACTAAGGGCATCAACATGTTTGTTCTCAACCCTAGCCTTATGTTTAAGAACGAAATAGTATTCCTAAGAAATTGGACCCTTTTAGCATGCCTAGGGTTTAGTTTTTAATGGGATCTGAGATAACGTAAAGCTTCGTGGTCAAAGAACAAGACGAATTCATGCGGTAATAGGTAATGCCTCTAATTACACAAGGACTGGACAGCTGCATAGAATTCATTATCATAGGTGGAATAATGTTGTTTTGCCTCATTCAACTTCTCATTAAAATAAGCAATGGGGCGCCCTTCCTGACTAAGCACTCCACCTATACCCAGTGTTCCTAATATTGATACTATTGTTATCGCTGCCAACGAGATGAAACCCATCCAATACCCTCAAAAATTATTAAAAAAACCAAATTTCTTTTTATTGTGTTAGATATCACACAATATCACTTCTTTTTTTTGCGAAATCATCGATATTAGCGGTACTATTGTGTTATCCACGGATTTACCAAAAAATCAAGAAAAAAGAGGAAAAATCTTTTATAAAAGGGGATTTCGGTACCTGTGAAAGATGATTGTGTGATTAGAACCATGGGGCCACTTGATCGAGAGGTCTGCTAAAACTCGGAGGGATTTAGAAGATTTTTTAGAAAAGTTTTAGAATTTCAGGGTTCCGGGATGACCGAAACTCTATCCCTATTGCGAGAATGGCTTCGGAAGCCTTTTTTGAGGATGTCATCTTCTTCGAAAGCTGGGAACGAGCAACAACTTTGAGTGGTGGAAGCAGATTAATTGGTGTACCACACACCAGCTATATAGCTATTGTATTGACGTCAGCAAGTTTTGCGGGTCCCATTATTAGGTATATGTTGTATCCAAACCGTCCATCTATTTGGTGAGCGCGCCGTGAGTCTTGAGCTAAGAAATAAGACAGATCTAAAGAACAATGGACCACACTGACAAAAGCAGTGGGAGATTGAACATCTACCATTTAAAATCTTTTGGGGCTCACAGAAGTTTTGAATCAATATGATATTTGTTTTCCCTCTTAATCTAGGTCTTTGTGACCTTATGAACATATTAGATGGAAAATAAACATTATGGTGGGCCCTATAAATGTTTTAACGGTGAAAATCATTATTACAGCTGCTATATGTGGTGTGGTCCATTTAAGCTTTGGATATGATTTATTTTTTGGCTCATCCTCTAAAATGATCTCACCAAATGGATTAATGGTGTGGATATAATAAATACGTCATTGTGGGCCCATGTAATTTTTGTCTCCTTTTAATCGGTCGTACAATTGGGAGCTCGAGGAGTGTCAACGCTCGTCTTCGCATGACACATACCCACAACAGCTATATAGTTGGCGTGTGGTACACCAGTTAATCCGCTTCCGTGAGTGGCCACGTGATTTATGGGTCTTATCCACACCGTCCATCCATTTTAGGGTATAAACCCAAAAATAAGAAGATCTAAGGCTCAAGTGGACTACATAGTGGGGATTAAACTCTTATCGTTGAAAACTTCTTGGGGGGCACAAAAATTTTGGATGGAGCTAATATTTATTTTTTCTCTTCATCCAGGTCTACGTAACTTTATGAATAGGTTGGATGGAAAGTAAACATCACGGTGGGCCCTAGAAAAGTTTCAACGATGAGAATCATTATCATTGCTACTTCTTATGGTGTGGTCCGCTTGGGCCTTGGATCTTCCTCATTTTTGGGCTTATACCCTAAAATGATACGAAAAAAATGGATGGACGGTGTTGATAAGACCTATAGATCACGGTGGCTAATCAAAACTGCTGCCCATTCTCAGCTGGAGACAGGCTGTGTTAGGATGCAATTTGGGTACCTTTTTTAATGGATGCGCAGACATAGACAGATGGTCTGTAATGGGCTCTGTGGGGTCCACATTGATGAATATTTATTTATCCTGACCATCCATCTGTCTTTTCATATAATTTAAGGACATTATACGAAAAATTAAGCAGATCAAGATCTCAAGTGGACCACACCAGAAAAAATTATGAATGACTATTAAAAGTATTTTATAGGCCACAAGAGGTTTGGTTTACACTAATCTTTGTATATTTCCCTCATTCAGTTTTAATTGACATTATCAATGATTTGGATGACAATAAACATTAAGGATCTACTTAAAGTAGGCCTTGATATATTTTTAATGGTGAACATTCAATAATCACTGTTTCATGTGGTGTGGTCCACCTGAGATTTGGACGTACTTAATGTTTGGGAAAACATTCTAAAAGGATCTATAAAAATGAATGAACGTAGTGGATATATAACATATCATTAATGGTGGGCCCTATAATAAAAGTAACATCGGCTATGCAGTTACCCAAGTAACACCTAATCCACACCCCTTAAGTTAAGGGGTGTGGATTAGGTGTTACTTGGGTAACACCTAATCGGCTATGCAGTTACCCAAGTAACACCTAATCCACACCCCTTAAGTTAAGGGGTGTGGATTCAGTGCGACTAGCTGCACTAAAAACAATGGGGCCCACATAAATGTATGTATTGTATATCCATTCTGTCCATCCATTTAGAGAGATTAGTTTAGTTTATATGACAAATAATGGGTCAAATCCAAAGCTTAAGTGGACCCCACCAAACAAAACAATGGGGATTGAACTCCTACCATTAAAAACTTTGTGAGGGCCACAAAAGCTTTCAATCAAGCTGATATTTGTATGAACTTATGAACATGTTGAATCTAAAATAAACATTATGGTGGACCCCATAAAAGTGATTTCAAGTTTCAATGGTGGGTGTCATTGCCCCCATTATTATCTATGGTAGGGTCCACTTGAGCTTTGGATCAGCCTAATTCTTTGGCTCAGGACCTAAAATGATCTCTCCAAATGGATGGATAGTGTAGATACAACACACACATAATGGCAAGGGCCACACTAAGGGTCCTATGCACATTTTGGTTTCGAAGCAGGAAGGTTTCAATGGTGGGTGTCACTGTCCCCACTATTTTTTGTGGTGGGGTTCACTTAGTTATGTTTTCATACAAGTTTTGATACATTTATAAATGTTATACATTATATTTGAAAGTGGTTGACTTAGTTCAATTAGACAACGCATGGCTTATGACCCTATACAAAGGAAACCTATTGTCTCTACTTTTTTTAAAAGATGTTATGAGTTAAAAGTGTGTATTAAAGTCTTTTTTAACCATCCCTAAAGTTTTTTTGAAAAATTCAACCATTTTCCCAATGTTTCCCAAGAAGTGCGATAAATTATGTGATACAAACGATATATCCCATGTGATAACCGATACGTATCTGTATCCCAAGGGTTGGATACATTGACGATACGGATATTTCAAACATTGTCTATTATACCTACCCCAAATGCATCACACATGACCTCAAAGATTTTAGAAAAGTCTGGAAGGTGCATGATGGGAGCTTCGCTCATATTGCTCTTAATCTCCTTAAAAGCTTTAGAGGCAGCTTTAGTTCATACAAACTCCCCTTTCTTAATGCAATCCGTGATGAGAGCCATAATGGAGCTAAATCCTCTAATGAACCACCTATAAAAAGTTAACAAGTCAAGAAAGCTACGCTGATGCGGACACTAGGTCATTCAAAGTATATCAATGTAGGAGGCGTGCATTACCCATGTCGATATGATTAGATGATAGGTACAGGTCGGGTCTTTAGAGGTTGAAGGCCTTACACATATGTTTGTGACATGTGTAAGTTACTTGAAGGAGACATTTAGATCGTTGGATCGTGAGGATGGTGTGATCGGGACCGTTGGATCGTCACAGCCTACCTTTATTGCGTCACCTTCATGGTGCTATTATCGAGGTCCATGGGGCATCTTAAATTTGAATATAATTTATGAACATTTGATTTATTTAAGTTTTGAGACAGTTTGCGCACAATTTTTGTGTGAATTTATTTTTTTATGAAAGTTTTTTTTAGGAGTATTTTGGTAATTTCATGTAATTACGAATTTATAAGGGCGTTTTACCCTAAACCTAAAGGATACTATGTTATATTTTAAGGGGAAAAAAAAAGAGAGAGAGATTTTGCTTCTGACAATTTCATCTTCGACTTTCGGTGATTGGAAGAGGGCGTGAGGTCTAGGGAAGTAAGTGATTTCTCATCCTCTACTTCTCTCTCGTTCTTTCTTTTCTCAAGGTACTCTTTTCTTTAACCCTATTATCTTCATTTTCTCCTAAAATCTTTAGATCTAGATGTCAATCCGGTTTCTTTTTATCTAAACCATTAGTCTTAAAAGATTTCCATCCTCACATTTACATATTTTGACATTTTTCAAAACCCATCACCCATAGCCTAAATTTGAAGAACCATCATTTTTTTTCTAAATTTTACAGATTTCTCGATCCAGAAAATTCCTATTCTTTGGATTAGAATATCCTCTTGGATCATTAGACAGACCTATTGTAAGATGAAAATTCTATCTTTCACCGGATCCAATAAATTCAGATTTTAAGATTCAATACTTCGTGTTTGTGATGGATGGCCATAATCATTGTTGTATTAACCTTATTTCTTTCTTGTGTTTATGATGTATAAGGCTAATATTTTATTTATTTTTAAAGATTGTATAAATATGCTCCTTTCAAATACCACCTTCATTTAAGGTTGGATTAGGCCATCCTACATCACTTATGGTCAATAACATGATCCAAGGAATTTGCAAAAATGTGCAATTCACTTAATTCCAACGGTGTACATGTATTTCTCATGGATTACTCTCAAAAACTCACTTCATGCTTGTCAGAATCTCAAAGAATTTATGCTCAAATTGTAAATTCACATCCTGAAACTCGAGACCATTGGTCACCATACTCGAGTTCTAAATTTGAAACTCAAGACCATGGGTCACCATACTCGAGTTCTGAATTTCAAGGCATGACAGGACCATTTAGTACTTCAAGTCTAAATTGTTGTACCCAAACCAACTCCATAGTCTAAATCTTTGATGGATCGGGTACAATAACCCATCAGGTTAGCCCAACCCATTCGCACCATGACATGCTTATGTCCTATGAGATATGGGTATAGGATTTGCAATCACTTAGAATTAAATTTCTGGGATTTTTCTTCCATGGCCATATTTAGTGAATGGTCCTTGGTTTTGAAACTTCATGTCTACTACCATAGGACCAATGGTTTGGGATCTAAATTTTTTGTTTTCATTTACCTATTTGGAAAGTATTTTTCATGTTTTCATGTTGCATTGCATCCAAAAATCCTATCATCACCCACTAGCTTCTCCTTCAGATCGCTTGAAGTTCCATAATGTCAAATTGGTTTGGTTAGCCCAAATTCCTGATTTTTATAAAATCTCTTTTTGGCTTTTTTCTCTATTATTAGCTATCTTTTAAAGTCTGATCAGCCATATATGCATCCCAATGACCCTTTCTTACCACTTGCTTCCATGCAAGAGAAATATCACCTTTGCTTTTGGACAAGAGACCCATTATCATGATTCCTCTACGGGACTTATGTGGAACTAACAACGGCTTTTTTCTGGGGACACTAGTCCGATCATTGAACAAAGCAGGTAAATCTTAATGCATTTTTGGTTACTTATTGCTATTCTGCTATGCAAGCAATGATTATGTCGATAAGAGGGATTAGAAAAAGGTTCCAAACAATAGACAAACAAGCTCAATATTGAAACTAGGCTTCATATAGTTTAATGGGTGGGATCGAATACAACATTTATATTATAGGCACTATTGATTAAATTCTTTGACAAAGGTGGGCAATCCACAGGTTAATTGACCCAACCCACGTAAAAGTAGGGCTCATGCAGAGTTTATCAGGTTTCAAAAATAAGGAGGTCGAGGTCGGTTTGACCATGGTCTAACCTGATCTGCTCATATGTACAATCTATATATAATTCAATTAGTATACAATAATCATGTGCTTATTTTAATGGCAGAGATGTGTGAAACCTTGTGAATCGTCTTGCATTTTTTTTACCTTATTAAGGTTCTTTAATAAGTGGTGCCTCTTATGTTTTTTGTTTTAAATCAAGTGATCTAGAAGCTCTTTGGATAATGCATTTGACCTGTCCAACAGAGTTGTCCCACTACGAATTTTGGACGCCCAAAAGTCATGTTGTTTATATGCCATCCAAAAATTTCATTACATGAGCCAAACCATGATGATGAGATGCACAAAATAATCAGGCCTATAAAATTATTAGGTGGGCCCACCATATAAACCAACAAACAAGCATCCTAAAAAAATGCAAATTCACATGTTGGCATACGTGATGGGTAGATCAACCTAATTATTTGAGTACTCAAATTTTATGGTGGGGCGACCACGATGGATAGGTTTGATGCTATATATTCTGGCCACCTTTAGCATGTGTGGATATAAACCACTCATGTCAAGGTGGAGTTAGAAAGAAAAAAGGAAACACTTGTCAAATACAAAAAGGATAGCACCAGGATTCAATACTTGCTATTGCTTAGAGCAGGTACCGAATCTTGGTGATATCATTTTTGACAAATAAAATCTGAGTTCTGGTCGGATTGGGCTTAGTGAGGTTTTCAAGGTCCTTTAGTTAGGTTTGGGTTGGAAGACGCCAACCCGATTTGAATTCAGGTTGAGTTCGGGTTGACCAAATTCAAGTTGTGTTGGGAATAATCACATGAGAGAGGGTGTAGCACAGAGCTAGTTATGGAGGGATGCTTTAGAATCTAAAGGATTAAATTAATTGGACTAATAAACAATAGGAGTGAAAGAAAAGAATTAGTTAAGATTGCTACCTAGTTTCCCAAAATGACCACTTTCGATGCCTTGGAATTCAACCTGGGTGGAGAAAATAGAGAGATGTGTACAACATGTTTGTAGATGAAGTGAGGATGTTGGGATGAATGAGTGGAAGAATAGAATTATGTGTTTGAGGGAATTTTAGTAGAATAATAGGTAACAAGATGAGGGAAGGTAGAGGTTGGTCATATGCAATGGAGACCAAGAACTATGCGAATTCTAAAAGAGCAAGAGGAAGGTCATAAAGGACATGGGTGGAGGTGGTAAGAAAAGACTTGATGTTGAGATGAATATAATTGAAGTGAGGAGGTTGATATGAATGAGTGGAAGGATGGAATTAGAAACAAATGCGTTTGAGGGAATTTTAGTAGCACCAATAGGTAACAAAGAAGGTAGAGATGTGTGTTGGTCATGTGCAATGGATACCAAGAACTATTTCAATTAGAAGGAACGAATTAGTACAAGAAGAAGGTTTTAAAAGGGTAAGGGGAAGGTCCAGGATGTGGGTGGAGGTGGTAAGAAAAGACTTGATGAGTTATGTGCCTCTGGAGTTTTATATGATTATTGTGCACCACTCAAATGGAAAGAGAAACTATAGGAACAAGACCAGCCATGTTTTGTGGGTCAAAATGTTGGGCAATTAAAAGAACATGTCCATGAATGTAGCTGAAATGAGGATGTTGAGATGGATACAAGGAAGGGTAGAATTAGAAATAAATGCATTTAAGGGAATTTCGGAGCCACTAATAGGTCACAAGATGATGGAGAGTAGAGGTTGGTCGTGTCTAATGGAGACTAAGAACTATGCCCCATTAGGAGTGACTTGGTTCTAAAGAAAAGGGGCAAGGTCCAAAAGGACGTGTGTAGAGGTGATAAGAAAAGACATGATAAGCTATGGCTTAACTGAAGTGATGGCCCTTGCTTGAGTGGCATGGTAGAAAAGGATTCATGTAGCTGAACCCAATTAATTAGGATACAACTTCAATGATGATAATCACAATTTCTCTCTATACTCTCCCTCCCTCCCTCTCTCCCTCCTCCTTTGGTTTAGAGAAAAAATGTAGGAAATCCCCAACCCCGTTGGGTCCTTACCCTATGAATGAGGAGAAAAAGACAATAATA
The DNA here is from genome assembly GCA_037074715.1 of Magnolia kwangsiensis. Lineage (NCBI taxonomy): Eukaryota > Viridiplantae > Streptophyta > Magnoliopsida > Magnoliales > Magnoliaceae > Magnolia > Magnolia kwangsiensis. Next base: position 74,409,515 of record CM073575.1, on the reverse strand, counting down.
GCAAAACATATCAAGGAGAGAATACTGTTGGCAATGATGCGAATGTCATTATTGTGGTTTAGAAATGGCTCCGTGCAAAACAAAATGCTTGGCCATTCTGAATAATTAGAAGGAGACACCTATGCGTGAGAAGAAATCGTTGTCTACAAAATAATGATGCCATATTAATCAATAATTAATAAGAAGTCTACCAAAAAGACAAACTCTTAAATAAATCAATATCTCAAAGCCTTCGATTATTTTATTCCAATTAAAACTCCTTGGAGCAATTTGATTGGGAGAATTAATGGTTAAGACATTAGAATCCTTCGAGTAAGGGATTAAATGTTAAGAAGATTGAATCTTTCAAAAAAATGAACGTTAAGAGGATTGAGGCATCAGTAAATCAAGATCAACTTAGCTAAAATGTTGATAGTAGAATAAGCGATAACATTAGAATTCCATAAAAGCATATCTTATATTTATGTAAGTTTCTTAATTTTTAAAGCATCGTTGTCTTTTTTAAAATTGGATCACTTTGACACTCATCCCAGGGCTAGGATGTCTAAAATTGAATGCTTAAATGTTGTGAACATACGTTGGATTTGCCATACAAAATTCAAATAAAGAGAAAAAAAATGAAGAGGAGATTGGAACAATTGGGAGATCGAGAATGTCCAATTTAGATGACCCCTGCTATTTTTCAAGAAGTTCTCTGTCACTACACCAAAATCGCTAATTAGGTATGGTTAAATTTTTAGTTTAGGAATGGATACAAGTTGTGCCTAATTAGGAATGGTTTTAATATGCTCTTAATCTTAAATGTAGAACAAAAGGGGATTGCATCCTACCCATGTCCTCTGTGGGACCCACCATGATGTAAGGGTTTTATCTACACTGTTCATACCTTTTCTCAAATCATTTTATGACAAGATCTTGAAAAAATGAGGCAAAACCAATGCTTAAGTGGACCATATCTCCACGTTCACTTGAGTACTGCCTAGAAAGTTAACGGGACATCTACGATGTGAATAACATGGCCCCACCATGAAGGACTTCTGGCTGTCAAAACACTTTCATACCAACATCTCCCCACCCATCAGTGATTTGAACCATCTAATGATCATTTGATTATGGGACACACTACAAGAAAGTAATAAAAATGAACAAAAATCAGAGACCCAAATGATATTTATCATAAATTCTGAAACTAGAGATCCAATTATTTATTTATCATAAATTCCATGTTGCGTGTAATATCAAACTGCATGTTTTTGCCCACAAAAGATAACCTGAGGAGAAAGGAAATCAACAGAGATGTGCGAGCTATTATGAAGCGTATGATTCAGAAGAGGGAGAGGCTATGAAAATGGGAGAAGCCCATAACGATGACAGGGCTTGCTAATGGAATCTAATTTCAAAGAATCCCAAGATCAAGGGAACTCCAAGAGCATGACTATTGAAGATGTGATAGATGAGTACAGACTATTCTACTTGGCAAGGCAAGAGACCATATCACCTTTTCATTTCTTTTCTTTTTCTTTTTTCTTTTTTCTTTTTTCTTTTTTTACTTGTTGATGAGAAAGATTTTCCCTATGGCTACAGATGATCGGAAGCCATAATCTCTATGGCTATGGACTTAATCCGAAACCATATCTTTATTTCGACTATTTCCTTTGGTGTGGTCCACTTGAATCACATGTTATCCTAATATTTTGTCCCTAGGACTAATATGGGATTACACATCTAATTGTCAAGGTGGATCTTTCATGCACATCCAATTGGCCCCATAAAAGATCAAATGAGGTAACTTTTTTTTTTTTTAATGGTTCAAGTTCAATTGGTTAGACCATGAGTTATGGTCCCCGATGTGGATAACTTCCAACCTATTAATCTAATGCAACACATCTACCTGCCCGCATAGGTTGGCCTCACGATAAGGATCACCTATTGGAAAATTATCCGTATCTAATCATCCGGTTGGCCAAACCATTAAAAAATAACTTTTACCGTTGATAAATAGTAAAACATAAAATGAGGTCCAACAAATGAGTAAATGTGACTGATTCTTGCGTGAAGAAATCATTATGGTAATTCCTGTTCGGGGCCTTGCACAAAACCTTAGGATCTAGCCCTCCAGAACAAACCAGAATTATGAAATAACAATGCAATGAAAATCAATCAAAGCACAATCACACACCACACAAGAGATTTTTACGTGAAAAACCCTCAAAGAGGTAAAAACCACGGGACCTCGTCCAGATCAACAATCCACTATGAAGTAGAAAGATACAACCTTCTTCACTCGTGCAGGAGCGGATAAACAATAAGAGAATAAAGAAAAAATAGAGATCTCACCGATCACGAGGACGTAGAAGCGCTGAGACGACGGAACCCTTCCACAAGCTTCCTCTCTCTCTTTTCTCTCACTCTCACCTCTGATATCCCTAAACCCTTTAGGAAACCCTCTTGTGCTTTTCCTTCACACAACATGCCCTAGAAAAATCCTAGGGACCCCTTTTTATAGTTTTAGGAAAACTTCTTTCCGCATCCTAGTTGCGAAAGGACTTGCGCATCCCAATTGCGAAAGGACTTACGCGACTTGCGCATCCCAGTTGCGAAAGGACTTGCACGAATTGCGCATCCCAGTTGCGAAAGGACGACGGGTCAAAAAACCCATCAAATCTCTCCCTTTTTGACCTAGGAGGGATTCACCTTCTTTAAGCCAGGTAGGTTTCTACAAGCCTCAAACTTGCCCTTGAGCAAAGCCTTGGTCATCATGTTTGACCCATTATCGTCCGTGTGGACTTTCTCAAGCTGTAACACCTTCTGTTCCAAAGTATCCCTGATCCAGTGATACCGAATTTCTATGTGTTTCGACTTGGAATGCTGACTTGGATTCTTGCTCAAGTGTATAGCACTTTGACTATCGCAATCGACCACATTCTCCTCCTGCTTCAGGCTAAGTTCCTATAGGAACCTCTTCATCCAAAGCATCTCTTTACATGCCTCTGTGACTGCAATGTACTCGGCCTCTGTCGTCGACAATGTTACGACCTTCTGTAGCTTACTCTGCCAAGAAACTGCTCCCCCTGCAAACGTGAACATGAACCCCGATGTAGACTTCCTGAAATCTATGTCACCTGCCATATCTGCATCTGTGTAGCCCTCTATCACAGGTTTACCGTCACCATAGCATAGGCTCAACCTGGATGAGCCTCTTAGGTACCGCAGTATTCATTTCACCGCTGCCCAATGCTCTTTGCCAGGATCGACAAGATACCGGCTGACAACCTAACCGTATATGCTATGTCTGGGCGTGTACACACCATAGCATACATCAAACTTCCTACAGCTAACGCGTAGGGTATCTTCTGCATCTCTTCCACCTCTGCCTTCGTCTTGGGACACTGCATGTCGCTTAATCTGAAGTGACCATCCAGTGGAGTACTGACCGACTTCGCTGCAATCATATTGAACCGTTCTAGGACTTTCTCAATATACCGCTCTTGTGACAGCCAAAGCTTTCTGCTGCTTCTGTCACTGGTTATCTCCATTCCTAGGATCTGTTTAACTGGGCCCAAGTCTTTCATCGCAAACGACTTGCCCAACTCCTGTTTCAGCATGTCGATCTTCTTGATGTCTTTTCCCATGATGAGCATGTCATCAACATATAAGAGCAGAACTATGAAATCACCATCTGAGAACTTGCACGTGAACACACAGTGGTCCGACTCCGTTCTGTCATACCTATGCTGTAACATGAACGAATCGAACTTCTTGTACCATTGTCGTGGAGCTTGTTTCAGCCCATACAAGCTCTTCCTCAGCCTACACACCATATGCTCCTTGCCCTTGACTTCGAACCCCTCTGGTTGGTGCATGTAGATCTCTTCTTCCAGGTCACCATGGAGGAAGGTAATTTTAACGTCTAACTGCTCTATCTCCAGATCCATGCTAGCCGCCAACCCAAGCAACACCCGTATGGATGTCATCTTCACCACTGGTGAGAATATCTCCTCGAAGTTAACACATTTTATCTGACCGAACCCTTTTACTACAAGTCTGGCCTTGAACCTCGTCTGTGAATTCTTCTGCTCAACCTTATTTCTGAATACCCACCTGTTGCTCAGAGCTTTCTTGCCCTTAGGCAGTTTCACCATGTCATAGGTGTGGTTCTTATACAAGGATTCCATCTCCTCTTGCATAGCTTTCAACCACTCCTCCTTATGCTTATCGGCTAGGGCTTCAAAATAATCTTCTGGCTCTCCCCCATCAGTCAGTATAATGTACTCATGCGGTGAGTACCTCTTGGACGGCTGGCTGTTCCTAGATGACCTCCTCACCTGTGGCTCAACAGGTGGATCAAGTGGGGGCTGCTCCCCTGGTCCATCTTCTGAAGGAACTCCCTCTTCCTTTGCACCTTGCGGTACTCCCCCGTCATTAGGCACCACGAGAGGAATAACTGGATCCATGTCCTCTAGCTCACCTGAACTAGGCTGGTTCTTCTCTGGCTTACCAATGTCTTCTATACACTGATCTTCAAAGAAAACCACATCTCTGCTCCTGACGAGCTTCCTCTCGGTTGGATCCCATAATCTGTAATCGAATTTTTCATCACCGTACCCTAAGAACACACACTGCCTGATCTTCATATCGAGCTTGGACCTCTCATCCTTTGGTACATGAACGGATGCCCTGCATCCAAACACCCTGAGATGACTGTACGATTGATCCTATGTAGTCCATACCTTCTCAGGCACTTCTCCATTCAACGGGGCTGATGGAGACCTGTTTATCAGATACATTACTGTGTGCATTGCTTCTTCCCAGAACGTCTTGGGCAACTTCGCATGGGATAACATGCATCTGATTCTCTCAACAATGGTGCGATTCATTCGCTCAGCTACACCATTATGCTGGGGGGTCTTGGGAACCGTCTGTTCATGCCGTATACCCAGGGACTTGCAGTACTCATGAAAGTCGCCAATGTATTCACCACCATTATCAGTGCGGATACACTTTAATGATTTACCTGCTTCTCTCTCGACCATAGCATGAAACAACTTAAACACACCAAAGACCTCGTCCTTGGATTTCAAAGCATAAGCTCAAACCCTCCTAGATGCATCATCTATAAAAGTAACAAAATATAATGCCCCACCCAAGGTTTTTGTCCTCATAGGACCACACACATCAGAATAAACCAAATCTAATGCATGCACTTTATTAACATGAGAAGCAGTTTTAACAAATGAAACTTTATGCTGTTTCTCTGATAAACAATCAAGATAGGTTTTGAGAGGTATACATGTCACGACTGGAAGGAGCCGCTTCCTCAATAGTAGATGAAGCCCTTTTTCACTCATGTGGCCTAGACGCCTGTGCCACATGTCAATAGCTGAATCTTCCACTGCGTTCAACCCACCCTTTCATACACTGACACTTGCCTTGTACAGGGTGCAACACTTCTTTCCTTTGGCTGCGATCAACGAACCCTTGATGAGCTTCCAACGCCCACCAGCAAACCGGCTTTCATAGCCATCATCATCCAACCTTCCCGTCGATATCAAGTTGAGGCGAAGGTCTGGAATATGCCTCACATCCCTGAGAACCAATGTGTGGCCCACATCGGTCTTCACACAAATATCACCAACTCCCACGATCTTCGATACGCCAGAATTTTCCATCTTCACGGTCCCATAGTCACCTGACTTGTAGCTTGTGAAGAAATTCCTGCGTGGAGTTGCATGAAAAGAAGCTCCTGATTCAATCACCCAGTCGGTGTCCTGACTCGTAGCCGTGAGACATACATCGTGATCTGTGGAAAGAATAATAACAAAGTCGCCATCTGAAGCGACTGCAGTAGAATCAGATTCATCTTCCTTCTCCTTTCCTTTTCCTTTCTTGTCGTTTTTAGCCTTACGACATTCATGCTTATAGTGGCCCTTCTTGCCACAATTTTAGCATTCAACATCTTTTCTGTTACTCGACTTGCCTCTTGATTTATCTCGGGCCTTTCCGCCCTTCCTGTTCTTTCCTCTCTCCCGTTCCTGTGTCACAAGTGCCTCTTGCTGAGTAGACCCCTGAGACTTCCTCCTTGTCTCTTCATTGAAGAGACAGCTAGTAACCTATTCCATGGATATCTTTCCGTCTGGCGCGGAGTTACTTAGAGACACCACCAATGTCTCCCAACTGTCAGGCAATGAACTAAGCAATAGTAAAGCCTGCAATTCATCATCAAGGACCATCTTCATATAAGAGAGTTAGTTCACTATATTGCTAACCTCATTCATATGCTCGGCCACAGAACCACCATCCTTGAACTTGAGATTCACAAGTCACCTTATCAGAAAAATTTTATTACCCGCTGTCTTCCTCTCATACAGCCCTTGTAGTTTTAGCCATAGGCTAGCGGCTAAGGTTTCCGTAGACACATGGTGTAATACAGAATCATCCAACCATTGTCTAATAAAACCCACCGCCTTCCGGTCCAACTTCTTCCAATCATCATCAGACATATCCTTAGATTTTGCTGATATGTCTAAAATTGAAGAATATAGATCCTTGCAATAAAGCAAGTCCTCCATCTTAGCCTTCCATATAGTCCAGTTAGAACCATTGAGGCTGATCATCCTTGAGCCACCTTCCATAATTCCAAACCGATCCTACCCGTTCAATGAACCTAGCACTCTGATACCACTTTGTTGGGGGCCTTGCACAAAATCTTAGGATCTAGCCCTCCAGAACAAACCAGAATTATGAAATAACAATGCAATGAAAATCAATCAAAGCACAATCACACACCACACAAGAGATTTTTACGTGAAAAACCCTCAAAGAGGTAAAAACCACGGGACCTCGTCCAGATCAACAATCCACTATGAAGTAGAAAGATACAACCTTCTTCACTCGCGCAGGAGCGGATAAACAATAAGAGAATAAAGGAAAAACAGAGATCTCACCGATCACGAGGACGTAGAAGCGCTGAGACGACGACTCCCTTCCACAAGCTTCCTCTCTCTCTTTTCTCTCACTCTCACCTTTGATATCCCTAAACCCTTTAGGAAACTCTCTTGTGCTTTTTCTTCACATAACATACCCTAGAAAAATCCTAGGGACCCCTTTTTATAGTTTTAGGAAAACTTCTTTCCGCATCCTAGTTGCGAAAGGACTTGCGCATCCCAGTTACGAAAGGACTTGTGCGACTTGCGCATCCCAGTTGCGAAAAGACTTGCACGACTTGCGCATCCCAGTTGCGAAAGGACGACGGGTCAAAAAACCCATCAATTCCAACCTATGGGGGTGGACGTTGCACGCATATGAAAAGGGTGAAGGTCTTTTGGATAACCGTAATTTGTGGTCTAATTGGTTGGACTAAGACTTTTCCTTTTTAAAAACGTCTTGTCTAATTTTGGGATAGTTGAGAGATAGTTGCCATCCTTAGATTTTTTTAAGGGGCCCACCATAATGTATATGTGAAATCTACTAATCCAACACTAGGCCCAAGATTTTTTTAAAAAAAAAGTATGACATGTGATTTCAGGTGGACCACACACTAAAGGAAACAGTTGGGATAGAGACGTCCAGCCTTGATTTTACATGCCCTACCATGATGAGATCCAAACAAAAAATTGTGCCTCAGGCACAAAAATCAAACATATCCATGATTTTGGTGGGCCACACAAAGGGAAAAAACTTGGAAGGTGTTTTTTGGTCTACCTGAATCATGAACGAGGCTGGTTTTTTTTTTTTTTTGGACTCGGACCTACTATGGGGTAATGCATAGGTTAGAGTGGATTTCTTACCCCTTGCTTGCATGGTCGAGCTCCAACTTCCATTATGAAATCTAACCGAAGGAGATAATTACTTAAATTAATGGACAGCTTATTGAAAACCTCCTTGAAAAAGGGTTCAGGTTATGTATGTAAATATTGAATTAATGAGATTTACAAAATTTCCTAAAATATATATTGACAATGCTAATAAAAGAAGCTTTCTAAGCATCACACATGTACGAGAGACCATTTGAGCCCATTTACACGTCACGTGTCTCAAAAGTGCTTTCTCATCATCAGATGGGCCCAACCCATTTAAATGCTCTTAGAAACCAACTTGAATCTAGGTCTATAGACCAGTGAGTACCCAACAACTTGAATCTATAACGTTTAATGATAAATAAGTTTAACGGAGAAGTAAATAAGTTTGATTTTTTGCTCAAAAATATTTATACACTTGTTTAATAATTTAGACAGTTCAACTCGAATGCTTCGCATGCCATGTATACAATTTTCAAGCAATTTCCAAGCGCCTATATATTATACATTACAATCTATAAGACTATCGAAGATTTTAATACTTCTTGTCAAAACACTTGTGTGATGCATGTGCTCGCCATGAACATGACTATTCGATGATGTGGACGGAGGATTTCGTGCCAATGAGACCTTCTCCATCCATCAAGTACACTACCTTGTATCTGTTATGGGATCAAACACTCAAGAGGATTCAAAACTCTAGTGTGCCACTGTGTCAGTAAGCGAAGCTTTAGGGGCCCCACCATTATGTTTAGGAGAAATCCATTCTGTCCATCAATTTTTACAGCTCACATTAGTAAATGAGTCCAAAGTGAGTCAAATCCAAAATTCTAGTGGGACACACCACAAGAAGCAGTGGAGATAGAAACACTAACCATTGGGATCGTCTCAAGGCCTACTGTGGTGTTAGTACTCTATTTAAACCATCCATAAGCTTAATCCAGCTACATGGACTCAAAACATCCTATGGCTCCTGAAGGTTTCAATGGTGGGTGTTGAATGCATTTTAATATCTGAGTTTTGATCCATCTCACTTTGGGAACTATATTCGTCCATTGCACTAATTCGTGTTAGGATGAATTTTTTAGCTATCTTATGTGGTAGCCATGTCCGTCCATTGCGCTAGTTCACGTTAGGATAATTAGCTTAAAAATAAAGATTCAAAACTCAAGTGGGCCACACTGCAGGAAATAGTGGGAACAAACGTCCACCATTAAAACTATTTTTAGGCTTGTAAGAGTTTTGAATCATGCTACACTACAACAAATGTAATTATTGTTGGAGCATTTTTTCTGGCGGCTGACACTTGCTGCTAGCTAATAATCGCCATGAGTTGCCGGTGATTTAAAGAAACAAGTGCCACCAAAGGTTTTGGGGTCTCAATTTGCCGGTGGTAGCCAAGATCGTCCGTTGGAAAATGGCCCCTTTTTTAAAAAATAAATAACTCTCTCTCTCTCTCTCTTCTAACCGTACCTATCCACACAACCGCAAGCATTTGAGTGGCGGGGGGTGGCCATTACAACGATCTCTCTCTCTCTCTCTCTCTCTCTCTCTCTCTCTCTCTCTCTCTTCTAACCGTACCTATCCACACAACCGCAAGCATTTGATCTCTCTCTCTCTCTCTCTCTCTCTCCTAATCGAACCTACTCACATAGCAGCGGGCATTTTAGTAGTGGGCAGCCATTAAGTAGGTTTCTCTCTCTCTTCAACGTTGAATTTATAAACCCTAATAAGGGTTTTGCAATGGTGAATGTATTTAGGGATTTTCTATTTTCAAGCCCTAGTTAGAATTCTTCAAATTCAAATCCCTAATTAGGGAGTTTTCTTGAAGTGTGTGTGTGTGTGTGTGATCCAAATGATGTGGAACCTTTTTTTTAATTACATGACTATTTATTTTTTGTTGAATGATTTCTAATGGGTCATTTGGATGGTGGTTAATGGTTTACGTTGTAAATGATTTAAAACCCAACTGTTTGTTTTTAAATTGTAAAGTGTTTGGATAACTTATAAATGGTGAATGAAATCTGCTCATAGGCTTTCATTCAAAAAAATAAAAAAGAGCTTTTGCCATCACCTCATTTCACTACAAGAAAATTGGCCTTTCCTGGTAGTCAAAACTGCTGGTAAAGGCCCAGAAAACCACCAGTAAAGGTTTTACTAGCAGTCACGCAACTACCAGTAAAGGCTCAGTCAGTAAAGGTTTTACCTGTGGCCAACAACTTTTACTGGCAGTTTTGCGGGACGCCCCTAAATCGTCACTTTCACTTCACCGGCGGAAAACGGTTAAAGGCTACGTATAAAATCCGTAGCCATATAGCTAAATAGATATGGCTACTGTTATTTCACGCAGTACCTCCACGACCATTCGACAGAGAGAAAAAAGGAACAGCAAGATAGATAGGATGGGGGCTGTGAAGGTGTTCTCTATGATTTTCTATCTTCTTTATTTCGATTTTCCATAAATTAGTTTAAAAAATTCAGACATTACCCAAAATGGTCGGTTAAACAGGAAGGAGCACTTTGTAGCTTCTGCGTGACCACAAAGCAATGGTAGAAACGTGATTGGGACCAAACCCATTGCATTCGAATCAGCATTTCACTTAAAAATACTATACAACATCTGCACAGGCCAATTTCCACTTCCTTGCAATGTGTTGCGGGTGCTCCCAATTCAAGCCAAGCTGTCTGATCACCCCTCACAATGGAGATCCTTCCACATAGTAACTCCCCATTATCATCTGTTGACTTGAGAGCTCAGACCCTACATTTGCATTCAGACATCACCCATTTATCTTTTCTGAAGCTGGCTTTGTAGAAGGAAATAACAAGGTTGCAGTTGCTTCTTAGGCTTTTACATGTCTTGCTGTATCTTAGAAGATTGCTGCTGGTTTTGTCAGAATATCATGTCGCTTGAGCTGCCCTCTTCAATATCACCACAGGACTGATGCCTTTGAGAAACCATAACCAAGGAGGATTGCTATAGCCAAACATTGAAACTTCTTTATTGAAACCTCTTTAAGGTCCACTGTAATGCACGTTAATAAGGTCGCCTGCGCGTATGAATGAAGAGAAAACACAAATATCAAACTCATACAAAACTTTTGTAGCCCCGGTGAAGTTTTTAATGTCAAGTGTTCAGTTACCATTGTTTACCGGGGTGTAGTCTGCTTGAGCTTTTGATCTACTCACTTTTGGATTCCGCCTTAAAATGAGGGGTGAAAACAGATGAATGGCATCGATATAAAACAAATGCATCACATTGGGCCTCATACAATGGCTAAATTCCCTAGGTAACCTTTTGCATCCCCCTGAATGTATTTCAACAAACCTTTTATAAAGAATGCGATGCCCTCTAGCATGAAGTTCTTCCACTTGTGTCGTAGAGTGAGGTTTGCTAGAATGCATCCCAAAGTAATGCCCTATAATATGTTAGCTTTATCTATTGGATCTGAGTTAGGCTGTCAATGGGCCGAGCTAGAGCTACCAAAATCAAAATTTTAAATAGGCCCGGCCTGATAGCCCAGCCTTAAACAGTTCAAAATCTGGGGTCGAGACCAACCCAAGGCCTGGCCATTTAACATCCCTGATATGGATCCTTTTCAATGATTCAAACTATTTATATGATATAAATGATATCTAAAATCAAATCTATACTACTACGTTTACCTCATTTTTCAGTGTTAACTTGGATGTCCGTATTTATAAAGGAAAATAATTGAATGATTAAAGAGTAACAAAATTTCGATCTAAAAGTTTTCATGTAGAGATGTAAAATAAAAAATAAAAAATAAAAACTAAAAATAAAAAAAGAAACCTACCTGATTAATATGGAATTTATATTCTGATATCCTTCTCAAAAAGTTACTGCATGTAATTATCATTCCACCAACTTCCACAAGGCTTGGTGAGAGCAATGGGTGGGTGGCTGATATGGGTTTCAGCATGATGTTCATGTAAAATCCCCTAATCATCAGGTGTGTTACCTCGTGTTAGGCCAAGACCTCAAAAATCAACCCCATCTGTTATTCAGGTGGACCACAAGATTGAAAATAATGTATAGGGCAACGCTTGCCCCCTAAACTATTTCCATTAGTGTGTGTCGTGTGAATTACTGATGGGTATGATTAGAGATGAACAAAAAATTTGGACTAGAGATTACCTTGTTGAGCTGGTCGAATTCAGTTTTCCCATTGAATAATGGTTCCTTTGCAGTTGTTGAATTTTCTTTACTCCTAATATAAGTTCAAGTGCCCTGTGAAGAAAGAAGTAGAGTAGAACTGCAGTGAGTTGCTAAGAAAGCGCAATATTTTATAGCAATGACAATTAAAAAGTAAACAAACACCGATACCATTAAATTCTGTGGAATTTCATACTTACATTAAGTAGGGTGGAATTCGGAAGACGTTACCACATCCTCAAGTAGAAGAAAACATGTAAGAAAGGCATTTTATTTCATCAAATAGACGTATCAAGAACCTGTAGTAAACATCGGACAAACACCAAGAGCTACTCCTTGACTAGCAACAGAAAAGGCCCCCACAAAGCCTACACACGTGCTGACAACACATCATCAAAGAGAGTACATCTAAGACACTAAACACAACAATTGAGAAGCTCACATACCATGATACCACCAAGCATAAACCAGATCTTCTAAGAAACAGAGATCCAACATAATCTTCTGTAGAACCAACAACTGACATGTGACAATCCATACAAGGAAACCACAAGATCCACCATAGAAAACAAAATCCATATAGGAAGTGAGAAGAGAAACCACATAAAGGAAATGGACTCCCATGCCACCATCTGAACATCCATCTCCCATTTACATCTGTGTCATCAGAATCTCTCCTATGAAAGAAACAACTAATTATCAAACTTGTGATCAAAGATTTGGCTAGTTTAAAAATATGTAAAATAAGTTGAAGCATATACATGTATTAAAACTAGTCATGTATAAAACAGGACAAGAATTAAGTTCCTAGCACCCTTACATGCACATCCAAAAGCAATTTCTTCCGCTTTGAATATATTCACATTACATCCAAAAATTGATACACTAAATACAAATCAAACACTGGAGGTCATGTTTATGGCGGCTATCACTTGATGAATGGCTCAGATATCACTGACATGTGCCACATCAGTATGCGTTCTGTATTCTGCAAACCTGCCTCTTGAAAAAAAAAAAAAATCAGCCAAGAGACTCTTGATACTAGGCTGTGGAGGAGGAAGTAAAGAAAGAACTTCAGAATTTGCATTTTGAATCGGAGCAAAAAAAAAAAGAGGCTATCTAAGACAAATTAGAATAGAAAATGCAGAATATTGAACAATCACAAAAATTCCAGGTAACCAAGGATTGGTGCATGTATACGGTTATCAGATATTCTAACTAACAACCATCATTATGTAAGTATTTGATTTCTAACAAGTGAAGACCATCAAATTAAAGAAGCCAGCAATTTAAAGCATTGACAAGCAATCAAAATAATAAAATTGCTTCCTGCAGTTTAGTTAATAGATGCACTAAAACTAATTTAGTGTTTACATGATGTAATTTTATTGTTACTGTTTAACAATAGATATGACAGGCTGCATTTCCTTTCAAACAGTGATAGATCAAGCACGAATGCTAAAAACTTGATTCCCACCAAATGCAATGCAACTGGACAAAATAAAATAAACGTAATATGGCTAGGATCATTGAATCTGTGTATACTTCTAGAAATTATTAATCTACATTGGGGAAAGTACATGGACGTTACCAATTGAAACATAATCTTGCCAAATGTGTTATCCCAAAGATGGTTATACCATCTTCCAGCACTCTTTAAGTTATCTCCCTCTTAAAAAAATATATTAACGAAGAGAAAGCATAAATAAAAAAGACTCCCTATAAAAAAATATCCATGGTGAGAAAGCATATAAATAAATAAATAAATAAAAGTCAGATTTATTTTTTTTTCCAATCCATAACAAACCTAATCTATGCTTTTTTCTATACATTCACCACCTTCTAAATCACATTAAGTTGAAGATTTCTTCTACTAAAGCAGAAAAAAAATAAATAATAAAAAATAAAAATAATAAAAAGCACAAAAAAACAAAAAAAATAAAAATAAAAATAAAAACCAAAAACAGGGAGATCTCCCAGCATTTGAATCAAAGCCAATCACATAATAAGTGAGGCCAACGTGGATAGCAACTTCCACGATCGACACTGGAATCCTGATGATGCATATAGGTAGGTAGTAGGCCCATGCAGGAAAGAAAAGGAGGTCTCTGTGCTTGTAGAAAACAGGAAGCTTTTGAATGTTCATGGCAAGCTCTAAAAAGCCGTTGAACATAGATACGAAGTGTAAAAAATAGAGCACCCATAAACCCATAAAGATCCGAGAGAGAGAGAGAGAGAGAGAGAGAGAGAGAGAGAGAGAGAGAGAGATCTTGGAATTAAAGAGAATCTTTCAACTAGTGAAGTTAGTCACTTGCGATATTCTGAAGATGAAGACGAACGAGTTCCTCTTCATTAGCAAATATTCTCTTGCGGTGCAGGCCTTCAATAGTTCCTACATGCTAGCACCGAATCCAGAAGTTGTTAGAGCGGCAGGATTGGCTCTTGCTCTTGTCAAACGGGATGGCCAGTTCATCTCTTAATTTCTTGCCAACATGGAATGATTGGAAGGCCTCAGCGAATGCCTTGACAGGAATGTAACTGTAAGGTTCGTCTTGGTTTACCCAATACTGTTGTTGATCTTTCCTTGACGTAACCTGTTCACTCAAAGTAGGAGTCAGTGTTGGCTACTCCATGTTATAACATTTTAGGTGCATTTGGAAGAAAGTCAGGACTCAATGTTCAGTATGATGTTTGGGGTTGGGAAACTTCTTGCAAAAAATCTGCAACGCCTTTTCTCTGAGGACATTTGAAACCCATGGATTCAAAGAACTTGAGCACATTCTCACGAGGCCCCTGATACACAATCTCCCCCTCCAATAGAAGAATAATGTCATCAAAGAGGTCATAAGTCTCTGGTGCTGGCTGAAGCAGAGAAATAAGGGCCGTTACATTGAGAATGTGAATGGATTGCCTGAGTGCATTCACAATCTGAAAAGTAGTACAGGTATCTAGACCAGTGGATATCTCATCCATGAACAATACCCTTGCAGGTCCAACAAGCATCTCTCCTTCACAGTAGAAAAGAAAGTATGTGCATGAGATGCTCAGTAATAAAAAAAAATGACCCCATTCCCATATTACAATCTCAATCACTCTTATGGTGTCTATTCTACCTGTTGTTACACGCTTCCTTTGTCCCCCGGATATTCCCCTCAACATTTCATCTCTTACCAGGGTATCAGCCCAGACTTCTAGTCCTAGAATCCGTAGTTTCGAGAGGAACATAAAACAGAGATAATTTTTACTGCTCGGGTAGTGGCTTCATTTGGAACAGAAAACCACTGCAGTAATCTCAGTTCAACATACTAATTTTCGCTTAGTGATACACCAAATGCAGGACTGAAGAAGCATCATATGTTCCTAGCCATAAATGCTTCAATAAACAAGTTATTAGATTGTTCACATAGAGTGCTGCCCAATACCATGCTGCCTCTAATTAGAAATTGGGCTTAACAAATAAAATCAATGTCAAACAGACTGCTGATCAGAAACTATCCTTAAGAGAAAGAGCAAACTGCATAAAGCAAAAGGAAAGCATTGCTGGAAGCCTGGAACTAACAATTTTCCCATAAATGATTAAACATTTACAATCAATTTCGATTATGTTAAATGCCAACTGGAATGACTTGGCCAAAAAATCCCAAGCAAATGAAATTTTAAAACACTTACAGGCATGCCAATGTAAACTATCTGTCCATGTAGAAGTAGAGATGGAAAATCTAGGGGAGGTTTTCTTAAGTAACAGTGCGTTCCACCTGCTACATGCAATGAAATGAATAATAAAACACACATCAAGAAGAGAAAAAACATGATAAAGAAACGAAAGTAATCAAGACCTTTGATGATGGGAATGTTGTTGGTTTTGTTCCTGGCCCTTTGATTCCTCTCAAAGAACAGCTGGAGAAAGACAAGGAAGATGAGAGTTTAAGTAGGACTCAGCCTCTCAAAGAAACGAAAATGCCAGCTTCTCAGAGCCACTCAATTCCCACCTCAAGGAAAGAGATGATGAGTTTGCAAAAGCCCTTCCAGACTTGTGAATGCCAACAATAGCTACTCGAATAATGCAGCCATTTGCCACAGTAATTGGAGAGATGCTTTATGTTTAGTAACAAGTAAACAGACACTTTACCTTTACTATGTGTGGTATCCAACAAAGCAAAATGGGACGAGATGTCAATTGACCTTTCAACCAATCATGAAAAACAATTTCCTTGGACCCTTTCACGACCACACCTAGTCTTGGGAAAAACTTCAGTCATGGATGAAAGGTTCACATTCTTATATCAATGACATGGATAGCATTAAAATTTAAAAAGGTCACAAGGAATTACAACGGGTAAATAAATATTAGACTGTGAAATCAAATCCTACGCCCTGTTTGGTTGCCACTTAAAACGACTTAAAATACTTTATTTAGAGACTTTGGTAATGATTAAACTAATCTTGATAACCCATAATTTATATAAACCAAGATCACTGAAACATAAATACTCTTAACTAAAATGAGATGAACTAATTTTTATTTACATTGCAGGTGGATTGTTAATGACAACAATGATGGATATGAATGGCAACATGACATTTGCTAATTGAAATGGAACAATTTAGTCAAACCCATTTCTTTAATAATGGATTAAAAATGTTTTTGATATCCCAATGAACTTCACTTGTTTGACTTCCTGTTTTGGCCGTACTTGAAACATGTGTAGCAGGAACTCATTTTCTGAGAAAAATGTTACCTGTATTGAGGCTTTGATCCATCGTGGTAACAGTTATCATAGTTCAAATAATCTACTCCTTGCCATGAGAAGTACTTAAATAGTTACATTAGATTAAACAAGCCTCTTTATGAGGAAGCAAGCAAACTGTGCAAAACACAACTCCAGATAAATTGGTGTGCAAGATCTATGAAAAGTAGTGGCAGAATGTTGTTTTCCCTTGCCTGGCTTCCAAATTTTCTTCTCCCTGCATAAATTTGGCTATGGACAGTCCAGTCAACATCCCAAATCACATTTTCAGAAACAATTAACCTATACTATATTTCATTAGAAATCAGTTGAAAAATCAAATTTCAAACTCAACAACAGATAAATGCTCCCATAAAACACATAGAGTTGGATAACCAAGCCAAATAACCAACAATCCACAACATTACAGGCAATACATCCATACGCATCAATGCATACCAAAACACCACATTCCTGGATCTGCCCAATACATTTCCTGTGCTGAAATTAAAAAGTGAGTCAAAATATGGCTGCTTAGGTGGTCAGATCTGACTCAACTCATGGCCATTACAACATTAAATGGGATGTGATTTGATCTTCCATTGATCCTTTTGATTGATGGCCGATCTATGGTCTAAAGATGCATCCTTTTTTTAAGGGTTTCAAAGCCTTTAATTAAGGTTTATTGAAGTTCTTCTAATGGTCAGATTGAGTGGTCAGATCTGCTAGCCATTAGCCATCCAGGTTGAGGGCCAGCATATTAACAGTTTTGATCATCGAAGTGAATAAACAGAGGAGGAATGCCCTATCCACACAAACACATGGTCTAAAGTGGTATATGTGTGGAATCACTGCCTCTAATGAAGTGGATCTATGTTTTTTTTTGTTTTTTTGGAAGCACCAAGCCTACCAAGCGAAGAGTCGTTTAACATGGTTTGGGATTTCAGATTACATCATTCTATTTCTGCCTCAGCTAGGAAGAAACTTGTCCTCGCTTTTCCATCAGCAGCTATACCTCAAATTCAAGCTGTCTCTTTAATCTTTTCCTCTTTCCAACCCTTCTTTAGAAAACACTACCTCATTTACCTATTTCATAAAGATGTTCTTTTTGTTGAAAACTATTTTCAAAGTGAGAAAACATCACGCTATTCCTCATTGTCTCCATCACAAACATTGAAAAGTGGCTTCTCTTGTACTGCACACGCTTAGCCGCATCTTCTCCTCACACATCCATGTATGCACCCCAACTTTTTCTAATCTCTGCTTCCCTCAATGCATTTTTCTATGTGGTCCATTGATCTATTTTTTTACACTTTGCTTCATCCCTGATACATGCCATAAGCATCAGCATATGAACTTCCTCGATATCCCATCTCAGGGTTTCCATAACTTCCAGCATATCCAGGACCTGGGTTTGCTGCTGCAATGGCAGTAGCTGCTACACGTGCTCTCTTCTCTGCATTAGCAAGTTCAGCCTCTAATGAGGTGGATCTATGTTAATTGTTCCCCTCCCATATATCAGGCTAGTCCACTCATGAATAGGCCAAAAAAGTATGAAAGAAACAAAGAGATTATGTACAACAGTGGTACACGTTATTAGTTGAGCATTTCTTCAAACAATTAACATGCAGATGTCAGCGGCCATGGACAACAGCGTATATGGCTGTCGCTGCTTGATAATCGAAAGGGGAAGTGAGAGAGAGAGAGAGAGAGAGAGAGAGAGAGAGAGAGAGATGAAGGGAGAGAGATCGAGAAGTTACGTACATTCGATTTTCTCTTCTTTCTTCAATTTTCTTCGATTGTTGGAGAGAGATCGAAGAAGGAACAACACGTTGAAGAAAACGAGGGAAAGAGAGATCGAGAGAGAGGGAAGAGAGGGAGATCGAGAGGGGGAGGGAGAGGAAGGGAGAGAGATCGAGGACGGGAGAGGGAGAGAGATCGAGAGGGTGTGAGGGAGAGAGATCGAGGACGGGAGAGAGAAAGATGAGACGGCGGAGATGGAGAGGGAGAGAGAGAGGAAGAGGGACAATGAGAGGTAAAGAGAGACAGAGAGATGTGGCCGTTTTTTTTCTTTCTTTTTTTAAAGTCGACTGAGCATCCACAGTAGGCGATGGCCACCGCTTAAAAAAGTGCCAGATATGCCGCACTTTCTCGTGGTGTTTACTAGTAAATGAAAACTACACTTTTTTATTGGTAAATGAGAAGGGAGCTTTGCTAATAAATCATTTACTACTAATAATAGTAAATAGTTTTTTAATAAATTAGAGCATCCGAACACTTTAAATCATTTACTACCATCCAAGCTATCCCTAAATTATAATTGTAACAAATTAGAGCATCCAAACATAAATAGTAAATGATTTTTTTGTAAATCATTTACTACCATCCAAACGGCCCCTAAATTATAATCGTAGCTTTGAAGTACCTGTATGCTAGACTCCCAACTCGTACATTTCATACCTTATGTAGTGGATGCCGACCATTTTATAAAACTTGTTAATACCTTGAAATCCATCTCAGACCTGCTCAACATCGTGAAGCCACCTATTCTAAAGATACCTAATTAGGTTCTGATGAAAGATTTCATCATTTTGCCTTTGAATTGGCATGCATTAGATTGATTTCGATGCATTGGATTGACTTCTCAACTTGTGGATATGTTTCTGATCCCTGATGCTTTAGAAGGAAGATCTCTTGTTTTCTTTTGATTTCTTGTGTTTTATATTGGTTTCTCAGCTAGGTTTTCATTGTCCTGTGGAGATTCGTCTGATTTTCAACATGTTTGATTCCTTCTACTGTTTGAGTTGTAATATCTGGATCAATTTCTCATATGGGTTTTCTTTGTTTAACGGAGATTCACTTGATTTTTGTTGCATTTGAAGAAAGATTTCCTCGAAATGTAATGATTCTTGCTGTATTCATACAAAGATCTCCCAAACTCTCCAACACCCCTGATCTCTCCGTCACTTCTCCTCTGCTCAGTCTCTTCTGGAGTTGATTCAATAGATCCCATCGATCTCATGGATCACAGAAAACGACCCCAAAAATACAAAAGGTTTGGATCACCAACCCAAATTACATAAAGAGTTTTTATCATTCAAAATAAGCCGACTTTGGATGGCCCATATACCAAGTGAGCCAAATACAAAGAATCACAACTCTACGATAAGCAAATAATGAACTAATTGTCATTGGTACCTAAAAAGATCATGTTAAATTGTGAAAGCTCAAAATATGTAAATAAATTTGGAGCATGTGGCATTCACTGAAATTGCTAAACATCGGCCGTCAAATGTTAATTGGGATTGATTGATGGAAATGGTTGAAACCACATAAGTGGTTTGGATTACAAAACATAGGCCCAATCATATGAATCATTTGGAAAATTGAATAGTGGCCCAATCAAATGAATGGTTGGATCACTAAAAATCATCCCAATTATACCAACAAGATAGATCAATGAATATAGGGGTTAATACTATCAATCAAAGGGATTTCATGGTCAATTTGCATTAAGGCTATCAATGGGCACCTGACTCAGCCCCAATGATTTTTTTTAGTGCACACTGGACTTTCTACTAATGGACCAATGTGACAAGAGAAAGTTTCCAAATTATGAGACTTCCTCGATAATCATAGAGGATCCTATTATGCCACATCTACAACCTTTAACAACAAATGCAATTTAGTAGGCTAAGGGCTTGACATAGAGACTCTTAGGAGATGGTAGTAACTGTGTGTGTGTGTGTGTGTGTGTGTGTGTGTGTGTGTGTGTGTGTGTGTGTGTTAAGTTCCAAGCATAATCTTGTGGTATATCAAGCTCTACCCAAAATTGAAATGTGATGTATCAAGCTCTGCCTAAAATTGGTAGTGAGACACATGACGAGCTCGACTTGGCTTTGAGTTGCATTTGGACCTACTAGTTTGGCAAAGATTTGCTTGGCCCATTTGGGGGGGGAGGGAGGTAGAGAGAGAGAGAGAGAGAGAGAGAGAGAGAGAGAGAGAGAGAGAGAGAGAGAGAGGCCACATGGATTATAGCATTTGTATACTATATGTTGGTGTATTTTTATGGGACGGCTCCCTGGGTCGGATCTTCTCCCACCAATCAACCATATAAAGGGGACCCTGGCTAGAGACGGGGAACCTCTAATGCTTAAGTCAGTCTTCTGATCAATGGCAAAAGGTTTTTTTGAGTTTTGTATTGCGTACCTTTCATTGTGAAGGAGATGATTATTTATAAGGCCAGATCAACCTTATCATGCGAGGATTCCTCTCCTTCATATTTGGAGATTTGATTCTCTTCACTGATTGCGCCCGATCCCGAGGATCTCGGGATCGGACACCCGTATTTCTGGATTTTCGGAGCGGTATTTGCATTCACACCGCCTTCTCTTGTCTCGGCTTGGTCGTTACCGACTCTAGGAGGGTCTTGGCCGGCTCAGGAGCATAAGTTTTCTGCCTTCTCACGGACGGAATAGTCTCGGTGTTTATCCGTCATCCTTCCTTACTTCGTGGCCGACAGAACCAACTCATTAGGTTGGTTTTATTCTATCGGTTAGGTGGCTTATAACATGCTCAACCTTTTGTGGGCTTATGCAGACACAGTTAACTATCCGACCGAATAACTTTAGTCGTCTTATGCTTATGCCTCTTGGCCTTTCCATTATTCTCTCGGCTCCGACCATTGTCTCGGACTCTTCGGGCAGCGCCAGTGAAGCCGACCTACTCGTAATCCGAGCCTCCGGACTTAACATATTTTTTCCTAACAATGAGCCCCCCTTACTCCTTGTGTCATTCACGACACCAAGGAGTAATGAGTTTTTTAGGTCGGATCGTATTAGAGTCCGAGGTCATGATGAGACATTTAATGCCCTTTGCGTTGTCCCTAACGTATGACGGTACATCTCCCGAGGTCGTACGCGTGGCCAGCCGTCAGGTCGTTTCGTCCGCTTATGGGATTTGGACGCGTGGCAATGGCATTACCGCTATCAGCCGGCGTGCACCACGTGTCGAGCGGGGGAGTCGAGACGAACGTCGTTTCACTTTTTCATTAAATGCCTCTGCCACGTGGCACGGCTATAAGAAGGCCAAGCGGGAGGAACGTACGAATTTTTTTTTCACCTTCCTTCCTCCTGCCCGTGTATCCTCTTCCGAGCTTTCCTTCCTCTTCCTCTTCCTTTCCTCCGCTGTCGTTCCTTCCTCCGTCAACTCCTTTTGCATCCGCTGCTATCTCCCCCGGTGAGTTCTTTCCTTCCACTCCTATAGATGTTAATGGCCACGCGTGGTTCCCAGAGCCCCCAGGAGGGGATGTCCGGAGATGAGGGTGTGTTCCAACATTTCTGGAATGTTGCGGAACCACCCTCTTTACTGAAGGAGTTTGCCGTCGGCGCAGATGCCGCATTCCGACTCGTAAGGGGGTCCGATAACTCATCAGCTGAGCGTCCCGCTCAAGCCGGTCCTTTCGGTGGCGGAGTGTCTCTGGTAACCCGTCCAGGGAGACCCAATCTCGAGATGGATCAATTGGAGGAGGAAGAGGGAGAAGAGGAAATAACCATAGCTGAGGGGGTCGTTGTCCCAGATCCTGTAAACCAAACTGTAGAAGCCTCTGAATCCTCTTCCAAGGGAGAAGGAACCGAAGACGATCCGAGCGGTCTCGTTGCATCGGTTTTAACTGAATCCGACCTAAACCGAATCTGAGCTGGGTTTCATGTCCCAGACTCGGTCGTACTTCATCTTGCGGGGATGGTCGCAATTTTTCAGGTCACGATGTAATGTGACTTGCGCTTGCCACTCTAACCCATTGCTCGCGATTTCTTATCCCGGGTCAAAATCGCACCCGATCAGATTGTTCCAAACGGATGGAGGAATTTATTTAGGTGCGCTGTGCTATGGGCCGAGCTAGAGCAACCCCCACTAACCGTTGACGAATTCCTTTATATGTACCAAGTAAGACGAAACCCAAATTTTTCTGGCCTATATTTCCTGAGTGCATGGAGAGGCAAAGGCGGGTCTCTGATTACCGACCCACCCACTTCTAACAAATACTGGAAGGAGAGGTAGTTTTGGGTGTGCGGACAATGGGAGTCGGCTGATTCATGGTCGTACGAACCTCGAGTCTCTCGCTCGTTACGGAAAGCAGGTGACTCGATGACTCGGCTTGATAACCTTTATTCTTCTTCATTGTCTTGTGCTGATCCTGACTTCATGATGCTTTGCAGATATCCTGAAGAAAAGAGGAAAACTCGGGTCCAGTGCTCTATCTCGGATCAGAGAACTGAAGAAGTTAAGTGCAGAAGACCGATCTTGAAAACTGCTTCTACAATCCGAGCGTCTTCATCTCGCAGGTTTAGATTCATTTGTCTCAGGTAATTCTTCCCTCCCTATTTCATTCCCTCGGTTTCCTGTCTAACCCATCTTCATTTTTCTTTTCAGACCTTCCCGAGGCTCGCCCATATCTCAAGTCGGCTTTTGATAGCATGGCCGAATCTCGCTCGTCCCTGAAGCCAATCTCCAAGGTTAAAGCCCCTTCGAGGTCGGCTTTGTTGTCGGGGTCTCGGCCTTCGAAGTAACAGAAGACCGCTGCAAAGGCCAAGGAGCCAGTTGTCCCGTCTGCTCCTGTCCCTGCTGTCCCACAGGTTTTCGTGCTTTCCGACCCTGATGAGAGGGTGGAAGAAGCGGAGCCGAGTCTTCCAGTCTCTCGGTCGGATCCCAAGCCAAGACCCGTGGTAGAAGAGGTCCCGAGGCCGAGAGAGGCACCAAGCGGGGAATCCTCGAGAGGGGAGATGACTCAATAGGAGTTGTCTCCCTTTTCTAAGGTCATCACAAGAATGATCCCTTGGGCCATCGCTCACGGGAGCGAGAGAGATTTCGCTAGCTTCTATAATGCCCCGACTATGCAGACTCTCGGGCGTACGGCTAGGCTGCTTTTTGAGGTAAAATACCTTATTTTCTCTTCTTTGTTACTTTCGACTGAGTCCTTGCTTATAGCTTACTATCTTCCGTTCGTAGTTGGCCCCCTGCGTTGTCAAGGCACGCTTAGAGTTGTCCGCTGCTCAAAAGCTCGTGGTTGAGACAGAGACAGCGAAGAGAGTTGCGGCTGAGGCAGAAGGTCGCAGAGAGATCGCCGAGGGTCGCATCGGCATTATGACTGGCGATTTGTCAATCGCCAAGAGGGCGGCCAAGGATGCCAGGAAAACGGCCGAGGATGCAAGGATGGTTCTTGAAGGAGCCAAAACTGAAAATGCTCATTTAATCTCACTCCTAAAGGAGGCTGAGGAACGGCATCAGCATTTTCTTCAAGTTCACAGTTCTTGCGAGAGCACTCTCGCCCGGGCTAGGGCCGACGCTGCAGCCCTCATTCAGGAAGCTCATGAGGAGGCCTGCCGAGCCAATGAGGCACAGGACCAAGCCGTAGACACCTTCCTCGAGTCCTCGGAGTTTGAAGAAGAAAGGGACCGCCTTTATCAAGGTGGTTACAGGGCCTGCGTTTTGGAGATGAAGGCGGCCTTCCCTGACCTCAACCTCTCCGCTTTTGAAGCCGATAGTCCTGTGGCCGAGGCTACTGGTGTTGATGCCGACGACAGAGAAACTCCTGCGGCGGACGCCGCCGCTGACGAGGCTGGTCCTTCTGGTACTGTCTAGGGGCGGTCCCCGACCGAGAGGGGTTTTTCACTCTGTCGGCAGTTGTGTCATCCCTCTTTCTTGTAGTTTTACCATTGGCTGTAATCCGACGCAAAATACTTAGAAAAAATGGAACTTTTAGTTTTATTGAATTGACTTCAATTACATCTCTCTTCCATTATTCTTAGCACTTTCTATTCTGCCTTACGGGTAATAGATCTTGAGATGTTCGGCATTCCAAGGGTGAGGCAACAGTTGCCCATTTAGGTCTTCCAGCCAATACGTTCCAGGGCGGATGGTGCTCGAGATGACATAGGGACCTTCCCAATTGGGTCCCAATGTGCCCACCCCAACTTCTTTTATGTTTGGGAACATCTTTCGGAGGACCATATCCCTGACTCGGAATCGTCTGACTTTCACTCGGCTGTTGTAAAACCGAGACACTTGCCTTTGTCAAGCCATCATTCGTAATCGAACTCTTTCTCTTTGCTCTTCCAATAAATCGAGCCTGAGTGACAGGAGTTCATCATTCTCCTGTTCACTGAGCGTATTGACTCAGGCCGAGCTAATACCGATTTCAACCCGGGCAACCGCTTCCGAACCATAACAAAGGGAGAAGAGAGTTTCTCCCGTGGCCGTCCGAGCTGTAGTTCGATAGGCCCACAATATATTTGAAAGTTCCTCGGCCCATGCTCCCTTTGCTTCATCAAGCTTCGTTCGGAGATGCTGCTTTATAATTTTGTTAATGGCCTCGACCTATCCATTCGTCTGAGGATGATAAGACGAGGCGTACACATTTCGGATCCCGAGATTGCTGCACATCTCACGAAATTATTTATTATCGAACTGTCTTCTATTATCGGTAATGATAGTTCGAGGTATCCCGAACCGACAGATAATATTTTTCCAAACAAAGCCTGTGATTTTTTACTCGGTAATCTTTGCTAATGGCTCGGCTTCGGTTCACTTCGTGAAATAATCTACTGCAACCACAACAAATTTGGTCTGACCCTTCCCCAGAGGGAAGGGTCCGATGATGTCGATCCCCCACTGTGCAAAGGGCTATGGTCCAGATATCGGAGTCATTTCCTCGGGGGGTTACCTCGGGATAACTGTAAATCGTTGACACTTGTCGCACCTTTGGATGAACCTCTTAGTATCATGTTGTATAGCCGGCCAGTAATACCCCTGCCATAACACTTTGTTGGCGAGCGAACGTCCTCCTGAGTGGTTCTCAAATATTCATTCGTGTATCTTCCGTAAAACATAGTCGGCTTCATGGGAGTCCACGCATCTTAGTAAGGGAGCGTAAAACCCTTTCTTGTATAGTACCCCATTCAAGATGGTGTAACGCGATGCTCGAACCTTTAGCCGCCACGCCTCGGTATGATCTTCCGATAGTTCTCCATCGTTGAGATAACGGATGATTGGATCGAACCAAGTAGGTTCTGAGTCGATAGGAAGTATAGCCGAGTCTATCAACTCATTTATACTTGGTTTAGCTACGTATTCGATTGGAACCGACCGAGGTATGTCGTCTTCGTCGACTGAGGCGAGCTTTGCTAACAAGTCAGCTTTGGCATTGTCGGTCCTGGGTATTCGAATCACTTCACATTTCTGGAACGCGCTGATTAATTCTTTGACCTTCTCCATGTATGCCTTCAATTGTTCTTTCCGGATTTGATAAACACCAGAGACTTGGTTAACGACTAGCTGTGAGTCACTGAAAACATTGAGATGAGTTGCACCTAAACTTGCAGCGAGTCGAAGGCCGAGTAACACGGCCTCGTATTCTACTGTATTGTTCGATGCTTGGAATCCAAGTCGTAAGGCATACTGCATACAAGTTCGATCAGGAGTTTTCAATACTACCCCAGCCCCGCTTACCTTAGAGTTGGATGAGCCGTCAACGAATAACTTCCAAGGAGCCGGGTCAGGTAATGGGCTGAGAGAAGAAGAAGTCGTTGCCTCAGTAACCTCTTCAGAATCAGGCATTGTGTTATGTTTAGAGGTTACTTCAACAAAAAAATCATCGACAGCTTGTCCTTTTATGGCTACCCTCGGCCTGTACTGTATATCGAATTCGCTTAATTCGATAGCCCACTTTGTAAGTCGGCTGGAAGCCTCTGGCTTTTGAAGAATCCGGAGCAAAGGTAAGTCGGTCACAATGACGATGGTGTGAGCTTGAAAGTATGGCCGGAGTCGTCGCGAGGATACTATCAGGGTTAAGGCTACTTTCTCGAGCTAAGGATACCTTGTCTGTGCCGGTAGTAAGGCTTTGCTGACATAGTACACTGGTAATTGCCTCCCTTCACTCTCTCGTATTAAGGCTGAGCTGACTGCTGCATCGGATACATCCAGATATAACAACAAAGCTTCTCCTGGCTCGGGTTTAGACAATAGTGGTGGAGATCCGAGATAAGACTTCAGTTCTTAAAATGCTTTTTCACACTCTTCCGTCCATTCCATTGTCTGTCGTCCCTTCGATTGCTTCCAGAATGGGAGACATTTATCTGTGGCTCGGGATAGGAAGTGGTTAAGCGCAACTACTCTCCCTATCAGCCTTTGGATGTCTTTAATTATTTTCGGATACTCCATATCGAGCAAAGCTTTGATTTTCTCGGGATTTGCTTCGATTCCTTGCTGACTAACGAGGAAACCGAGGAATTTTCCCGAGCACACACCAAAAACACATTTACTAGGAATCAACTTTATTTGGTACTTAAGTAAAGTCAAGAACATCTCTTCTAGGTCTGCCACATGGTCGGCTACGCACATACTTTTGACGAACATATCATCTATGTATACTTCCATAGTTTGACCGATCTGCCGAGCGAACATTTTGTTCACTAACCTTTGATACGTTGCTCCGACGTTCTTCAAACCAAATGGCATCACTCGGTAACAATAAAGGCCTTTGTCGGTGACAAAGGTGGTTTTTGATTTATCAGTTTCATGCATTACAAATTGATTGTAGCCTGAATAGGCATCCATAAAACTAAGTAATTCATGTCCTGCAGTACTGTCCACCAACTGATCAATGCGGGGAAGAGGGAAGCTGTCCTTGGGGCAGGCTTTGTTCAAATCTGTGTAATCTATACAGAGACGCCACTTTCCATTGACTTTTCTCACGAGCACAACATTGGCTATCCACTCTGGATAGTATATCTCTTCAACGAATTTGGCCTTAAGAAACTTGTCGACTTCCTCTTCAATGATAGCGTACCTTTTTGGGCCGAGAGAACGTCTCTTCTGTCGGATTGACCTGTAAGTTGGGTCGATGTTAAGTCTGTCGTTATGACCGAGGGATCCATCCCTGACATTTCTTCGTGTCTCCAAGCGAATACATCGACATACCGCCGAAGTAAGGCGATCAGTTCCTCTTTAAGAGGTGAAATAAGAGACGAGCCGATTTGCACTACTTTCGAGTCGTCTGTCTCGGTTAAGGGTTCTAAGACGAGTTCTTCCATCAGTTGCCCCCATTCGTGAGATCCGATTCGAGGGTCCAATGATTCGATCATCGATATTTCCGTCGGCGCTTTAACCGCGGTCGCATAGCATCGCCGGGCATCTTGTTGATCTCCTTCCACAATTCCTACTCCCGACTCAGTCAGAAATTTCATGGAAAGGTAGTACATAGATACCACGGCTTGAAGGAGGATTAGGGATGGTCGACCAAGTATAGCATTGTACACTGAAGATTGGTCGACGACCAGGAAGTCGATCATCGCAGTTGCCTGGTGAGGTGTAGTTCCGACAGTGAGTGGTAGTGAGGCGATTCCCTCGAGAAGTACCTGTCCACCCAAGAATCCTATGAGTGGGGTTCAGACCGGACATAAGGCCGATCGTCCTATGCCCATTTTGTCGAATGCTTGGGTGAACAACACATCCGCCGATGATCCCGTGTCCACTGGTATTCGAAACACTTTCCTATTGGCGATAGTGAGGGTGACTACGAGCGCATCATCATGAGGATGATGGATGCCTCGAGCGTTTTTCTCAGTGAATGAGATGTAATATTTCTCTCTTTTCTTTTCTTTGGAAGGCCGGGATAACATAAGAATCTCAGACTCTGGACAATTGATGCTCCTGGCATGATTCTTTCGTGCATTGTTGGAATCTCCACCGCCCTGATGCCCTCCGATAATCGTCCGAATTTCTTCTGTGGGCCGATCTTCACTCGGTCCTGCTGGAGCATCAGATCCTTTCATATGTTCTCTGAGTCGGCCTTCTTTAATTAGCCGCTCGATTTCATCTTTCAAGTGATAACAATCACTTGTGTTGTGACCATGGTCACAATGATAGTGGCAGTACTTGTTCTTATTCCGTCAACTCGGGTTCTCTCAGAGTTTTTCGGGCCAGTTAAAGAAGCCCTTATTTTTTATTTCCATCAACACCTGCTCTTGAGACTTGTTCAGAGGGGTGTATGTAGAAAATCTTCTGTCGGGTCGTTTGCTCGACCTGCCATTGTCTCGTGCCTAATCATCTTTTTACTTCTTCCCTCCGGCTGAGTCGGCTTCTTTTTTGGTCGACTCTTTAGCTGAGGGTTTTGCGTTCTGGACCTTCTCGCGCAGGAGTCGGGTCTCTTCAGCGTCGGCATATTTGTCCGAACGAGCCATAAATTCGCCCAAAGTCTAGGGCGGATTCTTATCCAGGGACGCCAAAAAGGGCTTATCTCTCACCCCTTGCATGAGAGCGTTGAGCGTTGTCTCCTCCGAGTGTCTCCGAACCTGCAGAGATTCGAAGTTAAAATGCTTTATATAATCTTTCAACAGCTCTCCTTCCTTCTGAACTATGTTGTTCAGATGTGCGGGTGACTTTAGCTTTTTCTTTCCGCCAATGAAGTTGTTGAGGAAAGCATCACTAAGTTCAGCAAATGACTTAATCGACTTCGGTTTCAATTGTTTGAACCAAAGCCGGACTACGTCAGTTAGTGTGAGAGAGAAGGCTCGACACATAACGACATCCGAGGCATCATGCAACTCCATGTAGGTTCTGAAGCATTCGATATGCTCTATCGGATCAGTTTTTCTGGAAAAGGAGTTATCTGAGGTAAGCGGAACCTCTTCGGTAACCCTGCCTGCATTACTTCATCCACAAATGGAGAAGCTTTTGTCTCAGATTTGGTCGGGTTTATGTTCCAACCGTGCTTCATGTCTACCATCTCTCTTTCCATCTTTTTCCAGACCTCATTTTTTAAGTCTTGTATATCGGCTTTCCAAGGTTCCACACTCTCCACCGTTTCTTCTACAGGAAGCCGACTTCGCCTCCTCTGATCTATTGTATGCCGCAAATCAGAGGGAGGTAAAACGGCCGTTGCAGAGTGAACCGGAGCTGGCTGACTCGGTCCTTGATGCTGACTCGGCTCTCGAGGCTATTACGGAGCAACAAGCTGTGCTACAAATGGTGGCGGGAGAACCTGTGCTGACTCGTGACGCTACTGCATCTGCTGATTACATAGTTGCTCCAACATATGTTTCATAACAGCCATCTCGGAATGCATCTCTTGGACTTCTCGATCAACTGTGCTTTCCCTCGGTTCAGCTGGCTGGTAGTCAGAGCAGATGTCGCGGGTGGTGCTACCGCAGGTATCGCTGGGGGAGCTCCCTGAGCTGTGCTGGTAGAAGCCTCCCCCACTTCATCTTGATCCGCCCTCCTAGTCCTTGTCATTCAACAGGTCGTAGAAAAATGGATTTTTTACCCGTTTCCCACATACGGTGCCAAACTGTTGGTGTATTTTTATGGGACGGCTCCCTGGGTCGGATCTTCTCCCACCTGCACAATCAACCATATAAAGGGGACCCTGGCTAGAGCTGGGGAACCTTTGATGCTTAAGTCAGTTTTCTGATCAATGGCAAATGGTTTTTTTGAATTTTGTATTGCGTACCTTTCATTGTGAAGGAGATAGTTATTTATAAGGCCGGATCAACCTTATCATGCGAGGATTCCTCTCCTTCATATTTGGAGATTTGATTCTCTTCACTGATTGCGCCCGATCCCGAGGATCTCGGGATCGGACACCCGTATTTCTAGATTTTTGGAGCGGTATTTTCATTCACACGGCCTTCTCTTGTCTCAGCTCGGTCGTTACCGACTCTAGGAGGGTCTCCGCCGGCTCAGGAGCATAAGTTTTCTTCCTTCTCACGGACGGAATAGTATCGGTGTTTATCCATCATCCTTCCTTACTCCGTGGCTGACAGAACCAACTCATTAGGTTGGTTTTATTCTATCGGTCGGGTGGCTTATAACATGCTTGGCCTTTTGTGGGCTCATGCAGACGCAGTTAACTCTTCGAACGAGTAACTTTAGTCGTCTTATGCTTATGCCTCTTTGTAACACCCTGAAAATCGGGGGTCGTGTATAAACTCAACTCCCGAGTTCCAGACCGTCACTTATGCAACAAAAATGGTTATGATTCAATGTTGTCTGATTTAAAGCATTCACATGAGTAAAAGTATACCAAAACTGCAATTCATACTTCAGATCCAGTGATAAAAGCAAGCGGAAGACTAAACAAGATATATATCACTGTATGGAAAAACAAGGTAATCTCAACTGTCTCCAAAGTATGACTACATCTCTGAGTCTCATATACATGTACATAACAAAAGAATAATGTTCAAAAAGAAAAGTCCCACTGATGTCCCCTCGATCCAGGTCACCTACGGGAAGCCGTCATGATACTGCATATACGAGAACTCATCCTGGTCCTCGTCATCATCTAGCTCCACCTCCTGGATCTCATCGTCACCTGCAACTACAACAGGGTCTGGTGGGTGTTGCAAACACCATCCCGTAACGTGGGAATGAGTGATCAACTCAGTGGAATCATAGAGCAAAGATTAGCATGTTCACAATTCAGTCACGCGATAATAGTAAAGCAGTAAATCAGACAAGTCCTAATACTGTTGTTAATGCAAGATGATATGACGTGATGTATGCCCTCACCGACGATCACCCTCATACGGCAACATCTTACGACCGCGGCATGCCACACTCCCTAGAGTGCTCCACATCTTCCAGGCACATGCAATGCTATGGTGATATGATTACCAAGTTGTTATTAGTCCATTCAAACAGCAGGATTGGGAAACTAAGGTACCTCCCTTGTATCAATCCCAACACGGATCCTGTCTAGGGTCGTCACTCCTAGTAATCTCATACGATGTACATTTCGTAGGTCACTGCAAGGGCTGCCAGGGCTGTTGCTCGCACTCGTTGCACCGCTCCCCCATCACCTTATCAATACAGGCCTACTGTACTCTACTGCACGGAAGGGTCGTCGCCTCCCGTGAACTCAGAATACGCTCGCGGTCACTACAAAGGGCTCGTCGCCTGATCAGTGTAGGCCGACAGCTAGAATATAGTGTCCCATACCACCATAATCTGCTCACGAGTCAAGGTGCTCATTGGTCACTACGGGGAGGTTTGTGGCCCCAGCGTAGGCCGACAGCTCGACCACGGTGTCCCATACCACCATGCCCGGCTCATGAGTCTTCGTGGATCAAGGTACCACAGTTAATAGGGTTTACAATGGTAAGTTCAGTACCCTAGGTTCAAGCAGTTATGATACATACATGGTGAACAAACATCGGCCAGTCGGGTTACTTGACGGGCTCGACTAGCGCGATCGCATCTCGAACTGAACGACATGAAGTGCGTAAAACACTTCGCGTGGCCTAACCACTGCCGCCAACTCTCAACACGAATCACATTCATCGACGCGTCATTCGTGGCTATGACCAGTCAGCCACGAATTTGCTCGGTTACCGACTGCCTAGACTAAGTCAAGTCCCACACATCTATGGAATCACTATAAAAGGTATTGGAATTGAAATACATCGTGTGAGCATGTTAGCACATGTTATAACATTCAGCTTAAGCAAATCTTCAAGGCATACTTCCCATGCATATTCAACTTAAGCAAATCCTCAAGCACATACATTCCATGCATGTAATGAAATCATGCATTTTGTCAACATGTAGAAAATCATTTAGGTCGGCATAATAATTGAAAAATCAATCACCAAGTATCAAATAACATCATTTAATTCAATACATACTAATACAAGCATTTATACAAACACATGCACTACACACTTAGGTCTACATATAGCATGTCGACCCAAAGTATGCAACTAGGCGAATCTCTTCGCCAAACTAATTATGCACGCATTCCTAACTTCCTAATGCGACAACAAACCATGTCAATCACTTCAGCAAAATATGAATGTAAACAGTACTTCCTACAAATGACTAAAATGCCCTAAATCTCATATTCTTCGTTAGCTTACGAAACGGGAAACGGAGAGCATTTTGTACATGTCAAACGGCGATGCCGTCAAGAATCTACTATTAAACGACATTGAAAGCATTGGGAACCGTCAATCCAAGCGTCTAAAATCCTCACCTAGTGTCTTGTAGACTCGGGAATTGAAGCGGAGTGTATATGGTTCGTCTACGGCGAGTAAGGAGCCTAATACATAAGATCCATAAGCTACATCGCTATGGAAACAAGAAAAAACTCAAATCACTAACTATTTAGGGTTTTTACTTACCTAGGATTGCGGTGGAATCGCCGGGAAAGCGGTAGAGGAGTGTCGCTTAAGCATGTGCAACACGTAGCACAAGTGGCGGGAAGAACTCTCCCACTCTCTCACAATCTCTCACTCTTTTTCTCTCTCCCAAGCTAGGGCTTCTCTCAAATTCGGATGGGAGAGAGGAGTGAGGGTTTCAACCCCTTTTATAGCCTAAAACATTCCCAAAATAGGCTTGGGAACAATGTTTACTTGGTGCCTAACCAAATCGGGGCCGTTTCGGTCCAAAAGGGCATTTCTGGAGGTCCCCAGGCCAGATGCGGTCGGACTTAAGCTCATGCATACTAGATCTAGCATACATCCAGTTTTCAGACCGATTGGGTTCCCAGATCGCACGTGGCGGCCCAGTTTCAGTTTAACGGTCACCGCATCAAGATCAGGCCTATAAGTCCCGTGATATATAATAGATATTTTTCCTGATCCAAGGGTGTAATTTGGCTGTATTCTGACGGTCAGAATGCTTAATACTGATGCGTCAAATTTGTGTGCCAGATTTGAATTTGAAATTCCAACTATGTCCCTATTCACACTCTCTTCGGTCCGGGCTCAATGAAATAGCCTGTAATAATCGGTTTGACTTGATTTTTGGAATGAGTGTCAAGCCCAGCTAGACGGTCCTAACGGTCTAAGATAGGAGGTATCGGACTTTCGATGCGCGGTCTAGATCCAATACAAAGATTCAAAGTGGTCCAGAGAACAAACCGGCTTAGAGTTTGATCCGAGGCTTTAGAGCATTATAGCACCCTTAGTTCCACTCGCTTCGGGCCTTGTAGAACGTATTTAAAGTGATCAGGGACCATTTCCCAGCTATTCTAACGTTGCACTAGCTAACCTAGTCAAATTTTCCAAAGGAATGAATTCTACGCAAATTCGGGTCGAGTTGGTACTCGAGCCCAAGTATGGATTTTTCACGGGCGTTACAATCTACCCCCCTTAACAAATAATTTCGTCCTCGAAATTTTGTACCTTTTCGTACTCCTCGAGAAGCTGTGGGTAGTTCTTTCTGATCTCGGCTTCTGTCTCCCAAGTAGCCTCCTCCTCAGTATGATGCGTCCATAGTACCTTCACAAGGGGAATCACCTTGCTACGCAGTACCTGCTCCTTCCGGTCTAAGATGCGTGTCGGTCGCAGGATATAAGTAACATCCTCTCCTAACTGCACCTGCTCCCATCTGATGATATGAGAAGGATCAGCAACATACTTCTTCAGCATAGAAACATGAAATACGTTGTGGACGCTCGCGAGGGGCGTGGGTAAAGCCAATCGGTAAGCCACTGCTCCCACACGATCGAGGATCTGAAATGGACCAATGTATCGCGGTGCCAGCTTCCCCTTCTTTCCGAACCGAAGGACTCCCTTCATAGGGGAAACTCGCAAAAACACATGATCCCCGACTGTGAACTCTAGTGGTCTCCGTCTCGTATCGGCGTAGCTCTTCTGTCTGCTCTGCGCTGTAAGAAGCCGACGTCGAATAATATCAATCTTCTCTGACGTCGCCTGCACCAACTCTGGGCCAATCAAGCTGCGCTCACCGACCTCTAACCAGCAATGCGGTGCGCGACAAGGTCGCCCATACAGCGCCTCATAAGGTGCCATGCCGATACTCGCCTGGAAGCTATTGTTGTACGCAAACTCCGCATATGCAAGACAGTCATCCCAACTGTCCTTGAAGTCCAATGCGCAAGCTCGCAACATGTCCTCCAGGATCTGGTTCACTCGCTCTGTCTGTCCGTCCGTCTGTGGGTGGAAGGCAGTACTGAACTTCAACTTCACACCCATAGCCTCCTGAATGCGAGTCCAGAAAATAGAAGTGAACCGCGTGTCTCTGTCCGACACGATCTCCAACGAAACTCCATGCAGACGCACGATCTCTCTAATATACAATCTAGCCAGCTCGTCTGCAGAGTTCGTAACTCTGATCGGTAGGAAGTGCGCCGACTTCGTCAATCGGTCGACGATCACCCAAATAGAATCATGCCCCTTCCTCGTCTTCGGCAACCCAGAAATGAAGTCCATGGAAATGAAATCCCACTTCCACTCTGCAATCGGCATAGGCTGCAAAAGTCCAGGTGGTCGGCGATGCTCTGCCTTCACCTGTTGACAAGTGAGACAACGGGACACGAACTCAGCAATGTGGGTCTTCATACCTTCCCACCAGTACGTCCTCTTCACGTCACGATACATCTTCGTGCTGCCAGGATGCATCGTGAGTCTAGTAGAATGCGCAGCCTCGAGAATCTCTCGTCTCAAGTCAGGGACATCAGGAACGCATAGGCGGCCACGGTAACGTAAACCCCCATCCATGCCAACTCGCCAGTCGGCGTCATCATCATCACTGGCCTGCTCTCGAAGCTCAGTAAGATGCGCGTCGTCCCTCTGCGCCTCGATGACACGGTCATCGATCGGGGATCGCACCTGAACATGTGCGATGAACTCAAATGGCTCCTCTACGGTGAGTTTCTGCTCAAAGTCTCGCAAAAACTCAACCATATCCCACTCGGCAACCATCAGCGGAGCCGCAAACTCTATCGCCTTCTTGCGGCTCAACGCATCAGCCACAAGGTTCGCCTTCCCAGGATGGTAAGAGACTTCAAACTTGAAGTCCTTCAGCGTCTCCATCCATCGCCGCTGCCTCATATTCAAGTCCCGCTGTGTGAATATGTACTTGAGGCTCTTGTGGTCGCAAAAGAGCTCGAACTCCTCTCCATAGAGGTAATGTCTCCAGAGTCTCAGTGCGAATATCACGGCTGCCAACTCCAGGTCGTGTGTAGGGTAATTCTCCTCGTGCTTCCTTAATTGTCTCGAGGCATACGAAATTACCCTGTCCCTCTGCATAAGGACACAACCCAAACCAACGCTAGACGCGTCAGTGTATATAGTGTATTTAACCCCTTGCTCTGGCAATACTAGCACAGGGGCGGACGTAAGTCTGTCCTTCAGCTCCTGAAAAGCTGACTCCGCCTTATCATTCCAGGCGAACTTCACGTCCTTCCGTGTCAACTGAGACAAGGGTCTCGCGATCTTCGAGAAATCCTGAATGAAGCGCCGATAGTAGCCAGCGAGACCCAAGAAACTCCTCACCTCAGTGACAGAACCAGGCTGCTCCCAGTCCTGCACCGCAGCTACCTTAGACAGGTCAACTGCCATGCCATCCTTGGACACCACGTGTC
Source organism: Magnolia kwangsiensis (assembly GCA_037074715.1). NCBI lineage: Eukaryota > Viridiplantae > Streptophyta > Magnoliopsida > Magnoliales > Magnoliaceae > Magnolia > Magnolia kwangsiensis. Next base: position 74,373,428 of record CM073575.1, on the reverse strand, counting down.
CCAGAAACTTCACCTCCTGCTTCCAGAAGTCGCACTTCTTATACTGTGCGAACAACTGATGCTGTCTGAGCGTATCAAGGACCAAACGCAAGTGCTCCTCATGCTCCTCTCGACTCCTAGAGTATACCAAAATGTTGTCGATGAAGACAACGACGAATCGATAGAGGAAAGGCCGCAATACCCGGTTCATCAGATCCATGAACACGGCCGGTGCGTTCGTGAGACCGAACGACATCACGAGGAACTCGTAGTGACCAAAACTGGTCCTGAACGCTGTCTTCTGCACGTCCTCATCTCTGACGCGCAACTGATGATATCCTGACTGAAGATCAATCTTCGAGAAGTACTGCGCTCCTCTCAACTGATCAAATAAGTCATCGATCCTGGGCAAAGGGTACTTGTTCTTCACTGTGAGTTGGTTCAGCCTGCGATAATCAATACACAATCGCAGCGAACCATCCTTCTTCTTCACGAACAAGACCGGTGCTCCCCAAGGAGATACGCTAGGCCGTATAAGGCCAAGCTCTAGTAGACCATCAATCTGCGTCCTTAACTCCTCCATCTCACATGGTGCCATGCGATACGTCGGCAGTGAGACGGGTGTAGAACCAGGAATCAGATCGATAGTGAAATCGATCTCACGTCGGGGCGGCAAACCAGGGATCTTCCTGAACAGATCCCCGAACTCAGAAACAACTGGCGTCTGCTCAAGTACCTGGGCACCAGCGTCGCGCAACAGGGTGGCGTAGCTAAGAATGCGGAAAGGAAGATTTACCCGCACTGAAAATGTGAAAGGCGTGCCCTCAGGCTCGTACACCGTCACCACACGAGCCTCGCAGTCAATCTCGGCTCTCGCTGCAGTCAACCAGTCCATGCCAAGAATGACGTCGAGATATACGAGCGAGGGATCGACGACCAAATCAAGAGTCATCGTCCTGCCTCCCAGATCAAGTAAACAACCCTCACACATCTGGGTGACATCCGAATAATCTCCATGAGCTGCAAGGACTCGCACGCTATCCATAGTAATAGTCTGCAACCCAAGACGTCTGACTACGGCACGCGATATCAAAGAAATCGTGGAACCAGTGTCCACCATGACAAGAACGGGAGTACCTCCGATATGGCCCGTGACCTCGAAGGCTGAATGCTGGAAAGTCGGCGTCGTAGCTGCCTCAGCGGTCAGTGCATGAACTCGAGCCTGCTGTGGCCGGTTCGGCCGCTGTGTCAAGGGCCGTGGGGGCTGTCGAATCTGCGATACTGTGGGTCTGAAAGAGGACTGCGCAGGAGCTGACCGTATAGGCGGTGCTGATATCGCCTGTGGACGTACACGATCAATCTTCTGCGGCGGCGAGAACCCACTGTCCCGCATCCTCGTAAAGCAACTCGGCGCTAGGTGGCCCGTCCTCCCACAGTATGTGCATGATAGATCAGGGCGCCGAAACGGTCCTACTGGCGCCGTGGTCCTGGTAGGAGGATCAATGCGAGGCCTCTTGCCCGCGAAGGGCCTATCTGGCAACTCCGGTCGCGGCCTAGAAGTAGTCGGGCCTCGTGATCGCGCAAGTCGATCCACGTCCTGCTCTGCCCGCATGGACATGTGAACCAACTCCGCATAGGAGGAGAAACTGATACAGCACATCTTCGACCGAATATCCGGTCGCAAGCCCTCCAAAAAGCGCCGTATGCGCATCTGCTCATCAGCTAAAATCGTCGGGACGTACCTGCCCAACTCTGTGAACCGATGCTCATACTCGGTGACCGTCATCGCTGCCTGCCTGAGACGGAGAAACTCATTCTCCCTCTCGTGTCTGTAGGTCTGAGGATAATACTTCTCATGGAAGCGAAACTCGAATGCTGCCCATGTCCATACGAAGTCTGTGGTAACAGTCCGCAATACACTATCCCACCACATACTGGCCTCTCTCTCAAACTGGAAGGTAGCCAGCTCTACCTGCTCTGCCTCAGTACAGTGCAACATGCGCAGAATCTTCGACACTCGGTCGAGCCAAAACTCAGCCTCCTCGGGTCTGTGAGAACCCGTGAAAGTAGGAGGCCGCAAGCGCTGAAATCGCTCCAGAAGGCCCCGTGTGTCGGCAGGGTTCCCCGCAGGGAAAGCAGGCTGCGCAGGAAGTGCTATGCCCTCATCCTGGGCGTAAGCATAGGCATCCTCAGCTGGATGCGCAGGTGGTGCAGGCGGAGTAGATGCAGTCGCACCCCCACCCTGGGCTAAAGTCCCGACTATAGTAGTCAATAGCTGCTGCTGCTGTAGCATCATAGCCATCATCTGCTCGAATCTATCAGGTGGTGGAGCAGGCTGTGGCGGATGAGGTGCGGAAGTAGATGCGCGCTGTGGCTCTCTAACTGATGGTGTAAATGGCGGTGGTCCATCTGTAGGACAAGTAGCAGGCTGAGACGATCGAACAGTCTCAGGAATCGGGCCCACAGCAGGGTCCGGACGAGTGCCAGACTGAGAAGGAGCCTGATCCATCTGCTCTAACAATGAAAGCCGAACCGCGCTCCTCGTAGTCTTAGGTGGCATTCCCTATATTCAAAATAGGGCGCAACCTTGTCAGTCTCAATTGCACAAATACACCACAATCATTCACTAAAGAGTCAAGGCATTCCATGCATTTCAATTAATCAAAATTGTCACAATACAAGGGATATATCCTTACAAGCATCATGACTAGAATGACATGGAAATTAAGACAGTTAAGCAACAGCGACAAAAGCAAAGCACTAGCCCTAATAGGCTTTACACACATGAAACAGAAAATAGCTAACTACTCATAACAACATCAAAGATCGCGTTGCTAGTCGGAGTCTGGCGACGGAGGAGGAGCACCCTTATCCTGTAAGCAACACAGGATTGCCTTCAAGGTGCGAGTCACCTTGCCAAATTTCTTCTTCGTAACGGCCTTGGCATCAGCGACCTCTGCTCGAAGTTCTTGGACTTCCCTTCGCAAAGCGGTCTGACTCTCCTCCATCCGAGCAATGCGATCGTCAATAGTAGTCTGCGCAGAAGGAGGAGGGCTCTCGTCAGTATCCTGAGCCTCCTCTTCTGCTTCTTCCTGAGTCTCTTCCTGAACCTCTGCACTAGGTTCTCCTTCGCTTTGATCTTCCTCTTCATCAAAGTCGTCCCCACTATCCCTTTCAAGTTGATTTTCACGATATTGCGACCCAATCTTCATCTTAACCATCGTCGACTCATCGATGGTGTGAATCGATACCGGCAACTCGGGTCCAAGTCTATAGGCAAACTCAAGCGCAATTCTGCAAATGAGTCGGCCAAAGGGAAGGGATTCGGATGTTCTTCTCGACCTGGCTATGAGAACTATCTGCCGTAAGATGAAAGTGGCCATACATACGTTCTCTCCCTGGGCCACCAGAAATAAGAAATCGACCATAAGACGTGTACATTCAATGCGGTTCGTCGACCTAGGATAAACATTGAACGTGCAGATGTGATGCAGCAGACGTAAATCCTCAGACATGTACGTCGCCTTGAGGCTATTATTAGGTTGCCATGGAACCAACTTACCGCACAGAAACCTGGTGCGGCGATCTCGTTCACGTCTAGTCCTCAAATTCTTCTCACTTGGATGTACATCACCTAGAGGCACGTTGAGAAGTCGCGCAACCAACTGGACGTCGATCGTAGCCATCCGATCTCTACCAAAAGGGATTTTGAACTGCAAGGGCTCCAAGGTAGGACTCTGGATGCTAGCATAGAAGGCACGAACAGTGCTCACATTAGCACGAGCGCGAGCTTCAAAGATCGGTCCCCAGTGCGCAGCTTCAATGCGTTCGAACAACAGATATTCGCCGAACAATCGCCCATCTACGTCCGCCTCAAATAACACTCTACGATCAGTGTATTCACCATGAGGCATCTCTGATAGGATGGTTCGTCCAAGGTGTGCATGGGGATCCAAATCCCGCTTCGTACGGCACTCCAGGACTGCAGCTGGACCTGCGGCGGCGCTTGAACTTGCGGCACCACCCCGCGGTCTTCTCGATTGAGCAGGGCGGCTCGGCCCAGCCTCGTCTGTTGCAGTTTTCCTCTTACCCATCAAAGACAGGATGGATGAGAGTGACAAAAGTCCCAAAATAGCTTCCACGAAAGCCATGGAAAACGCCGAAAATGCGGAGAAATGGCTGCCCAATCTGACAAAAGGAAATCTAGGCGTCGTAGAGGGATGCTTCAAGCTTCCCAAGGCTGTAGTTTCAGGGAAAAATAAGAACAAAAAGATGGAATGGAGCTGCTCACGATTTCGACACTATTTGGGGGATTTTGGAGCTCCAAATGGGAAAATCTTCAAGGAAAGGGGCTGCCAACACCCAATAATCAATGGGTGGTGGTCGGTTTTGGCCAAAGAAGGGATTAGGAGGGGTTTGGGCCGCCGGGGTTTGGAATGGAGCGCTGAAAATCAAATCTAGGGCATGCAAGGGGGCTGTTTGTGAAGGAGAGGGGTGTTTTAGGGGTTTTCGTGGGATGGGAGGTACCTAGGGGTGCTGTGGGAGGCATTTAAGTGGGTGCGCCCAAAGGGCAGCACGCGATGGCATCGCCGGCCAACCTTCAGGTTGGCCAGCGGGACCCCATGGGTCTGGTCCCCCATGGTCCCAGGGCCCCAAAAAGTCTGGTCCCACCCCTTAGTTCATAGTATTTTGGTCCCTATGAGCCCAAACATGTTTTTGGGGCTTTCCGGGTCCACATCGCAGTCCCGAATACCAAACCATATGATGCAGCATATGGATTTGGGGTAGAAGGATCCAGTACATCTTTCTAGCTCCTTAGTTGCTAAAGAAAGTGAAGTTAGAATGGCTTTATGGCCATTTTTTATGAAATTTTACTATTCACTGTAAAATTTGGTGAATGTACTAATTTGTGTTATTTTCACATTAGGTTTGATGCCTAACATGAAATGGATACAAAAGAACTGAAGGTTGAAGTGTTTAGAGAAGGAATTTTGAGAATTTTTGGCAAAACGGGGTTTTTAAGCCCTGGCGATTGATTACTAGAGTCGTGGTCATTCCACGGCCCATGGATTCACTTTTGCGGTTTAAAACCGCTCATAGGACATCTCCACCCGACTTCCTACAGCTTAGAAGTGATTCGGGTCGCTTTACGCGACCCGAGATGCGTTACAGACTCGATCTTGCGATCGATCCTTATAGACTTCGCCTATCGGCGAATTTGTGATCCTAGAAGTGTTTCTAGACCCTTCTCGCACCCACCTAAGTCAAAGGAAGCGACAGCGTACGTCGCAAGACCATAACCCAGGCCCAGTATACTCTCATTCATGCTCTGATACCAACTTGTAACACCCTGAAAATCGGGGGTCGTGTATAAACTCAACTCCCGAGTTCCAGACCGTCACTTATGCAACAAAAATGGTTATGATTCAATGTTGTCTGATTTAAAGCATTCACATGAGTAAAAGTATACCAAAACTGCAATTCATACTTCAGATCCAGTGATAAAAGCAAGCGGAAGACTAAACAAGATATATATCACTGTATGGAAAAACAAGGTAATCTCAACTGTCTCCAAAGTATGACTACATCTCTGAGTCTCATATACATGTACATAACAAAAGAATAATGTTCAAAAAGAAAAGTCCCACTGATGTCCCCTCGATCCAGGTCACCTACGGGAAGCCGTCATGATACTGCATATACGAGAACTCATCCTGGTCCTCGTCATCATCTAGCTCCACCTCCTGGATCTCATCGTCACCTGCAACTACAACAGGGTCTGGTGGGTGTTGCAAACACCATCCCGTAACGTGGGAATGAGTGATCAACTCAGTGGAATCATAGAGCAAAGATTAGCATGTTCACAATTCAGTCACGCGATAATAGTAAAGCAGTAAATCAGACAAGTCCTAATACTGTTGTTAATGCAAGATGATATGACGTGATGTATGCCCTCACCGACGATCACCCTCATACGGCAACATCTTACGACCGCGGCATGCCACACTCCCTAGAGTGCTCCACATCTTCCAGGCACATGCAATGCTATGGTGATATGATTACCAAGTTGTTATTAGTCCATTCAAACAGCAGGATTGGGAAACTAAGGTACCTCCCTTGTATCAATCCCAACACGGATCCTGTCTAGGGTCGTCACTCCTAGTAATCTCATACGATGTACATTTCGTAGGTCACTGCAAGGGCTGCCAGGGCTGTTGCTCGCACTCGTTGCACCGCTCCCCCATCACCTTATCAATACAGGCCTACTGTACTCTACTGCACGGAAGGGTCGTCGCCTCCCGTGAACTCAGAATACGCTCGCGGTCACTACAAAGGGCTCGTCGCCTAATCAGTGTAGGCCGACAGCTAGAATATAGTGTCCCATACCACCATAATCTGCTCACGAGTCAAGGTGCTCATTGGTCACTACGGGGAGGTTTGTGGCCCCAGCGTAGGCCGACAGCTCGACCACGGTGTCCCATACCACCATGCCCGGCTCATGAGTCTTCGTGGATCAAGGTACCACGGTTAATAGGGTTTACAATGGTAAGTTCAGTACCCTAGGTTCAAGCAGTTATGATACATACATGGTGAACAAACATCGGCCAGTCGGGTTACTTGACGGGCTCGACTAGCGCGATCGCATCTCGAACTGAACGACATGAAGTGCGTAAAACACTTCGCGTGGCCTAACCACTGCCGCCAACTCTCAACACGAATCACATTCATCGACGCGTCATTCGTGGCTATGACCAGTCAGCCACGAATTTGCTCGGTTACCGACTGCCTGGACTAAGTCAAGTCCCACACATCTATGGAATCACTATAAAAGGTATTGGAATTGAAATACATCGTGTGAGCATGTTAGCACATGTTATAACATTCAACTTAAGCAAATCTTCAAGGCATACTTCCCATGCATATTCAACTTAAGCAAATCCTCAAGCACATACATTCCATGCATGTAATGAAATCATGCATTTTGTCAACATGTAGAAAATCATTTAGGTCGGCATAATAATTGAAAAATCAATCACCAAGTATCAAATAACATCATTTAATTCAATACATACTAATACAAGCATTTATACAAACACATGCACTACACACTTAGGTCTACATATAGCATGTCGACCCAAAGTATGCAACTAGGCGAATCTCTTCGCCAAACTAATTATGCACGCATTCCTAACTTCCTAATGCGACAACAAACCATGTCAATCACTTCAGCAAAATATGAATGTAAACAGTACTTCCTACAAATGACTAAAATGCCCTAAATCTCATATTCTTCGTTAGCTTACGAAACGGGAAACGGAGAGCATTTTGTACATGTCAAACGGCGATGCCGTCAAGAATCTACTATTAAACGACATTGAAAGCATTGGGAACCGTCAATCCAAGCGTCTAAAATCCTCACCTAGTGTCTTGTAGACTCGGGAATTGAAGCGGAGTGTATATGGTTCGTCTACGGCGAGTAAGGAGCCTAATACATAAGATCCATAAGCTACATCGCTATGGAAACAAGAAAAAACTCAAATCACCAACTATTTAGGGTTTTTACTTACCTAGGATTGCGGTGGAATCGCCGGGAAAGCGGTAGAGGAGTGTCGCTTAAGCATGTGCAACACGTAGCACAAGTGGCGGGAAGAACTCTCCCACTCTCTCACAATCTCTCACTCTTTTTCTCTCTCCCAAGCTAGGGCTTCTCTCAAATTCGGATGGGAGAGAGGAGTGAGGGTTTCAACCCCTTTTATAGCCTAAAACATTCCCAAAATAGGCTTGGGAACAATGTTTACTTGGTGCCTAACCAAATCGGGGCCGTTTCGGTCCAAAAGGGCATTTCTGGAGGTCCCCAGGCCAGATGCGGTCGGACTTAAGCTCATGCATACTAGATCTAGCATACATCCAGTTTTCAGACCGGTTGGGTTCCCAGATCGCACGTGGCGGCCCAGTTTCAGTTTAACGGTCACCGCATCAAGATCAGGCCTATAAGTCCCGTGATATATAATAGATATTTTTCCTGATCCAAGGGTGTAATTTGGCTGTATTCTGACGGTCAGAATGCTTAATACTGATGCGTCAAATTTGTGTGCCAGATTTGAATTTGAAATTCCAACTATGTCCCTATTCACACTCTCTTCGGTCCGGGCTCAATGAAATAGCCTGTAATAATCAGTTTGACTTGATTTTTGGAATGAGTGTCAAGCCCAGCTAGACGGTCCTAACGGTCTAAGATAGGAGGTATCGGACTTTCGATGCGCGGTCTAGATCCAATACAAAGATTCAAAGTGGTCCAGAGAACAAACCGGCTTAGAGTTTGATCCGAGGCTTTAGAGCATTATAGCACCCTTAGTTCCACTCGCTTCGGGCCTTGTAGAACGTATTTAAAGTGATCAGGGACCATTTCCCAGCTATTCTAACGTTGCACTAGCTAACCTAGTCAAATTTTCCAAAGGAATGAATTCTACGCAAATTCGGGTCGAGTTGGTACTCGAGCCCAAGTATGGATTTTTCACGGGCGTTACACTCTTGGCCTTTCCATTATTCCCTCAGCTCCGACCGTTGTCTCGGACTCTTCGGGCAGCGCCAGTGGAGCCGACCTACTCGAAATCCGAGTCTCCGGACTTAACATATTTTTCCCCAACACTATATCCAACATATTTGTAGGATATATTGTACACATTCACATGGATTATAGCATTTGTATACTATATATCCAATATATTTGTAGGATATATTGTATACAAATGTGAGACTCTCTCTCTCTCTCTCTCTCTCTCTCTCTCTCTCTCTCTCTCTCTCTCTCTCTCTCTCTCTCTGTCTCTGGAAGTCCCAAGCATAATCCATGTGTTCTATTAGGATATGCTTAAGATCGACGATGGAATGTATGATGAGTGATGGGGACATTATGCACACGCCCCCTCTATGCACATATTCAAGGAGGAGGCGGGCCCCACCTTTGATTTGGATCGAAGATAACATCTTTGGAGAGCCTCATAATTAGGGGGCTGCGTTATGTAGCATTGAAGTGGACCAGATCATCACATAAATTCTTCCATCGGATCTCATGATCGTGACCCACTACTTTAGATGATATAGGATTTTGAGTTTGACCATATTTATTATTAGAAATATCATAAACGGCTTTAATTTCTTAGATTAGTTATGTTATTTACTTTAGCTTTGGTATTAGTGCACCCACATAGCGTAGGGTAATTTTGTCTTTTTTAGATTTAGGGTTTTCTTATAAATATAACAATCCCATGTAGGTATTACAATTATATTTTATGAATAAAAATTCCTGCATTTTCTTCTTCTCTCTCTCTCTCTTCAAATTGGGTGTGAAGCCCTCCCTTCCTCGAAGGGTTAACTTCCATGGTGTGAAGCCATATCCATTCTAAATCATCTCCACCTTCTTACGTACCACATCCATCACCCTATAAACCCCTTTCACCATCAGATTCACCCTTCTTCGTATCCACGTTTTCTCCTATATCAGTGTTTAAACATATTTTCAGATTCTGGCCCATCTGAGGGGCTAAAACTTTAGCAGAGTACTACGCACATCCCATGTGCCGGATCGAGGTGAAATTTGGTATGAAAACAGCCCATCCTTGACTGATCCTAGCCTAGAAGTTAGTTTCTGACTTTGTGGGCCCACTGATGTGCGGACGACCTGTCACACACGTGCATCCAGACCCTTGTGCTGTCTAGCACACGTGGCTCATCTCAGGTTCTCTTTTTCCTCTATTTCTCTTTTAACTTTAAAAAAAAAACCCTTAATCCAAATCCTTAACCCTAAAGAGTCCCAAATCCCAATTATCACCAATTTTCAAACCCTAGATTTTCTCCTAAATTAAAACTTAATGAATCTCTTGAGTTGGGAACAATCCTTTGTAAGAATGGATGATTCCTACACTCCTTTAGGCTTGTCCGACTTATAATTTTATTTGATCCAGCCCTAAAGTTGTGTAGGCTTGGACCCTCATAGATTCCCCATAGGATGTGAAATTTTGTGACGGTTTAAAATTGGTATAATCTCAAGCTTGATTTCATGCATTCCATATTTAATTTCATGTCCTGCATCAAATTTGGTATTAAAACCTAAAGTTTTCATAGGAGAATATAATGCATGATTAGGAGTTAATTCATTTTTTTATGAACCACACTCATTCAGTTAGGGCTGTTTAGAGGTCCATAATTCATGATATAGGTTACTGAAATTTCTGTTAATAGAAAGTTAGCAATTCACATTGCTGAATTTTCTGTTGTCCATTTATTTTAATAGTCATATTACTGGATTTTTGTAGAGTTACATAATTTCATCCATATAGCATCCTATAGGTTCATCTAATGTCATTAGAGTACATATAGTGGAGTTTAATCGCATATAGTTGCATCTTAGGACCCCTTGAGTTGTGTAGTGCATGCCCACATGTACTAAATGCAACTTTGGTCTGCACCTCATCATGAACACTGAGCAACTTACCGAGTCTCCCAGGAGAATAACCTAAAAGTTAGACGTCATGATGCAAGCATCAAAGCATCTTCATAACTGGTTAATAATTATTTAGACTAATTAGATGCACGCATCCATCTAGTCGAAACTTCCACCTGAGCAAACACCACCATTGGTGAAGATACTCAATCTCAGGCAGGTGGTTAAGAGGATAGACAAGGGAATGAGAGTGGTCAAGGAAATGGTTGTGGCTGCGCACCCATGCACCCACCATGTGAGGGGCATCGTGATTATTATGACCCAGATGCGCAACTCCTCAATAGAGTTAGGGTAGAAGCTCCTACGTTTAATGGCCACTTGGACCCTAAAGCTCTTTTAGATTAGTTGGCAGATATGGACCACTATTTTGAATGGTATGACATGTTAGATACTCGTCGATTTCGATTTACTAAAATGAAGCTTGTAGGCCAAGCAAAGAGGTTTTGGACTACTATGGAACAAAAGAAGGAAAGGTTGAGGGAACCCCCACTAGTCCATTAGGAAGAAATATTGAAAGAAATTCTAAAAGAGAACTACCTCCTTTTCTCTTATCACTTGAGGATGGTTGAAGGTTGACAATCTCTTTAACAGGTTTCCATGAGTGTGGCTGAATACATTGAGAAGTTCGAAGAGTACTTGACTCGGTGTGAGGTTAAAGAGAATCCCATGCTCACTCTTACTCGATTTAAGACGGGCCTCCGTTCTGACATTAGGAGAGAGTTACTCGCCAAAGACATAAACACTCTTGAACAGATGTATCGAGTGGTGTTAGAGGTCGAGTAATACCTCAAGGCATCTGTGGGAAGGCGGCTTGAGTCCCGTGATTTTAGCTTTAAGTACAACCCTTCTGGGGCCTAAGCCTAGCACTGGATATCAATACAAGCCTTCCATAGTTCTCAGTTTAGGCCCAAGGTTGATAAGGGTAAAGGAGTTGTTGGGTCTAGCTCGCGTAAAAGCGATGTGACTAGGTGTTTTAGATGTCAGGGGTTTGGTCATTTTGCCCACCAGTGTAGCACAAAGAGGCACTAAGGTGTTCTTTATTGATGAGAAAGTAGAAGTAGTGCTCCTAGAAAATGATGGTGATGAGGAAGAATACGAGCCAGCGGAGATCCCTAGTGATGAGGAAGAGGGAGTGCAAGAGACTACGACACTCACAATTGTTCGTTGCACCTTCGCACAAGAAAATAATATCGATGATTGGCGCCGCAACATGATCTTCTATACTTATGAAAAATGTAGTGATAACGGTTGCAAGATGATCATAAATAATGGTAGTTGTGCAAATGTGGCATCAACTAGCATTGTGAGCCATTTAGGCTTAAAGCTTGAAGCTCATCCTCAACCCTATAGAGTGTCTTGGGTTGATGAGACTTCCATTCTAGTCTCACACCATTGTCTTGTTCCTATTTATTTTTGATCATATAAAGACACTCTGATGTGATGTTGTTCTCATGGATGTTGGCCACATCATTTTGGGTAGGCCCTGACTCTATGATAGGGATGTCACCATATTTGGTCATTCGAATGTGTGTACATTCTGGTTTGAGGGTAAGAAAGTCAAGCTAAATCTTCTCCCACCCAAGAACACGACTGGAAAGGAGTCCACCATAAAGAGTGGTGCGAGCGGCCCTAAAGGAATTGAAGGAATTGAAGTTCAAGTCTAAGCCTCTTTGTATTCTAAATGCCAAAGACTTTGAGTGAGAAACTGAGTGGGACTCGATGGTATATGCCCTTATGGCTAGGGACAGTGCACTAGAGGCTAGTGTAGAGTTATTCACTGAGGTCATTTTGGTAGTAGATGAGTTTCGTAATGTTTTTCTTGATGATCTACAGGATGAGCTTTCCCTATGAGGGATATACAACACGCCATTGATTTAATCCCTAGGGCGACTCTACCAAACCCCCTTCATTACAAAATAAACCTAAAGGACCATGTAGAGTTGAAGAGGCAGGTTGATGAGCTCCTAGAAACGAGTTTCATTTAAGAGAGCATGAGTTCGTGTATCGTGCCTGCCCTTCTTATACCTAAGAAGGATGACACATGGAGGATGTGTGTTGATAGTAGGGTCATCAACAAAATCATAATCAAGTATCGGTTTCTCATACCATGTCTTAATGACATGTTGGACATGATGGCCAATGCTACTATCTTCTCAAAAATTAACCTCAAAAGTGGTTATTATTAAATCCGTATATGTCCTGGCGATGAGTGGAAGACGGACTTCAAGATAAAGGATGGGCTATATGAGTAGTTAGTCATGCCTTTTGTGCTGACTAATGCCCCGAGTACCTTCATGCTTGTGATGACCCAAGTGTTGAGGCCCTTCATGGGGAAGTTCTTGGTTGTCTACTTTGATGATATCCTGATTTATAGCATGACCAAGGAACAACACCTTAACCATTTGAAACAGGTTTATGCGATCATTAAAGCCAAAAAATTATATGTCAACCTAAAGAAGTGTATGTTTTTGTCTAGTAGTGTTATCTTCTTAGATTTTGTTGTGCCAGCTGAGGGTATGTCGGCGGATCCCGAAAAAGTCAAGGCCATTATCAATTGGCCTAAACCCCTCAATATTTACGAGTGTGCAACTTTCACAGCTTGGCCACCTTCTATAGGCAGTTCATTCGAGGCTTCAATTCCATTATGGCTTTCATCATGGATTGCATAAAAAAAGGAGAGCTTCAATGGATGAAGGCAACCTCGAAGGCCTTTAATGAGATAAAGGCTAAGATTATCGAGGCTCTAGTCATTGGACTTCTGGATTTTTTTAAAGCTTTTAAGATTCCGTTGCAACGCGTCAGGAGTTAGTATAGGAGGAGTACTAAGTCAGGAAGGGCACCTCGTCGACTTTTTTTAGTGAGAAACTGAATAAGGCGAAGAAAAAAATACTCCACCTATGACAAAGAATTCTATGCGGTAGTACAGTCGTTACGCCACTAGCGTCACTATCTATTACCGCAAGAATTCGTCTTGTTCTTAGATCACGAGGCCTTGAGATATCTGAACTCTCAGAAGAAATTAAACCCTAGGCACATGTAGACATTGAAAATCAGTACCTACGCTGATTTCTATTATATGTTGATTAGGGGTGGGGGTGATGGGCTGATTATGGATGTTGGAGTCACCACTAACCAAAAAATCTCAAAATCCAGCAATTGAGTAGAACCATGGAATACATAAGGTGGAAAAAATCCGAAGACTTCTTTACCTTAAATTGACTCCTGGTCTACGATCCGAAATTCTGGATAAGGGACCTCGGTTATAAAGAGGGAAGGTGTTAGGCATCATCTTTGCCCGTACAAATGTACTGTCTCTACTTAGTATGGAAAAATAATCTCAAGGGATGGATGATGTTGTCGAAATAGGAGTAGGCACACATGTGAATTTCTGATGCAGAAATATTTGAGTTTCGGCAAACCACAGAGCACATGTCCAATGGCACGTCTAGAAGGCGGATGCGATGATGCTTATGTAAAAGATAAGGAGAATGGACTAGGTCACTAGGAATTTTTGATGTGACCGGATCCGATGTATGGCAAGTCATAGAGCATACGTTCACTAGAGGCTTAAAGGAGCAAGGGGGTTGAGAAGGGAATAAATGTCATGATAAAATGCTTTGTAAGACAAATGGATCTTTGGCTCGATCTTGAGTAGGCTAAGACATGGACTAAAACATGACCAATCTGGGCTAGGCTTATGAGTTGGATGGGTTGAGAGGAAGGCTAGGGGGTAGTTAAGAAAATCTAAACTTGAAGGCTTGGGAGCTCCTTCCCTCTCCTTCACTTTCTTCTCTCACTCTCTCTTAAGCTTGGGAGGGGGTTTCTTGGTTGTTGGGTGTCTTGAAATGAGAAGAGGAGAGGGCTATTTATAGCCTTCCCCAATGGTTGAATGGTAAATAGGTGGTAGGTGAGGGTTAAAATATTAGAATGGAGGCTTGTGATTGGCTAGGGAGAGAGGAACGCCACATGGTGCGCTCCGTTGGCTCTTGGGGTTGGTAAAATAGTAAATAGTGAAGATGGGGGGGGGGGGGGGGTAAATTTAGGAAAAAATTGACTTTTAGATGCTGGGACAGCTATCCACATGCGAGCCCTAAGTGACGGCAGTTGAAGTACTACAGGAGGTAGTCAGACTACCACCTGTGGTAGTCAGACTACTTCTCAGGCCGCATTCGGGCCGGGTTTGAACGTGTGGGCTTTATTAGTCTCTCTTTTGGATTTCTGTGGCTCATATAGGTAGATTTAGGTTTAGTTAAAAGGTTCTGGCCATAATATAGGGTATAGGCGGAGCTGTATGTGTGCTGAATGGTTTGAATTACGGTTTCGGGTTACGGATTGAGAGTTTGGGGACTTTTTGGTCAGGGTTCGGTTTAGGCTGGGATTAAGGTTTGGTTTAAGGTATGATCATAGTTCCCGGATAGTCTTAGCCTTCTCAAGATATTAGCCTGGGTGGGATGTCTACAGATGCCCCTCTTTGGCTGAGGTTGCAATCAACCGAAGGCCAAAGCGAGTGGACACCCGACCCTTCTGGTCAGAAAGGATAGCGATTCAAATCTATTGCCTGTCATTGTATCATTGTCAGTCGACTGTTTGGAAAAGAGATTACTTACACATGTCATAGGGTTAAGGAAAATATTGTGATTATCCCCAGAGTATTTGTCACAGTTTTACAGGTCACAAGCACAACCCTTTCACATCAGATTGTTAATAGCATTGGAGGGTAAGTTTGAAAAGTAGGGCCTCTGCGCATGGTGCGACCTTACGAGGATTCCCATACTGTTTGGTCAGTCGTTCCTTTGTTACCTAATCACCCTAGGAGCATTCGGTCTATTTAATTGTTAAAGTGGTTAGTTGCCCCGCGTGTTGGTGTGGCCTTACGGGGAACTCACTATGCCGACTCGGACTCAACCAAATTTTTTGAACATTCCGGACTAGGTATGTGCAGGTAATCTGTTGCCATGCATTCTACTGATTCTGATACATTGGTTACAATGGATTGTTGTCACTTCTAGTTTGATTATTCTTTCCAGAGGTAAATTCACTTGTTTCTTACTAGCATTCGTATGACTATTTAGACAGAGATTAGACCAATCGTACCCATATCATGTACGGATTCAATCATCTTTCAGGTAAACTGGAAGGGATCGAATCTTATTTAGCTGTTTGCACTGACCGCAACTGGACAATATGGAAGATTTCTCAGTGTACTGTGAGTCACGTGCATTTTTGAAAATTCCTTGTTTGAAAATCTATTCCCTTTGGAGCTAGACTCCTTAGGGATTTTATTTGAAAATATTTTTAGATTTTTGAAAAATATCCGTTCGATCTCGCAAGTGGGCGTCGTCGTCCAGTTATTATTGTACGAGTTAGATGGCCTCCACTAATAAATTAATGGGGCTAATTGGTTGAAGTATTTCCTTTTTTTTCTTTTTTTTTAGGATTATTATCTGGTGGGCAAAAGATGGGGACTTTCAATTTCTCATGAGAATTTGAACTTATCTTGAGAAATTAAAAGGAATCTTTTATTATTATTATTTTTTATCTTTTATAGGGTTATTATCTGGTGGACAGAAGGGAAATTCGGTCACTCCAACCCACCTGAAGAGACAGGCCCGCTGCCCTAGGGCATTTTTTAGTCGGCCGGCTGTCAGACTGCCCCCTACGGCAGTCTGGCTACCGCCGGTTCGATCTTTGATCCGTTGGTTCGAGCCATGCGTCGGTCTGTCTGGTGACATCTCCTTCCCTATTTGAATTCCTTCTTTGGAACGTCTAGGGAACCCATTGTGTTCCCTGGAGCTATTTTGGGTGGAGTTTTCTCTCATCTAGCCTTTATTTCTCTGTATTTTTCTTTTCCAGGTTATCAGATCATGTGGCTGAGACTTGGGCCATTTTTGCTGAAGTTTTAGGAGAAGACCTTGGTGTACATATTTGGGTTTTTTTTGGGGTCACAAGAATCCATGATTGTGACTATTGGCTCTTTTGTTACAAGATCTCAACCGTTGGGTCTCATTGGATCCTTATTCTTGGGTCAAATGGTGGGCTGAATTTTTTTTATTTTTTTTTGGAGTGGGGTGTGATAAGAAAGGAGCCCCACCCTTGAAATTTTTTTTTTTTGGATTGGGATGATCTGGGCCGTTAGATTGATGATTTGGGGCCTACTTGTGCGATGGAAGGTGTAAATCTTGATAGTTGGCCTTTTTTGGTGGATGATGGACGGGCGGGATTTTTCCAAGTGGGCCCCACATCATGATCTTAACACGTCCAGGGTCATGGATTATTATGGATGGTGATTTCTGAAGGTGGTCTCTGAAAAGAAGTTTTGGGGAATGGGCCTTGAAAAATGGACCTGGGCCTTTGAGATGGGCTTAAGATGGGCTTTTGAAATGGGCCTATGGGCCTTAAAATGGGCTTGTGAAATGGGCCTTGAAATGGGCTCTTGAAATGGGTTTGGGCCTTATGGGCCTTTTGAAATGGGCTCTTGAAATGGGCATGGGCCTTATGGGCTTTTTTGAAATGGGCTTGGAATGGATACTTACTTGCATACCGGGCTTGTGCAGCATGCCTCGTCATGGTAGAAATAAGGCTAGTTTTTCCCATCAGTCAACCGATCCATGTTATATGCCGCGTGAGGGCCGACATCTGTCTAACATAACCTGAGAAGGTGGTGCACCCACGGTCTTGAGAGGACGAGGAGTCAGGACGCATTGGCCTGATTGGTTCTATGACTCGCAACCACTATTCTTTGAGGTCTTGGAGTGCACTTCGTTTGCTCACTTATTCCAGTTTTGTCTGATAAGACGAACATGTCCCTCCTATCTGCTTTGACTGAGTGGTGGCACCCTGAGACTCATACCTTTCAGCTACCTTTTGGAGAGTGGGGCATTACCTCATATGACACATACATGCAGCTGGGCCTTCGGTATGACGGAGGATCTATCCCTTTTGAGGATGACCTTCCGGCGCCTACTGAGGATGATTGGATGGGGTTATTGGGGATGATGCCAGATGCTGCAGATTTTACTGGTCCTTATTCAAACTTCTCTGGCTATCTTCAAACTTTGCCAGGAGCATCCTTGAGACCGAAGCTGGGGCTCTGGTGAAAGCTCGTGCCCTGATTTTCTACATTATGGGAATGATGATCTTTTGCCACAGGAATGAGCTTGTGAGTTCCCGCTTGTTGTCGCTCGTGGCAGACATCACTTTTTCCACGCCATACAACTGGAATGCGGCCCTTCTGGCCATCTATTCGAAGGTTGGACAAGGTCAACTGTTGTGTTAGTCGATCCCTGACTGGCTTTTATCTAGTCATTGAGGTACCTTCTTGATGTCTTTTCCCGCAATATTCTCCCTGGGGATAACCTGGTGTGTCCTTTTCTGATCGTGGCTTTGCACAGGTCTGCTTTTTTTTTTTTCATTTTTTTATCATTTTCCCCATTTAGCTCCTACCTTGATCAATCATTCGCCTCCGTTTCCTTGCATGATGCTGTGGTACAAGGATAACTGCAGCCGTACGCGTCTATTTTCTGATCTTGCCTGGAGGTCGAATATCGATGCCCTTGTTCGTGATGATTTAAGTGATTTGACTTGCCCTGTATTACCCATGTACTATTTTTTTCTTACCCGCCGACCCTTAACTTTTCTCCCTTTTACAATTCCACACCTGGCCATATCTTTGGTCGAATGTGACGCTTACCCCAGGGGCTCAGGAGGTTTTTCAGGCCTCACGGCGACGTCGCATTCTGGAGGACCCACGCGTGACGAAGTGGTACCTTAGGGAGAGACTTTTTTGACAATTGACTGGTAGCCCCTTAGTCCCACTTAGTCCACCCTCTGGTCCCTCTGACTGGAGATCAGTGCCTGAGAGAGAGAGTTGACTGCTGCTTTGGAGGGTTTTGATGTTAGTGCCTTCGTCGACCCAGATAGAGAGTACAACTCCTGGTGTGAACAGTACGACATTGGTCCGATCTTGCAGCCCAGCTATGCTCCTGGTGGCGGCGCATGTTTTGCTGAAGGAGGGATCTTGGGGCCTCATTTTCATTACAAGGACATTGACGCTTATCTTCCTGATGATGATTAGTTCATTGTATCATACAATCTTGTATCCTTGGATATGTAATCTTCATGTTTATATGAAACCTCAGTTGTTCCACATTGCCCCTTTTTGGGTCGTTGCTTTTGCAATCCTAATTAAGTGCGCGAAGGTATATCCTTGGGTCCTGGCCTTCTGAAGTGGACCCTGCTCGAATTTCACCTGAAAGTGGGCCCGAGTGGTAGTCGGACTACCGCGGGAGGTAGTCAAACCGCCGCCCGCTGACTTTTTCCTCCCGTTTTGTTCTGTCAGAGCTGCAGCGATGCAAAAATGTCAGTTCAGTTGGCAGTGGTTAGAGTACCGCGGGTGGAAATTGGGTTGCCGCCTCCATTCATCTTTTCTTCTAGCGAGTACCTCCCTTCTCTGTTCATTCTCTTTGCCCCTTTTTTGATATTCCTCCCTGTCCCTGTTCGTCAGATCATTTCCTTTGTTCATTCCCTTTTGTCCCTTTTCCTTTGTCCTCTTCTTCCTTTTTTTTGGACTGATTAGGGCCAGCCATATAAGGGTATTGATGGGTTCATGGGTGATGAGGAGGTTGGTGGGTCCATAAATGGTGGAGGGAATCCATTTGTGGATGGGTTAATGAAGGTTGGTGGGTCCATAAATGGTGGAGGGAATCCATTTGTGGATGGGTTAATGGAGGTTGGTGGGTCCATAAATGGTGGAGGGAATCTTTAAGACCCGTAACATAGTCTGTACCATTTCGTTGGCTTTTGCGGTCCTTCCGGTCAAATTCCTGCAACCCTCGACCCTTATCCGATGTTTGTGTGTGATCTTAAGCCGGATCCCGCATACCGAAGTCTGCTCGAACCAGAACTTGTATCATAGCGACCGTGCCGTCGCCGCGTTTCCAATGCTGCGACTCGTACACCGAACCGATACCTAGGCTAGAAGATGTGGGCCTACGTTCATTCTGAAGAAACGCCGCGCATTGCGAATGTCAAGGGAATCTCTACAACATATCTCATCAATCAATCAATCAATCAATGTCAAGTACAACCATATCTCAAGTACAACAACCCATCCCTCCCTTTTTAAAAGTCAACTCTCTCTCTCCCCTCACCATCCCTCTTTTTTCCCATTTTCAACCACAACCATACCTCCCATCACCTTTTTCTTACAACCACCATATCACTCATCACCTCTTATCATTCCCATCACCTCACTCTCTCTCTCTCTCATTTCTCAAACCTCCCAAGCAACAAAAATCTCCACACGTCCAAGCATTCCCAAGTTTTCCCCAAAACACCAAGTGTGGCCCACCCTCTCATCTCTCATCTACACCATCAAAACCCCATCAACCTCCATTAAAGTTGAAGGCAAGGAGCTTAGGAGCCTAAGGGAGCAAGGAGATGGCCTAGAGGTGGGTGATCCATCGTTAAATTCTTATTTTAGGGCCCACTTGTTGGTGGGACCCATTTTGATCTATGTAATGTAAGAACGGAGGGCCCATAGTGACAGGGTCCCTCCTCTCCATCACTAATATCTCTCTCTCTCTCTCCATTTGTTTTGATGAAGCGGACCCTACTAATTTATATTCTATCCTCACTGTCCATCATAGACGGTGGGACTCCACCGTGAAGTGCTCACCAGATCCATAGCTTAACTGGCAGATTGAGTGGAGGTACCTCTTTTTAGCACTTGAGGTCTTGGTGTTGATCCCTAGCATGGGTGGCTAGCTTGGGGTGTGTGTGCTGACATCACCAAGCTGGTGGACTTGGGCCCCACCACATGATGCATGTGTTACATCGAAACCGTCCATACATGTGAGGCCCACCATCAGTAGAGACGTTGGGCGCTGACAGCGCTGGCCTCCCTCCCTCTTATATGCACACTTATGCCTACATAATATATATATATATATATATATATATATATATATATATATATATATATATATATTATAATCTAACATATTATATCATCATACCACTCTGACATGGGACCCACCTTGATGTATGTATATAATCCACACCGTCCATTCCATTCTCCATCTCACTTTAGGCGTTGAGCCAAAAATGAAGCCATTTAGATTAACTGATGGGCCATAGAGTAGAAAATAGGGGCTCTTACCGTTAAAATTCACTTTGAAGTTTTATATACGCCAAAATACCTTGGATATTGGGCTCATTTAGCTTGTAATGAGCTGTAGGATCCAATGGCTAAAGTGGATCTGACTGATGCAGGCCCCACCTAGGAAAAACCCCGAAGAACCCCAAAAATAAAAAAAAAATAGAACAAGTAGCCTTACCTACTGCCGCTGATGCGTGTAGCAGATGCTGTTGCGCTGTGCGCTGCAGGGCAGGCCCCACCATGATGCTCGTGCTGGCCCAAACGTGGGTCCCAGCTGTGGTCCCACCATGATGTGTGTGTAACATCAATACCGTACATTTGATGGCTCCCTTTCTGGGCAGTGGGCACCCCAAAAATCAGCCGTGTAGTGAATTCAGGTGGCCCACATCTCATGGAACAGTGCGGATTAAACGTCTGTCATTGAAACCATCTTGGGTCAGGGAAGTTTTGAATCAAAATGATATTTATTTTCCTCTTCATACGGGTCTACATGACCATACCCACAGGTTGGATGGAAAATAAACATTATGGTGGGCCTCAGGTCCACGTGACCTTATCAACAGGTTGGTTGGAAAACAAACATTATGGTGGGCCTCAGGTCCACATGACCTTATCAATAGGTTGGGTGGGAAACAAACATTATGGTAGGCCCAGGTCTGTGTGACCTTATCCACAGGATGGGCGGAAAATAAACATTGTGGTGGGCCCCACATGGGACCCACTAATGTATGTATTGTACCGACACCTCTCATCAATAGGGACCCCCACCATGAGGTATGTGATTTATCTATGTCATCCATCCCCATGGGACCTACCATGATGCATGCGTTGCATCCCAACTATCTAACCATTTTGAAAGCCCGTCTCACGGCTTGAGACTAAAGAATGAGATAGATATAGGATCAAGTGGACCACCCAGTACAAAGGCAGTGGGGATTGAGCTTTTACCATTGAAATACTTTTGTTGTCACAAAAGTTTGGATTGTTAGGAAATTATTTTTCCCTTAATCCAAGTTTATGTGGCCCCATGACTAGATTGGATAGAAAATAAATGCTATGGTGGGACTTAAGAATTTTAATGATGGAAGTCATCGTCACCACTGTTATTTGGAGTGTGGTCTGGTTAATCTTTTGACATGATTCATGTATATATATGAGGCCCATGTGATTAGGCCCATCTTGATTTATTTGTGGCCCGATGTTGAGGCCCACTTTGATATATATGAGACCCCTGGTATGAGGCCCATTTGTCGTATTGGAGGCCCACGAATCGAGGCCCAATGAGATGTACATAAGGCCCATTGTAGTGTGATTCCACCATGGTATATGTGTTGACCGTTATACCAGACTATGCCTTGGGAGCAATGATGGTTTGATATCCACATTGTAAGGATAATGTTGGTTAAATGTCCGCATTATGACTCTCCCTAGGGCCCATTGATAGGCCCATACTTGTAATGTGTAGGCTGTCTAGGCCAACCTTCGTTATAAATAAAGCCCATTACCACATAGCATGTTTAGTATAGTTCCACGATTCATGATCATATGCATCATGTGTATGCCTGATATGAGGAGTGATTGATCATAGCATATGCCTTCAGGCGGATCCTTTATGGGCTCCCTGATAAGTGGAGTTGCCCTACATGAGTGCACGATTCGTGCAGGGTTATTGCATGACTGGTAGTATGATTCATGCACTTGCATCTATGTGATTGTGATTATTTTATGCCCTAGCGACATCAGGGCCATGGCCTCCACAGACACATCGTAGGTGGCTGGGTTGGATACCGAAAATACTATTCTAGCATCGAGGCGCCATAGATGTCCCTAGGTGAAAATCTCTAAACCCGATGGTACTAGAGGATGACTCTAACGTCGAGACCAAGTGGATATATGAGCGCACGAGTGCCGAATACCAGGAGGCCGCGTCTCCCACTATGTCGTGGTCGGTTGGAAAGGGGTGTAGCCTTACTCACCTGAGGGTAGGGGCAATACTAGGCTGAGTCTGACCAGCTCATGAATGGGTCCGCTATCGACGTGCTAGATAGGTATTAGCAGACTATTGACTAGGCAGATAGTGAGGTTTCTTACGCTCACTTAGACTGTGCGGCTGGGAGAGCGACAGTGCCATTTGGAGTGTACGAAACCCCGGTGATTATCCAGAATGAGAACTGTACTGATATATGATGAGGATTGGAATGCTTGAGTTGCATCTCGCATCGCATGGCCGTGTTATGGCCGATAGCATTCATAACTTGCACCAGATAGCCTTGGTACGGCTAATTGCATTCATGTACTCATTAGCATATTTTCACATTACTCTGACCTTGCATTCTGAGCACGCTTATATTACGCACACACTTTCACCGCCCTCTAAGCTTTTTATAAGTTTATACATAATTGATGCGTGCAGGAGATGTCAGGACTAGCTGTAGTTGGAGCATACAGTCCGTAGGTTAGAGCACACAGTCAAACTTTTAGAGTTTCTATTATTTTCATTATCTTGTATTTCCCTTCAGACACATTGTACTCAAAGTTTTTGATCATAGTGGATTTTATGATGATGTTCTTGTGGTTATTGTTCGTGGGTTATGCTTATATTTATGCTCATTACGATTCAAATTGATGATTATAAATCCTCCTTGTAGCATCCCAGGATCAAAACCTGGTAAATGGGTACCGGGAGCCGAGAATGGGGTTCTACGGAGGTTGTCGGTGCCGGATTCGGTGATCAAAAATTTTATGAGCCCGATTTTCGAGTTTGGGGCATGACAAAATCCATTTGTGGATGGGTTGATGGAGGTTAGTGGGGGAGTAATGGGCCCTTTTGAGGTAATCAATGTAATTTATGACATTACTCCTATCACTATTATTGGAGGATGTGAGGTTGGGTTGGATGGGATGAAAGGTCTTAGTGGGTCTACACCAGATGGGCCACCAGGATTTGTAGACATAAATGTGATGAGGATAGGGGTTTTAATGACGAGGATGGTGTGATGATGGTGTCAGATGGTTTGGTTGGTGGATCGATGGTTGTGGGTGATGTAGATGGTAGCATGGTGATGGTGGATGGTGCGGACGGGATGGATCGGTTCCCGATGGACAACGGGCCCCATTTTGGCGTATCAGATGATGGATTTCTTGCAGGGGGCTTGGTTAAGATTTTTGGCATAGATTTTGAGACCGTGATGGGACATCTAGCTACTGTCGGGGCTCAGGGTGCTGGTCCTGCCAGGCATTGGGATACTTCGAACGTTACTACTCCTGGGGCTTATGTATTTTAGACTGCTCCTGAGGTGGAGATTATCGGCGGCTCAGTCTCGCCTATTACAGTTTTCCAGGACACCTTACGTGATACGATGGGCGAGGCTAGCTTCTTTCGCCACCATGAGATAGACTTGTTGGATGAGGGGATGCCTATTTTTTATGACTCCCTCATTGACCTGGGGACCCAGATTGTGGAGTGTCCCCATCCGTACTTGTTGGCTGCAGCCCCGTGGTACTTGTTCAGAGCGTTTGCACCTTTAAATAGATAGCTTGATCGAGTTCGAGATCTTCGAGCTGAGTTCCTTGGGCTTCCGGGAGGTTATCCACTTTCACCGAGTTCGCCTTGACTGGAAACTCTTGAGTACGGTGTCGTATGACTGGGTTCCGTCTCTGAATCTATTTTCCTTCAATGATCTGGAGCTGGGCCCATCACTGGAGGAGTTCTCATGCCTATCTGGTCTTCCTCTCACCCGGGAGCCTTATATTCCCTCATCTGAGCCGGTTCGTTCTTCTAATCTAATTTCCTGGTTTAGGTTTCTTACTGCTCTACCTACTCCAGAGGGTAGGGCTAGTGAGCTTTCACTTGCGGTCCTATATGATCGTTGATCTACCTCCCGAGGTGGCCTTGGATCAGATCGCCAGCTTCAGTGTTTAAATGCGCTGATATTTTGTGTCCTGGCTGAGCTGCTTTTCTCGGGTTGGCGACAGTCATCATTGGTAGTCTTGCTGGATGTATTCCGCCGTGTCCTGCATTGTAGGAGCATTACTTTTGTGGTGTTGGCGGAGCTCTTTTTAAGGTTGACCGAGTGCTCCCTTAGATGTACCTGTATTCTCCGGGGCTGTTGCTCATTCCTTCAGGTATTTCTCCATTTTTTTTCTTTCCTTTGTTTGGCGTGGTTATTTGCATTGCGACCTGAGCTTGACTCGTATCTTCTTGCAAGTTTGGTTGTGGGAGCACTTGTTCATGACTCCTCGGCTCCTTGAGCCAGATTCCCGTCATGGTGACGTGCTGTGCTTGTTGCTTGACGGCCTTCCGCTTGGTGCTGAGGCTACTGAGTCACTTTATCGTTGCATGTTCACTCAGCTTCGAGGGTGGGAGATTAGTTGGGAGGCTACCTGGCTTTGTCGAGTGCCCCTGATCTGTAGCGCTGCTTGCACTCCTCTATTGTTGCTCGGCCTTCGGGTGTACTACTCCTACCATCCCGTGCGGTTCCTTCGTCAATTTGGTTTCTAGTAGGATATTCCAAAGTTCACTTTCTCTAGATTTGGACATGCCCCTCTTCCTTCTGATTTGACTGCTTTGTATAGGCGAATCTGGATTCCTGGCAAGGATCTTTGAATGCGATGATGCTGGAGCTCGAGTCTTGGGCTCCTCCTCTGGCTATAGTGCCATATTATCGATGCTGATCAAGACATGGTGGGCGATGATGCTTCATCCTCTTCATGTGTTGTTGACTCGTTCGAGGCCTTTGAGGAGCGACCTTTCGTTGATCCATCTTTCTTGCTGGCCACACATGGTCACCTGATCTCCGAGATCGCTACCTCCCCCATACATGTGAGGATATGGCTCGTCGTCTGGCAGTGGGACAACGGTATGATGAGGACATACCCGTAGCACATTGTCTCGATAGTGGTGAGATCTTTTACTTGCACATGGAGATAGAGAGGCTCAGGAAGAGATTATCGATGTATGAGAGATAGGAGTTTACCTATGATCCTTATTTTTCATGCCAAATTTGCCAATATTCACTTGTGTTTGGATTTGTGCTTTGGATGATTGGGATCAGAATCTTGGGCTCAGCCAATGTTGTAAGCAGTATTCTAGATTGTACTTATAGGCTCTTGGTTCCCTGAGAGGGTGTTGAAGATCGCATCCCTTGATTTGAGCAGAATTCGATAGAGTACTGATCCGAAGTTGACCTTTCCTTACATCTCGTTGTGGTGCTTGCTGCCTCGGTTTCTTTTGTATCTGCACTTTTATTTATTTTTATTTTTTATTTTTTATTTCTCACCATTTCTTCCCGTAGTGCCCTTTCGGGTTTTCACTACGTCCATCTTTTCCCGTCGTGTTTGCCTGTAACGTCCTTTCAGATTTTCACCACGTCCCGAGTTTTTGATCTTGCCTGTCGCTTGCCAGCTGTGTTATTTTTACCCTTGGCACCCCTTCGAGTTTTCACCAAGTTCGCTACATGCCCGCTATTTTTACTCGAGGTGCCCTTTCGGGTTTTCACCTCGTCCTTCTTGCTTAGGCATGCCCCTTATTTTTATTTATATATATATTTTTTTGGAGTGCTGGAAGAGACAGAGAGATTTCCTTCATAGCTGACTAACTAGTTACCTTCCCATCCTTGTCTTTGGGTATAATCGTAAGCTGCCTTTGGCGGGGTTGTGTGGAGGTTTGGGGATGGATTTGTTTTATTCTTTTTCAGGCCTTCTTTTGAGATTTTCTTTTCTTTTCCTTTTTTTCATCTTTTTTTTTTTGCTCTTCTTTTTTTTGTTACTTTTGTCTTTTCTTCTTCTCTTTTTTTTTTGATTTCTTTTGTGGGTGTTTTTGATGGCAGATGGCAGATACTCTCTTTCTTTTTCTTTTCTTTTTTTTTTTCTTTTCTTTTGATGGGAAGGTAATGGACACCGCTTTGCGATTGTAATCATCGACAAGGTTAGGTATGGCTACCTGTGATAGATTTTCACGTTGTCGACGTTGATGGGCTCGAGAAGATCCTCTCCTCTTAGACTGGTGAGCCAAAGAGCACCCCCTGGGAGTACTTCCCGAATGATTAGCGGTCCGTCCCATGACGGTTTAAACTTTCCTTTGGGATCTAGTAAATGTGGTGGTAAGATACACTTCATGACCATGTCGCCGACCTTGAAACTCCTCTTCTGGACCTTCTTGTTGTAAGCCTGAGTGATCCTTCTTTGATAACATTGGGAGTGGCTTAGCACCCCCATGCAATTTTCATCTGTCAGATGTAGTTGATCGTACCTCGGTTGTTGCCACTCGCCTTCCTCGACTTCACTTTCTAATAGCACTCGAAGTGATAGGATTTCGATTTCAACTGGTAATACTGCTTCCATTTCGTATGTAAGCTCATATGGAGTTGCGCTTATAGTGGACCATACAGATGTTCAATAGGCCTAGAGTGCGTAAGGAAGCATTTCTGACCAATCACTATATGTCTTCACCATCTTTTTCAGTATGCGGATAATTATTTTGTTTGCAGCCTCGACCTCACCGTTCATTTGAGGGTGGTAGGGGCTCGAGCGATGGCATTGAATCTTGAACTTGTCATGGAAATCACCTATCCTTTTATTGACGAACAGAGTTCTGTTGTCAGTGATGATGGCCTGAGGGACCCCATACGGCTGATGATGTTTTTCTTCATAAACTTGACCACATGAAATGTTATGATGGTGGTGTAGGATGCTGCCTCTATCCATTTGATGAAGTAGTCTACCGCTACCAGGATGTATTCATGCCCGTTTGAAGCTTTGGGGTTGACCTTACCGATGATGTCAAGTCTCCATATGGAGAAGGGCCATGGTGATGTTAGGTTGTAGAGTTTGAAAGCCGGCGCGTGGATCTGGTTTGTGTGTTCCTAACACTTGAAACATTTCCTGACGTGTTTGCAGTAATCTGTCTCTCTCGTAAGCCAATAATAGCGAAGTCGTAAGACCTTCTTTTCCATCATGTGTCCATTCATGTGGGCCACATAGTCCTTCATGGATTTTTGACATGACATATGTTGCTTCTGTTTCATTCACGTAGTGGAGGACTTGATTAAAGGATCGCTTATAGAGGATGCCCCCGGTAATCACGAATTGTGTGGCCAGCCGTTGTATGATGCGACGATCGGTCAGTGTTGCTCCTTCTGGGTATTTCTGATGCTTGAGATATTCCTCTGTGTACCACGACCGATCATTCGAGGGTGGCTCAGCTCTGCCGATCTGTAGTAGAATGCGGGTTCATCCTGAAGTTCAACGGTGAGTTCCTATTCGGCAACTCCTTTCGGGATTTCTAGTATCGAGGCGAGGGTAGCCAAAGCGTCTGCAAATTGATTCTTGACTCGGGGCATGTAAGAGAATATGATCTCTTCGAATTCCTCTGTTAGGTTCTCCAGATAGATGGGATATGGGATCAACTTCTCGTCCTTGGACTTCCAGTCGTCATTTGTTTGATTGATGATGAGTTGTGAGTCCCTAAAGACCCATAATTTTTTCACATTGAGGACTATAGCTTCTCTTAGACCAATGATACATGCTTCATACTCAACTATGTTGTTAGTGCATTGGAATGCCAACCTCTTGGATATGGGAATTGGGACGTCATCGGGTGAGTAGAGTATGACACCTACTCCACTCCCTTTTGAGTTTGCAGCTCCATCGAAGAAGAGTGTCTAATCTCCTGCCTTTCTGTCTTCTTCTTCCTCCATCAGGATGATGCCTTCGTCAGGGAAGAAGGTCTTCAGTGGTTGATAGTCAGGCAAAGAGTGGGTTGTTAAGTGGTCGGCTAGTGCTTGCCCCTTGATCTCCTTTTTGGTGACATAGGTTATGTCGAACTCAGAAAGCAATTGTTACCATTTTTCGATCCTTCCCGTCAGTGCTAGTTTCTTGAACAAGTACTTCAACGGGTCCATGCGAGAGAGCAGAAGGATTGGGTGAACGATCATGTATTTTCGTAGTTGCTGTGTTACCCAGACTAGGGCGAGGCATGTCTTCTCTAAGCTAGAGTATTTGGCTTCATAGCTCGTGAATCGTCTGCTTAGATAGTAGATCACCTGCTCTTTTCTTCCTGTGTCGTCGTGTTGGCCAAGAACGCATCCGATTGCTTCTGCTGCGACAGAGATATATAGCAATAATGGCCTACATGGAGTAGGTGGCATGAGCACTGGAGGAATTAGTAGGTATTTTTTGATCTTGTCGAAGCCACTTGACAGTCGTCATTCCATTCTTTTTGCGAGTTCTTTCGTGGGAGCTTGAATATGGGCTCACAGACTGGAGTGAGCTGTGCGATGAATCGACTAATATACTGGATCCGCCCGAGGAAGCCTCGAATTTCTTTTTCTGTCTTAGGCGGTGGCATTCCAATAATTGCCTTGGTCTTGGTCTCGTCTACCCAGATGCCATCTTCGTTGACGATGAAGCCTAACAGCTTGCCTCCGGTTGCAGCGAAGACACATTTTTATGGATTAAGTTGGATCTTGAACTTTTCTAGCCAGTCGAAGAGCCTTTTGAGGTCTTCAAAGTGTCCTTCGATTGTGCGAGACTTGACGATCATGTTGTCCACATAGACTTCCATTTTCTTGTTTATCATGTCATGGAATAAGGTAGTCATGGCTCGCTGATATGTAGCTCTTGCATTCTTCAATCCGAAGGACATGACCCGATAATAGAAAGTTTCCCATGAGTGATGAAGGAAGTCTTCTCATGATCCTCATTGGCCATCTTGATCTGATTATAACTAGAGAAACCATCCATGAAGGAGAAGTCCTTGTGTCCAGCAGTGTTATCTACTAGTGTGTTAATGTGAGGCAGAGGGAAGTCATCTTTAGGGCTTACTTTGTTGAGGTCTTTAAAGTCGATGCACATCCTGACTTTCGCATCTTTCTTTGAAACTAGTACAATATTTGCAAGCCATTCTGGGTAGTTGGAGACTACTAGGAATCCCGCGTTGTATTGCTTGATGACTTCATCACGGACCTTCAGGGCCCATTCTGGCTTCATTCTCTGCAGCTTTTGTTTGACAGGCTTCATGTTTGGCTTTGTTGGTAGATGGTGCACCACTAGATCTTCATCGAGCCATGACATGTCCTCGTTAGAGAAGGCAAAGTTAGACAATCTTGGTTTCAGAAACTCCATCATCCTCTCCTTGTATTCCGGAGACAACGATCTTCCAATGCGCACCTCTCTAGGAGATTCCGTTGACCCTTAGTTCACAATTTTGAAGTTGTCTGCCATAACATTGGCCTTTATTTCAAATTTTTCGAGAGAATCCTCAAATTCGAGAGCTGTATCAGCATTTCCCTCATCCGGGTCTTCATCCAAACCTATGAGTTCGAAGTCCAACTCGAGATCGAAATCATACGAGTCGACCTTAAACTCTTGCAATGTGTGTGAGATATTTGCCACAGTGTTTTTTGAAAGTTTTTCTATTTTTTGGATATTTTGAGGATTTTTTAATGTTTTGGGATTTTGAGAAATATTTGATTTTTTTGTACTTTTGGGAAGATGTGATGTTTTTATGTTTTGAAAATTTTCTGATTTTTTTATGTCACCAAGGGGTCCCGAACAGGACGGTGTTACAAACCATGATTGGTCCCGTCCTAATTCGGGGTACCAGCTGCTATTTATATTGGCATTTTTTTTTGAGGTCGTCATCCGCGAATGATTCACCGGCTGACTCAATCCTTAGGGGGATAGCTGACCATCGTGGTTCTTTCCCCCTTTCAATCCTATTGTTCTGTCCTGTTTGCTCTTGGGAGTCATTTGTCCTGATGACCATAATGTCTGTTGGGATAGGCTCAGAGTCAGAATCTGATTCAACCTCTTCCTCGAGGAGCTGGAGTTCTTCTGGCTCCTCGGACTCCTCTTGTGATGGGACCTTGATGTCTGTCTAGTCAAGGGTGAGCCACTTTCCATTATCAATTCACTGAATGGGCTGCTTCTGCCCCTTGTGTCGCTGAACTGGTGGTGGGGATGTGTCCCCTTGACTGTGTTGAGAAGTGGAGCCACATCTCGGCCTCCTTCGACCAGTCGTGGGACATGCTTGACCGGTCGTAGGGGCCTGTTCAACCGGTCATGGACCGGTTCGACACAAAGTCCAGTGAGTCCTATTTTTCATATCTGGGCCCTTCGATCAGTCGTAGGAATTGTTCGACCGATCGTAGCTCTCCTTCGACCAGTCCTAGGTTACGCAGATTCGTTTCCGAATCTGATGCGGACTGTGGATTTTGGTGTTGCCTTTCACAAGGGTGCGGAAGGGAAGTTGCCTAAACTATATATAGGTGTTCTTAGGATTTTTCTATGGGTATTGGAAAGAATAAAAGTTATTCTAAGGTGTGGGCTAAGGGTTTTCTATATTCTTCAAAGGGAGAGGTTAGTATTTTGCCTAGTAATCTTTATTTTTCTTCATAGTGGAAGTTTACATCCGTGGTTTTTTACCCTAGTTTAGAATTTTTCCACGTATATCTTGTCTTGTGGTTTGTTTGGATTGCTTTGGTCTGTTTCTAGTTTATATTTCTTTCGTTTATCGTTTGTGGGTGAGACCTGAGATTGGATCTAGGCCCACTGCTTTGTTGGCGTGCGGCGCAACAACTGGTATCAGAGTTATTGGTTTTGTTCTATTGAGAGTGATGGTAGAAGATGGAAAAACGAGAATTAAGAAGTTTGATGGTTCAAACTTTACCTTCTAGAAGATGCAGATGAAGGATTATCTGTATTAGAAGGACCTCTACATTCCTCTAGGAGGAAAAAAGAAGAAACCAGAAAAGATGACAGATGATGAATGGTTTTTACTGGATAGGAAGGCTTTAGGAACGATCCGACTCACTTTGTCAAAGAGCGTCGCCTTTAACATATCCAAGATGAAAACAACAAAAGAATTAATGGAAACCCTAGCCACCATGTATGAAAAATCCTCAGCATCCAACAAGTTTCATCTCATGAAACAGCTATTCAGCATGAAGATGTCAGATGGTGGGAGCGTGACTGAACATCTAAACGAGTTCAATATAGTCACGAGCCAGTTGAAATCCGTTGGCATCGTTTTTGAGGATGAGGTCAGGGCGCTATTGATCTTATCCAGTTTGCCAAACAGTTAGGATGGTTTGGTGATTGCTGTGAGCAATTCTTCAGGGTCGACAAAGATGAAATTTGATAATGTGACCGATCTAATTCTCAGCGAAGAATCTAGAAGGAAGGCATCAGGAGTTTCAGGGGATTCAGGGAATACTCTAAACGTTGAAGGAAGAGGAAGATAGCTGAACAAAGGAGGCAATAAACACGGGCGTTCTAAGTCGAGGAAGAAATCCAAGGGCTGAAAGACAAAGATGGGTGTTGGCATTATGACAAGAAGGGGCATATAAAATGTGATTGCAGGGCGCTCAAGAAACAAGAAGGAAGCTCTCAAGGCGGGAAGAATTCAGTGAATCTGTCTGAGGAGAGCGACACAGAGGCATTGATCTTGTCTCTTGATGCGAGGAATGAGTCTTGGGTTATAGACCCGGGTGCTTTGTTTCATGCCACTTCATGTAAGGAAGTTCTGCGTGATTATGTGTTTGGTGACTTTGGGAGAGTCTACTTGGGTGATGATGAGCCGTGCAGTATAGTTGGAAAAGGGGACGCTTAGGTCAATCAGAAAGATGGAACGGTTTTGAAATTGAAGGATATCAGACATGTACCAAGTTTGAGAAGGAATATGATCTCAGTGGGGCAGTTGGCCGACACCGGTTATGTGACGACATTCACCAGTGATTCCTAAAAGATCACAAAAGGTGCCTTGGTGATATCTCGAAGTAAAAAGGCAGGTACTTTATATGTGACTTCAGGATCGTATAGTTCACTCACAGTCGCATCAACTGGAGTGAATGGGCAGTTATGGCATCAGAGGTTGGGACATATGAGTGAGAAAGGGATGAAAGTGCTATTGTCAAAGGGGAACCTACCAGGGCTGAAGTCTATTGACTTGGAATTCTGCGAGGACTGTGTGTATGGAAAGCAGAAGAGGGTAAGCTTCAAGAAGACAGGACGTGCTCCAAAAGACACATCTGTTGGAGCTTGTACACACTGATGTGTGGGGACCGGCACAGGTATCATCTTTTGGTGGCTCACGTTATTTTATTTTCTTTATTGATGATGCTAGTAGAAAACTGTGGGTTTATTTCTTAAAGCATAAATCTGATGTATTTGATGCGTTTAAGAAGTGAAAAGTTATGGTAGAAAATGAGACAGGTAAAGCAGTAAAGTTTCTCAGATCTGATAATGGGAGAGAGTATTATGATAAGAGGTTTGAGGAGTATTATGCAGCAAGTGAAATCAAACATCAGAAAATGATTCCAGGGACACTGCAACAGATTGGTGTGGCTGAGCGCATTAACATGACCATATGTAACACCCCGAAATTTTGCCAACCTGGAGTTAGACGTCCTTAGGCAACGGGTCAACCAAATCACTCTCAAAGATCAATCGTAAAGTCTAGAAATCACTTTTCAACCCATTTCCTTCAAAATCTCACCTTTCACCACCTCATTCTTCAAATTTCTCTAAGTACTTTCATATTAGACATAATCCTAAAGTTTAAAAGGTGAAAAACTATACTTAAACTAAAACTTACCGTAAATGGTACGTACATGCATAAAATAGGATTTTGCCTATGGAATTCTTGGAATCTTATGATGTAGATAGGTTATTTGGATGGATTAGCTTCTTCTACCCCAATAACATATATTATACATTTCATAACTCATTCCGGTTTGTAAATGAGACTCGATAAACGCCTTGACAGACTCGTGGGCCCAAACGGCTCAATTCGGGGGGATCCAAGGTGGGTCCCAAATTTTTTCGGCATCCCGAGGGGTGAGGACCTCGCCCCTGGGGTGAGCCCTCTCCAATTTGGACACTGACCAGCGAGGACCTCGCCGAATCAGTGAGGCCTCGTTCGTACAGCGGATAGGCAGCCCGGTTTCTACATTTTTTCTGTACATTTTATCAAACTTTAAAAAATCACATCTCGTTCGTTATAACTCCAATTTAGGTGATTCAAAAATTATATTAAAGATAAATTAGTATATTTTTATGTAAAAATATGTAAAAAAATATAATAAAATATTTAATATAGTTTAAAGTAGGTCGTTGTGACAACTATATTTGGATAACTGCTGCTTCGAGAATTTTTAGAATTTTTCTACAACTCAAAATATTATGAAATTTGATAGATATAGATTAAAATTGATGATTAACTACTATAAAAATAATTAAAATAATATGATAACTAGAAGTGCCCAAAATGGGGCATAGAATGGCCCTAGGACCGTATTCTGCCATGATTAGGGTAGAATTTGGTTAAGTACTAAACTAAATACTCAGTAGAATTGACTTGAACCACTTTAAATATGAACTATAAGACCCAAAATGAGTAAGAATGCTAACTCTATGCTACCTAGAAACCTAGAATCAATTTCTAAACCCAGTTGCTCTTGGGAGCATTGTGAAACTTCGTATCGGACCTGGACCGCACGTCGAAAGTCCGATAGTGATGAACTTAGACCATTATGACTGCCTAGTTGGACTTGACTATCACCTCAAAAATCAAGGCCAAACGATGTCCTGAGACTGTTTCCTTGAGTTTGGAGTGAAGAGAGTAAGAAAGCGAAGATTTTTAAAAAATTAAATATATTTTAAAGTGATCTGGAACAGTTCACTTGCGTGTTATTTTTAAGCATTTTGACCATTAGATTTTGACCCAAATTCACCCTCGGATCAGGATAGGTGGCCCTTACATGTCATAGTACTTGTAGCTCTGATCAAGTTCTCATAACCGTTGAACTGAAACAAGTCCGCCATGGTCGATCTGGAAATCCGACCGGACTGAAAACTTAGCTTGACCTAGATCCAATATTAGATAGCTTAAGTCCGATCGTATTTAGTAACAGGACCTCCAGAAGGGCTCCGTTGATACTGAACAGTCCATATTTGTTCATAACCTAAGTATATCATGGCCCTGAATCTAATTTGGAGAGTTTTGGGCCTATATAAGGACCTTAAACCCTCACTCTCTCATCCTATACGAATTTGGGAAGACCTAGGAGAGAAAAGAGAGAGAAAGTGTGAGAGAA
Organism: Magnolia kwangsiensis; assembly: GCA_037074715.1. Taxonomy (NCBI): domain Eukaryota; kingdom Viridiplantae; phylum Streptophyta; class Magnoliopsida; order Magnoliales; family Magnoliaceae; genus Magnolia; species Magnolia kwangsiensis. Next base: position 74,338,693 of record CM073575.1, on the reverse strand, counting down.
GTGGGAGGATCTTCCTGCTATCCTACCCTACTATCATACATGCTTAACCATCACGATCTAATCGCTTTTTTGGCGACTCTGGCTTCGTTCCTAGGTAAGAAAACCCAAACCCTAACTTTTTTTAAAGCTTAGAATAGTCTAAGTGATGTTGTAGCTAACTTTTTTCATGCCTTAGGTAACCTATTCGCCGTTGACAAAGACTTATTGTCTAAATCACATCCGTTATGCATTTTCTGGTTTAAGGTGTGGACTATATACGTTTAGGTTATGATTTTCAAGACTTTTAATGTTAGATAGTAATTTATTCTTACCTAGAATTCTATTTCACATGTATAAAGTGCTGCCCGTTTCATTTTTCAGTTATACGTTAACTATGTTGGATATACTATATTCCTCGTATTTGTAGAAAATACCGTATACGTATAAACTTTGGACTTGTGCTTGCCATGATAAACTGCCATCTATGTATGCTAGATGTTTGTGTAATAACTCCTGGGCTAAAAGTTTAGCCCAAATACATGATATACCAATATATGATATGTATTTAGTATGTATAGCCTAAGTGTTTGACAAAATTCCTGAATGAGAAAATGCATGTTGTAATGTATTTAACGAGGATGTTGAGATGCGATCCTCAATCCCCTCATGCATAGTTACAGTTTCCTCTATGTGACTCATCTCACTACTATGTGATTCATGGGCGAATTACCTATATATGATAACATGTCTAATATGTATTTGTTGACATATTTGTATGCATAAGGAATTTGATGCTATAATTACCGTGATTAATTGTCGTTATTACATGATTGTTATGTATGTGACAACTCCTTGGCAAAGGGATTTGCTCTAATATGTGATATGGTCGACATACGTAATGTATGTTGAATAGTATAATCTAAGTGTTTGTATAAATGCCTAAGTGAGTTAGTAGTTAGTAAAAATGTTATTGCTAAGGTTGTTGAGATATGAATCTCAATCACAATACTTGAGTATATGATTTCCTCCATGCATTTTGTAACTTAGATTATTCGTATTAACTGTGTATATGATTTCCTCCATGAATTGATTAACTTAGATGAATCATGTTCAAGGTGTATATGATTTTCTCCATGTACTGTATTTACATTTAAGTTATACTTCATGAATGTCCACATGATTGTAGGATATGACTCATATGCCTGTTATGAAATTTGTATGTGATTGGGGCTGTGTTACAGTCCAGGTAATAGGTAATCGTTCTTTAAATAGTGGTTAAGGTTGTTTCGCCACACAGGATGTGTTCAACGAATCTGAGTCATACTTGAGATGTTCGACAGTGGTTAGGCCACATGGAGAGCTTATGCATTCCATATCGTTCAACTCAACGTACGCTTGGCCTAGTTGTGCTTATCAACTAACACGATTGACCTATGTTTGTTCACCATATTTGGTCGCAACTGTTTGAATCTAAGACACCGAGCTTACTAGTGAAACTCCCGTTAACCGTGGTACCATGATCCCCTAAGACTCATGAGCCAAACATGGTGGTATGGGACACCGTGGTCGAGCTGTCGGCCTACACTGGGGCCACAAACCTCCCCATAGTGACTAGTGAACACCCTACTCTGAGCAGATTATCGTGGTATGGGACACTATATTCTTGCTGTCGGCCTACACTGATTGGTGACGAGCCCTCTATAGTGACCTTGAGTTTAACCTGACACTGTATAGGGGCGACGAGTCGTGTTGCAGTCTTAAGGATATAAGTAGGATTGTATTGATAAGGTGATGGGGGAGTGGTGTAATGATTGCGCACAACAGCCCTGACAGCCCTTGCAGCGACCTAGAACCGTAACATCGTATGAGATTCCCTAGGACTGACGACCCTAGAATGGATCAACGTTGGGAATTGATACAAGGGAGGTGTCTTAGCTTCCCAATCTTACTGTATGAAAAGGACTAATAAGAACTTGGTAAGCATATTCATCTCATCGCATTGCATGTACTAACGGGGTTGGTGATAGAGCACTGAGGAAGTGATTCATGCCACGATCGTTAGATGATGTCATAGAGGGGATTGTGGTGAGGGCATGCATCATTCTTCATATCATCCTTGCATTAATAAGAGTATCTAGGACCTGTTTGATTGTACTGCTTTATCATTGCTGCTTGATTGAATTGATAACATGTTAACCTTTGCTGTATAGTTTCCACTGAGTTGATCACTCACTCCCATATTACGGGGCGGTGTTGTACACACCAACCAGTCCTTGTTTTAGTTTTAGATGATGGCGTTGTTTGCGAAGCAGAGCCGAACTTTATGATGATGGGGAGGATTTCTCCTATATGCAGGTTCTGATCGACGAGGTTACAAGGTTACTGATTAGATGCCAATACACTTGGTATTTTGCCTTTTATTTAAACACCCATGTATATTCTTTTCTTTCTATTTTTGGAGTATACATGTATTTAGTTAACCTGGTAACATGTTCACACTCTGGAGACTTACAATCAATTATACATTATATATATTTATCATAGTCCTTCGCTTGTGAAATTTAACTGTCTCTGGAGTATGATATGTTGTTTTGGCTTAATCCACTTCATGTTTTATGCACTACTACAGCCGACATTCATCCATCATTGAAAATATTGCATAAGAGATGTTCTGGAACTTGGGAGTGGAGTTTATACTCGACCTCCGATTTCAGGGTGTTACACCATCCTTGAGCGCGCCAAGAGCATGAGGTTACATGCAAGGTTACCCAAGACTTTTGGGTAGATGCTATGAATACTTCCATATATCTTATCAATACAAGTCCCTTAGCACCTTTGGATGGTGGGCTACCAGAAGAAACGTAGACTGGAAAACAAGTGAAGCTTGCACATCTCAGAGTGTTCGGTTGCACTTTATATGTTCACATTGATGCATAGCACAGAAATAAGCTGGATGCGAAGTCCAGAAGGTGCACGTTTATAGGCTACAGGCAGGATGATTTTGGCTACAGGTTTTGGGATGCAGAAAACATGAAAATCATCAGAAGCAAGGACGTAGTCTTCAATGAAAAAGTGATGCATAAGGACAATGTGTAGGAAAATTAGGCTGATAAAAAGGAATTTATAGAGTTGGAAGAGTTACCAGACATGGATGTTGCAGCGCCACATGATGATCATGCACAGGAGCATTATGAGGCAGAGCCACAGACACCTATTGTGAGGAGGTCTACTCAGGAGAGGAGACCCATGGTTCGATACTCACCTTCCTTGCATTATCTACTGCTGACAGATAATGGTGAGTCAGAGTGTTTTGAAGAAGCATTACAGTCAGATACACGGGTTAAGTGGGAGTAGGCAATGGATAAGAAGATGAACTCTCTTGAGTCTAATCGTACATGGGAGTTAGTCACTCTACCCAAGGGTAAGAAAGCTCTTCATAACAAGTGGGTTTATAGATTGAAGGAGGAGCACGATGGTTCGAAACGGTACAAGGCTAGATTGGTTGTGAAAGGGTTTTAACAAAAGGCAGGTATCGATTTCACTGAAATACCAGTAGTGAAAATGTCTACGAATCGCATGGTCTTGAGTATAGTGGCTACAGAGGACTTACATCTAGAGCAGCTAGATGTTAAGAAAGCCTTTCTTCATGGGGACCTTGAAGAAAAGATATATATGCATCAACCGACAGGATACGTGACACCAGAAAAGGAGAACAAGGTGTGCAGGCTGAAGAAGAGTCTATATGGCCTGAAGTAGGCCCTGAGGCAGTGGTATAAGAAATTCGATAGTTTCATGTCGAGAAACAGTTTTAAGAGATGTCATGCAGACCACTATTGTTATTTGAAGAAGTTTGGTATGTCGTACATCATCCTTCTTCTATACATTGATGATATGTTGTGGCCAGTTCAAGCATGAAGGACATCTCAGATCTCAAAAGACAATTGTCTAGAGAATTTTCCATGAAGGATTTAGGAGCTGCAAAATTAATCCTAGGCATGAGGATAAAGCGTGGCAGGAAAAATAAAAAACTAGTTTTGTCATAGGCAGAGTACATAGCCAAGGTACTTAATCGATTCAATATGGGAGGTACTAAGCTGGTTAACACTCCATTAGCCAACCACTTCAAGCTATCTAAGGAGTAAGGGGCAAAGACGCAGGAGGAATGAGACTACATGGCTAAAGTCCCATATGCGTCAGCAATTGGGAGTCTCATGTATGCTATGGTAAGTACGAGACCAGACATTGCTCAAGCAGTGAGAGTTGTTAGCAGGTTCATGAACAACCTCGGAAAGGAACATTGGAAAGCTGTGAAGTAGATCCTCAGATACCTGGTAGGTACTAAGGATGTAGGGTTGTGCCATGTTGGATCAGAAATCAAGCTACAAGGTTACGTGGATTCAGATTTGGCAGGAGATATCGACAGCAGAAGAAGCACTACAGGTTATGTCTTTACTCTGGGCAGTGCTGCAGTTAGTTGGGTCTCTCAATTACAAAAGATAGTATCTATCAGTACAACAGAAGTAGAATATGTTGCGGCTACAAAAGCGTGCAAGGAGATGGTGTGGATGTAAGGTTTTATGAAAGAGTTGGGTAAGAAGCAAGTAGATTGCAAGCTATACAGTGACAGTCAGAGTGTAATACACTTGGCTAAGAATTTAGCCTTTCATTTAAGGACCAAGCATATTGCCATCGGATATCACTTCATACGTTCGTTACTGGAAGATGAATCGATTGCTCTGGAGAAGATTCATACAAGTGAGAATCCTGCAGATATGCTGACCAAGGCGGTCACACGGGAGAAGCTGAAGCTTTGTTTAGCTTTGATTGGTCTTCAGGCTTGAAGACGGGGAGGTGGTACACTCTGGATGAAGAAGACCAAGGTTTATGGTAATGTGTCTCCAAGTGAAAGATTGTTGAGAAGTGGAGCCACATCTGGGCCGCCTTCGACTAGTCGTGGGACATACTCGACCGGTCGTAGGGGCCTGTTCGACTGGTAGTGGACCGGTTCGACTCAAAGTCCAGCGAGTCCTATTTTTTATATCTAGGCCCTTCGACCAGTCGTAGGAATTGTTCGACCGGTCGTAGCTCTCCTTCGACCAGTCGTAACTCTCCTTTGACCAGTCGTAGGTTACGCAGATTCGTTTTTGAATCTGATGCGGATTATTAATTTTGATGTCGCCTTTCGCAAGGGTGCGGAAGGGAAGTTGCCTAAATTATATATAGGTGTTCTTAGGATTTTTCTATGTGTATTGGAAAGAATAAAAGTTATTCTAAGGTGTGGGCTAAAGGTTTTGTATACTCTTCCAAGGGAGAGGTTAGTATTTTACCTTGTAATCTTTACTTTTCTTCATAATAGAAGTTTACATCCATGGTTTTTTACCCTAGTTTGGAGTTTTTCCACGTATATCTTGTCTTGTGGTTTGTTTGGATTGCTTTAATCTGTTTCTAGTTTATATTTCTTTCGTTTATCATTTATGAGTGAGGCCTAAGATTGGATCTAGGCCCACTGCATTGTTGGCATGCTGCGCAACAGACCGTGGGTGGAGATGGGTGTCTCCCTGTTCTTTCCTATGGCTCCTTCAAGGGGCACTCCTGGTTCTGAGTCCTTTGTGGGTGGATCATTTTTCATGCCCCTTAGGTCTGGGGTTCTGCCACTTGCCTCGGATGTACTTTTGATGCTCTGAGAATTTTGTCCAACCATATTGGTGGCCAGACGGACTCCTGGTTGGAATGTTCTGAGAGTTTGAGTCGCTGGAGGTGGTCCTCAAGGGAAATCATTGTGTCTTCACATAATGCCCTAGCCTAGATGAACTTGACGGGTGTACACTTAAAGGATTGACCCTTTTTTAGCCTTTCATCCTGATCCTCTGGTGTCGGTTCATACCCCAGTCCCTGTCTCTACACGTTGGCACGTGCCAGTTTTACTATTATACCTTTCTCATGAAACTCAGTACGGTAGTTAAGGATTAATCGTTCAGCAGGAGGGATGACATACTCAGCAGCGAGGGGGCGTGGATTAGTGATTGAGTTCATAATTTCAAACTCAAAACTGTGATATGATACATCATCCTCCATGTGCTGGACATCAATCATAGGGATGTCAGTTTCTGGGATATTGACCGCCACTAGTAGGACAGTTCTGGCTCAACCAATACTGAGGTGATTCAGTTTCCTGAAGGGAATTTAACCGTTTCATGGAGGGTTGAAGGAATGGCTCCAACAGCATGGAGCCACGACCGTCCCAACAAAAGGTTAAACGAGGCAGGAATGTCGATGACCTGAAATGTGATAAGGGTCATGTCCGGTCCGATTTGCAATTCAATATCAATTTCTTCCTCAACTTGCCTTCGGGAGTTGTCAAAGGCTCTGACGCTCATGGTGCTGGGTCTGAAGGAAGATGGTTCTATCCCTAACCGTTCAGCAGTCCTCAAAGGGCAAACGTTAAGGCTAGATCCATTGTCAATGAGCACAAGTGGGATCTTGAAATTCTTGTGATGGGCTACTATGTTTAGTGAGCGCCCGTGTTTATGACCCTCTGGTGGTAACTCATCATCGGAGAAAGTGATGGGTCGAGGTGCTAAGAGTTGTCCAATCATACTTACCACCATTTCGGGGGTATGTCAGGGGAGATATAGGCATCATTCAAGGTCTTTGCAAAGATCTCTCGATGCGATCTTGATGTGCATAGGAGCTCTCAGAAGGATATTTGTGTGGGAATGGTTTTGAGTTGGGCTGCTATGTCATAAGCAGCCTCGGCTTTGTAGGTGGTTCCCAACAAAGTTCTCCGAGTTTTTTTTGGATTCTGATTGTCTCTCCTAAAGTACTTCCCATTGTTACCTATTTCAGCATATTCAGGGTAATGCCATAGGACTGCCTTTAGGTTGTAGGATGGAACCATCCTTCCTTCTAGGTATATTAGTGGTTCCTGAGGCTAAGGGGTTGTGGCTGGAATAATTTGTGGTAGACTTGGTGGTTTCTCTTAAGGTACAATGAGTTTTGGCAAGATTTGACATTGGAGTTTTCTTCCTCCACTTGATGTGTGGGAGAGGCCCTTTGGGCATGTGCCAGTTGGTGAGGCATCAAGAATTTTAGAACTTGAATCGGGGGTGCCCCTTGCAAGGTTAACGAGGCTAGATCAGGGAGACCTATTAGGAGAATGACAGGTTCAGAATTCGACCTTTTTGGATGTACTGGTGTTGAGTGTGCTCACTGGGGGATAGGATGTTACAAGTGTGACCTGTTAGGTGCGACTTCGAGGGTCACGAGAGGCTAAACTGCTGGTGCTGCTTCAAGAAATATGAGTGGTTGTATTACTGGTGATGCTTCAAGGACTATCTGTGGCCCAAGCGTTGGCGCATGTTGGTAACCACATGTCCGATTTGCTGTATCGGTCATGATTATTTGTATGAAATGATGTGGAGAGGGGTACATGGATTGCCCTTCTTCAATGTGGTTGACGGTAGAGGTGATAGGCATGCTGGGTCCTGCTTGATGCGATGGTAGGGGATTTTGGAGAATGTTGGCCTGAGCTGTATTGTTAACTTAAGGAGTGATCGAAATCTTCTAGCTTTTGATCAAATCTTGGATAGCATGTTTCAAAGTAAAGTAGGGGTCCGTCAGATGTCCAAGAGCATGATGATATGCGTGGTATTAATTTTTATTATAACCAGGTGGTAAGGGGTTAGGGGGAAGTCGCGATTGGAGCGGTTGTCAGGAGTTGCTTTTGCATTAACATAGTTAGAAGCTGACTGTATGTTTGCACTAAAGGAGTGAACTTCCTCCCTAACATTGCCTGTTTGTATGAGCTAGGCACATTCCCCTTAGGCTGTGGCAGTTGTTATTACAATGACTATGCCTAATATCCTTGTTGGGCTTGCTGTGGTTGGTACTACTGCCTATTTGACTGTGACTCCGGTTGCGGAGCGTACTGATTGCCTTAAGCACTAGCGACGATATTGTTAACTTCTGTAGAACATTGTGCAGGAGCAGTGTTGTTCCAATTCCCGTAACCAACAAGTTTTCCCTCGACTTTATTTCTTTTGATTGAGGGGGGTTGGTGCGGCCATGGGGAAATGGTTCCAGCCCTAATTCTAGCTTCCACCTGTTCTCCCACTCGGATAAGTTGGGAGAAGTTTATGTACGGATACGAAATTAGATATCCCTAAATGCTAAGATTTTTCGAATGCACAATTATGGATATCTGCTCCTCGTCATTGATGGGGTTTATCATTTGAGCCGTCATGGCTCGCCATCATCCTACATATGCTGATAAGGACTCGTCGCTTTTTTGTCTTAGGGCAGCCGGGTCAGATCTTCTTGGAGCCATGTTCAGGTTGTATGAGAACCTATTAATGAATGCCTGGGGGAGATTCTCCCAAGTTCGAATTTAATGCTTGTCCAGTGAGGTGTACCAATCTAAAGTGTCACCCTTAAGGGATTTCTGGAAGAGTCATATCAAGGCTCCATCATTCCCTGCTATCGCATTGAGTTCCTCGCAAAATGCTTTTAGATGTGCTGTGGGGCACCCGCTATCGTCATACCTTTTGAATTTTGGTACCTCGATGTTCGGAGGTACCCGGGCATTTGGGAAGGGACAAAGGTCCCTGAACTTAATGGATGGGTGATCTACTCCTTGCTATCTCTGGAGATAATTTTTCACCATTTGTAATTGCTCTCGTAGTTCCTCAATTTCTGACTTGGCTTGCTGCGGGTGTCTTGCCCCTTGCTGTAGGGCTTGTGCTGCTTCTTCTTCATATAGGTCCAAAATAGGGGGTTGTTGGAAAGAGGGTGGGATCCCAGTGGCGAGAGGTAGTTAGAATTGAACACCACTCCCTTTCGGAGGAGGGTGTGATGTCCAAAAATGGCTCCCGCCTAGGGTATCTGTCAATTTTGGAATGTTACTCCCATTAGGGGAGTGAGCTGGACTTGAAACTGGCCCCCTTCATGGGCATTCACCAGTTCTTGTCTGTGGTTCCCGTTAGGGGGAACTTGTGTTGTAGCCTAATTGTTATGATGTATTGAGTAGAGATGTGTGGGAGGGTTCCTCCCGCTTGCTGGTTGCTATTAATCCTGCATGAATTCTTCTGGGAGAGGGAGAACGGGATTTGTTGGAGGAACGAGGGAAAAGGCAAAAGGAGTTTGAGGGAGTGAACTGTTTTGTACACTATGCTGGGTTGCTTATGTATTTGGTGTGGGACTTGGCACTAAGCGAAGTAGTAGCTCTTGCATTGTTTGAAGTAGAGGCTCTTGTGTGGTTGCATTGGCTTGGGGGTCTACCTGAACCACTGGTGGTAGCAGCAAAGATATTGGTGTAGGTGCAGATACTGATGTTTAGGAAGTTGGCTGAGCTACTGAATCTTCCTCATGGGTAGCTTGAGAGGTCATGGCTACGCGGGATCGGGTGGTCATGGTTCGGATCTGTACCTAAGCAAGTGTAAGATAAAAATTATTTGTATGAATGCAACAATGATTTCCCTTAAGATTAGAGTACCACACACTTTCGAGTCGAGTCTCGGCTAGTGCAAGCTAGCAAGTCCCCAGTGGAGTCACCATTCTGTAGACACTGAAAATCGGCGCCCACGCTGATTTCTATTATATGTTGATTAGGGGTGGGGGTGATGGGCTAATTATGGTTGTTGGAGTCCCCACTAGCTAAAAAATCTCAAAATCCCGCAGTCGGTTAAAACCACGGAATACATAAGGTGGGGGAAATTCGAAGACTTCCCTACCTTAAATTGACTCCTGGTCTACGATCCGGAATTTCGGATAAGGGACCTCAGTTACAAAGAGGGAAGGTGTTAGGCATCCTCTTTACCCATACAAATGTACGATCTCTAATTAGTATGGCAAAATAATCTCAAGGGATGGATGATGTTGTCGAAATAGGACTAGTCACACACGTGGATTTCTAATGCGGAAAGATTTGAGATTTCGACAAATCATAAAACATACGTCCAACGACATATCTAGAAGGTGGATGCGATGGTGCTTATGTAAAAGATAAGGAGAATGGACTAAGTCACTAGGAATTTCTGATGTGATAGGATCCGTTGTACGACAAGTCACAGAGAATACATTCACTAGAGGCTTAAAGAAGTAAGGGGGTTTGACCGTTTGTGCATACCTCATACCTCCCTCTGTGATTTTCTTTTCTGGGACTTACATTCAAGAGGGGTTGCAGGTCATTTTGGTCGAGACAAGACCATTGCCCTAGTGGAGGATAGATTTTATTGGCCAAGACTCAAATGATACATGGATAAAATTATAAGTAGCGTCATACTTATCAATTGGCAAAGCAGAAAAAGAAGAATACAGGGCTATACATGCCTTTACTAGTTCCATTCGCCCCTTGGCAGGACATCAGTATGGACTTCGTGCTTAGGTTCCCCAAGACTATTTGAAAACACGATTCCATATTTGTTGTCATGGACTGTTTTTCTAAATCCCTTATTCGAAGACCTCTGATGCATCTCATGTTGCCAAATTATTCTTTAGTGAGGTTGTCAAACTTCACGAGCTACCTAAAACCATAGTGTCTGACCGTGATATATGGTTCATGAGTTATTTTTAGAAGACATTATGGCATATGATGAGTACTACTCCAATTTTCTTCTACCTACCACCCTCAGACTGATGGTCAGACTGAGGTGGTCAATAAGAGCCTAGGAAATTTGCTTAGGTGTTTAGTGGGGGAGCACACCAAGATGTGCGACACTACACTACTTATCACCGAGTTTACATTTAATAGTTCTGCCAATAGATCCACAGGTTTAAGTCCTTTTGAAGTCATTACTAGTTATAAACCTAGAAATCCTATTGATCTTGTCCCTATGTCCCTGTCCCATAGGCCATCAGAGTCTGAAAAGTCTTTTACACATCATATTCATTCATTGAATCAAGAAATTAGGCTGAAGATCTATACTAGTAATGAACCATATAAATTTTCTACAGACCAATATAAATGATTCAAGGAATTCAATATAGGGGACTCTATGATAGTCCACATCAGGCCAGAGTAGTATCCTTAGGAAAACTTTCAAAATTACACACGTGTAGCGCTGAACCATTTAAAATTATAAAACGAAATAGTCTCAATGTGTATGTTGTAGATATTCCACTTTCCATGAAAAATAGTTCCACATTCAATGTGGAGGATTTAGTTTCATTTCAGGGGATCACTGAAAATTGTCCAGTCTGTCATCTAACCATCTCAGTTCTCCAGATATTTTCCTTGACCTATAGCCTCTTCCCGACCCATCTTACCAGCCTTTACCTCCTATACATATCCTTCCCATATCCAGAGAAGAGATAGAGGATATTCTAAACCATCTGATTGTATCGACGCTGGACAGTGGTTTTCAAAATTTTCTTGTCAAGTGGCAGTCACACCCAGCTTCAGACAATATGTGACTCATTAAGGATGAGCTTTAAAGACTTGATTCAGGCATCTTGGAGCGATTTAGGAGTTTTATTTCGCAAGTGGCGAAACCTTCGCAGCCGGGGAGAGTTAATGGGGATATCAAGCCCACGCCCCCTCTACGCACGAATTCAAGGAGGAGGTAGGCCCCACTTTTGATTTAGATCAATAATGACATAGTTGGAGGGCCTCATAATTAGGGGGTTGCGTTATAGAGCATTGGAGTATACCTTATAATCATATAGATTCTTCCATTAGATCTCATGATTGTGGCCCACTACTTTAGATGATCTAGGATTTTGAGTTTTAACTATTTTTATTATTAGAAATATCATGAATGGCTTTGATTGCTTAGATTAGTTATGTTGTTTGCTTTAGCTTTGGTATTAGTGTGCGCACATGGCCCAAGAATAATTTTATCTTTCTTGGGCTTAGGGTTTTCTTATAAATATAGCAATCCCATGTAGGTATTATAATGATATTTTATGAATAAAAATTCCTACTTTTTCTTCCTCTCTCTCTCTCTTTGGGTTAAAGAATCGAATTGGGTACGAAGCCCTCCCTTCTATGAAGAGTTAACTACTGTGGTATGAAGCCACATCTACTCCAAATCATCTCCACCTTCTTACGTACCACATCCATGACCCTTTACACCCCTTTCACCATCAGTTTCACCCTTCGTCGCATCCACGTTTTCTTCTACAGGAGTGCTCAAACAAAATTTCAGATTTTGGCACATTTGAGGAGCTAAAACCTTACCGAAGTACTACACACAACCCATGTGCCGGATTGACATGAAATTTGGTATAGAGACAACCCATCCCTGGTCGATCCTAGCCTAGAAGTTGGTTTTTGACTTTGTCAGTCCCACACACGTAAGGACAACCTATCACGCATGCGCGTCCAGGCCCATCTGCTGTCCAGCGCACGTGGCTTATCCTAGGTTCTATTTTTCCTCTATTTCCTTCTCTTTTGACTAAAAAAATTCTTTAAACCAAATCCATAACCCTAAAGAGTCCCAAATCCCAATTATCCCCAATTTTTAAATCCTAGATTTTTCCCCAAATTAAAACTTAGTGAATCTCTTGAGTTGGAAACAATCCTTTATAAGAATGGATGATTCTTACACTCCTTTGGGCGTGTTTAGCTTATAATTTTATTCTTACACTCCTTTACTAGGCCCCTGGGTTTATATATCCTACAAAATATGCATTCCATTCCACAATTAACATCCATAGAACATCTAATAAGAAAATATAGATTTTTTATTTTTAGTTCAGGACAGGGTCAGGTCGGCCCTAACGAATTTATTTCTGGCTTAGTCTTGTTTCTATATGTTAGGCCCATGCTGAGCTTTGATCAGGTTCAGGCCTTAGGTCTTAAGATTTGGGTCAAGGTTGAGCCTAGATAGGCCCAACCCAAACACGTCCAGGAATCATTAACCAAATCCCAAAACCTACAAGTGCTTCTCCAATTGCTGACCAGAAGACTTACCTAAGCTAAAGGAATTTTCTCATAAGACTGTTGAATCCACCATATGCATTTGCCATTTGTATAAAGAATGTGGGCTAGGCGGACAACCAACATGATCCCCCATCACACCTTTCATCATTATAACTTGGGACATCTTAGACCTACAAGTTGTAAGGAATCCTTTATATTAGATTAGAACCTTCGAACATTTAAACATCTACCGTTTATATAAAGAACACAGGCTAGATGAGCAACCAACATGCTTCCCCATGACACCATTCATCATCATAACTTGGGGCATCTTAGAATATAAGAAGTATGAAATCCTTTTTGTTGGATTAGAACCTTTAAACATTTAAACATCTGTTAATGGACAAGCAGAAAAATGGTAGAGAAGATTGTATATTTAAGAAAATGATGGACTATGCAACCAACAATGACTATAAATGGAATAAAGGAGAACTTGAAAGACAATGCCTGCCATGTTTAGACCAATTCTAATGTGGTAACCATATCCCAATTCACCATTCTTTCTTTGCTTTTAACTTCACCTCTTGGCTACAAGAAAATTTTGATAGTCTTCTCCATCAAGTTTATAAAAATGTAAAAATGAGGAAGACCAGGAAATTGTGAATGGGAATGCTAATAAGAACAAATTGGACAAAGATAAACCTTCCAGGTATCTTGTTGGCAATACTTTCTACTAAATTAGCTACAACTTGTTATATATATATATATATATATATATATATATATATATATATATATATATATATATATATATATATATATATTATTTTGAATCATCTTTTTCAAAGAAGAGACTGCCTTTTTAGGGGTTAATGGATTAGCATGAATTGTTATGCTAATCAATGAGAAAGCCTTGAAGCTTTCTAGCTCCCTTGATTAAGGATTTCAAAAGGAGGAAAAATGAAGAAGAAGAAGAAGAAGAAGAAGAAGAAATCATAAGTTAGATTAGAGAATTTGGGATAGTAGATGGGTGTTGTTCCTTTTGGTGAGCCGATTGTTGCATGAACATCTTCTTCATCTACAACAAAGTTTAGGGAGTGGTTTTGAGAAGGGAAAATTGTAAGAGTTATGTGATTGTGGTAAGCTTAAATTATCTATCATATTTTAATATGGTAGCTTGTGGGGAGTTTAATCATTTGTTTAACAAACATCTTCTTATTCTCAATAACCTAAACCCATATTATTGATTTTCTTTGAATAGTATTCCATGAAATTGCGGTTTAAACCGATGTAGTAGAAATATGGAATAGTCTAAGGGTCTTAGAGGGGGCGAATAGGACTTTTTCAAATATCTTGCCAATATAAAAATCCTAATTTCTGATTACAAACTATTTACCAATTAAGCTGAGTAAGGCAATCATAACTCTTAAAGGTTTCCAAGCCTATAGATGATCCAATCACATAGGCTACTCAAGATATGCAAATAGTATAACTAGCCTATATCATTGTGAACTTGTGTGTGGAATATGTTACTAATCAATCATAAGCATTTATCTGATCATGTATAAACTATCAAGCATTCAAACATATATCAACATGATTAAATAGATACACAAATGACAATTTTAAACACAAGGATGTATAATGGTTCAGCTATGTGCCTACTCCACTCCCGACAACCGGACTGTCTCCTAGAGTGTCGAATTTCACTATGAATGGTTTTAAATCAAGTTCACCATTAACCTTTACAACCCTACACACAGACTCAATAATTTATGCTCTTCACACGAGCAAAGGTCCTCCACTAAGAACCCATGTTTAAGCCCCACAACTAAGGTCCCACAATAGGAACCTACGTTTAGGCACACCGATTAAGATCCCAAAATATGCACCTACAATTTAGGCACATGAGCCAAGGTCTCACACTAGGAACCTACGTTTAGGCACACTAGTCAAGGTCTCATAATAGGCACTTACAATTTAGGCACACGGGCCAAGGTCCCACACTAGGAACCTACACGAGTTTGTTGATAGCAAACTCTTAGCCTCAATCCTACATGAGAATAGAGACTAACATGTGGACTCTTAAAAATGACACTTACTTGTCGAATCGAGTCCTCTTTTATAGCTTGTCTTATGTTACTTGATCTTTGCTCTTTCATACTTAAATTAGCTCCCCAATGCTCCCCCGATCACTACGCTGTAGTTTGTATGTTGTGTCAACTTCAAAATCAAGAACCTTGCATATGATGTTCCTATAAAGGTTACCAAGGTAATGAGAGTTGGTTGAATCTCTTACAAAGGTTATAAATAGATTTCTTAAGAGATTCAATTGATGGATACACTAGAGTGTGGTTGAGACAAAGGATATACATATAGGTTTGGTCTCAATACTCTAGTGAAGGCTTGAGATCATGTTCTTCATTAAAGTAAGCTTTGAATGCTCATTGAGATGATGAATCATAATGAAAAGAGCATGAATCTCATGTGGATAGAGTCAAGGATGAGTGATTAGAGCTTGGGATAACCTAGGGACTCTGAAATGCCTAAATCCATGCTTTCCATAAAGTTTTGGGTCCTATATTTATAGAAAAAAGGTCCCAACGGATATAAAATAATTAGTTTTCAATTCTACCGAGTGAACTTTCGGTAGTACCAAATTTCACTTGGTAGCACCGAAATATCATTCAGTGGTACCAAATTAGATCCTGAAGTTGCTGGATGTATTTTACTACTTTCAATGTGTAAGACCCGTATCCTAGTTTGTAGTGTTTCATCAACTCCCGCGATCCTTCCCGTCGAATTCCGGAAAACTGCGAACTATAACTGACATTTGCGCGTGACCCTAAGTCGTGCCCTGTAGATTTGAGTCAGCTTGACCCAAGACTTGTACTATTGCGACCGCACCGTCGACACAGTTCCAACGCCGCGACTCGTTCACCAATCCGATTCCCTGGCAGGAAGATGCGAGTCGGCGTTTATTTCAAGAAAACACCGTGCGTTTGCAATCACAAGAGAATCTCTACCACATGTCAAATCAATCCTATCAATCACCTCTCATGTCAAGTACAAGACCCCATCCCCAAGCAACCCCAAAGTCAAAGCAACCCATCCCTCTCATGTTAAAGTACACATCACTCCATCACCCATCACTCTCTCTCCTTACATCCTCTCTCTCTCTCTCTCTCTCTCTCTCTCTCTCTCTCTCTCTCTCTCTCTTCACAAAATCCCAAGCAAGAGAGGAGGCTCACGTCCAAGCTCTCCCATGGAGAGGAAATAGTGATTTTGGTGGCTCACATCCTCTCCCTAGATTCATCATCCTATCCACTCAAACCTCATCTTCCACCATCAAAGTGAAGCTCTAGGAGACTGGTTTTCCAACGGACCAAGAAGATCATAAGGTGGGTGCTTCTCCCTCTCTTTTTTTATGATGATGATCTGTGGCCCACCTGATGATGCACGTAACATCCAGACCACCCATCCAGTGGGACCGGCCCACCTAGCTGCTCACCATCCAGCAGCCTTGCTGCCTGATATTTTTTTGGGTCAACCTGGTTATGGAAAAACACAAATAATAGCTTGGTGTAGATCGTGCGGCCCACCACAGGGCCCCCACCATGATATATCTGTTCCATACCATCCAGGGGTAGTGGGCCAATTGAATGCATGAAATCCACATCGTTTGTCCAGCGGGTAGACCTTCTACCTGTCCGTTTTGGACAAGCTATATAAAGGGAAATACAAATACCCATTTGATCCAAATACTGGTGGGCCTCCACATGGCCCCACCTTGATGAATGTGTTGAATCCGCACCGTCTAGCAGGGCCGAATTGGTTTTATCTTCACCGACCATCTTTGGGCATGGGACCCACATGATGTTCGTTTTTATCCACGTGCATGGACCCCACCCTGATGTATGGTACACCCACACCGTCGAGCCTAAAATGGGCCACCACGTGGACCCCACATGATCTATGTATTGTATCCCCACCGTCTAACCATGGATGGTGGAGCCAATGCAATGTATGTATTATAAATCCACACCGTCCAGCTAGCTGGATGGGGGGAAATTCACATGAGGTACGTGTTTTATCTATGCCTTCCACATAAGCTGGACCCCATCACACGTACGTGGGCCATCCCAACTATCTGGACCATGGGTCCTATGTGAGATATGTGTTATACCCAACCGTCCAGACCATAAGGCCGGACCGTATAATGCATGCGTTTCATCCGTGCTGGCCATCAGCAGTGGGGCTTGCTTTGATGGCACGTGATGAGCCACATGTGTGGGAGCCACCATGCTGCAAGTGTTTCATCCAGCCGTCTGGTCCACTGGGCATGGACCCCACCAAAATGTATGTGTTCCATGTCCACACTGACTACCCGTAAGCTGGACGTGCAGAATCCACCTGCTGTACACACAGGGCCCACCTGCTGTGTACAAGCAGGGCCCACCTGATGCATGAGTAGGCCCACCCCACTATGATGCTTGTTTGCAGCCCAGCAGTCGGCCCGCTAATGAGATCCACTATGTACATGCTAATCCATGTTGTCCATTGCCCGTGAGGCCCATCTGCCATGTATAGGACCCACCCTGATGCGTTCTATGCAGGTCGTCCATCAAATAGACCACCCAGTAGGCCCCCGTGATGCGTTTCATCCATACCATCTATTCGCTGGATGCCAGGGCAGGGTCAACAGCCAACATGGGCTGACTGTCCAATCCAGCAGGGCTTATCTACTGTATGTACATGGCCCACCTTGATGTGTGTTGTAAGCACAATGCCCATCCATTATTGGGCCCACTAGTGAGGTGTGGGGCTCCCCCACACCTTCTATCATTTTCCCATGGGCCTACTCTTCAGTATGGGCCCACCATGATGCAACAGATCCAAACCTTGGGTGGATGCCCACCAAAATATGTGTTGGGCTAGGGCACCCAACCGTGGCTACCCGTGAGGCCCACCATATATAATTTTCCCAGATTGTGTTTGGGTCATAGACCCCATTGCGAGTTAAATTCCATATTCCAAATGGGTTGTACCATATTGTATACACCATATCCACGCTTGCCACCTTTGGTGAGGTTCATTCATAATGTGCAAGGGCCTCATTTGTTGTACGATCAGCTGCCCATGGTACAGTTGTGAGGCCCACCTGGACGTGTGTATTAGAAACACACTGTCTATCTGTTTTCTGGGCCACAGGCTACCCTATGAGGGCCTGTTATGATGTATGTGTTGCACATGCTGCCCATCTATTTTGTTAGATTTTATGGACCGGCCCATAAGGGCCAAATATGATATATGTGACTAAATCTTTGCCACCCACCCGACTTGCCTAGTTTTAGGCTAAATTGCAAAGCACACATTAGTAGATGTTAGTTACACCTTGACTATTTAATTGGGGCATGTGGGTTGCCCATGAAGTCCAACAAAATGCATGAGTAGGATGTTTTCCTTGGTTATGATGTTTTTGAGTCATGGGTTACCCCTCATGAAGCCTATTTGATGTATTTAGGCCTTGGGCCATTATTTGGAGCCCAACATGGTGTGTAGAGTATTGTGGATAATGCCCATTTATTATTCCAGCTTTTATGTGGGTCATGGGTTGTTTCATGGGAACCTTGTATGAAGCCCACGGGAAGTGGCCCAAATATGATGCATTTATGGCCCTTGAGCGAGGCCCAACATGATATATTAGGGCCCACGGATTGAGGCCCACCTTTGATATGTTTATGGCCCAATTGGTGTGACCCATTTGTTATATATAAGGCCCAAGTTATGAGGCCCATTCTGATGTATTTGGGGCCTATGGGTTAAGGCCCATTGTGATGTATTCAAGGCCCACTAATGAGGCCCACCTTGACATATGTATTAGGGCCCATCTTGAGTTATTTGTGGCCTATTGTTGAGGCCCACCTTGATATTTATGAGGCCCACTTGTGATGTGAATAGGGCCCATAGTTTGAGGCCCATTGTGATGTATTTAAGGCCCATTGTTGAAACTCACCTTGATGCGTACGAGGCCGTGTTGAGGCCCACTTTGATGTAAATGTAAAGCCCAAGGGTTGGGGCCCATTGTGATGCATTAGGGCCCATGGGTTGAGACCCATTATGATGTATTCTAAGGACCACGGGTTGTGGCCCATTGCAATGTACATAAGGCCCATTGGTGCGGCCCATTGATGTGGCCCACTTAATGAATATAAGGCCCATGTAGTATGACCCATTTAATGTATTTAAGGCCCAATGGGGTGAACCTAAGGTCCATTGCAATGTGCCATCCACGGTTTATGTAATGATATTTATGACGGGTCGAGCCTTAGGAGCAATGTTGGTTTGACGTCCACATTGTAAGTACAATGTGGTTAAATGTCCGCATTATAACTCTCCCTAGGGCCCATTGATAGGCTCATACTTTACTTATTGATAGTTCATTACTTTATAACATGCTTAGTATAACTCCATGACGCACAGCCCATTTGTATCGGTCCATTTGATTGGCCTGCTTGTATCGGCCATTTGATTAATTTAGTCCATATGATTGATTAGGCCCATCCTGATGTATTTGTGGCCTGTTGCTGAAGCCATATATGAGGCCCATGTTATGAGGCCCACTCTGATATACTTGCAAATGAATATGTTATGAGTAGGCCCACTTGCTGCTTGTGCAGGGCCTAGTTGTCGTGTATATGAGACCCATTAATGCGGTCCACTTGATGTATATTGAGGTCCATGGGTCATAGCCCATTATGATGTATATTGAGATCCATGGGTCATAGCCCATTATGATGTATCTGAGGACCATGGGTCGTGGCCCATGGTGATGTATATTAGGCCCATGTATTCAGCCCATTGTGATGTATATTCAACCCTTATATGAAGTCGTAGGCCCACAGTATGTTCGGCCCTATGTGGGACACTCCTTAGAGCAATGTTGGTTGATTGTCCACATTGATAGGCAATGATGGTTAAATATCCACCTCATGACCTTCCCTTAGGGCTTGTTAGGCCGATTATCGTGATCGATTATAGATTTCAATTGTACAGGCCAATTCTGATTGTCGAGGCCACGTATCGAGGCCGATTCCGATTATCAAGGCCGATTATTGATCAATTCTGATTGTTGTGGCCGATTGACGATTCTGATTGTCATGACCGATTCTGATTTTGATTACCAAGGCCGATTGTCAAGACCTATACGATGTATATGCGACCTGTAGTTGAGGCTCATTGTGATTTATCTGTGGTCCTTGGGCAAGGCCCACTGTGTTGTATATTTGGCCCTTATGTGAGGCCATGAGTCCACTATATGTTAGGCTTTATGTGGGTCGTTCCTTGGGGGACAATGTTGGTTAAATGTCCACGTTGTCGATGTCGATTGTCAATGCCTGTTATTGATACTGATTATGAGCATGTGACTGCATAGCATCATGATACATGCTCATACGCATCATCTGCATGTCTTTTATGAGATATGATTGACCATTGCATTTGTCATAGTGCTGGTTGTTATGAGACTCCCTGATAGGTGGAGATTATCTCACATGAGCGCACGATATACGCAGGATTGATGCATGATTGGATTGTATGACTCATGCATCTTGTATTGTGTGTTGTGATTACTATATGCCCTAGAGACATCAGGGCTGTAGCCTCCACAGGCATATCGTGGATGGCCAGATGGAACACCAAAAATCTGTTCTACATGGGGTGCTATAGATATCCCTAGGTGAAAGTCCTTAAACCCTCTTGGTTCCAGAGGTTGCTCTAACGTCTAGACCAAGTGGATGCACGAGCGCATAGGGCCTTACACCGTTAGGCTGCGTCTCCCACTGTGTTATGGTCGGTTGGAAGGGGGTGCAGCCTTACCTGCCCGAGAGGAGGGAAAAATGCTAGGCTGAGTCTGACCAGCTCGAGGAATGGGTCCGCTATCGACGAGCCGGGCCCGATATTGGCAGGCGGATAGTGAGGTCTCTTCCACTCACCTTGTTGCGCGCGATGGGACGACAATCTGGTTTGGAGTGTAATAGACCCCGATGATTTTTCAGGGGGAACCGTACTGTATATGAATTTATTGAGTACTAGTTGCATGCTCATTCATTCATTCATTCACTATCCACTCAGGCCGGTGGTGCGCAACTAATTGTTATGTACTTTTATTATGGCAAGGATTTTGGTTGGACGCATGACTAACCTGAGATCAAGAGTTTACCACGTTGAGTCTGACTATCCAAATTTATGTATGGGACTGGTTTGGATAGAAGTCCTTTGTAGTGGACCCCGTAGCCTGCGATACTACGTACTATCATCCCGACTTCACACTTCAGCATGGTCATTTCATTCGCACCGCATATTGCATTACATTCGTGGCATATGGAATTTTGGGTTACCTGTGTTCTGCATTCATATGGTTTAGATACGGCATCTGATATTTAACTTTTATGATTCCCTCATTTGTATAGTTGATTCATATTGCGTATTCTGATATTGATTGACTTATAGACTTGTCCATACTTTCACTTACTCTGTTATCGTATGATTTATATTTGTCCGTATTTCTGCTTACTCTGATATCGTATAATTCACGATCTTATCAGTATTTCTGCTTACCCTGATGATGCATGATTTATGAGCTTTACTGTGTATTTGGCACTTACCGTACACACACTTTCACCACCCTTTAAGCTTTCTATAAGCTTATGCACGATAGATGCGTGCAGGTGGCGTTAGGTTGCAGCAGCGTTGAGCTTGGAGCGTGCAGCAGTTTTCTGGAGCTCTGATTTCGATATATGTATTTCCTTTTCAGCATTGTATTCAAATGATTATATTAGTGGACATGTGATGATGATGTTGCCTTTATGATTTGGGCAAACTTGTGGTTATGCTTATTACAAGACAAATGTACGTTGAAAAATCCTCCTTGTAGGATCCCAGGATCAGAATCTGGCATATGAATGCTGGGAGCCGAGAATGGGGTACTATGGAGGCTTTCGGCACCAGATTCGGTAATCAAAATTTCTGTGAATCTGATTTTTGAGTTTGGGGCGTGACACAATAGCACTGAAATTTGTGAATTGGTAGGAGTCGATGGTATCGAAAATCCAGTCGGTGGTACCAAATTATATTTAAAAGTCTCTGGACTATTTTGAGCACTTTTGATGGTACTGAAGGTGTCATTCGATGGCACCTCCTCCTGCCGAATGAGAACATATCTTCATATTTTAATTGCTTATCCTATGATTCATTCAATAACTTGAACTTTCTCAAAGCCAATTCTATAATGGTGGAACTTATAAGGTTAGAATGACTTATATAGATGATCTAAGAAGGTTTTCCTATTTATGAGTCAAGGTCATCTATATAAAGGATCCAGATTGTAGAAGCTTTTATTTTTGTGCTTCTACTCCAGTTGCATCGTCGGTTTTCTTTTCCCAAGGACTCATCCGACTACTTGACACAACTAGTCATGTGATTGATAAATACGAGTGCATGGTGGGTGTACTAACAATTTCCCTCTTTGTCAATTACATGAAAAAACAACCTAACCTACGACATTGTCCAGTCCCATGCCAATGACATACCAAAATAATAAAAGATTGCATATCAATATATCAATTTACAACTCAAACACATTGTACATGTAACATAATCATGTTGTTCCCCTGTAATTTCTTCCATGATCAACCTGTAATGAGAAGGAACAAATTCTGTAGAAAATAACAGATTATTTTGGTGGGGAGGTTTCTTCTCCCCTTTTTGTCAGTCATTAGCAAAGGATTTACCAAGAAGTAAGCCAATAACAGATATATGATAAAGTTTAGTTTTAGAGGAAAGGAACATGTGAATCACATAAAGTTAGAATGAAAGAGCAGAGAATATATAAACATTATGTGAGAATCCCATGTCAGAAAGAGTATATATAACCATGAAATGAAATAGTAAACATAAGCATACAAGATTTCATCTTGAATTTCATCAAAATTACTACCCTAAGCTTGGGTAGAAGCATTCATCATCCAAAAATAAACAAACCAAGCCCTTAAGGGCATAAAGATCCAAAATAAGTATATCAGTAATCAAAGCCTAAGGAGCAACAAAAGCTTAGGCTGTAGGAGTCAATTTAAACTAAGTCACGGAAAAACAACTATCCACACAACAAGTTATCATAACACATTCACAAAATCAGTAGATTAAGAAGGGCTTGGCTCCCTGGCCTCCATGAAATCATCCTAGCGACAAGACAGATAAGCTGCAATGCGTTGCACAATTCTATGAGTAGAATGAACTATTCTTTCCAATCTGGACTAGCGTTCGATGATCTCCTTTTATTGCTCTATAAGAGTGTTGAGTGTTTCATCTAAGGAGGCAGAAGGAGCAAGATGTTGTAAGTGCTATGATTTCATATCCCTTTGGTTGTCAAATTTTGTGGTGACAAAACCTATATATATATATATATATATATATATATATATATATATATATATATATATATATATATATATATATATATGTCTTGTACATCTTGTGTTTCATGTTTGAGACTATACATTGCTTCAAGTCTAGTCATGGATGAAGTATACAAGAATAGAAGTCTTCAAGTATGCATGTTCAAGATTCTAATAAGTACAAGAATAGAAGAAGACTTTATCAAGTTAAGAAATGTTCAAGCTCGAGAAGGCCTATAACAAGATTCGTCAATTCTCAAGCTTCTCTTAAGGGTCATCTAAGAGTATAGACTATCAATGTTCATCTCACTTTTAAGGTTTGTTTGACCTTAGATTGACCTTAGGTTGGGCTTTATTATAGATCATTCTAGATACATAATTCCTATATTTTAAATATGCTTATACGGGATGTTTTAAGACCAGTCCTAGGGACTTCAAGACCAGTCCGAGCTTTGCTATGACCAGTCTTAAGTTTTTCAGGACCAGTCCTAGGTTGTTGAAGATTTTTAGATTTTTCTGGTTGTCCTACGACCAGTCCGGGACATCCTACGACCAGTCCTGTAAGCTGTATGACTCGTCCATCGACCGGTCTTACCCTACGACTCGAACTCTAGCAACTAATCTGGGGGTCCTACGACCAGTCGTATATGACCCATGACCAGTCGTAGGTGGTCCATGACCGGTCGTAGGCTACCCAGGACCAGTTGTGGAATAACTAATCCTTATCCCACGGAAATCTTTAAAAATCTGTTGAAGCTACTACCAGTCCTAGGGATCCTAAGACCAGTCGTAAATGGGATTTTTTAGGCTATAAATAGAGCATGAATTTCAGAGTTTTTTAATTCAATTCAAGCAATTTTAAGGCCATACTCTGAGATAAGGTTGTGTTTGTTTTTAAGTTACTTTGTGCTCATTTAATATTCCTTTTTCTAGCTTGTTTTATATTTAATTTTGATCTATATTCCAATCTTATTAGAAAAGAGGAATTTTTGATATTCCTTCTTCTTGGATTCAAAATCAAATAGAACTAGCCATTTTGATTTAAAATCAATTAGACTTAGAACCATTCATAAAGTGAGTATTGGACTTTGAACGTTGAATCGAACTTCTACTCCGATTGGTTCTACCGGGCTACTTCAAAAGGAGATTCAGGTATTTTACATTTGTGTAATTTACATTCTTTGATTTTTTTTTGAGATTTGCCAGAAAAATCCCATTGTTTTGGTTATCTGAGGAGAGCCAGAAAACTCAGATTGTGTGGGTTTTTGGATTGTGTAAGCCCGAGATAAAAAGACACAATTGTGAAGGTTTTAGGTGAACCTGTGAAGCCTATTTTGATAGTGCATGCTAATATCCCCTGTGTGAGGATATTAGGAGTGGAGTAGCATTCTGTGTGGCTATTGGATAACAGTTGGTGTACACACAGGCGAACCACTATATATATTTGTGTTGTGGATGTACTTTATTCTTTCATTCCTTTATTCATTCAGTTTTGTGGATTGTATCTGTGGTTGAATGTTGTAATCATTTTATTTCAAGCCAGTGTGGGGAATGTTGTAATAACTTTGGTTTAATTTCTTACAAGTTATTTTCTTACTTTATTTATTCCTCTCGGTTTGAGTTTTTGGTGTAAGGTTGTCCTTAGAACTGAATTAGTATCAACCTCTCAATACTAGTTTATTGAGGTTGCTTTTTAATTTAGCATTGTGGATTATTTTATTTTATTATTCCGCTGTTATAAGTTTTATTTGGCATAGCCTATTCACCCCCCCTCTAGGGCATATAGCTAGGCCCTTTCAAGTGGTATTAGAGCCTAATAGACCGTGCTTATTGTTTATTCATTGGATTTATTTCCTAAGCTAACGATCTAAGCTATATTAAGATGTCAAATTTTGATAGCCTATCAGTCACTAGGCCACCACCCTTTAATGGCACAAACTATGCCTATTGGAAAGCCAAGATGAGGATCTTCCTCAAATCCATGGATGAAAGTGTGTGGCCGGCCACAGTGAATGAATAGAACCCTCCTATCACTGAAGTAACTAATGACGATGGTTCAAAATCAATGAGAGTAACGACTTATTTTCATTGGACCACACTTCAGAAAAGTGAGAGTAGTGCCAATGCAAAAGCACTAAATGCAATTACTTGTGCATTATCACCAGATGAATTCAAACGAATCATCTCTTATGAAAATGCAAAACAAGCATGGGATGTATTAGAAATGACACACGAGGGTACATCAATTGTCAAGAAATCTAAAGTCCAACTCCTCACAACTAAATTTGAAGAAATTCATATGGAGGAGAATGAGATGTTTATGAACTTCTACACTAGATTGAATGACATTGTGAACTCTATGTGGGGTCTTGGTGATAGAATCCCAGAAAGTAAAGTGTGCGCAAAGATACTACGCTTACTTCCTGAATGGTTCAATTCTAAAGTAACCGCGATTCAGGAACTTCATGATACAGATACCATGAGGGTCGAGGAACTAGTTGGTTCACTACAAAGCTACGAGTTGACCTTTAAAGCTCCTAAAGGAAAATCAATTACTCTCAAATCATCTAAAAATGTTTCACAAGAGAGCACTTCGGATTTAGAAAATTCTGAAGATGATATGACGCTTTTAGCAAAAAAATTTTACAAAATTTTCAAAAGCAAGAAAAAAGTTGATTTTCAAAAATCAAATTATAAGAGACGATTTAAACCTAGAGCTCAAAAATATTTGAAAGACAGTCAATGTTACAACTGTCAAGAGTATGGGTACTTAGCTAACAAATGTCCTAAAAAGGATAAATCAAAAAGGAAAAGCATGTTGGCTACTTGGGATGAATCGTCTGATTCTGAATCCTCTTCTAAATCAGAAGATTCTAAAACTGAGTCGGGCGATGATGTTAAAGCCTTTATGACTCTAGCCAAGATCACTTTTTCAGATAATGATGATATATCTAGTGAAGAAAATATGAATAGTGATTGTGATAATGAAGATGATCTTCAGGATGCTTATAATGCCCTTTATAAGGAGAGTTGTAAAATTTCCGTCAAGCTTAAGTTACAAAAAGAAAAATTTTCTAAGCTTAAAGAAGATTATGAGTCTCTCGTTTTAGAAAAGTCTCATATTTTTGATTCTTTTGAAAAGACCAAATGTGATTTAGATTTTAAAACCTCTCAAATTGAAGATTTAAAATCCAAAAATGAGAAACTTAAAAATGAGGTTGCTTCTCTTTTGAGTTTGAAAGACACATGGAGATATGCCCAAGGTGATCCTAAATTGGAAAAATTATTGTCCGGATCAAGAAAATGTGGCAATTGATTCGGTTTGGGCTATGATAAGAATACATCTCCTAAACAAAAGAATATTGCTCATAAATTTGTAAAAGGAGAGTCTTCAACCTCAAAAGAAAAGAATACTTATCAAGGTTTTTCCAAAAACTCAAGGATTTTTTAAAAACCTAAAGGTAGCCATGTCAACTTTGATTTTCAAAACTGAAATTCATTGGCTGAAAAAATAATTGATCTACTCAGGGAGCTATTAAAGTCTAACTCTATAGGTCTCTCCTATAACAACAGACAGAAAAAGACCATCTATACTCCTAAACCCAAAATAGTTCTGAAATGGTTTCCTAAAGTTGCCTGCTTGGTTTCCCACATTGCTTTCAAAGCTATAAGCCATTCAAAGTGGTACCTAGATAGTGGTTGCTCCAGGCATATGACAGGCGACAAGGCTTTATTCACCGATCTAAAAGATATGACTGACGGGTCAGTCACATTTGGTGATGGAAGTAATTGCAAGATCATTGGCCAAGGTACGGTTCAGCTTTATAACCTTCCCTTATTTAAGAATGTTTTATATGTTGAGGGCTTGAAACACAACCTATTAAGCATTTCTCAGATATGCGATAACAACTATAGTGTGAAGCTTTCTAATCAAGGTTGTGAGATAGTTAATAAAAAGGGTTCTGTTATATTAACTGGTCGCAGAACTTCTGAAAACTGCTACATCGTTAGTGATGCAAGCTCATCTACTCAATCGTGTTACATGGTCCATACCGATGAGACTGAATTATGGCATAAATGCCTTGGACACTTGAGCTTCTCCACATGGATCTTATTGGACCAACCAGAACGGAGAGTCGAGGAGGAAAAAAATACATCTTGGGTATCGTAGATGACTATACCAGATTCACTTGGGTATCGTTCTTAAAGGATAAAACTGAAACCCTTGATGAAGTGAAAAAGATCATCAAACGAATCCAAAATGAAAAAGGTTCTCATGTTAGTAAGATTCGTAGTGATCATGGATCTGAATTCAAAAATAGTAGTTTTGAGAAATTCTGTAGAGATCAGGGAATATCGCATGAATTCTCTGCGCCCAAAACTCCTCAACAAAATGGCGTAATGGAAAGAAAAAATAGAGTGCTTCAGGATATGGCTAATGTTATGTTGAACAACATGAAGCTCTCTAGAAATCTTTGGTCTGAAGCACTTAATACCACATGCTATATTATTAATCGGATTTATATCAGTAAATCTGATAATAAGACTGCTTATGAATTATGGTTTGAAAAGAAACCTAATGTCAAATACTTTCAAGTTTTTGGCAGCAAGTGTTATATTTTACGAGATCGTGAAAATTTGGAAAAGTTTGATACGAGGAGTGATGAAGGTATTTTTCTTGGTTATTCTTTGAACAGTCGAGCTTATAAGGTTCTAAATAAGAGAACTGGTGTGATTCAAGAGTCCATCAATGTGGTCATTGATGATCATTTGAATACACCAGCCCCGAGCTCAGATGATGATGAATTTCTTATTATCGACAATTAAGATACCTCATCAAGTCAAAAAGAATCTGAACCAAGGACTGTCAAAGATCATCCAACCAATCAAATTCTTGGAAACCCTCTCACCGGAGTTCATACTCACAAATAACTTGAGAACATATGTAATTATGTTTGTTTTACATCTCAAATAGAACCGGTCAATGTGAAAGAAGCACTTTCTGACGAAAATTGGATAGTTTCTATGCAGGATGAACTTAATCAATTTGTTCGTAATGATGTCTGGTATCTTGTTCCTAGACCTAAAGATAAACACATTATCGAAAAAAAATGGATCTTTAAAAATAACTCTGATGAACTCGAAAATATAATATGAAACAAGGCTAGACTGGTTGTACAAGGGTACACTCAAATTGAAGGCATCGATTACGATGAAACCTTTGCTCCAGTCGCTCTCCTTGAATCAATCAGACTTTTTATTTTCATCGTATGCTTTAGAAAATTTAAAATTTATCAGATGGATGTAAAGAGTGCTTTCTTGAATGGAGATTTACATGAGGAGGTATATGTTGAATAACCTTCAAGGTTTGAAGACCCCAAGTTATCTAACCATGTATTTCATCTCAAAAAGGCTCTCTATGGTCTAAAACAAGTGCCCAGGGCATAGTATGAGAAATTGACTAAATTCTTACTTAGTCATAGCTTTCAAGTAGGAAGTGTCGATAAGACACTCTTTGTTAAGAAGCATAACAATGATATTTTGATGGTTCAAATTTATGTTGACGATATTATTTATGGATCAACATGCACAAACATGTCTATTGAGTTTGCAGAGTTAATGAAATCAAAGTTTGAAATGAGCATGGTCAGTGAACTAAATTATTTCCTAGGTTGCAAGTAAAACAACAACCTGATGAAATTTTTATTTCCCAAAACAAGTATGCTACAAACTTGGTTAAAAGGTTTGAATTTGAGAATGGTAAGAACTTTGATACTCCTATGAGTTCAACGTTAAGACTCTCAAAAGACTCTACAGGTAAAGATATAGATCCTAAACTGTATTGTAGTATGATTGGTAGTTTGTTGTATCTAACTGCAAGTAGACCTGATATCGCGTTTAGTGTTGGTATTTGTGCGAGATATCAGTTTAATCCTAAGGAATCACATCTTACTGCTGTTAAACAGATTATTAGATATGTCGCAAGTACTATAAATCTGGGTCTTTGGTATCCTTTTGATACCAGTGTTCAATTAGCCAGGTACTCGGATGCTGATTGGGCCAGTAATATCGATGATAGAAAATCAACCAGTGGTGGTTGTTTTTACATTGAAAATTTCTTAGTTTCTTAGTTCAGCAAGAAGCAAAGCTCAATATCACTCTCCACTGCTGAGGCTGAGTATATTGTAGCTGGATATGCATGTACTCAACTAGTTTAGATGAAATGCATGCTAAGCGATTATGGAATTAATCAAGATTTAATGATCTTACATTGTGATAATTTCAGTGCTATAAATATTTCCAAAAATCCAATCCAACATTCACGTACTAAGCACATTGACATTAAGTATCATTACATTCGTGAGTTAGTGAAGAAAAAGTTATTTCCTTGGAATATATACTAACCGAAACTCAACTTGCTGATATATTTACTAAACCGCTAGACAAAAGCAGGTTTAATAAATTAAAATTTGATCTTAGTATGTGCATTTTACATTGCGTATTCTTGCTTGCATGTATCATAGTGTATTATATTTGGTATTATATGTGTTGAAATTTTAATTTTTTACATTAAATATGTATTTTTGGTCGATGCTCGACCGGTCGTAGCTGTACACGACCAGTCATGGTACAACCGGTCGTACACAGCACTCGACCAGTTGTGGAGCTCATGAACTTGATATGATTTGGGAAAAACCTCCTTCTTCTTCATTTCCACTCCTACCTACGACGAGTCGTGGCTCGACCAGTCATAGGATTTCTTGTATTTCTTCAAGGTTAGTCCTATTTCTTCATTTTTTTTTTAAGTTTGATGTTCTCTATGCTTTGATTTGATCATTGTGTAGCTTGATTTCATCTTTTTTTTTGAGTTTTTTCAAGGGTTTCTTCTCAAATTGCTGATCTAGAGAAAACCCATCCTTCTTGTTGTGCATTTCTCTTGCTCTTAGCATATCTTGTTGAAGATGGATGCTAGAGGGAAGAAAAAAATATTCCATGGTCCATCTTCATCTATATATACACTGATAACCAAACGGCACCTTCAGTCACCCGAAGATGATCCTCAAGATGTACGAGATTTGCGTAGCTGTAATGTTATCGTTGAGCGTCCTGTTGATCTTAATCATGTTGCACCATATGGCATCGTTCCTCTCCTTGAATCTGTTGGCTGGGCTAACATTTTACTTTGGGGTGGGCCTGCATACCAGTCTATTGCACAATCAATGGTTGCATGTATCTCAGATTTCTCCCTTGACAACTTAACTTTTTCAATTGCTACTAGAGAAGGAAAATTTCTTATAGACCGACATTTGATATCGGGCATTATGAATATACCCGTCAAAGATGAAGGTATTCTGATTCATACTTTATATGACAAACCATCTGAATCGAAAAAATATATATTGACAAGAGACCTATGCAAAATTAATGTGCAATGGACACATAAAGGGAATGCGTTCCCTTCAAAATACTTGTTACCCAGATACAGAGTGTTACACCATATATTTATTTCAAATCTGTATCCTCGGTCTGGTAATAAAACTGAGTTGACTGCTTTCATGGTCCGTATATTGCATTCCATTACTTTTGGAACTATGGTCTGTCTACCTTCATTGATCTGTCATTTTATCATACAGTTTCGACTCCATCCAGGTCATAGTGATATTCCGTTTGGTTATCTTATGATTGTGTTAGTCATTCAAATGCTTCTTGGTACACCTGTTAATGAAGCACCCATTCATCATCTTTTATTCAACAATACAAATTTAAATAAGATGAAGTTGAATTTGCTTCCTAGTTAAGTTGATGAAGGTGGTGTTGGTGGTGATGGTGGTGAAGCCGGAAATGAAGGGGAAGCTGGCGATCTTCCTCAACAGGACGTTAATATGGAAGAGTTATTTGATGAGATAGAAACTGATTCACTAAATGATCTTGATTACAATCCATCTAGTTATGATGCACGCCTTCGTGCATTGGAGGAGAAGGTTAATAACATGAGTGTAGCCTACGATATGCAGTTTAAATATATGTAAAAATATCTTCGTCACATTAATAGGGGCTTACACCATATTGATCCTACTATCCCTGCTCCCTCCTCTGGATCTGATTAGGCGGATTATCATTTGGATTGTATTATCTTTTATTTTGGATATTATATTAGTTATGGCTTGATGATTCTAGATTTATATTTTGAGATATGATATTTTCTTCCATATTCTTTTCTCATTATCTACTTATTATTACTCTCTATGTTGTTATTCTCTTTCCTATTGTGACCTTCCTTTGTCATTTTGTGACAAAAAAGGGGAGTAGTATGGTAAAGGGGAGTAGTATGGAAAGGGGGAGTAATTTGTATGGATTAATTGATTGAGGAGTATATGTGGATTGATAATATGAAATGTGGATAAGTTGCTTTGCTTAATGTTTCCATGCTTTTTCTACTCAGGGGGAGTATAGTATATTGTGATTTTAATGATTCTGGTTTTAATGGTTCATGATTCTTTGAGCATATTTTGCTCGTATATATATGATGTGTGTTTTGTCACAAATTTGACAAAGGGGGAGATTGTAAGTGTTATGATTTCATATCCCTTTGGTTGTCAAATTTTGTGGTGATAAAACCTATATATATATGTCTTGTACATCTTGTGTTTCATGTTTGAGACTATACATTGCTTCAAGTCATCGTATTTCAAGACAAGAACTTAAATGAAGAAATTTTCAAGTCTAGTCATGGATGAAGTATACAAGAATAGAAGTCTTCAAGTATGCATGTTCAAGATTCTAACAAGTACAAGAATAGAAGAAGACTTTATCAAGTCAAGAAATGTTCAAGCTCGAGAAGGCCTACAACAAGATTCATCAATTCTCAAGCTTCTCTTAAGGGTCATCTGAGAGTATAGACTATCAATGTTCATCTCACTTTCAAGGTTTGTTTGACCTTAGATTGACCTTAGGTTAGGCTTTATTATAGGTCATTCTGGATACATAATTCGTATATTTTAAATATGCTTGTACGGGCTGTTCTAAAACCAGTCCTAGGGATTTCAAGACCAGTACTAGCTCTGTTATGACCAGTGTTAAGTTTTTCAGGACCAATCCTAGGTTGTTGAAGATTTTTAGATTTTTTTGGCCATACTACGACCAGTCCTGGACATCCTACGACCAGTCCTGTGAGCTG
The DNA here is from genome assembly GCA_037074715.1 of Magnolia kwangsiensis. Lineage (NCBI taxonomy): Eukaryota > Viridiplantae > Streptophyta > Magnoliopsida > Magnoliales > Magnoliaceae > Magnolia > Magnolia kwangsiensis. The sequence continues at coordinate 74,306,223 of CM073575.1, read as the reverse complement.
TACGACTCGTCCTTCGACTGGTCTTAGCCCTACGACTCGAACTCTAGCAACTAATCTGGGGGTCCCACGACCAGTCGTAGGTGGCCCACGACCGGTCGTAGGCTACCCAGGACCAATCGTTGAATAGTTAATCATTATCCCGTGGAAATATTTGAAAATCTGTTGAAGCTACGACCAGTCCTAGGGATCCTAAGACCAGTCGTAGATGGAATTTTTCAAGCTATAAATAGAGCACGAATTTCAGAGTTTTTCAATTCAATGCAAGCAATTTTAAGGCTATATTTTGAGATAAGTTCGTGTTTATTTTTAAGTTACTTTGTGCTTATTTAATATTTCTTTTGCTAGCTTATTTTGTATTTGATTTTGATCTACATTCCAATCTTATTAGAAAAGAGGAATTTTTGATATTCCTTCTTCTTGGATTCAAAATCAAATAGAACTAGCCCTTTTGATTTAAAATCAATTAGACTTAGAACCATTCATAAAGTGAGTATTAGACTTTGAACGTTGAATCGAACTTCTACTCCGATTGGTTCTACCGGGCTACTTCAAAAGGAGATTCAGGTATTTTACATTTGTGTAATTTACATTCTTTGACTTTGTTTGAGATTTTCCAGAAAAATCTCATTGTTTTGGTTATCTGAGGAGAGCCAGAAAACTCAGATTGTGTGGGTTTTTGGATTGTGTAAGCCCGAGATAAAAAGACACAATTGTGAAGGTTTTATGTGAACCTGTGAAACCTATTTTGATAGTGCATGCTAATATCCCCTGTGTGAGGATATTAAGAGTGGAGTAGCATTCTGTGTGGCTATTGGATAACAGTTGGTGTATACATAGGTGAACCACTATATATCTTTATGTTGTGGATGTGCTTTATTCTTTCATTCCTTTATTCATTCAGTTTTGTGGATTGTATCTGTGGTTGAATGTTGTAATCATTTTATTTCAAGCTAGTGTGGGGAATGTTGTAATAACTTAGGTTTAATTTCCTGCAAGTTATTTCCTTGCTTTATTTATTCCTCTCGGTTTGAGTTTTTGGTGTAAGGTTGTCCTTAGAACTGAATTAGTATCAACCTCTCAATACTAGTTTATTGAGGTTACTTTTTAATTTAGCATTGTGGATTGTTTTATTTTATTATTCCGCTGTTATAAGTTTTATTTGGCATAGCCCTATTCACCCCCCCTCTAGGGCATATAGCTAGGCCCTTTCAGATGTGCAGCTGCAACATCTTTGGTAGGTGCAGGAACCTCTTTTGGAGGTGCATCATCCTCAGCCTGAGGTCTTGTCCCATGTCCAGTTGGAAGTTACATTCTTGTAATGCTGAGAGTTGTGACTTTAGGGGTGGTGACAACTTCGCTCTTATTTCCCTTTATCCCAAACTAGTTAGCCAACCGACTTAGCAACTGTTCGAATGGTATTCCACTGGTATTTGACTCAAAGGCCGACACAATTTGATGGAATATCATTGTGGGAAGACACATTGGTTCCCCCGTTCCGAGTTTATATAGAGTTTTGACCATGTCGTCGATGAAGACTACAACAAACTGATGCAGATATGGGCGAAAAACCTCGTTCATCAGCTGCATGAAGACTGCGGGTGCATTGGTCAGTCCGAAGGACATGACCTGAAACTCAAAATGACCGTAACGCGTCTTGAATGCTGTCTTCGGAATGTCCTCATCTCGGACCCGAATCTGATGATAACCGGAAAGTAGGTCAATCTTTGAAAAGAACTGTGCACCCTGCAGCTGGTCAAACAAATCATCAATCCTAGGGAGCGGGTACTTATTCTTAATCGTGACTTTGTTGAGCTCACGGTAGTCAACACAGAGCCTCAATAAGCTATCCTTCTTCTTCACGAAGAGTACCGGTGCTCCCCACGGTGAACTGCTCGGACGGATAAAATTCAACTCTCGCAACTCGTCCAACTGCTTCTGCAGTTCCCGTAACTCTAACGGTGCCATACGATACGGGGCCTTCGATATAGGCGCGGTACCGGGCATGAGATCAATCTGGAACTCGGTGAGTCGACGAGGCGGTAATCCCGGAATCTCCTGGAACACATCGGAAAAATTGCATACTATGGGCAAATGGTCGATGCAAGCGGCAACAGGCTCCTCTATGGCACAGGACATCAAACAAGACAACTGCTCTCCTCTAGGCTCAGCAACGAACTGGAACTGTGGCACGTCGGGTATACAGAACGTGACGGTCCTCGCAGCACAGTCCAAAATGGCATAATACTCAGCGAGCCAATCCATGCCTAGGATGACGTCGAACTCGGACATCGGTAAAATAAACAAATCAGTGGGCAGGAATGTATCCCCAACCAGAACGGGACAAGATGAACAAAATTGTCCCAATGCTGCAGTCCTCCCCAAGGGAGTCGATACTGATAGGCTCTCACCAGCAGATTCCAACGGTAAGCCAGCCAATCGAAAGAAGCTCTCAGCCACAAAAGAGTGCGATGCACCGGAATCAAACAGCACTCGTGCAATGCATGCAAAAACTGGAAGTATACCCTCAACGACTCCCCCAGATGACTGCAGATCCTGCTGAGCCGCATAAAATCTAACCTGAGCTGGCTGGGGAGGTGTCTGTCCCCTCTGAATGCGCTGCTACTGCTGCTGGGGTCGCTGAGGCGGTCAAAACTGCTGCCTCTGCTGCTGTGGCCTCTGAGGCTGGTGATAATGCTGATGCTGCTACTAAGGTGGCCTCGGTGGTGGAGGCTGCTGTCGCTGCTGCTGTGGGGGTCTCTGCTGCTGCGGTAGAGGTCTCTGCTGCTATGGACCTCTCTGCTGCTGCTGGGGGCTGGGACACTCCCATGAACGGTGTCCCGTCGCACCGCACCTGAAGCAAGTGCTGGTGAACTGCCTCTGAGGTGGTGGTGGAGGTGCTGCTGGTGCTGATGGTGCTAGGAAAGCTGGGTGACCTGTGCGCCTCTGCTGCTGTGGTCGACGCTGCTGGGAAGCACTGGAAGAAGCCTGCCTCTTCCAGTCTCTCCTCTGACCACGCTCAGAATGAGAACCGGCCCACTCAGTCTCATAAATCTGAGCTCTCCGCACTACTGCCTGAAAAGTAGGGAGCTCATGCCCAATAACACGACCTCGAAGGCCGTAACGTAAGCCGTGCTTGAAACGGCGAGCCTTTCGCCCCTCGTCATCAACCATGTACGGTGCGAATCTCGATAGTGCCACAAAATGGGCCGCGTACTGTGCCACAGTCATGTCTCCCTGCACTAGAGTCTCGAACTCTAAGGCTCGCTGACGATGGATATGGTCGGGGAAGTACTGCTCCTCGAATCCGTCAACAAAGTCCTCCCATGTCCAGACATACTCAGGTCCGGCAACACGGGTAACAGAGGTCCACCAATGCTTGGCCTCACCCTGGAAGAGAAATACTGCTAACCGGACGCGCTGCTCGGTCGTACATGACATGGTGTCGAAAATCTTCTCCACATCGGAACGCCATCTCTCTGCTGCAGCCGGATCTGGCTCACCCTGGAAACGTGGGGGATCAAGCCGTCTGAACTCACGAAGTAAGGCGCTCGCGTGCTCCTGCTCTGCCTGAGTTGGTGAAACAACTGGGGCCCTGCCCTGTCCCTGGAGTGCGGCTGTCACAGCCTATAACATCTGCTGTAACTGAGAGGCACTCACAGTCACGGTCGGCTCTGCATCGGCCTCAGGTGGAGAAATGTCATCCTCAGGGAAGGAAGCAGGGATCTCTGAAGGTGGAACAGGAGATGCAGGGGGTAAAGCTGGAGCCTCCGATGGTGAAGCAGAATCCTCAGGTGGTAGTGCGGGAGTCGATCGGGTAACTCTCCCAGGTGCCATGTCCTACAGGAAAGAGCGAAGGCACTTATCAACTTCAAAACTCTCGAAGGTGCACATGTTAACGGTCGGTATTGGAAGGTCGCGAAGCTATCCGAACTTCAAGACTTAGCCATTCTTCACTCATAGCAGACATGTAATGTTGGTATCATGTTGTTCTCGGTTATTCCCAAGTTATACTCTGATACCAACTTCTGTCACACCCCAAACTTGAAAACCGGGCTCATAAAATTTTCGATCACCGAATCCAGCGCCGACTGAGGATATACATTGGACACGAATATAAGATGAAAAATGTGATAGTCATTGGACATTGTAGTAGCTCGAAGAGCATTACCTTTGCTCCACTCAATATTTTGACCATTATAAAGAAATTTGATCCAAACAATGCATTTTTCATCAGCGGTCATATCAAGCTCAGATGGTTATTCCACACAAATAGGAATTTTGATCAAGTAAGCTATTTTGGTAGGGGTAAAATGAAAAGTTTTCCCGTGATAGTTGACTGTAATAGCGAGGGAGTCATGGTCGTCTAGCTAAGTGCAATAAGATAAAAGGGTTTTGACTAGGTTGGCATCAATTTGCCCTCCAAGAGATAAAATTGGATCCCAACCACAGTTGTGAAGAATGTCATAGACATTGTATGGTTTAAGATAGGAGGCATCGGCATTCTGTTCACATATGATTCTTTGAGGCAAAACAGGCTGCAATGGGACTCAGAGGAGCAGAGGGATCTTCTTGGGGACTGGAAGGTCGAGTATTTTGAAGAATACTTCGACCTCTTTTTAGGGCATGTAGTTTGGTCTTGGTGCTAGAAGACTCTCCCCAATCATGTTTCTTTTTGGTGCGTCCCTCCCTCGGAGGAGAATAATCTTGACCTTCCATAAAGAAATGGAGTAGCGACGACACGGGTGGAGCAAAGAAAGATAACCTTGAAGAAAGGAATAGATGGAGGGAAAATACCTGAGGAATGCCTTTCAAACTGTTGATTTCGGTAGGAAACCTCTAATCGATGTTTAAGAGAAACTAACAAAAGCTAGGCCGAAAAGGGACATTCTAAGAGAAATGACTTTATAAGCATGCCCGCCCGATTTTGGTACCACCGACAGTTAGTTCGGTGCTACTGAAGGTTAAAACAATGTCAAATTTTTTTCAAATGATGTACAAATATATATTTTTCATAAGAATTTTGTACATCCTTAAGACACTAAAATCGGTAACATATATGTCCAAAAATATGAATAAAGCTCAAGGATAAAAAAATTTGAATATACATATATGTTCAAAAATGTCCAAAAAAAATTAATTACCCAACCGAGGATATACATTGGACATGAATATAAGATGTAAAATGCGATAGTCATTGGACATTGTAGTAGCTCGAAGAGCATTACCTTTGCTCCACTCAATATTTTGACCATTGCAAAGAAATTTGATCCAAACAATGAATTTTAATCAGTGGTCATATCAAGTTCAGATGGTTATTCCACGCAAATAGGAATTTTGATCAAGTAAGATATTCTAGTAGGGGTAATGTAACACCTCGTACTTTTCAGTACTTGAGTGTTACCATGTAATCTAATACAAGTTTAGCTTAAGCAAACGTTCATGTACATTCTAGCCTAAATCCAACCATTGAATTATTCGGATCATGAGGATATTGAAAGTAATAAGTGGACGTTCACTTGGTGTGGCTCATTTACCAGTTAAAAATTAATCGAAGGATGAAGTACATAACTCGAAGCAATCTACTCACCTGGAGGAATAGTTCTAACTAGAGGTAGGCCCTACAAATTTAATTTATAATAATAATGATGATGATGATGATGATGATGATGATGATGATAAATTATAATAGTAAATTATATTATTAAAATGTAGTATAACATAATATTTAGTGTTATAAAATTAGAACAGGCCATATATCTGTAACCCAACCATTGGGTCTTAGCTTAAATAGTCCCTTGGACTATTTTTACAGTTGACATTCAATTTCAAGCTGATCCAACCAACAAATCAGTGGGAAATCCATAAATAAGACCCGAATCAAGTCGTGGGGCCCACCTGGGCCTCACATGTGCCCCAAAATGGTCCAGGGTCCCTATGAAGGATCCCTCATTGCAAATGGATGGAATATATTGTGATAAATAATGCTGCAGTGGGCCTATACACGGTGCATGTACACTGATAATACTCATGCACGAGGTGCACTAAAGATCATGGGCTCGGTCAGATCAGCTCTGATCGAACACCTCTCAAGGACCGGGCCATGGCGTCTTCTCGCCTCTTCACTGTTTAAACCGACCTACTTTAACCCTATAAGTGGGCCACCACGATCGCTTTCTAAGCATTCTAAACCGTTCAAATCCTTTGTGGAACCCACATGAACATAATGGTATAGCCGTTTAAGTATTGGTAAGCGGGGGAAAGAGATTGAGTGCCATCGTCCATTTTCTTACACGTGGAGGATATCCATCATGGGGGACTCATTTGAGACCACGGGAGTAGCCAAAGATCACTTTGGTCCGGTCGTCTCACCTGCCCATTGTCTAGTTAAAGACCTACACCCCCTCCTCTTTTTGCCAAAAATAGCCAAACGAAGGCGTGTGGGAGGAGGGAGTCAGAACCGCCCTTCCTCTTTGGGAAGGATGAATCCCAGCTGACCATTGGGGAAGCAATCCTAGCCGTTCTCTCTCTCTCACTCCCTCTATAAGATGGGTCATGTAGCCCTAGGAAGTTCGCAGAGAGAGAAGAAGAAAGTGAGTACGAGAAAGAAGAGAAAAATAGGGGCTGATATCCACCCATTTCAGGTAACACCTCCCATCATCTTCGTTGTAAGGTCGTGTGACTGTTCAAACCTAGCCGTTTCAGCCCATGAACCAGGCCAAGAAATGCCTCTATTCTGGTCTGAGCTACGACAGAAAACTCGCCATGCATGGGGCCAAAGATAAGTTGTATTAGGGCCCTGTTTCAAGCAAGAGCTAGTCCAAACAATGGCCTCGACTCTAAGCTTGACACAGGCCAAGTAATGGCCAAAGCACCAGGTCCTATCAAGATGGAACAGCTGTGGAAAATCGATCTGAAACTGAGCCAGATAATGGCTCTGTTCCAGGTCCGAACTAGTCCACACAGTAGTAGCTTATCAAGGCTGAACCAAATCCTGTTGGAGCATCCGTCCCAGGCCAAAAAAAGGCCAAGCTACAACAATGCACTAGGACGAAGTTCAGTTATGCGTAGGCTCTGTTTGAAGCTGAAACCAGACTGTCCAACAGGCCGAACATGTGTCCCTATTTTCAGGCTGATGACATGCCAATGACAGAAGCAATTTGGAGTGGAAATCGAGCCAGTCTATGGCCCAAGTTTGGAATCCATCAATGGCTGGAAAAGGAGCCAACATCGGGCCTCACCAAGATGCGGGTCTCACCTGGGACTCAAATCTCAGATGTTTACATCACATACATCAGTGGCCCCATCGGTCATGCGCTGTTCTGAAAACAGCTTCACGACATGAAGAAGGGGGGCCATTCACGTGAAACGTTGGTGGGATGCTCTTGGGCCCTGTATAAAATGCATGTGGGCCTCACCAATGTCGGTGGGCCAGCCCTGACTATGAACCCTGCATTGACCATGGGCCCCACCAAAGGCTGGTGGATTGCTCTAATATCAGGACAGCATGGGTCGGTGAGTGTGGTCCGTCCATCAAAGGTTTTATGCCCAGAAAAAAGGGCCATGGGCTGGACGTCCTTCCGTGACGTCCAGAATTGGGCCAGCTCCTTATTTTTCTTTCTTTTCTTTTCTCTTTCCTTTGTCCTTATTTTATATATATACACGTGTATAGGACTGTATTACCTGATAGTATATGTAGAAACGTGGTGGGCCCTATAGGATGTGGAAACAGAGAGTACTGTACAGTTGATCACTCCTCTACCAATCAGTTCACGTAAAATGATTGCAAAAAGTGGAGATCTCATCATATCTGATGAGTCTGGAAAACCCAAATGGTTCACCTGAAGCAGAACCTCATAAAACCCCCTGGTTTCAAATTTTACTTTAAACCGAAACTTCGGTGGGCCATTAGAAATGCAAATAATTTCTTCCTTTGATTTGAAATTATCTTTGCTATGGCCCACTGGAATCTTAGATTAGGGTGAAAATTTATCCCCTAAGGGTTTTTGGGATTCCACATCTTATGGACCATTCGGATTCGACACCCATGTCTAGATGGGACCCACCCGTGAAATGAATAAGTGGTGCATGTTAAACCTGCCAATCAGCCAACGTAACTTCATGCAAAAGTCGAGAACTGATTGCAAAAAGTCGAGATCTCATCATACCTGATTGCAAAAAGTCGAGATCTCACATAAAATGATTGCAAAAAGTCAAGATCTCATCATACCTGATGAGTCTGGAAGATCTGAACGGTCCACATGGAGCAAGACCTCATGAAACCCCCTGGTTCCAATTCTTGCTTTGAAACAAACTTCGGTGGGCCCTGAAAAATGTAAACAGTTTCTTCCCTTGATTTAAAGTTATCTTTGCTATGGCCCACCGGAATCTTGGATAAGGGTGAAAATTTACCCCTTAAGGTGTCTTGAGATTCCACATCTCATGAACCGTTCGGATTCTACACCCATGTCACGTATGCGCACGTGCCTAGGTGCATATGTGGGCATGCCTCATATATTATGCATGGAGAGTTCTACACATGGAAACCCACCTACCCTTAGCATGGTTTGGGTCTACTGATCCAGACCGTACATCCATTTAGTTGTTGGACCACATGTATGGCCCCCACTGTGATACGTATAAGACAGTGGACTGGTGAACTCACCCGTTATATAATTACTATGTTAGTCGGCAAATGTGCGGACCCGTGTGACATAGGTGTGTATTCCAACCATCCAAGACCCAATGGTCTGATTGTATTAAACCCACCTTGATGTATACATATGGCATTCGACCAACAGACAAGCAAACCACCCTGGGGCCTGCCTTGATGAGTTAGATCGGACCTAAAGTGGGCCCACCCACTAGGCAAATCATGATGGGATCTAGACGCCCTATAATGTAAACCAAACCTTTGTGATTTTGGATTATTTAACCAACCCCGGTATTTCAAAATCCTTAGAATCATTGTCTAATACAATCTAACTTCCCTTAAGAAATTATCCCAGTGACGTGGAGCCACTAATGTCACGCCCCAAACTCGAAAACCGAGCTCACAAAATTCCCGATCGCCGAAGCCGGCGCCGACAGCCTCCGTAGAACCCTATTCTCGGCTCCTAGCTCCCATTCGCCGGGTTCCGATCCTGGGATGCTACGAGGAGGATTTTAAATATCAGTTTGATTCGTAATAAGCATAACCAAAGGCATAACCCACAAACAACAACCAAGAACTCCATTACATTTTCACTATGATCAAAAACTTTACAAGTACAATGAGCATAAAGGGAAATACAATGGTAAAGAATAAAAACTCCAAAATGATCAGCAACGTGCTCCTGCCTCAGCGCTGCTGCGATCCAACGTCACCTGCACACAACAGTCATGCATAAGCTTACATAAAGCTTAGAGGGTGGTGAAAGTGTGTGCGCAAGGTAGTAATATGAACATGCAATGTCAGAGTAATGCGGAATATGCAGATGGAACCATAATATCATGAGCCGTGGCAAGGCTTATGCGATGCAAGACATGAATGGTATCGGCCATCCCAAGGCCATACGATGTGCAATGCAACTCAAGCATACAGATCCTCATCTATGTCCATACATCAATACAGCTCAAATATAGGATATCACCGGGGTCTAGTACACTCTAAACCAGATTGCCGCCACATCACGCGCAATAAGGTAAGTGGAAGAGACCACACTATCCGTCTGCCAATATCGGGCGGGACTCGTCGATAGCGGACCCATTCCTCGAGCTGGTCAGACTCAGCCTAGGATTGCCCGCTACACTTGGGCGGGTAAGGACGCACCCCCTTCCAACCGACCACGACACAGTGGAGAGCGTAATCGTCTCGTAATCGGCACTCAACGCTCATCTACCCACTCGGTCTAGACGTTGGAGCAACCTTTTGGTACCATAAGGGTTTAGGGACTTTCACCCAGGGATATCTATAGTACCCCATGTAGAACAAGATTTCGGTATCCAATCCTGCCAACCACGATGCGTCTGTGGAGGCTACGGCCCTGATGTCGCTAGGGCGTACAATACCCATGTCACATAAATGCGAAATGCATGATTCACGCTATCCAGTCATGCAACAAATCCTGCGCATATCGTGTGCTCATGTAGGGCAACACTGCCTAACCAGGAGCCCATAAACAACCTGCCCGAAGGCATATGCTATGATCAGTCAATCCTCATATCAAACATGCATATGATGCGTATGATCATGAGTCATAAAACTATACTAAACATGTATATGAGTGATGAACCATTCTTACAACGCAGATGGGCCTGAACGGCCTATACACAATAAGTACGGCCCAGTAATGGGCCCTAAGGAGAGTCGTAATGTGGACATCCAACCAGCATCACACTCACAATGTGGACGTCAAACCAACACTGCCCCCAAGGCACAATCGCCGTAAACATTGCTAGTTAGTCTGTATGGAAATTACACATTGCAATGGACCGTAGGTTCCTCCCATTGGGCCTTACATGTATATCAAATGGGTCATATCTTATGGACCTTTTATTTATCAGATGGGCCACATAAATGGGTCACATCAATGGGTCTTATGTGCATTGCAATGGGTCAAAACCCGTGGGCCTTGGATTGCATCAAATGAGCTTAACTCATGGGTCGAATGGGTCACACCAATTGAATCCCATATGAACACCAAATGGGCCTTAACCCTTAGGCATTATATGAGTTCAATGGGCCTAAACCCCTAGGCCTTATGGTACATCAAATGGGCCTAAACCCGTAGACCTTGTGTAAACCAGATGGGCCTACACCCATAGGCCTTGTATAAATCAGATGGGCCTAAACCCGTAGGTCTTGTATAAATTAGATGGGCCTAAACCCGTAGGCCTTGTATAAACCAGATGGGCCTAAACCCGTAGGCCTTGTATAAACCAGATGGGCCTAAACCCATAGGCCTTAAACAATCAAATGGGCCTGATCCCATGGGCTCAAAAATGCAACAAATGGGTCCAATTTCAATGGCCTTGGAATACATCAAAAGGGCCTAGTCCTATGGACTTAGAACATAACAAGTGGGCCTAAACCCATAGGCCTTTTACAAAGCAAATGGGCCTAGCCCATAGGCCTTAAATAGTCTGCATGCATAACAAAGTGGGCCTAAACCCCTAGGCCTTATGGTGATCTTTACAAGTGGATGGACGGTCTGGGTGCATCACATGCACCGTGGCGGGTCCCACTATCAAGTGGACAGTGCGGATAAAGCATATACATCACAAAGGGGCCCCACTGTCCGCTGGACGGTGGGAGCATAAATACATTAAGGTGGGTGCCACCGTCCACTGGACGGTGGACTTAGGTTAGGACACATGCATCTGAGTGGGTCCCATGTGGGGCCCACCGAAATGCCCAGATGCCTTCCAACCCGTTCATTAGGTCACTCGGACCTGGATGAAGGGAAAACATAAATTTCAGCTTGATCCAATATTCTGTGGGCCCCAAAAACTTTTCAATGGTAGAATTCAATCCACACTGTTTCACGTGGTGTGGGCCACCTGAGTGTTTGATCGAGCTGAAATTTGGAGGGGGCCCACCTGAGGATGGGACCCACCTCATGGACGGCTTAAATGGCATACAAACATCAAGGTGGGGCCCACGGCTGGAGCCGTGGGACCCTGCTGGTCCGTCCGCCGGCTGGCAGCGCCTGCTGCCCTAAGACGGTAGCAGCGCTGCTGCCACCTTTTTTTGTGCTTTTTAAAAAAAAAAATTAAATGTGGGGTCCACTGATGGGAAATCTACTCTGCCCACTTGATTCTAGGGCCCAAACAGGCCATGCAAATCCCATTTTTGGCATTGATTTGGAGTGTAGACACAACAAAATGGGCACTAACGGCCTTTGAAGGGTAAAAATACCATTTTCTATGGTATGGCCTGCCTGAACATCGGATTAACCTCTTTCTTTGGCTCAACGCCTAAAATGATATGGTAAAGAGGATGAACGGTATGGATTGAACACATGTATCAAGGTGGGGCCTGCATAAGCCGGCCCACCTAAACTTTCCTTTTAGTTTTTTTTTTCTTTGGCAGGACGTCCAGTGTCTCTGACGTTGGACAGTTGGATGCTTAAAAAAAAAAAAAAACAATGCATTGGGGTGGGCCCTGATTAGGTGGGCCATCACATGGCTACCCCATGCACATACAAGGTGGGCCACATCTAAAAATGGATCGGGCCCAAAACATGCATTCTAGTGGGGTCCATACAAGGGGGCCACACAATCCTATCACAAATAAAATAAAATAATATAAAAATAAATAAATGAATGAATAAAAGAGAGAGATGGAGAGAAAGAGAGAGATGGAAGGTGGGACATGCGTGTGATGGAGGGACCCCGACACTATGGGCCCTCCCTTGTAATAAATCATACAATAAGTGGGTCATTTAGCATAAGGGACCATCAAAACTTAAAATCAACGGTGGGGATCCTTTCCCCACCAATATGGATGGTCTAGAGGACCTTTTTGTAATGGAATAAATATCATGATGGGGTCCATGGAGAATGGCCCCATCATGGAGTGATCATGATGATCCAAATGGGCCATCGGCCACATTTTACGGTCCCAAGTGAGATCCACACCATTGATCGGTGGGCCTCACTTGGCACATCATAAAAATAAGAAAAACTAGAATGATCTAGCACCCACCGTCCGATCTTCTTACTCTTAGGAGTTCCTTGGCACCTTAGCTTGGTTTTCAACGGTTAAGATGAGGAATGGAGGGTTGAGATGGGAGATCTTGGGATGAAGAGGTGGACCACATTTGGAGTTTAGGAAGAGAGGGAGAATTTCATACGTATGGGCTCTTGAAATTTTGCTTGGAGATTTAAAATGAGAAAGAGAGAAAGAGAGAGAGTTGTAAAGGGAGAGAGAGAGAGTGATGGATGGATGTGGTGAGTGATGGTTATGTAAGAAAAGATTGAGTTTTGAGGCTTTTGTGTAAGAGAGGTATGGGTGGTGAAGACTTTTGTGGCTTTTTGTGTAAGAGAGGTATGGGTTTGGGAGACTTTTGTGGTTGCTTGGGAAAAGGGAATAAAGTGATGTGTACTTGACATGTGATGGCTTGATGGATTGATTGATTGATGGGATTGATGTGATTGATGTGACACATCGTAGAGATTCCCTTGGGTTTCGCACCGCGTGACGTTTTCTCGCACCGAACGTTGGCACACATCTCTTGACCAGGGTATCGCCTCGGCGCGCGAGTCGCGGCATCGGAACTGCAACAACGGCGCGGTCGCTATGGTATTGGTTTCGGGCTGAGTCGACTCGAATTGTCGGTATATGAATCAGGGTCGCGCGTCAATATCGGTTAAGGGTCGAAGGTTGCCGAAATTCGACCGGTAATGTCACGCCCCAAACTCGAAAACCGAGCTCAAAAAATTCTCGATCGCCGAATCCGGCGCCGACAGCCTCCGTAGAACCCTATTCTCGGCTCCTAGCTCCCATTCGTCAGGTTCCGATCCTGGGATGCTACGAGGAGGATTTTAAATATCAGTTTGATTCGTAATAAGAATAACCAAAGGCATAACCCACAAACAACAACCAAGAACTCCATTACATTTCCACTATGATCAAAAACTTTACAAGTACAATGAGCATAAAGGGAAATACAATGGTAAAGAACAAAAACTCTAAAATGATCAACAACATGCTCCTGCCTCAGCGCTGCTGCGATCCAATGTCACCTGCACGCAACGGTCATGCATAAGCTTACAGAAAGCTTAGAGGGTGGTAAAAGTGTGTGCGCAAGGTAGTAATATGAACATGCAATGTCAGAGTAATGAGGAATATGCAGATGAAACCATAATATCATGAGCTGTATCAAGGCTTATGCGATGCAAGATATAAATGGTATCGGCCATCCCAAGGCCATATGATGTGCAATGCAACTCAAGCATACAGATCCTCATCTATGTCCATACATCAATACAGCTCAAATATAGGATATCACCGGGGTCTAGTACACTCTAAACCAGATTGCCGCCACATCACGCGCAATAAGGTAAGTGGAAGAGACCACAGTATCCGTCTGCCAATATCGGGCGGGACTCGTCGATAGCGGACCCATTCCTCGAGCTGGTCAGACTCAGCCTAGGATTGCCCGCTACACTTGGGCGGGTAAGGACGCACCCCCTTCCAACCGACCACGACACAGTGGAGAGCGTAATCGTCTCGTAATCGGCACTCAACGCTCATCTACCCACTCGGTCTAGACGTTGGAGCAACCTCTTGGTACCATAAGAGTTTAGGGACTTTCACCCAGGGATATCTATAGTACCCCATGTAGAACAAGATTTCGGTATCCAATCCTGCCAACCACGATGTGTCTGTGGAGGCTACGGCCCTGATGTCGCTAAGGCGTACAATACCCATATCACACAAATATGAAATGCATGATTCACGCTATCCAGTCATGCAACAAATCCTGCGCATATCGTGCGCTCATGTAGGGCAACACTGCCTAACCAGGAGCCCATAAACAACCTGCCCGAAGGCATATGCTATGATCAGTCAATCCTCATATCAAGCATGCATATGATGCGTATGATCATGAGTCATGAAACTATACTAAACATGTATATGAGTGATGAACCATTCTTACAACGCAGATGGGCCTGGACGGCCTATACACAATAAGTACGGCCCAGTAATGGGCCCTAAGGAGAGTCGTAATGTGGACATCCAACCAGTATCACACTCGCGATGTGGACGTCAAACCAACATTGCCCCCAAGGCACGATCGCCGTAAACATTGCTAGTTAGTCTGTATGGGAATTACACATTGCAATGGACCGTAGGTTCCTCCCATTGGGCCTTACATGTATATCAAATGGGTCATATCTTATGGGCCTTTTATTTATCAGATGGGTCACATAAATGGGTCACACCAATGGGTCTTATGTGCATTGCAATGGGTCAAAACCCGTGGGCCTTGGATTGCATCAAATGAGCTTAACTCATGGGTCGAATGGGTCACACCAATTGAATCCCATATGAACACCAAATGGGCCTTAACCCTTAGGCATTATATGTGTTTAATGGGCCTAAACCCCTAGGCCTTATAGTACATCAAATGGGCCTAAACCCGTAGACCTTGTATAAACCAGATGGGCCTAAACCCATAGGCCTTGTATAAATCAGATGGGCCTAAACCCGTAGGCCTTGTATAAACCAGATGGGCCTAACCCGTAGGCCTTGTATAAACCAGATGGGCCTAAACCCATAGGCCTTAAACAATCAAATGGGCCTGATCCCATGGGCTCAAAAATGCAACGAATGGGTCCAATTTCAATGGCCTTGGAATACATCAAAAGGGCCTAGTCCTATGGACTTAGAACATAACAAGTGGGCCTAAACCCATAGGCCTTTTACAAAGCAAATGGGCCTAGCCCATGGGCCTTAAATAGTCCAAATGGGCCTAACCCATAGGCCTTGCATGCATAACAAAGTGCGCCTAAACCCCTAGGCCTTATGGTGATCTTTACAAGTGGATGGACGGTCTGGGTGCATCACATGCACCGTGGCGGGTCCCACTGTCCAGTGGACAGTGCGGATAATGCATATACATCACAAAGGGGCCCCACCGTCCGCTGGACGGTGGGAGCATAGATACATTAAGGTGGGTGCCACCGTCCACTGGACGGTGGACTTAGGTTAGGACACATGCATCTGAGTGGGTCCCATGTGGGGCCTACCGAAATGACCAGATGCCATCCAACCCGTTCATTAGGTCACTCGGACCTGGATGAAGGGAAAACATAAATTTCAGCTGGATCCAATACTTCTGTGGGCCCCAAAAACTTTTCAATGGTAGAATTCAATCCACATTGTTTCACGTGGTGTGGGCCACCTGAGTGTTTGATCGAGCTGAAATTTGGAGGGGGCCCACCTGAGGATGGGACCCACCTCATGGACGGCTTAAATGGCATACAAACATCAAGGTGGGGCCCACGGCTAGAGCCGTGGGACCCTGCTGGTCCGTCCGCCGGCTGGCAGCGCCTGCTGCCCTGCCACCTTTTTTATTTTTATTTTTTTTATGCTTTTTTTTTTAAAAAATCAAATGTGGAGTCCACTGATGGGAAATCCACTCCGCCCACTTGATTCTAGGGCCCAAACAGGCCATGCAAATCCCATTTTTGGCATTGATTTGGAGTGTAGACACAACAAAATGGGCACTAACGGCCTTTGAAGGGTAAAAATACCATTTTTTATGGTATGGCCCGCCTGAACATCGGATTGACCTCTTTCTTTGGCTCAACGCCTAAAATGATATGGTAAAGAGGATGAACGGTATGGATTGAACACATGTATCAAGGTGGGGCCTGCATAAGCCGGCCCACCTAAACTTTCCTTTTAGTTTTTTTTTCTTAGGCAGGACGTCCAGCGTCTCTGACGCTAGACAGTTGGATGCTTAAAAAAAAAAAAAAACAATGCATTGGGGTGGGCCCTGATTAGGTGGGTCATCACATGGCTACCCCATGCACATACAAGGTGGACCACATCTAAAAATGGATCGGGCCCAAAACATGCATTCTAGTGGGGTCCATACAAGGGGGCCACACAATCCTATCACAAATAAAATAAAATAATATAAAAATAAATAAATGAATGAATAAAAGAGAGAGATGGAGAGAAAGAGAGAGATGGAAGGTGGGACACGCGTGTGATGGAGGGACCCCGACACTATGGGCCCTCCCTTGCAATAAATCATACAACAAGTGGGTCATTTAGCATAAGGGACCATCAAAACTTAAAATTAACGGTGGGGATCCTTTCCCCACCAATATGGATGGTCTAGATGACCTTTTTGTAATGGAATAAACATCATGATGGGGTCCATGGAGAATGGCCCCATCATGGAGTGATCATGATGATCCAAATGGGCCATTGGCCACATTTTACGGTCCCAAGTGAGATCCACACCATTGATCGGTGGGCCTCACTTAGCACATCATAAAAATAAGAAAAACTAGAATGATGTAGCACCCACCGTCCGATTTTCTTGCTCTTAGGAGTTCCTTGGCACCTTAGCTTGGTTTTCACCGGTTAAGATGAGGAATGGAGGGTTGAGATGGGAGATCTTGGGATGAAGAGGTGGGCCACATTTGGAGTTTAGGAAGAGGGAGAATTCCATACGTATGGGCTCTTGAAATTTTTCTTGGAGATTTGAAATGAGAAAGAGAAAGAGAGAGAGTTGTAAAGGGAGAGAGAGAGAGTGATGGATGGATGTGATGAGTGATGGTTGTGTAAGAAAAGATTGAGTTTTGAGGCTTTTGTGTAAGAGAGGTATGGGTGGTGAAGACTTTTGTGGCTTTTTGTGTAAGAGAGGTATGGGTTTGGGAGACTTTTGTGGTTGCTTGGGAAAAGGGAATAAAGTGATGTGTACTTGACATGTGATGGCTTGATGGATTGATTGATTGATGGGATTGATGTGATTGATGTGACACATCATAGAGATTCCCTTGAGTTTCGCAACACGCGGCGTTTTCTCGCACCGAACGCTGGCCCACATCTCTTGACCAGGGTATCGCCTCGGCGCGCGAGTCGTGGCATCAGAACCGCAACGACGGCGCGGTCGCTATGGTATTGGTTTCGGGCTGAGTCGACTCGGGTTGTTGGTATATGAATCAGGGTCGCGCGTCGATATTGGTTAAGGATCGAAGGTTGCCGGAATTTGACCGGTAAGACCGCGGAAGTCTACGGAAAGGTACGGACCAAGATACGGGTCTCACAACTAACTATCTGCAGGAGCCTGCATTTAGAGACGTGTTACCATAACTCAGGTGATGATTCTTTCCCCTTAAGCTTTCCACCCTTAACTAGACCAGAAATAACAGATTTATTAGTGTAAATGGCTAAGCTAGACTAATGATAACTGCATGTAGAAATAAACTGTATTCACTCAATTTATCTGTTTAACTTGATATTTCTCATGATTACTATGGTTTAGATTCTCGATCTCTTTAAACTGCCTAAGTGAATAATCTAGTCATTTACGACATGTAAATTCAGTTGTTGTATATTGATAGAAAAATACATGTGGCATTCCTTATTTCCCTTTCATATCGTAATATATGTTATGACACACATACTGCTGAAATCTCTCCATGGGAGGTTCTAGCAAAGGAGAGTTCGTGCTTGGGGTGTAACTAGATTGGTTGTGACATAAGTAGGCCCCTGACATAGAGGTTTTTGTTGTGGTGCTTGACCATAGGGTTTACCATCCATGTGTGATTTCACCTAAATGACTTGGGGTGAATCTCATAACCCTTTCAAATACTGTTGATTGCCCGTTTTTGAACCATTCATGCTGATATGTTTAAATCACCACTTTGAGTAATTTTAACACTTCACCCTTAGTCGGCATTGATGGTAGCTTCTTTGTGTTGAATTGATTGACTACATGTTAGTGGGTGCTATACAAACCTTAAGACGGTAGTCTCATGGGCTGGGGATGGTGAAATGGGACACTATGCCCGAGCCGTCGGCTTATGCTAGGCCGCAAGCTCCCCGTAGTGATCGTGATCTTATTTAAAATGACTGAGTGTAATAGGATTAATAATGGACTGACTAATCATGCATACATCGCACAAACCAACATCTATTGCTATTGTACGTAATGTACTTATCGTTTCGACTGGATGATGTGTCCCGGGTTCGATGTTCTGACTGGATGATGTTTCCTAAGTTTGATGTTCCGACTGGATGACATTTCCCAGGTTCGATGATTGCATGGGCGGCGTCCTTGTCTGCACGGATGAGCATCTCCGGGGCGTGAACGCATTCCATACATCCATGCACTTAATAAGACTGCATCTACTATGTTTTGAACTATTTGTATGCTTTTTTGTGCTCTTCTTTATTTAGGGCGGCGGTGTGTAATCTTAGTGGGAGTTCACACTGAGTTGGCCACTCATCCATCAAATAAATATGACCGTACAGGTAACACAGGTGGCCCTGATAATATTCACATTCATATTGATGAGGAGTCGGGTTCAAGTTCCAAAATCGCATGATTGTATCTACCTTGAGGAGCTGAGGGGTCTTGCAGCTCTAATTCACTTGCATTATATTATTTCTCATGTATTGGATCATGAAATTCTTGTATTTATAAATTTTGGAGACATTGGTTTGTATAAGTCATTATGGGCAACCACTTGTATATTATAAATGAAATTTGAAATTTCCCTCTTTGCTCACTTTTCCATACTAAGCTCATCTGCTTACTCTGATAAAAGATAAAAGAAAAATATATGCAATACTTTGACCATCCTTTAAGGTTTACACTCGAGTTTTTGGGACACAGGTCATGTACTCAGGTCCTGAAAAGGCAGGGTGTTACAGGTAAAATGAAAAGTTTTCTCGTGATAGTTGACCGTAATAGCGAGGGAGTCATGGTCATCTAGCTAGGTGCAAAGATAAAAAGGTTTGACTAGGTTGGCATCAACTTGCCCTCTGAGAGACAAAATGGGATCCCAACCAAAGTTGTGAAGAATGTCATAGACATTGTATGGTTTGAGACAGGAGGCATCGGCATTCCGTTCGCATATGAATTTCTGAGGCAAAACGGGCTGCAATGGGACTCAAAGGAGCAGAGGGATCTTCTTGGGGACTGGAAGGTCGAGTATTTTGACGAATACTTTGACCTCGTTTTGGGGCATGTAGTTTGGTCTTGGTGCTAGAAGACTCTACCCAATCATGTTTCTTTTTGGTGCGTCCCTCCCTCGGAGGAGAATAATCTTGACCTTCCATAAAGAAATGGAGTAGAGACGACACGAGTGGAGCAAAGAAAGATAACCTTGAAGAAAGGAATAGATGGAGGGAAAATACCTGAGGAATGCCTTTCAAACGATTGATTTCGGTAGGAAACCTCTAATCGAAGTTTAAGAGAAACCAACAAAAGCTAGGGCGAAAAGGGACATTCTAAGAGAAATGACTTATATAAGCATGCCCGCCCAATTTTGGTACCACCGACAGTTAGTTCGGTGCTATTGAAGGTTAAAAAAATGTCAATTTTTTTCAAATGATGTACAAATATATATTTTTCATTAGAATTTTGTACATCGTTAAGACACTAAAATCGGTAACATATATGTCCAAAAATATGAATAAAGCTCAAGGATAAAAAAATTGAATATACATATATGTTCAAAAATTAATACTGAGGCTACGATTCCCCAAATATGACAGTTAAGTATAGTGGACCCCTAAGTGAGGTTAGATCGCACAAACTCCAATAGATTTGTAGAGATCCCTAAATTTGTTGGTATCCAGTGGTTTTGTCAATATATCGGCTAATTGTTGCTCGGTCGGCACATGTTTTAGTATGACAATGTTTTCCTCGACAAGTTCACGTATAAAGTGATGTTGGATATCTATGTGCTTAGTTCGAGAATGTTAAATTGGATTTTTGGAGATATTAATGACACTTGTATTGTCACAAAATAGTGTCATTGTAGATTGCTTAATGCCATAATCCATCAACATTTGCTTCATACATAGAAGTTATGCACAACAACTACTGGCTATGATGTATTTAGCTTCAGCAGTAGACAAAGAATTGAATTTTGCTTTTTGCTATGCCATGATATAAGATAATTTTTATATAAAAACACTTGCCACTGGTGGATTTACGATCATCAATGTTTTCGGCTCAATCGGCATTTGAATAACTAGCAATGATGGTAGATGTGTCAAATGGGTAACATAGGCCACAAATCGTATAATTCACTTTACCGTATATATGTGTGATTATTTAGGATCTGCCTGAAATGTAGCACATGCACCAATGCTAAACGCAATGTCAGGCCGACTTGCGGTTAGGTAGAGTAAGCTGCCTATCATACTGCGATATAAGTGCTGATCCACACTCTTCCCATTGATATCTTTAGAAAGTTTGAGAGTGGTGCTCATGGGAGTATTCTAAGTGCAGCTAGAGTCAAGTCTAAATCTTTTTATCAAATATTTTACATATTTTGACTGACATACAAATATACCATTTGCCAATTGTTTCACTTGTAATCCAAGAAAGAAATTCAGCTCACCAACCATGCTTATTTCGAATTCAGATTTCAACAATTCAATGAATTCATGAGTAGCATCTTGACAAGTGGATTTAAAAACTATATCATCCACGTAAATTTGGGCAATGAGAAAGATATTTCCAGTCTGTTCTGTGAATAATGTTTTATCAACACTCCCCCTACAAAAATGGTGATCTAACAAAAACTGCGTCAAATGCTCATACCTTGCTCGAGGTGCTTACTTTAGTCCATAAAGCGCTTTGCTCAATTTGTATACTTGTTGAGGATACTTAGGATCTAGAAATCTTTTTGGTTATTCGATGTATACTTCTTCCTCAAGTAGACCATTGAGGAAGGCGCTTTTGACATCCATTTGGAATTATTTAAATTTTAACGCACATACAACAAACATGAGAATTCTTATGGACTCAAGGCGAGCTAGGGGGGCAAATGTCTCATCAAAATCAATGACCTCAATTTGTGAATAGCCGTGTGCTACGAGTCTTGCTTTATTTCTTATTACATTCACAGATTCATCGAACTTATTTTGAAAATCCACTTTGTTTTGATGATGTTAGTATCAAGTGGCCTGGGAACTAGCTGCCACACTTCATTCCTTTCAAATTGTATGAGCTCATCTTACATGGCTACAATCCAAAATTCATCTTGGAGAGCTATAATATTTTTTGGCTCAATTTTGGAAGTGAAGCACAAATGACTAAAAATACCATCAAGCTGGCATCGAGTTTTCACGCCATCAGTAAGATCTCCAATGATTTGATTGATGGGATGATCCTTAATGACTGACAAGTTGTTTGACGGTTGAGGTTCGTGAGGTGAAGTGACTTTATTATGTGGTTTGCCTATTTTGAACATGTCTACTTCATCCTCAATATCAATTCCAGGATTGGTCATATCATGTGGTTGGTGGTTGGTCATCAACAACCACATTGACAGATTCTTAAATAGTTAGTCCTGAAATTTTACACTTTATAAGCACGACTGTTTGTAGAATATCCTACACTACGCCAAAATTACGACTTTGTGACAGACCAAATCCGTCGTAAAACCAAATAAATGATGGATTTCATTCGTGGCTTGGTCCTTGGTTATTTATTGGGTCATTTTTTTTTGCGACGGATAAAATTCATCGTTAATTTGCGACGGATAAGGTTTGTTGTAGATTACCGACGGATAAGATCCGTTGCAAAAATAAAAAATCCATCGCTAAAATTAAAAAAAAAAAACAAATTGAATTATTCGTCATTAAAAATATTAGCGACGGATAAGGTCCGTCACTAATATGAGGAGAGATGGACCTCAAATCCGTCGTTGATTTTCAACTTGTTCAGAAATTAGCGACGGATTTGGTCCATCACGAAAATATCTGTACATAAAATAAAAAATTATCGTCAGATTTCATAGTCATTCAAAAAATAATTCACATGATTGGATAGCAACAACATCAAACATGGGAATGAGGTTAGGCAATTTTCATAATCATTATGCATAAGGTACAGTTAATTACAAAGGGAGAAGTAACTACTTTCGTTGATTAACAACTATGGGATAGACATGTAAGTACATACTAAGGGAGACGGAATTACTTTCGTTGATTAATAATGGGTAGAAGTAATTACTTTCATTTCATTCATTAATAAAAATGGGACAGAGAGCCTCAACTCTTATGTATCATGATTCTGTTGTAAGTTGCAAGAACAAGCTTTCCTCATGTATCATGATTCTATTTCTATAATTGCCACAAAAGTGATTCTTTAGAATCAAAAGCAATTCATGATGGGCTCTAGCAAATAAATGGATCAAAACTTCCAAAGACGCTATGTGATGAACCGTTACATAGGTTAATCATAAGAACTATGTAATAGTCCATTGCATAGGTTGATTCCAATCAAGTGAATCAATGTGTTCACATGAACTCAAAACCCAATTACAACAGGAAATAAGCCACCCCAAACTAACATATGAACACGAGAGAGAGAGAGAGAGAGAGAGAGAGAGAGAGAGAGAGAGAGAGAGAGAGAGAGAAACCTGGTTGATGAATGAGTTCTTGCCCCTCGAAGCTGATGGATTGTTAACCCCTCCATATTCAAAAGACAGATGACGGAGAACTTACCCTACCATATCCAAAGATGAATGATTTCTCGCGTGCCCAGTACCCTGAGAAGGATTGTAGCAACAGATCTGCAATCATGACAACCAAATACAGCAAATAAAGCCTTTGTGTGATGGCATTTTTGTACAATTACATACAACCTTAAAGATCAAATGAATACATAGACAATTACAAACCAAATGGGCCACCACTAGCTTGTCAGCTAATTGTTTAGTACTTGATAAAACACATCCAATTGGGAAATACATGAAAGTATGATTTTGGATTTATTTGAGTCTAGAGAAAATCTACAACCTTTTTACTTTTGGAGTGGTACATTGGGGTTAGTAGAATACTGTTTCTAAATTAAAAATGAGTATAACACAAAAACTTCATGAAATAAGTAACTGAAACACCAAGGGGTTTGCCCTTCGAAGTGAAAAGATCTTGGATAGAAATGCCATGATTGGCTTTCCAATGTGAAAGAAGATTCCCAATTAGCAAACATACTAAGGAATCTCAACAATTGTGGGGTAAATGCACTTAGGTTGCATTTGGATGTTACTATGTTTACTTTAAATTATGGTTCATTTAATCAAATCACCACCGATTTACTTCCGGGGAGGAAGTCATTTACATTCACTTGTGGAACTTAGAGATTTATACCTTCCAAGATTTTTTCTATTTCTTCCTTCACTTCATCTATCTTCTTGAAAGATCCATCTTCTTGAAAGGCCCTTCCAATTAGGCTACATCAACTGCCCTACTCGATCAAAGTTGGACTAACCTCAAGTGATTCATCCATCACCAAACAACAAATCAGATTAAAACTCTTCAATAGATTCACAAATAGCCTCTTTCAGCCATAACAGTGGCCTCCCTAGGAACTTAGTTGAACAATATATCTTCTAAATGTCTGTAACTCCCAAACAAAGATTTCACATTATTCAAATGTTACTGTTGATGCCAACAAACTATCATTTATTTTTTATTATTATGGGACTGATACTATAGTGGGCCTTAGAAAGCTTTTAATGGTAGACATTGAACCAATATTATTTTCTTATAGTGTAGTCCATTTATGATTTAGATTTGCATCATATTTTTACTCATGCCCTAAAATTAAATGGAAAAATGGACGGACAACATGGATAAAAGACATACATCATGATGGGGTTCACAAAGCTTTTAAATGATTTGTTGGGTCACTAGCCAACACTTAGCACTAGTGACCCCACCAGATGGAAAAATGAATGGACGACATAGATAAAATGTTGTTTTATTTAAACCAATATGATTTAAATGATTTTAAACTCGCAAGTATACGAATCAATATAGATATGATACGTATTACGAGATCATTCCCCTGAGGATTGGTTGTCACAATTCGAATTTTATGATTCTTCTTAACTAATCCAACAAATATTTTAGCTAGTGATTAAGTAAATTAACAAAAATCAATGAAAAAGCAACTGAGAACAAGAAGAAAAATTCAATTAAGGAGAAAAATAGAACTTTTGAATCCACCTCTAACTATCCTAACCCTTATTTTACCTGTTGATTCATCCTAATTCATATTGATATAAATTTACTAAATAAAGCACACTCTGTGTCCTTGGTCAGGCACACAGGATGTATAATTCCCTTGAAGCACAAGGATCACATCTTTCCATCCATGGTCAGGCATGAATAGATGTAGATTCCTGTTTCTTTCTCCATAGAAAACTTGTCCATGGTCAAACACAAGCATACCTAGAATAAGATTCCAAACAACATCCACATCTAAACTTTGGTTAAGCTCATAGATTAGAGAAGTATGGAGTTTTCATTTAAGCATAATAGAGAAAGAAATAAATCAATCAAAACTAGATGGAATCAATAAATAACAAGAGTCATTAAAATTAAGGGCTTCATCTTAGCCCTAGCTAAGAACTTAGAAACTCATAGGATGGAACAATGATTCAATTGGGAAGAATAAAAATATAGCTGTTGAGAAGTACATCCCTTACACAACCCTTCGATTTCTTTTAATCCCTTCTCGAGCAATCTCCTTGTTCCTTTCTTCACGTCCACCACCACCAGATCTGGCCATCCCTCCAAGCCTCCTTTTCCCTCTTTCTTCGCAGGACTGAATCCCCCTCTCTTCCTCACGTTCTTCTCCTCTTATAGTAGGTGTAGGTCGGTTGCCTGCGTAAGGGCTAGAGTCGATTTGCAGAGGTCGTGCATAAGTCTTACACAGTGAAGAAAAAATGCAACACCCTTGCATTTAGAAAGAATTTAGGGACGCTGTCTTGGAAATTCAATCCATCCACTGTCTTCTCCTCAAAATTTTGACTAGAGATGGAAAGTTTGGGTCATCCGTTAATGTGGCTAAAGCTAGTAATCAAGCTGCAATCGGTGCAGGGTTGTTCGTTTTTGACCGTTAAAACCAGCACATGTGCATGCATGAATACCCAAGATCAACATGAGTTTGACCGGATTGCGTCCCTCTGCATGATGGATGGCTCAGATCAGACATCCGATCATCTCTGGTGAGCCAGGACGATTCGAAACGTCTGATTTTTCTGGACTGTGAAACAGAGCAGACGCTGTGACGATGGTGGGCCCCTTTATTGGCTTCTATGGAGAAATTCACTCTATTCATTGTGATCCTCTCGAAAATCCAGTAAGAAATGGCTGGTTTAAGATTGGATTCGGTGTGTCTCTTAGGATCTTCTATGCGACCGTTCATCTTGAGTGCAGTTGAGATCTACGTATGTCCCCGTGTATGGACCAAAATTCCACTTAGGCAAGGGTTACGCCTACCCCAGAGACACAATGGATGGTACAAATCTTAAAAATACATGATGGGTGGGGTCCATAGTAAAAAAAATGGATGCGTGCATTGAATGTTGTCTGGATTTTTAAAATCTTGAGAAGAAGAGTCGGTTAGCACACGTTGACTGACTTCTGAATTTTTGGTGCACGTTCGGTGCACTTGTGCACCATGCACATTCACTGTACGTGTGGGTCCCAAGGATATGTGTATCCAAAATCCACTCCGTCCATTCATTTTATCACCCCATTTAAGGAGTTAAGTCAAAAGCTGAGGCATATCCAGAAACCAGGTGAGCCCCACTTAAGGAATTAAGGGGCTGATCTGTCCATTGGGCCACTTCCAGAGTTATCCAATGGCTAAAATTTTACGTGTACAGTTAATTTATGGCCCCTGGCCATGTATGAAGTTTCGAACCGAATGGATGGTTAGAACCATGTGATCTTGCATTTTGGACCAATTTCGGGCCCTCTTTAATGTGAATGCCTTGATTTCCTTAGATTTCTGGCGTGTAAATCTATCGATCTTGGTCCCCTGCAGTCCTTCCTTTACCTTGGTGATCCTTAAGCATTAAATCCATGCCTTTATCACCCTTTTTCTGTTTAAGCTCGTAAATTCACGCTATAACAAAAACACTATTAAAATGGTCCGTTAAGCATTATCATGTACGCAAACGCATGTGGTAATTGGGGTGTAAGATGTAATATTTGACCCTCAACACAACCCCCAACTACCATTTTGCTAGTCTTGAGCAAAGTATGTGAAAAATAATTTCAGAAATACAAGACAATTCCTATTGTAGACACTGAAAATCGGCGCCCACGCTAATTTCTATTGTATGTTGATTAAGGGTGGGGGTGATGGGCTGATTATGGATGTTGAAGTCACCACTAGCTAAAAAATCTCAAAATCCCGCAGTCGGCTAGAACTAAAAAATACATAAGGTGGGGGAAATCTGAAGACTTTCCTACCTTAAATTGACTCCTGGTCTGCGATCCAGAATTTTAGGTAAGGGACATCATTTACAAAGAGGAAGGTGTTAGGCATCCTCTTTGCCTGTATAAATGTACGGTCTCTACTTAGTATGGTAAAACAATAGCAAGGGATTGATGATGTGGTCGAAATAGGACAAGGCACACACGTGGATTTCTGATGCAGAAAGATCCGCGATTTCTGTAAAACACAGAGCATATGTCCAACGGCATGTCTAGAAGGTGGATGCGATGACACTTATGTAAAAGATAAAAAGAATGGACTAGGTCACTGGAAATTTCTAATGTGACAAGATTCGGTGTATGGCAAGTCATAGAGCATCATTCACTAGAGGCCTAGAGAAGCAAGGGCATTGAGAAGGGAATAAATGTCATGACCAAAATATGGACTAAGAATGCATTCGATTGCTTCTGTTGTAATGAAGATATATAACAGTAATGGCCTACCCAGAGTAGTTGGTATGAGCACTGGAAGATTTAGCAGGTTTTTTTTTTATCTTGTCGAAGGCCGCTTGACAGTCGTCATTCCATTCCTTTGGCGAGTTCTTTCGCAGGAGCTTAAATATGGGCTCACAGACCGGAGTGAGTTGTGCAATGAATTGGCTAATATACTGGATCTGCCCAAGGAAGCCCCGAATTTCTTTTTCAGTCTTAGGCGGTGGCATTTGGGTAATTGCCTTGGTCTTAGTCTCGTCCACCTGAATGTCATCTTCGTTGACGATGAAGCTTAAAAGCTTACCTCCGGTTGCACCGAAGACACATTTTTGGAGATTAAGTAAGAGCTTGAACTTTCTAGCCTGTCGAAGAGCCTTTTGAGGTCTTCGAAGTATCCTTCAATTGTGCAAGACTTGATGATCATGTCATCCACATAGACTTTCATTTCCTTGTTTATCATGTCATGGAACAAGGTAGTCATGGCTCACTGATCTGTAGCTCCTGCATTCTTCAATCCGAAGGGCATGACCTGACAACAGAAAGTTCCCCATGGAGTGATGAAAGAAGTCTTCTCACGATCCTCGACGGCCATCTTGATCTGATTGTAACCAGAGAAACCAACTATGAAGGAGAAGACCTTGTGTCGAGCAGTGTTATCTACTAGTGTGTCTATGTGAGGCAGAGGGAAGTCGTCTTTAGGGCTCGCTTTATTGTGGTCTCTAAAGTCGATGCACATCCTGCCTTTTTCATCTTTCTTTGGAACTGTTATGATATTTGTGAGACATTCTGGGTAATTGGAGACTACTAGGAATCTCGCATTGTATTATTGATGACTTCATTACAGACCTTCAGGGTGGCTTCATTCTTTGTAGCTTTTGTTTGACAGGCTTCATGTCTGGCTTTATTGGTAGATGGTGCACCACCAGATCTTCATTGAGCCCTAACATGTCCTCATAAGAGAAGGTAAAGTTAGATAACCTTGGTTTCAAAAACTCCATCATCCTCTACTTGTATTCCGGAGACAACGACCTTTCGATGTGCACCTCTCTGGGAGATTTCGCTTACCCTAAGTTCATAATTTCAAAGTCCTTTGCCACAACATTGGCCTTTGTTTTGAATTTTTTGAGAGAATCCTCGAATTCGAGAGCTGTATCATCATTTCCCTCATCTGGGCCTTCATCTAAACCCAAGAGTTTGAAGTCCAACTTGAGATTGAAATCATACGAGTCAATCTTAAACTCCTGCAATGTGTGTAAGATATTTGGCAGTGTTTTTTGAAAGTTTTTCTATTGTTTGGGTATTTTGAGGAGTTTTTGATGTTTTGGGATTTTGAGAAATATTTGATTTTTTTGTACTTTTGGGAATATGTGATGTTTTTCTATTTTGAAAATTTTTTGATTTTTTTGTGTCTCTAAGGGGTCCCGAATGGGACGGTGTTGCAAACCATGATTGGTCCCGTCCTAATTTAGGGTACTAGCTGCTATTTATATTGGCATTTTTTTTAGGCCGGCATCAGCAAATGGTTCACTAGCTGACCCGATCGTTAGGGGGGTAGCTGACCATCGTGGTTCTTCCCCCCTTTGATCCTGTTGTTCTGTCCTGTTTACTCCCGGGAGTCATCTGTCCTAATGACCATGATGTCTGTTGGGCTAGGCTCAAATTTAGAATCTGATTCAACATCTTCCCCTGGGAGTTAGAGTTCTTCTGGCTCTTCGGACTCCTCTTGTGATGAGACCTTGACATCTGTCTAGTCAAGGACGAGCCACATTCCTTTATTAATTCACTAGATGGGCTGCTTCTGCCCCTTGTGTCACTGAGCTGGTAGTGGGGATGTGTCCCCTTGACTGTGGGTGGAGATGAGTGTCTCCCTGTTCTTTCCTGTAGCTCCTTTAAGGGGCACTCTTGTTCTGAGTCCTTTGTGGGTGGATCATTTTTCATGCCCCTTGGGTCTAGGGGTTCTGCCTCTTGCGTCGGATGTACTTTTGATGTTCTGAGAATTTCGTCTCACATTATTGGAGGTCAGAAGGACTCCTGGTTGGAATGTTCTTAGAGTTTGAGTCGCTGGAGGTGGTCCTCATGGGAAATCATTATGTCTTCATATTCTGTCCCAGCCTTGATGAACTTGACGGGTGTACACTTAAAGGATTGACCCTTTTTTGGCCTTTCAACTTGATCCTCTGGTGTCGGCTGATACCCCAGTCCTTGTCTCT
Source organism: Magnolia kwangsiensis (assembly GCA_037074715.1). Lineage (NCBI taxonomy): Eukaryota > Viridiplantae > Streptophyta > Magnoliopsida > Magnoliales > Magnoliaceae > Magnolia > Magnolia kwangsiensis. Next base: position 74,276,595 of record CM073575.1, on the reverse strand, counting down.
ATACGTTGGCACGTGCCGATTTTACTATTATACCTTTCTCATGAAACTCAGTACGATAGTTCAGGATTAATCGTTCAACACGAGTGATGACATACTTAGCAGCGAGGGGGCATGGATTAGCGATTGAGTTCATAATTTTGAACTCAAAACTGTGATATGATACATCACCCTCTGCGTGCTGGACATCAATCACAGGGATGCCAGTTTCTGGGTCAGCCAATACAGAGATGATTCGATTTCTTGAAGGGAATATAACTCTTTGATGGAGGGTTGAAGGAATGGCTGCAACGGCATGGAGCCATGGCCGTCCCAACAAAAGGTTAAACGAGGCAGGAATGTCGATGACCTGAAATGTGATAAGGGTCATGTCCGGTTCGATTTGTAATTTAATATCGATTTCTGCCTCAACCTGCCTTCAGGAGTTGTCGAAGGCTCTGACGCTCATGGTGCTGGGTCTGAAGGAAGATGGTTTTATCCCTAACCATTCAATAGTCCTCAAAGGGAAAACGTTAAGGCTAGATCCATTGTCAATGAGAACAAGTGGGATCTTGAAATTCTTGTGGCGGGCTACTATGTTTAGTGGCGCCTATGTTTGCGACCCTCAGGTGGTAACTCATCATTAGAGAAAGTGATGGCTCGAGGTGCTAGGAGTTGTCCAATCATACTTGCCACCGTTTTGGGGGTACGTCAGGGGAGATATGGGCATCATTCAAGGTCTTCGTAAAGATCTTTCGATGCAATCTTGATTTGCATAGGAGCTCCCAGATGGATATTTGTGTGGGAATAGTTTTGAGTTGGGTTGCTATGTCATAAGCAGCCTTAGTTTTACAGGTGGTTCCCAACAAAGTTCTCTGAGTTTCTTTTGGATTATGATTGTCTCTCCTGAAGTACCTCCCATTGTTACCTATTTCAGCGCATTCGGGGTAATGCCATAGGACTACCTTTGGGTTGTAGGATGGAACCATCCTTCCTTCTAGGTATAGTAGTGGTTCCTTAGGCTAAGGGGTTAAGGCTGGAACAGTTTATGGTAGACTTGGTAGTTTCTCTTAAGGTGCCACTGAGTTTTGACGAGATTTAACATCGGGGTTTTCTTTCTCCACTTGATGTGTGGGAGAGGCCCTTTGAGCATGCTCCAGTTGGTGAGACATCATGAATTTTGGAACTTGAACCGGGGGTGCCCCTTGCAAGGTAAACGAGGCTAGATCAGGGAGACCTATTGGGAGAATGACAGGTTCAGAATTTGACCTTTTTGGATGTATTGGTGCTGAGTGTGCCCCCTGGGGGACAGGATGCTGCAAGTGTGACCTGTTAGGTGTGGCTTCGAGGGTCACGAGAGGCTGAACTGCTGGTGTTGCTTCAAGGAATATGAGGGGTTGTGTACTAGTGCTACTTTAAGGACTATCTGTGGCCCAGGCATTGGCGCATGTTGGTAACCCTATGTCCGATTTGCTGTATCAGTCATGATTGTTTGTATGAAATGATGTAGAGAGGGGTACATGGATTGACCTTCTTCAATGTGGTTGATGGTAGAGGTGCTAGGCATGCTGGGTCCTACTTGATACGATGACAGGAAATTTTAGAGAATGTTGGCCTGAGCCGTATTGTTAATCTATGGAGTGATTGCAAACTTCTGGCTTTCGATCAAATCTTGGACCGCATTTTTAAAGCAAAGTAGCGTTCCGTCAAATGGCCAGGAGCCTGATGATATGCACAGTATTGATTTTCATTATAACCAAGTGGCAAGGGATTAGGGGGAAGTCACGGTTGGAGTGGTGTTAGGAGTTACTTTTGCATTAACATATTTAGAACCTGACTGTATGACTGCACTAAAGGGGTGAACTTTCTCCCTAACATTGCCTGTTTGTATGGGCCAGGCACATTCCCCCTATGCTATGGGAGTTTTTATTATGCTGGTTGCGCTTGATACCCTTGCTGGGCTTGTTGTGGGTGGTACTGCCTGTTTGACTGTGGCTCCAGTTGTAGAGCGTACTGATTACCTTGAGCACTAGTGAAAATATTGTTAACTTTTGTAGAGCGTTGTGTGGGAGCAGTGCTGTTTCCATTCCCTTCACCAACAGGTTTCCCCTCGACTTTATTTCTTTTGATTAAGGGGGGTTGGTGCGGCCATGGGGAAATAGTTCCAGCCCTGATTCTGACTTCCACCTGCTCTCCCGCTCGGATAAGTTGGGAGAAGTTTACATACGGATATAAAATTAGATATCCCGAAATACTGGGATTTACCAAATGCACAATCATGGATATCTGCTCCTTGTCATTGATGGGGTTTCTCATTCAAGCCGCTATGGCTCACCATCATCCTACGTATGCTGATAAGGACTCATCGCTTTTTTGTCTTAGGGTAATCAGGTCAGATCTTCTTGGAGCCATGTTCAGGTTGTATGAGAACCTGTCAATGAATTTCTGAGAGAGCTTCTCACAGGCTCGGATTTGATGGCTTTCCAGTGAGGTGTACTAATCCAAAGCATCACCCTTAAGGAATTTTTAAAAGAGTCGTATCAAGGCTCCATCATTTCCTGCTATTGCATTGAGTTTCCCACAAAATGCTTTTAGATGTGCTGTGGGGCACCCGCTACCATCATACCTTTTGAATTTTTATACCTCAAAGTTTGGAGATACCCAGACATCTGGGAAGGGACAAAAGTCCCTGAACTTGGTGGATGGGTGATCGACTCCTTGCTGTCTCTGGAGCTAATTTTGCACCATTTATAATTACTCTCGTAGTTTCTCAATTTTTGACTTGCCTTGTTGCGGGTATCTTGCCCCTTGTTGTAGGGCTTGTGCTGCTTCTTTGTCATATGTGTCCAAAATAAGAGGTTGTTGGAAAGAGGATGGGCTCCCGGTGGTGGGAGGTAGTTGGAATTGAACACCGCTCCCTTTAGGAGGAGGGTGTGATGTCTGAAAATGGCTCCCACCTAGGGTATCTGCCAATTCTGCAATGTTACTCCCGTTAGGGAGAGTGAGCTGGACTCAAAACTGGCCCCCTTCATGGACATTCGTCAGTTCTTGTTTGTGTTCCCATTAGGGGAAACTTGTGTTGTAGCCTGATCGTTGTGATGTATTGAGTAGAGATGTGTGGGAGGGTTGCTCTAGCTTACTGGTTGCTATTGATCCTGCATGGATTCTTCCAGGAGAGGGAGAACGGGATTTACTGGAGGAACGAGGGAAAAGGCAATAGGAGTCTAAGGGAGTGAACTGTTTTGTACACTAGGCTGGGTTGCCTGTGTATTTGGTGTGGGACTTGGCACTAAGCGAAGTAGTAGCTCTTGCATTATTTGAAGTAGTAGCTCTTGTGTTGTTGCATTGGCTTGGGGGTTTGCCTGAACCACTGGTGGTAGCGGCTTGGATATTGGTGTTGGTGTAGGGGCTGATGCTTCATGGGTAGCTTGAGAGGTAATGGCTGCGTGGGATCAGGTGGTCATGGTTCGAATCTGTACCTAAGCAAGTGTAAGCTAAAGATTTTTTGTATGAATGCAACGATGATTTTCCTTGAGATTAGAGTACACACACTTTCGAGTCGAGTCTCGGCTAGTGCATGCTAGCAAGTCCTCAGTAGGGTTGTCATTCTGTAGACAATGAAAATTGGAACCCATGCTGATTTCTATTGTTTGATGATTAGGGGGGTGGTGATGGGCTGATTATGGATGTTGGAGTCGCCATTAGCTGAAAAATCTCAAAATATCGCAGTCGGCTAGAACCATGGAAAACATAAGGTGGAGAAAATCTAAAGACTTCCCTTCCATAAATTGACTCCTGGTCTGCTATCCAAAATTCTGGGTAAGGGACCTCAGTTACAAAGAGGGAAGGTGTTATGCATCCTCTTTGCCCGTACAAATGTACGGTCTTTACTTAGTATGGCAAAAAAATCTCAAGGGATGAATGACGTGGTCGAACTAGGACTAGGTACACACATGAATTTTTTATGCGGAAAGATCCGAGATTTTGGCAAACCATAGAGCATACGTCCAATGACATATATAGAAGGCGGATGCGATGGTGTTTATGTAAAAGATAAGGAGAATGGACTAGGTACTAGGAATTTTTAATGTGACAAGATCCGGTGTACGACAAGTCACAGAGCATATGTTCACTAAAGGCCTAGAGAAGCAAGGGGATTGAGAAGGGAATAAATGTCATAATAAAATGCTTTGTAAGACAAATGGATCTTTGGCTCGATCTTGAGTAGGCTAAGACATGGACCAAAACATGACCAATCCGAGCTAGGCGTTTGAGTTGGAAGGGTTGAGAGGAAAGCTAGGGGGTAGCTAAGAAAATCTGGACTTGAAGGCTTGGGATCTCCTTCCCTCTCCTTCACTCTCTTCTCTCACTCTCTCTTAAGCTTGGGAGGGGGTTTCATGGTTGTTGGGTGTGTTAAAATGAGAAGAGGAGAGGGCTATTTATATCCTTCCTCAATAGTTGAATGGTAAATAGGTGGTAGGTAAGGGTTAAAATATTGGAATGGAGGCTTGTGAATGGCTAGGGAGAGATGAGCGCTACGGTGCGCGCTCCTGTTGGCTCTTGGGGTTGCTAAAATATTAAATAGTGAAGATGGCGGGGGGGGGGGGGGGGGGTAAATTTAGGGAAAAGTTGACTTTTTGGACGCTCGGACGACTATCCACACTCGAGTCGCAAGCAGCGGCACTTGAAGTACCACAAGAGGTAGTCGGACTACCACCCGCGGCAGTCAGACTACCTCTCGGGCCACGTTCGGGTTGGGTTTGAATGCATGGGCTTTGTTGGTCTCTCTTTTAGATTTTTGTGGCTCATATAGGTAGATTTAGGTTTAGTTAAAGGGTTCTGGCTATGGTATAGGGTATAGGCGGGGCTGTATATGTTCTGAATGGTTTGAATTATAGTTTCAAGTTGAGGATTGGGAGTTTGGGAACTTTTGGGTCTAGGTTCGGTTTAGCTAGGATTAAGGTTTGGTTCATAGTATGATTATGGTTCCCGAATAGTCTTAGCCTTCTCAAGATATTAGCTTAGGTGGAGTGTCTATAAATGTCCCTTTTTGGCCGAGGTTACAAGCAACCGAAGGCCAATGCGAGTGGACACCCCCCCTTTTGGTCAGAAAGGATAGTGATTCAAATCTGTTGCTTGCCATTGTATCATTATCAGTCGACTATTTGGAAAAGAGATTACTTACACATGTCATGAGGGTTGAGAAAAACATTATGATTATCCCCTGCGCATTTGTCGCAGCTTTGTGGGTCACCAATCACAATCCTTTCGCATCATATTCTTAATAACATTGGAGGGTAAGTATGAAAAGTAGGGTCTCTGCGCGTTGGTGCGGCATTACAAGGATTCTCATACTGTTTGGTCTGTCGTTCCTTTGTTACATAATCATCCTAAGAGTATTCGGTCTATTTGATTGTCAAAGTGGTTAGCTACCCTGCGCGTTAGTGCGGCCTTACGGGGAACTTACTATGCCGACTTGGACTCAACTAAATTTTCTAAACATCCCGGACTAGGTATGTGCAGGTAATCTATTGCCATGCAGTCTGCTGATTCTGATACATTGGTTACAATGGATTGTCATCACTTCTAGTTTGATTATTCTTTCTAGAGATAAATTCACTTGTTTCTTACTAGCATTCATACGACTGTTCAGATAGAGATCGGACCAATTGTACCCGTATCATGTATGGATTCGATCATCTTTTGGGGAAACCGGAAGGGATCGAATCTTATTTAGCTATTTGCACTGACCGCAACTGGAGAATATGGAAGATTCCTAAGTGTACTACGAGTCACGTGCATTTTTAAAAATTTCCTATTTGAAAATCTATTCCCTTTAGAGCTAGACTCCTTAGGGATTTTATTTGAAAATATTTTTAAATTTTTAAAAAATATCCGTTCGATCTCCGGGTGGGCGTCGTCATCCGATTTTTATTGTACTAGTCAGATGACATCCACTAATAAATTAATGGGGCTAATTGGTTGAAGTATTTCTCTTTTTTTTTTTGGATTATTTAGCTGGTGGGCAAAAGATGGGGACTTTCAATTTCTCATGAGAATTTGAACTTATCTTGAGAATTTGAAAGGAATCTTTTATTATTTATATTATTTATATTTTTTAATCTTTTATAGGGTTATTATCCGGTGGACAGAAGGGAAATCCAGTCACTCTAACCCACCTGAAGAGACAGGCCCACTGCCCTAGGGCATTTTTTGGTCGGGCGGCTATCAGACTGCTGCTGGCGGCAGTCAGGCTACTGCTGGTCCGCTTTTTGATCCGGATGTTTGAGCCATGTGTCGGTCTGTCTGGTTACGTCTCCTTCCCTATTTGAATTCCTTCTTTGGAACATCCAGGGAACTCATTGTGGTCCCTAGAGCTATTTTGGGTGGAGTTTTCTCTCATTTGGCCTATATTTCTCTGTATTTTTCTTTTTTTTTTTCTAAGTAATCTGATCATCTGGCTGAGACTTTGGCCATTTTTACTGAAGTTTTAGGAGAAGACCTTGGTGTACATATTTAGTTTTTTTTAGGTCACAAGAATCCATGATTGTGACCATTGGCTCTTTTGTTACTAGATCTCAACCATTGGGCCTCATTGGATCCTTATTCTTTTTTATTTTTTTTGAAGCGGGGAGTGATAAGAAAGGAGCCCCACCCTTGAAAAAAAAATTATTTGTTTTTTTTGGATTGGGATGATCTAGGCCGTTGGATTGATGATTTAGGGCCTACTTATGTTTATGGAATGTGTAAATCTTGATAGTTGGCCTTTTTTGGTGGATGATGGACGGGCAAATTTTTTTTCAAGTGGACCCCACATCATGATCTTGACACGTCCAGGGGCATTGATCATTATGGATGGTGATTTCTAAAGGTGGTCCCTAGAAAGAAGTTTTGGGGAATGGGCCTTGAAAAATGGGCCTGAGCCTTTGAGATGGGCCTTAAGATGGGCTTTTAAAAATAAGCCTCAAGATGGGCTTCTGAAAATAAGCCTCAAGATGGGCTTTTGAAATGGGCCTCGAAATGGACCTTGAAATGGGCCATGAAATGGGCTTTTGAAATGGGCCTTGAAATGGGCTCTTGAAATGGGCTTGGGCCTTATGGGCTTTTTGAAATGGGCTTGTGCTTATGAGCTTTTTAAAAATGGGCTTGGGCCTTATGGGCTTTTTGAAACGGGCTCTTGAAATGGGCTTAGGCCTTTCGGGCTTTTAAAAAAAGGGCTTGGGCCTTATGGGCTTTTTTAAATGGGCTCCTAAAATGGGCTTGGAATGGATACTTGTGTACTGGGCTTGTGCAGCATGCCTCATCATGGTAGAAATGAGGCTAGTTCTTCCCTTTAGTTAACCATTCCATGTTATGTGCCGCGTGAGGGCCAACATTTGTCTGACATAGCCTGAGAAGGTGGTGTGCCCGCGGTCTTGAGAAGATGAGGAGTCAGGATGCATTGGCTTGATTAGTTCAATGACCTGCAGCCGCTATTCTTTGAGGTCTTGGAGTACACTCCATTTACTCACCTATTCTAGGTTGATTTGAGTAAGATGAACATGTCCCTCCTATCTACTTTGATTGAGCGGTGGCACCTTGAGACTCATACCTTTCAGCTACCTTTTGGAGAGTGGGGCATTACCCCATATGACATATACATGCAACTGGGCCTTCGGTATGATGGAGGATCTGTCCCTTTCGAGAATGACCTTCCGGTGCCTACTGAGTATGACTAGATGAAATTATTGAGGATGATGCCAGTTGCTGCAATTTTATCGGTCCTCGTCGAACTTTGCCAGGCGCATCCCTAAGACTGAAGCTACAGCTCTGGTGAAAGCTCGTGCCTTGATTTTGTACACTATAGGTGCGATGATCTTCTGACATGGGAATGAGATCATGAGTTCCCGCCTGTTGTCGCTCATGGTAAGCATCACTTTTCCCAAGCCATACAACTGGAATTCGACCCTTCTGGCCCATCTGTAAGAAGGGATGGACAAGGTCAGCCGTTGTGTTAGTCGATCCCTGACTGGCTTTTATCCAGTCATTGAGGTACCGTCTTGATGTCTTTTCCCATAATATTCTCCCTGGGGATGACCTGGTGCTTCCTTTTCTGATCGTGGCTTTGTGCAAGTCTGCTTTTTTGATCATTTTCCCCATTTAGCTCCTACCTTGATCAATCATTCGCCTCCATTTCCTCGCATGATGTTGTGGTATAAGGATAACCTCAGTTGTACACATCTATTTTGTGATCCTGCCTAGAGGTCCAATATTGATGCCCTTGTTCCTGATGATGTGAGTGATTTGACTCGCCCTCTATTGCCCATGTACTATTTTCTACTTACCTGCTAACCCTTAACTTTTCTCCCTTTTACAGTTCCACACTAAGCCGTATCTTCAATCGAATGCGGTGCTTACTCCGGGGGCTCAGGAGGCTTTTCAAACCTCACGGCGACGTCGCATTTTGGAGGACCCACGCGTGACAAAGTGGTACCTCTGGGAGAGGCTTTTTTGCAATTGACTGGTAGCCCGTTGGTCCCACTGAGTCCACCCTCTGGTCCCTCTGATTGGAGATCAGTGCCTGAGAGAGAGTTGACTACTGCTTTGGAGGGTTTTGATGTAAGTGCCTTCATCGACCTGGATAGAGAGTACAACTCCTGGTGTGAATAGTACGACATTGGTCCGATCTTGCAGCCCGGCTACGCTCCTGGTGGCAGCGCACGTTTTGTTGGAGGATGGATCTTGGGGCCTCATTTTCGTCGTAAGGACACTGACGCTTATCTTCCTGATGATGATTAGTTCATTATATCATATAATCTTGAATCCTTGGATATGTAATCTTCATGTTTATATGAAACCTCAGTTGTTCCACATTGCCCCTTTTTGGTCGTTGCTTTTGCAATCCTAATTAAGTGCGCCGAGGTATATCCTTGGGTCCTGGCCTTCTGAAGAGGACCCTGCCTGAATTTTGCCCAAAAGTGGGCCCGGGTGATAGTCGGACCTCCGTTTGCTGACTTTTTTCCTCCCATTCTATTTTGTCAGAGCTGCAGCGATGCAAAAAATGTCAGTTCTGTCGGCGGTGGTTGGAGTACCGCGGTCGGTAATCGGGGTGTCGCCTCCGTTCATCTTTTCTTCCAGCGAGTACCTCTCTTTTCTATTCATTCTCTTTACCCTTTTTCTGATATTCCTCCTTGTCTTTGTCCATCCGATTATTTCCTTTGTCCATTCCCTTTTGTCCCTTTTCCTTTGTCCACTTCTACCTTTTGTTTTTTTTTCCTTTTTGGACTGATTATGGCCAGCCATGATGAGGGTAATGATGGGTTCATGGGTGATAAGGAGGTTGGTGGGTCCATAGATGATGGAGGTAATCCATTTGTGGATGGGTTGATGAAGGTTAGCGGGGGAGTAATGGGCCCTTTTGAGGAGATCAATGTTATTTATGACATTACTTCTATCACCATTAATGGAGGATGTGAGGTTGGGTTGGATGGGATGGAAGGTTTTGGTGATCTACACCAGATAGGCCACCAGGATGGTGTGATGATGGTGTCAGATGGTTTGGTTGGTGGATCGACGGTTGTGGGTGATATAGATGGTAACATGGTGATGGTGGATGGTGCGGACGGGATGGATCGAATCCCGATGGACGGCAGGCCCCATTTCGGCATCTCGGATGATGGATTTCTTACAAGGGGCTTGGTTCAGATTTTTAGCATGGATTTCGAGACCGTGATGGGATAGCTGACTGCGGTCAGGGCTCAGGGTGCCGGTCCTGCCACCCATTGGGATACTTCGGACATTGCTGCTCCTGGGGCTTGTGTATTTTAGACTGCTCCTGAGGTGGAGATTATCGGCGGCTCGGTCCCGCATATTGCAGCTTTCCAGGACACCTTGCATGATGCGATGGGCAAGACTGACTTCTTTCGCCACCATGAGATAGACTTGTTGGATGAGGGGATGCCTATTTTTGACGACTCCCCCGTTGACCCATGGACCCAGATCATGGAAGGTGTGCCCGTCTGTACTTGTCGGCTATAGCCCCATGGTACTTGTTCAAAGCGTTTGCTCCTTTGGATAAAGAGCTTAACCGAGTCCGAGATCTTCGAGCTGATTTCCTTAGGCTTTCAAAAGGTTCTCCACTTCCACCGAGTTCGGCATGATTGGCGACTCTTGAGTGCGGCGTCGTATGACTGGGTTCCGTCTCTGAATCTGTTTTCCTTCAATGATCTGGAGCTGGGCCCATCACTGGAAGAGTTCTCACGCCTGTCTAGTCTTCCTCTCACCCGGGAGCCTTATATTCCCTCATCTGAGCCAGTTCGTTCTTCTGATCTGATTTCCTAGTTTGGGTTTCTTACTGCTCTACCTACTCCAGAGGGTAGGGCTGGTGAGCTTTCACTTATGATCATGTATGATCATTGTTCTACCTCCCATGGTGGCCCTAGATCAGATCTCCAGCTTCAGTGTTTGAATGTGCTGAATTTTGTGTCGTGGCTGAGCTGCTTTTCTCAGGTTGGCAACAGTCATCATTAGTAGTCTTGCTGGATGTATTCTGTTGTGTCCTGCGTCGTAGGAGCATTACTTCTGTGGTGCTGGCGAAGCTCTTTTTAGGGTTGACCGAGTACTCCCTTGGATGTAACCGTATTCTCCAGGGCAGTTACTCATTCCTTCAGGTATTTCTCCATTTTTTTTTCTTTCCTTTATTTGGTGTGGTTATCTGCATTGCGACCTGAGCTTGACTCGTATTTTCTTGCAGGTTTGGTTGTGAGAGCACTTGTTCATGACTCCTCAGCACCTTAGGTCGGATTCCCATCGTGGTGACGTGCTGTGCATGTTGCTTGATGGCCTTCCGCTTGGTGCTAAGGCTATTGAGTCGCTTTATCATTGCATGCTCACTCAGCTTCGAGGGTGGGAGATCAGTTGGGAGGCTACTTGGCTTTATCAAGCACCCCTGATATGTAGCTTTACTCGCACTCCTCTATTGTTACTCGACCTTCGGGGGTACTGCTCCTACCATCTCGTGCGGCTCCTTTGTCAGTTTAGTTTCTGACAAGATATTCCAGAGTTCGCTTTCTCTGGATTTGGGCATGCCCCTCTTCCTTCTGATTTAACTGTTTTGTATAGGCGAATCTGGATTTCTTGGCAGGGATCTTTGGATGCGACGATGCTGGATCTCGAGTCTTGGGCTCCTCCTCTGGCTACAGTGCCGTATCAGCGATGGGTGGCAAAACAATCACTATATCTTCAGGTCCCTGGCTGGCATTTGGTAGATGAGACCGCTGATCAGGACATGGTGGGCGATGATGCTTCATCCTCTTCATGTGTTGTTGACTCGTTCAAGGCCTTTATGGAGCGACCTTTCGTTGATCCGTCTTTCTTGCTGGCCACACATGGTCACCTGATCTCCGAGATCGCTATCCTCCGCCATACATGTGAGGATATGGCTTGTCGTCTGGTAGTGGGACAATGGTATGATGAGGACATACTCATAGCACATCGTCTGGATAGGGATGAGAATCTTGGGCCCATCCCACATTGTAAGAAGTATTCTAGATTGTGCTTATAGGGTCTTGGTTCCCTGAGAGGGTGTCGAAGATCACATCCTCGAATTTGAGCAAAGTTCGATAGAGTACTGATCCGAAGTTAATCTTTCCTTGCATCTCGTTGTGGTGTTTGTTACCTTGGTTTCTTCTGTACCTGTGCTTTTATTTTTATTTTTATTTTTTATTTCTCACCATTTCTACCTGTAGCGCCCTTTCGGGTTTTCACTACGTCTAGCTCTTCCCGTCGTTTTTGCCCGTAGCATCCTTTTGAATTTTCACCACGTCCCGGGTTTTTTTATCTTACCTGCCTCTTGACAGCTATGCTGTTTTTACCCTTGGCGCCCTTTCAGGTTTTCACTAAGTCCACTACATGTTTGTTGTTTTTACTCGAGGTGCCCTTTCGGGTTTTCACCTCGCCCTTCTTGCTTAGGCATGCCCCTTGTTTTTTTTTTTTGGGTGAAAGAGATGGAGAGATTTCCTTCATAGCCGGTTAACTGGTTACCTTCCTGTCCTTGTCTTTGGGTACAATCATAAGCTGCCTTTGGCGGGGTTGTGTGGAGGTTTGGGGATGGATTCTTTTCTGGGTCTTCTTTTAAGATTTTCTTGTCTTTTCCTTTTTTCATCTTTTCTTTCTTTCTTTCTTTCTTTTTTTTGCTCTTCTTTTTTTGTTGCTTTTGTCTTTTCTTCTTCTGTTTTTTTGGTTTCTTTTGAGGGTGTTTTTGATGGGAGATGGCGAATACTCTCTTTCTTTTTTTTTGTTTTCTTTTGGTGGGAAGGTAATGGACAAAGCTTTGCGATTGTAATCATCGACAAGTTTAGGCATGGTTACCCGTGATAGATTTTCACGTTATCGGCGTTAATGTGCTCGGGAAGATCCTCTCCTCTTAGAATGGTGAGCCGAAGAGCACCCCCTGGGAGTACTTCCTGAATGATTAGCGGTCCATCCCACGAGGGTTTAAACTTTCCTCTGGGATCTGGTAAATGCAGTGGTAAGATATGCTTCATGACCATGTCGTCGACCTTGAAACTCCTCTTCCAGACCCTCTTGTTGTAGGCCCGAGTGATCCTTCTTTAATAACATTAGGAGTGGCTTAGTTCCCGCATGCACTTTTCATCTGCCAGATGCAGTTAATTGTACCTCACTTGTTGCCACTCACCTTCCTCGACTTCACTTTCTAATAGCACTCGGAGTGATGGGATTTCGATTTCGACTGGTAGTATTGCTTCCATTCCGTATGTAAGCTCATATGGAGTTACGCTTGTAGCAGACCGTACAGACGTTCGATAGGCCCAGAGTGCATAAGGAAGCATTTCTAACCAATCATGATATATCTTCCCCATCTTTTCCAGTATGCGGATAATTGTTTTGTTTGCAGCCTCGACCCCACAGTTCATTTGAGGATGGTAGGGGCTTGAGCGATGGCGTTGAATCTTGAACTTGTCATGGAAATCGCCTATCCTTTTATTGACAAATGGAGTTCCGTTGTCAGTGATGATGGCCTAAGGGACTGTAAGACCCGTATCTTGGTCCATACCTTTCCGTAGACTTCCGCGGTCTTACCGGTCGAATTCCGGCAACCTTCGACCCTTAACCGATATCGAGCGCGACCCTGATTCATGTGCCGACAACCCGAGTCGACTCAACCCGAGACCAATACCATAGCGACCGCGCCGTCGCCGCGGTTCCGATGCCGCAACTCGCGCGCCGAGGCGATACCCTGGTCAAGAGATGTGCGCCAACGTTCGGTGCGAGAAAATGCCGCGCGTTGCGAAAACCAAGGGAATCTCTACAATGTGTCACATCAATCACATCAATCCCATCAATCAATCAACCCATCAATCCATCACATGTCAAGTACACATCACTTTCATCCCTTTTCCCAAGCAACCACAAAAGTCTCCCAAACCCATACCTCTCTTACACAAAAAGCCACAAAAGTCTTCACCACCCATACCTCTCTTACACAAAAGCCTCAAAAGTCAATCTTTTCTTACACAACCATCATTCATCCATCCATCCATCTCTCTCTACATCACTCTCTCTCTTTCTCTCTTTCTCATTTCAAAAATCCCAAGCAACAAAGAGTCCATAAGTATGGAATTTTTCAAAATTCCCAAGCTCCAAGTGTGGCCCACCTCTTCACCCCATCATCTCTCATCTCAACCCTCCATTCTTCATCACATCCATTAAAGTTGAAGCCAAGGTGCCAAGGAACCCCTAAGAGTAAGAAGATCGGACAGTGGGTGCCTCTATAGGGTAGTTTCTCTTTGTTTTTATGATGGGCCAAGTGAGGCCCACCGATCCATGGTGTGGATCTCACTTGGGACCCTAAGATGTGGCCAATGGACCACTTGGATCATCATGATCATTCCATGATGGGGCCATTCTCCATGGACCCCATCATGATGTTTATTTCTTTAAGAAAGGTCATCTAGACCGTCCATTTTGGTGGAGAGAGGATCTCCACCGTTGATTCTCTATCTTGGTGGTCCCATGTGTTGAGGGACCCTTTTATTGTATCATTTGCTTTTAAAGAAGGGCCCGTAATGTCGGGGTCCCTCCATCACAAGACGTGTCCCACTCTCCATGTCTCTCTCTCTCTCTCTTTTATTTCTTTTATTTTATTTTATTTTATTTTATTTTATTTTATTTTATTTGTATGCAATAAAGTTGTGTGGCCCACTTGAATAGACCTCACCTTGAGGTATTTATTTTTGTCCAAGAGTCCTTCAAGTGGGGCCCACCTTGCATGTGGTACCCCCCCATCATCCATTAGTGGTGGCCCACTTCAAAAAGGCTCACCACCGTGTTTTTTTTTTAAATAGACTCACCGTCCAGCGTCTGAGACGCTGGACGTCCCTGTACCAAGAACAAAAAAAAAAAAGAAGAAAGAAAAGGAGAGGCTTTTGGGTGGCCCCCTAGTGTAGGCCCCACCTTGATGTATATGTTCGATCCAAGCCGTCCATCCTCTTACCCACGGTATTTTAGCCGTTGGGTAGAAGTTTGGAGCTGATCCAATCACCTGGTGGGCCATAGCGCCAAATATTGCGTCATCACCATTCAAACACTAATTTCTAATTTTATTTCACTTCCTAAGCATTTTAAAATTTAAACTCTGGACTCATTTGGACGGCCTCGAGCCACTGATCATAATGGCCAGGACGGATTTTGGTACAACGGGCCCCATGTGCAAAAAATCCCAAAAAGACCAGTTTTTCCCAAAAATTGCAAGAGGCTTTGCCTCCTTGCTTCCCAAAAATTGATGTACAGTAGCTTCTGACAGTACAGACGTCCAGCAAGGGACCCACGGCTCCAGCCGTGGGCCCCACCTTGATGTTTGTACGCCATCTAAACCGTCCATGAGGTGGGTCCCATCCTCAGGTGGGCCCCCTCCAAATCTTGGCTCAATCCAGAACTCGGGTGGCCCACACCACAGGAAATAGTGGAATCGACTGTCTGCCATTGAAATTTTATTTGGGGCCCACAGAAGTTTTGAATCAAGCTGAAATTCATGTTTTCCCTTCATTCAGGCCTGAGGGACCTGATGAACGGACTGGATGGCATCTGAGAAGTGTGGTGGGCCCCACATGGGACCCACAATGATGTTTGTGTTTTATGACCACCGTCCAGGCGGACGGCGGTACCCACCACGGTGGCGCCCACCTCATGTTTACGTTGCCTCCATCGTCCAGCGGACGGTGGGGCCCTTTGTGATGCATGTGCCCTATCTGCACTGTCCATTGGACAGTGGGACCCGCCATGATACATGGGATGTATTCAGACCGTCTATCCACTTGGTGAGATCATTGTGGCTTGGGTGATGATTGGGGTGGGCCACCTACGTTTGGGAAAGGCCCATTTAGTCTATTTGAAGGCCTATGGGTTAGACCCATTTTATTTATTGAAAGCTCATGGGTTAGACTCATTTTATTTATTGAAAACTCATGGGTTAGGCCCATTTGATTTATTTAAGGCCTATGCGTTAGACCCATTTGATTTTTTAAAAAAAAAAGCCTTTGGATTAAGCTCATTTAATTTATATAAAGGCCTACAGGATTAGGCCCACTTGGTAGGTACAAGGCCCATAAAATTGGACCCATTTGATGCAATTTTAAAGCCCATGAAAGTAGGCCCATTTGATTATAAAAAGGGTCCATGGGATTAGGCCCATTGGACTTATTTGAGACCTTTGAGTTAGGCCCATTTTATTTGATTAAGGCCTAAGGGTTTAGGCCCATTTGACTCATGTTAGGTCTATGGATTGAGGCCCACTTGATCTACATGTGGGGCCTAATTGGTGTGGCCCATTTGATACATATTAGACTCATGTGACTAGGTCCAATTGATGCAATCCAAGGCCCACGGGTTTTGACCCATTGCAATGCACTTAAGACCCATTGGTGTGGCCCATTGATGTGACCCATTGACGAATAAAAGGCCCATATGATAGAGCCCATTTGATGTATTTAAGGTCCAATGGGATGTACCTAAGGTCCATTGCAATGTGTGAGCCCAACATGAATTATGTAACAATATTTGCGACGATCGTGCCTTGGGGGCAATGTTGGTTTGACGTCCACATTGCGAGTATAATATTGGTTGGATGTCCACATTACGACTCTCCTTAGGGCCCATTACTGGGCCGTACTTGCTGTGTATAGGCCGTCCAGGTCCATCTGCATTGTAAGATAGTTCATTTTATTATAACATGTTTAGTACAGTTTCATGACTCGTGATCATACGCATCATATGTATGCTTGACGTGAGAATTGTCTGATCATAGCATTTGCCTTCGGGTAGGTTGTTTATGGGCTCCCAGTTAGGCGGTGTTGCCCTACATGAGCGCACGATATGCGCAAGAATTGCTGCATGACTGGATAGCGTGAATCATGCATTTCACATTTGCGTGACATGGTTATACGCCCTAGCTACATCAGGGCCGTAGCCTCCACAGACGCATCGTGGTTGGCCGGATTGGATACCGAAAATCTTGTTCTACATGGGGTGCAATTAATATCCCTGGGTGAAAGTCCCTAAACCCTTATGGTACCAAGAGGTTGCCCAACGTCTAGAGTGAGTGGGTAGATGAGAGTTGAGTGTCGAATACCAGTTGGTTGTGCTCTCCACTGTGTCATGGTTGGTTGGAAGGGTGTGCTGCCTTATCCGCCCGAGTGTAGGGGGCAATCCTAGGCTGAGTTTGACCAGCTCGAGGAATAGGTCCGCTATCGACGAGTCGCGCCCGATATTGGCAGACGGATAGTGAGGTCTTTTCCACTTACCTTATTGCGCGTGATGTGGCGGCAATCTGGTTTAGAGTGTACGAGACCCTGATGATATCCCATATTTTGAGCTGTGTTGATGTATGGACATAGATGAGGATCTGTATGCTTGAGTTGCATTGCACATAGCATGGCCTTTGGATGGCCGATACCATTCATGTCTTGCATCGCATAGCCTTGGTACGGCTCATGATATTATGGTTCCATCTGCGTATTCTGCATTACTCTGACATTGCATGTTCATATTACTATCTTGCGTACACACTTTCACCACCCTCTAAGCTTTCTGTAAGCTTTTGCATGACCGTTGCTTGCAGGTGACGTTGGATCGCAGTAGCGCTGAGGCGGGAGCACGTTGCAGAGCGTTTTGGAGTTTTTGTTCTTTACTATTGTATTTCCCTTTATGCTCATTATACTTGTAAAGTTTTTGATCATAGTGGAAATGTAATGGAGCTCTTGGTTGTTGTTTGTGGGTTATGCCTTTGGTTATGCTTATTACGAATCAAACTGACATTGAAAATCCTCCTCGTAGCATCCCAGGATCGGAACCTGGCGAATGGGAGCTAGGAGCCGAGAATGGGGTTCTACGGAGGCTGTCGGCGCCGAATTCGGTGATCAGAAATTTTGTGAGCCCGGTTTTCGAGTTTGGGGCGTGACAGGGACCCCATAATAGCTGATGATGTTGTTCTTTATAAACTTGACCACATGAGATGATACGATAGTAGTGTAGGATGTTGCTTTCGTCCATTTGGTGAAGTAGTCTACTGCTACCAGGATGTATTCATGCCCATTTGAAGCTTTGGGGTTGACCTTGCCGATGATGTCAAGTCCCCATATGGAGGACCATGGTGATGTTAGGTTGTAGAGTTCAGAAGCGGGCGCGTGGATCTGGTTTGCGTGTTTCTGACACTTGAAACATTTCTTAATGTGTTTGCAGCAATATGTCTCCCTCGTAAGATAATAATAACCAAGTTGTAAGACCTTCTTTGCCATCATGTGTCCATTCATATGTGAGCCGCATAGTCCTTCGTGGATTTCTAACATGGCCTGTGTTACTTCTGTTTCATCCACGCAGCAGAGAAGGACTTGATTAAAGGATCGCTTGCAGAGGATGCCCTCAGTAATCATGAACTGTGCCACCAGCCGTTGTAAGGTACAATGATCGGTCAGTGTTGTTCCTTCTGAGTATTTCTAATGCTCGAGATATTCCTTGATGTCTATGTATCACGGCCGATCATTCGAGGGTGGCTCAGCTCCGTCGATCTGTAGGCAGAATGCGGGTTCATCCTGAAGTTCAACAGTGAGTTCCCATTCAATAACTCCTTTCGAGATCTCCAGCATCGAGGTCAGGGTAACCAAAGCGGGATCAGCTTCTCATCCTTGGTCTTCCAGTCGCCATTTGTTTGATTGATGATGAGTTATGAGTCCCCAAAGACCCAAATTTCTTCACATTGAGGACTATAGCTTTTCTTAGACCAGCGATACATGCTTCATACTCAGCTACGTTGTTAGTGCATTGGAATGCCAACCTCTTGGATATGGGAATTGGGACGTCATTGGGCGAGTAGAGTATGGAGCCTACTCCACTCCCTTTTGAGTTTACAGCTTCGTCGAAGAAGAGTGTCCACTCAGAGTGTCCACTCTCCTGCCTTTTTGTCATCTTCTTTCTCGATCAGGAGGATGTCTTCGTCAGGGAAGAAGGTCTTCAGTGGTTGATAGTCAGGCAGAGAGTGGGATGCTAAGTGGTCGGCCAGTGCTTGCTCCTTGATCGCCTTCTGGGTGACATAGGTTATGTCGAACTCAGAAAGCAATAGTTGCCATTTTGTGATCCTTCCCGTCAGTGCTGGTTTCTCGAACAAGTACTTCAACGGGTCAATGAGAGCGAGCAAAAGGATTGGGTGAGCGATCATGTATTATCGTATCCGCTGCATTACCCAAACTAGGGCGAGGCATGTTTTCTCTAAGCTAGAGTATTTTGCTTCATAGCTTGTGAATCGTCTGCTTAAATAGTAGAACGCCTGGTCTTTTCTTCTTGTGTCATCGTGTTGGCCAAGAACGCATCCGATTGCTTCTGCTGCGACGGAGATATATAGCAGTAATGGCCTAACCGGAGTAGGTGGCATGAGCACTGGAGGATTTAGCAGGTATTTTTTTATCTTGTCGAAGGCTGCTTAACAGTCGTCATTCTATTCATTTGGCAAGTTCTTTCGCAGGAGCTTGAATATGGGCTCACAGACCAGAGTGAGCTGTGCGATGAATCTACTGATATACTGGATCAGCCCGAAGAAGCCCCAAATTTCTTTTTCAGTCTTGGGCAGTGGCATTTTGATAATTACCTTGGTCTTGGTCTCGTCTATCCGGATGTTATCTTCGCTAAGGATGAAGCCTAACAGTTTACCTCTGGTTACACCGAAGACATATTTTGCGGATTGAGTCGGAGCTTGAACTTTTCTAGCTTGTCGAAGAGCCTTTTAAGGTCTTCGAAGTGTCCTTCGATTGTGCGAGACGTGACGATCATGTCATCCATATAGACTTCCATTTCCTTATTTATCATGTCATAGAACAAGACAGTCATGGCTAAATGATATGTAGCTCCTGCATTCTTCAATCCGAAGGGCATGACCCGATAACAGAAAGTTTCCCATGGAGTGATGAAGTAAGTCTTCTCACGATCCTCAATGGCCATCTTGATCTGATTATAACAGGAGAAACCATCTATGAAGGAGAAGATCTTGTGTCCAGCAGTGTTATCTACCAATGTGTTAATGTGAGGCAGAGGGAAATCGTCTTTAGGGCACATCCTGTCCCATCTTTCTTTAGAACTAGTACGATATTTGCGAGCCATTCTGGGTAGTTGGAGATTATCAGGAATCCCACGTTGTATTGCTTGATAACTTCATCACAGACCTTCAGGGTCAATTCTGGCATCATTCTCCCTAACTTTTGTTTGACAGGCTTCATGTCTGGCTTTGTTGGTAGATGGTGCACCACCAGATCTTATCAAGCCTTGGCATATCCTTGTAAGAGAAGACAAAGTTAGACAACCTTGGTTTCAGAAACTCCATCATCCTCTGCTTGTATTCTGGAGACAATGACGTTCCGATGTGTACCTCTCTAGGAGATTCTACTGACCTTAAGTTCATAATTTCGAAGTCGTCTACCACAACATTGGCCTTTGTTTCAAATTTTTCGAGAGAATCCTCAAATTCAAGAGCTGTATCATCATTTCCCTCATTTAGGGCTTCATCCAAACCCATGAGTTCGAAGTCCAACTCGAGCCTGATGATATGTGCAGTATTGATTTTCATTGTAACCAAGTGGCAAGGGGTTAAGGGGAAGTCGTGGTTGGAGCGGTGTCGGGAGTTTCTTTTGCATTAACATAGTTAGAACCTGACTATATGTCTGCGCTAAAGGAGTGAATTCCTCCCTAACATAGCCTGTTTGTATGGGTCAGGCGCACCCCTAGGTTGTGGCAGATGTTGTTGCGACGGCTACGCCTAATATCCTTGTTGGGCTTGTTGTGGTTGGTACTTCCTGTTTCACTGTGGCTCGGGTTGCGGAGCATACTGATTGCCTTGAACATTAGAGACGATATTGTTAACTTCCGTAGAGCGTTGTGTGGGAGCAGTGCTATTCCCATTCCTGTAACCAGTTGGTTTCCCCTCGACTTTGTTTCTTTTGATTGAGGGGGGTTGGTGAGGCCATGGGGAAATGGTTCCAGCCCTGATTCCGACTTCCACCTGTTCTCCCGCTCGGATAAGTTGGGAGAAGTTTACATACGGATACGAAATTAGATATCCCGAAATGCTGAGATTTGCCAAATGCACAATCATGGATATCTGCTCCTTCTCATTGATGGGGTTTCTCATTCGAGCCGCTATGGCTCGCCATCGTCCTACGTATGCTGATAAGGACTCGTCGCTTTTTTGTCTTAGGGTAATCAGGTCAGATCTTCTTGGAGCCATGTTCAGGTTGTCAATGAATGCCTAGGAGAGCTTCTCCCAGGTTCGGATTTGATGGCTGTCCAGTGAGGTGTACCAATCTAAAGCATCACCCTTAAGGGATTTCTAGAAGAGTTGTATCAAGGCTCCATCATTCCCTGCTATTGCATTGAGTTCTCTGCAAAATGCTTTTAGATGTGTTGTGGGGCACCCGCTACTGTCATACCTTTTGAATTTTGGTACCTCGAAGTTCGGAGGTACCCGGGCATCTGGGAAGGGACAAAGGTCCCTGAACTTGGTGGATGGGTGATCTACTCTTTGCTGTCTCTGGAGCTAATTTTGCACCATTTGTAATTGCTCTTGTAGTTCCTCAATTTTTAACTTGCCTTGCTACGGGTATTTTGCCCCTTGCTGTAGGGCTTGTGTTGCTTCTTCGTCATATGGGTCCAAAATAGGGGTTATTGGAAAGAGGGTGGGCTCCTGGTGGTGGGAGGTAGTTGGAATTGAGCACCGCTCCCTTTCGGAGGAGGCTGCGATGTCCAAAAATGGCTCCCGCCTGGGGTATCTTCTAATTCTAGAATGTTACTCCAATTAGGGGGAGTGAACTGGACTCGAAACTGGCTCCCTTCATGGGCATTCGCCAGTTCTTGTCTATGGTTCCCGTTAGGGGGAACCTGTGTTATAGCTTGATTGTTGTGATGTATTGAGTAGAGATGTGTGGGAGGGTTACTTTTGCTTACTGGTTGTTGTTGATCCTTCATGGATTCTTCTGGGAGAGGGAGAACAGGATTTGCTAGAGGAATGAGGGAAAAGGCAAAAGGAGTCTGAGGGAGTGAATTGTTTTGTACACTAGGCTGGGTTGCCTGTGTTTTTGGTGTGGGACTTGGCACTAAGCGAAGTAGTAGCTCTTGCATTGTTCGAAGTAGCAGCTCTTGCGTGGTTGCATTAGCTTGGGGGTCTACCTGAACCACTGGTGGTAGCGGCGCAGATATTGGTGCAGGTGCGGGTGCTGATGTTTCGAGAGTTGTCTGAGCTACTGACTCTTCTTCATGGGTAGCTTGAGAGGTCATGGATGCGCGGGATCGGGTGGTCATGGTTCGGATCTGTACCTAAGCAAGTGTAAGCCAAAGATTGTTTGTATGAATGCAACGATGATTTCCCTTCAGATTAGAATGCCACACACTTTTGAGTCGAGTCTCGGTTAGTACAAGATAGCAAGTTTTCAGTGGAGTCGCCATTATGCAGACACTGAAAATCGGCGCCCACAATGATTTCTATTATATGTTGATTAGGAGTAGAGGTGATGGGCTGATTATGAATGTTGGAGTCGCCACTAGCCGAAAAATATCAAAATCTTGCAGTCGGCTAGAACTACGGAATACATAAGGTGGGAGAAATCTGAAGACTTCCCTACCTTAAATTGACTCCTGGTCTGCGATCCAGAATTTTGGGTAAGGGACCTCAGTTACAAAGACAGAAGGTGTCAGGCATCTTCTTTACCCGTACAAATGTACGGTCTCTACTTAGTATGGAAAAATAATCTCAAGGGATGGATGATGTGGTCGAATAGGACTATGCACACACGTAAATTTCTGATGCGGAAAGATCCAAGATTTCGGCAAATCACAGGGCATATGTCCAACGACATGTCTAGAAGGCGGATGTGATGGTGCTTATATAAAAGATAAGGAGAATGAACTAGGTCACTAGGAATTTCTGATGTGACAGGATCCAGTGTATGGCAAGTCACAGTGCATACATTCACTAGATGCCTAGAGAAGCAAGGGGGTTGAGAAAGGAATAAATGTCATGATAAAATGCTTTGTAAGTCAAATGGATCTTTGGCTTGATCTTGAGTAGGCTAAGACATGGACCAAAACATGACCAATCCGGGCTAGGCCTATGAGTTGAAAGGGTTGAGAGGAAGGCTAGGGAGTAGCTAAGAAAATCTGGACTTGAAGGCTTGGGAGCTCCTTCCCTCTCCTTTACTCTCTTCTCTCACTCTCTCCTAAGCTTGGGAGGGGGTTTCTTGGTTGTTGGGTGTGTTGAAATGAGAAGAGAAGAGGGCTATTTATAGCCTTCCCCAATGGTTGAGTGGTAAATTGGTGGTAGGTAAGGGTTAAAATATTGGAATGGAGGCTTGTGATTGGCTAGGGAGAGAGGAGCGTCACGTGGCGTGCTCCTGTTGGCTCTTGGGGTTGGTAAAAATTAAATAGTGAAGATGGGGAGTGGGGGGAGGAGGTAAATCTAGGGAAAAGTTGACTTTTGCACGCTAGGACTGCTATCCAAACGCGATCCACGAGCAGCGGCACTTGGGATAGTCAGACTACCGCCAGCGATAGTCAGACTACCTCTCGGGCTGCGTTCGGGCTGGGTTTGAACGTGTGGGCTTTTTTGGTCTCTCTTTTGGATTTGTTAGTCAGATAGATTTAGGTTTAGTTAAAGGGTTTTGGCCATGGTATAGGGTATAGGCGGGGCTGTATGTGTGCTAAATGGTTTGGATTACGGTTTTGGGTGGATTGGGAGTTTGGGGACTTTTTGGTCAGGGTTCGGTTTAGGCTGGGATTAAGGTTTGGTTCAAGGTATGATCATGGTTCCCAGATAGTCTTAGCCTTCTCAAGATATTAGCTTGGGTGGGGTGTCTACACCTATAAACCTGAGTGACTTGTGAAAAAATAGTCGAGATGCGAGAATTCTAAGATTCATGAATGGTGAGCAGTATTTTATCTTGGAATCAAGCTCACGGTAAACTTCATAATCAAGTTTAAAATATTAATCCATTAATTAGAATAATATTCTAAACATTGAGTTCTATGAGTGTATAGTGTAATCTCGGCTTATCATTATTAAAATTTATTTTTCCATTTCATGATACCATTGGTAAGCAACAAGGGCATTTAGGACACTCAAAAACTAATGTGATCATAGATTATTCTTTCATTCTTCCAGATTTTGACTTCTCTATTTTTTTTTCTTTTTTTAAAAAAAAATTTTAAAGTAATGCCGAGGGGAATCATATCTTCACCTCTAGGTAGCAAACCTATGATGAAAACTAGTAACCCAGCCTGTTCCGAATGTCAACCTGGGGAAATCAAATCTTCATCTATAGGGAGTAAACCTATGGTGAAGATTATTCGAC
Organism: Magnolia kwangsiensis; assembly: GCA_037074715.1. Classification (NCBI taxonomy): domain Eukaryota; kingdom Viridiplantae; phylum Streptophyta; class Magnoliopsida; order Magnoliales; family Magnoliaceae; genus Magnolia; species Magnolia kwangsiensis. Next base: position 74,252,740 of record CM073575.1, on the reverse strand, counting down.
CAACCCTTCCAATTCTTCTTTATAAACTAATGCTAAAATCTTTTCAGGCTGGTTCCTTTCATGCTTAGTAATTACCAAGTTAATCATTCAATATCGAACCAGAACCTTAATGTGTAAGCGAGATGTGATATGTGAAATCATGACTCAATCAATGTTTACAACTTCTGATCATGGATTAATAACTCAAACTTAACGGTGAAATCTAACAGACAACTGAATCCAAGAGTCATAAATTACCAACATCACATATCTTTTCATTTTAAATCCAAGATGGCCGTTAAAATCACTTCAAATTCACAAGAAATTCCAGAAAAATTTAAATTTTTTCATAACTTTTGCTCAAGATCAAGAAAATACTAATTAGGTAACCTAATCTCCCACCCCAACCTAAAATCTACATTGTTCTCAATGTAAAAAAAATAAGCATGTAATGCACATGGAACAATGAAAGTAAAAGAGGAGTAATTGAAAGATGGAACATAGACGAAAGAATCAAGAGGCTTTCCAAAGATATAAGCGTAAGAGCGGGTCAGCACAAGAGAGAAACCAACAAAAGAAAACTAACCTAATATAGGGTTAGTTTTGTTAGTCCTCAAGCAAAACAAAAAAAAATAACAAAAATAAAATCCTACCTACACCACTTTCGCAGGTGCTCTCGATTGCATTTAGTGTATGCAACAAGCCTTTAAACCCCTAGGTTGCCCCTAGTGGACGAGTTGTAGTCTCGTGAGGGTTTGCAGTAATGTTACCCACAAACATTGAACTAAGTAGGAAAAAGAAATGAAATGAAAGGTTGGGTTGCCTCCCAGGAGAGCTAAGTTTAACGTCTTCAGCCAGACAAACAATGAAAGCAACCATGGACCATGAATCAATCTTGATAACCTGGGTCCTCCAAATAAATTTCCTCAACATCTTGATTGACCAAATCTTCTAAATATGGTTTTAGCCATTGACCATTTACTTTGAAAATATTCTCATCCTTTAGATATTTAATCTTAACTGCTCCATGAGGAAATACTTTTACTACATGATAAGGATCATACCATCGTAAGCGTAGTTTTCCAGGAAAGAGGCATAACCTGAAATTATACAATAATACTTTCTGGTCCGGTTCAAATGTCTTGCGAAGAATTGATTTGTCATGAAAATTTTTTATCCGTTCTTTATAAATTTTTGCATTCTCATATGCCTCATTTCAAATTTCTTCTAACTCCTTGAGTTAAAGTTTACAATGTGATCCAGCCTTGGTTAAATTAAAATTAAAGGTTTTGATGACCCAATAAGTATGATGTTCTAATTCCACAGGCAAGTGACATGCTTTCCCAAAGACAAGCCTATAGGGTGACATTCCAATCGAGGTTTTGAAAGCCATACGATACGCCCAAAGAGCATCATTCAAACATTACGACCAATCCTTACGATTAGAGCAAACTGTTTTCTTTAAAATTTGTTTAATCTCCCGATTCGAAACCTCTACTTAACCACTTGTTTGTGGATGGTATGACATTACAACTTTATTTGTGATGGAATATTTCTTCATTAAAGATTCAAACGGTTTATTGTAAAAAATGAGTACCCCCATCACTTATAATTGCCCGAGGAGTACCAATACGAGCAAAGATATTTTCTTTCAAGAAGCAGACCATAACTTTGTGATCATTCGTTTTACATGGCACTACTTCAATCCACTTAGAGACATAGTCGACGACCAAAAGGATATATACATATAACCAAATGACGGGGGAAATGGACCCATGAAATCAGTACCCCAAACATAAAAAATATCAATAATGAGAATATTGGTAAGTGGCATCATGTTCTTGTGAGAAATATTACTCGTATGTTGGCATCTATCACATGTAGAACAAAAGGCATGGGTGTCTAGAAAAATGTAGGCTAATAAAATCTACTTTGTATGACTTTTATGGCTGTTTTCTTTGAACCAAAATGACCACCACATGCATGGTCATGACAAAAGGAGATTATACTATGAAACTCACTCTCAGGCACACATCTCCTAATAACCTGGTCAGGACAAAGTTTGAATAAGTATGGGTCATCCCAAAAGAAATGTTTAACCTCAGAAAGAAATTTGGATTTATCTTGTTTAATCCAATGAGAAGAAAATTGACTTGTAATAAGATAATGTACAATATCCACATACCAAGGTAATCAAGAAATAGCTAAAAGTTGTTCATAAGGGAAAGACTCGTTCATTGGCAAAGGATCCATTGTGGACTCCAAGACAAGTCTAGACAAATGGTCAACTACCACATTTTCGGAACCCTTTTTATCTCGAATTTCAATGTCGAATTCTTGTAGCAAGAGAATTCAACGAATCAATCGAGGTTTAGCATCTTTTTTAGAAAGAAGATATTTAAATGCTGCATGATCTGAGAATACTATAACGGTTGATCCTATGAGATACGACCTGAATTTTTCTTGAGCAAATACGACCTGAATTCCAATGATCTGCCAACAATTCCTTTTCAGTGGTAGAGTAGTTAAGTTGAGCATCATTTAGGGTCCTACTAGCATAATAAATGGCATGAGGCATTTTGTTCAATCTTTGTCCTAAGATAGCTCCAACAGCATAATCAGAAGCGTCACACATAAGCTCAAACGGTAAACTCCAATTAAGTGGTTAGATGATTGGAATAGAAGTTAATAAATGCTTTAACTTATCAAAAGCTTTCTGACAATCATCATTAAGGACAAATGCAACATCTTTAACTAATAAATTGAATAAGGGTCGAGAAATTTTGCTAAAGTCCTTAATGAATCTCCTATAGAATCCTGCATGCCCTAAGAATGATCTAATCTCCTTCACCATTCTGGGTAGAGGAAGACTATAAATTAAATCAATCTTGGCTTTATCAACTTCAATGCCTTTACTTGAAATAACATGCCTGAGTACAATCCCTTTTTAAACCATAAAATGACACTTTTTCTAATTCAATACTAGGTTCGTTTTTGTACATCTTTCCAAGACAAGAGATAGATGGTATAAACATTCATCAAAGGAAGAGCCAAAAATTGAAAAATCGTCCATGAAAACCTCGAGGAAACACTCAACCATGTCAGAGAAAATACTCATCATGCATCGTTGAAAAGTAGTAGGCGCATTACACAACCTAAATGGCATACGCCGATAGGCATATGTACTAAAAAGCATGTAAATGTGGTTTTCTCTTGATCCTCGGGAGCAATGAGAATCTAATTATACCCGAAATAACCATCCAGGAAACAATAGTAGCTATGCCCTGCCAATCTCTCAAGCATCTGACCTATGAAAGGAAGAAGAAAGTGATCCTTCCTTGTGACCAGGTTCAGTTACAGTACTCAATACAAACTCACCAACCCTTAGTCATGTGGGTTAACACTAATTCATTATTGTCATTTTTGTTCACCGTAATCCCAGACTTTTTGGGAACAACTTGAATTGGGCTAGCCCACGTGCTATCTGAAATGGGGTAAATGATACCAACATCTAACAATTTAAGCACCTCCGCACGAACGACTTCTTTCATGTTAGGGTTAAGACTCCTTTCCATTTCACGCGATGTTTTTACATTTTTTTTCAAGATGAATATGATGCATACACGCAGTGGGGCTTATTCCCATTATGTCCGCTATTGTCCACCCAATAGCTTCCTTATATTCTCTAAGAACATTAAGCAACTTACCCTTCTGTTCCTTATCAAGGTTAGAAGCTATGATGACAGGCAGGGTCTCAGAAGGACCTAAGAGTGTATACTTGAGAGTTTCGGGTAATTGTTTAAGGTCAAGTTCGGGTGGTTTCTTAATAGACGGGATCAGTTTAAACTCAGATAGTGGAAGAAGTTTCATTTTAGCTTTCCATTTTGTAGTATCCATTACAGGATTAGAGTCAAGCAATGGATCGACCTCTTAGATGGAATTTTCTATGTAAAAATCTAAGGCAAAATGTGTTAAACAAGTCTCAAGAGCATCTTCGGAAGATTTAAGGAAAGAGTCATGCACTAGACTCTCAATCGTGTTCACTTTAAATATATCATCCGAGTCTGACGGTTGTTGTCTAGCATTGAAAACATTCAGTTTAATCTTCATGTTATCAGAAGATTACTTTATAACTCCATTCCTGCAATTTATGATAGCACTGGATGTGGCTAAGAATGGACGTCCTAGGATAACCGGGATTTGACTAGTAGGATTCTGGACAGGTTGAGTATCTAAAATGATGAAATCCACTAGAAAATAAAACTTATCAACCTGGATTAGCACATCCTCAATAATACGATGGGGCACCTTGACAGATCTATCAGCTAGTTGTAGTGTTATTTTAGTTTATTTTAGCTCAACAAGTCCTAGCTGCTCATACACAGAATATGGTAACAAATTAGTGCTCGCCCCTAAATCAAGCAATGCTTTCTCAATCTTATGATCTCCTATGACACAAGAAATGGTGGGAGCTCCTGGATCCCTCTATTTAGGAGGGGTGTTGTGTTGAATCATGGAGCCAAGTTTCTCCACAAGGAAGACATTCTTATGAACATTCAGCTTACGCTTTTGAGTGCATAAATCTTTAAGAAACTTAGCATAAGCAGGTATTTGCTTGATAGCATCAAGTAACGGAATATTGATTTGCACTTGCTTAAACATCTCCAATATATCATTAAAGTTGTTTCCTTTCTTAACTGGTACCAGACGTTAAGGAAAAGGTGCTTTAGGCACATAGGATGATACATGAGTGGTTCCTGGAGAGTCAAAATGCTTTTGGACTTCGGATGCACTAGTATGTCTCTTTGCTTCATTTTGGTCTTCCGATTTGGAATTTGATTCTTCCCTATGCATCTCTACTTTGTTCTCAATTTGTTTGCCAGACCTAAGGATAATGATTGATTTGGCTTGCTCATGATATTGTTCTTGGTTTGAATTAAAGTCAATCTGATGCTGTCCTTTTAGATTTGCCACAGGCTGGCTAGGGAACTTGCCCTTCTCTCTCTCACTCAATGTGGCAGCAAGTTGACCCAACTGTACTTCCAGCTTGACAATGGATTGTGCATTTGTATGTAAGCTTTGCTGGTTAGCTTGTACAGTTCGTTGGATGTCTTTTTAAAATTGAAGAGAACTTTGCATAAAAAGATTGAGTGCATCTTCAAGAGATGGTTTCCTTGATTGTGAAGGAACTTATTGATATTGTGAAAACTGTCAAAGTTGTTGACTACCAACTTGTGGGTATAGTTGCATGGGAGGATTTTCAAATGGTCCTCCTTATTGTGGTCCTTTTGCCCAAGAAAAATTTGGAAATCTAGCCCACCCTAGGTTGTAAGTGTCTGAGTAAGGATCATTCCCAGGCATCTGAAAGGTGTTCATAGCATGCACTTGTTCAGAGAGAAATTCTAGAAATGCTACACTAGATGGACAAGACTGCGTAGGATGGGCGGGATTGGAACATATGGCACATGACTTGATTTGAGTTGTATTTGGAGGTCCATTATTTAACATCAAAGCATCAACTTCTCTGTTAGGCTATCAATCTGACGTGATTCCTATCTTATATATACCATCTTTCTTCCGTGGTTGGGGACTTCTGTCACCGTTATTTGAATAGTCTCATTGCTGAGAGTTTTCACACAAGGTTTCAAAGAAATTCCATGCTTTAACATTGCTTTTAGTTATGAATAACCCTCCACTGGTGGCATCAACCATGCGACGGTTTTGGAGTGTCAAACTGTCACAGAAGTATTAAACCTATTGCCAGTTCTCAAAACCATGGTGTGAGCATTTAAGAAGTAAGTCCTTTCATATTTCCCAACATTCATGAAAGTGCTCACCCTCTTTTTGTGTGAAATTAGTAATTTCTCTACGGAGAGCATTAGTTTTGTGAACAGGGAAGAACTTGTTTAAGAACTTCTTAGATAGTTGGTGTCATGTAGTGATAGACCCAACTTCCAGAGAATTCAACTATGCTTTCGTCTTATCCTTCAAGGAAAAGGGAAAAAAGCGCAAACGGATCAAATCATCTGAAAAGTTTTGGAACCTAAAGGTAGAGAAAATGTTTAGGAATTCTTTCATATGATGATATAGATCCTCTTTATCTAAACCATAGAAGCAGGGCAACAATTGTATGACCCAAGTTTAAGTTCAAAGTGTGATGCCGTGGTGGTTGGAAACACTATGCATGAAGGTGCATTAAATTGGACAGGAGCTGAATAATCTCTAGGAGCTTTAATTCCATTCTCGTCCACCATTTCAAATAGACTGTTTTTCACTCTTCTACCAAATATTCTTTTATCAGGATCAAAAGGTGTTAGTTCTATGTTCAGAGAGCTACGTCCTAGCATAAACTAAGTTATTGCAATGTAGGAAAGAAAGTTAAACTAAGATGCAACATAAGAGAAATAAAACTAGATCTAAAAATCATGAATTCCTAAAAACAAGATGAAACTATACAAACAAGAATTGGAAGAAAGAACTCGAAAAAGGAGATGATTGATGTTTGAAGAATTGGGAGCTCCTCCTTCACATTGAAGACAATGTTATTTTCAGCTTCCTTCCTCAATCCCTGTAAAAAAAAATAAAAACAAAAATAAATTAAGTTTCCTAAAATGATGCGAGAGAAAAAAAAATCCTAAGGATATGAATTATGATAAGAGAGAATCCTAAATTCAATTGGACCGAAATAATCCTCGGCAACGGCGCCAAAAACTTTTTGTTTTATTTAAACCAATCTGATTTAAATGATTTTAAACTCACAAGTATACAAATCAGATGTAGATACGGTACATATTACGAGATCGTTCTCATGAGGACTAATTTTCATAATTTGAATTTTATGATTCTTCTTAACTAATCCAACAAATATTTTAGCTAGTGATTAAGTAAACTAGCAAAAATCAAAGAAAAAACAGCTGAGAACAAGAAGGAAAATTCAATCAAGGAAAACACTAGGACTTTTGAATCCACCCCTAACTATCATAACCCTTGTTTTACCTGTTGATTCATCCTAATTCAGATTGATATAAATTTACTAAATAAAGCACACTCTATGTCCTTGGTTAGGCACACAGGATGTATAATTCCCTTGAAGCATGAGGATCACATCTTTCCATCCATGGTCAGGCATGAATAGATGTAGATTCTTATTTCTTTCTCCATAGAAAACCTGTTCATGGTCAGACACAAGCATACCTAGAATAAGATTCCAAACAACATCCACATCTAGACTTTACTTAAGCTCATAGATTAGAGAAGTATGGAGTTTTCATTTAAGCATAATAGAGAAAGAAATAAATCAATCAAAACTAGATGAAATCAACAAATGACAAGAGTCATTCAAATTACGGGCTACATCTTAACCCTATCTAAGAACTTAAAAACTCATGGGATAGAACAATGATTCAATTGGGAAGAATAAAAATATAGCTGTTGAGAAGTACATCCGTTACACAACCCGCCAATTTCTTTCAATCCCTTCTTAAGCAATCTCCTTGTTTCTTTCTTCACATCCACCACCACCAGATCTAACCATCCCTCCAAGCCTCCTTTTCTCTCTTTCTTCCCAGGACTGAATCCCCCTCTCCTCCTCATGTTCTTCTCCTCTTATAGTAGGTGTAGGTCGGTCGCCTGCGTAAGGGCTGGAGTCGATTTGCAGAGGTCGTGCGTAAGTCTTACATAGTGAAGAAAAAAAATGCAACACCCTTGTGTTTAGAAAGAATTTAGGGATGCTGTCTTGGAAATCCAATCTATCCATTGTCTTCTCCGTGGAATTTTGACCAAAGATGGAAAGTTTGGGTCGTCCGTTGATACGACCAAAGGTAGTAATCACGCTGCAATCAGTGTAGGGTTGTTCGTTTGTGACAGTTAAAATTAGCATGTGTGCATGCATGAATACACAAGATCAACATGAGTTTGACTAGATTGTGTCCCTCTACATGATGGACGGCTCAGATCGGACATCCGATCATCTCTGGTGAGCCAGGACGATTCGAAACGTCTAGTTTTTTCGAATTATGAAATAGAGCAGACGTTGTGACGATGGTGGGCCCCTTTATCGGCTTCTACATAGAAATCCACTCCATTCATTGTGATTCTCTCAAAAATCCAGTAAGAAATGGCTGGTTTAAGATTGGATTCGGTGTGTCCCACAGGATCTTCTATGTAATCGTTCATCTTACGTGCGGTTGAAATCTATGTATGTCCCTGTGTATGGACCAAAATTCCACCTAGGCAAGGGGTACGCCTACCCCAGAGACACAATGGACTGTACAGATCTTGAAAATACATGATGGGTGGGGCCTACAACAAAAAAATGGACGCGGTTGGACGCTGTTTGGATTTTTGAAATCTTTAGAAGAAGAGTTGGTTAGCGCACGTTGACCAACTTCTAGATTTTCGGTGCACATCCGGCGCACTTGTACACCTTGCACATTCATTGTACATGTGGGTCCCAAGGATATGTGTATCCGAAATTTGCTCTGTCCATTCATTTTATCACCCCATTTAAGGCATTGAGTCAAAAGCTGAGGTATATCCAGAGACCAGGTAGGCCCCACTTAAGGAATTAAGGGGCTGATTTGTCCATTGGGCCACTTCCAGAGGTATCCAATGGCTGAAATTTTATGTGTACGGTTAATTATGGCCCCCAGGCCATGTATGAAGTTTCGAGCCGAATGGATGGTTGGAACCATGTGATCTTGTATTCTGGACCAATTTCGGGCCCTCTTTAATGTGAATGGCTTGATTTCCTCAGATTTCTAGCATGTAAATCTGTCGATCTTGGTCCCCTGGGGTCCTTCCCTTGCCTTGGTGATCCTTGAGCATTAAATCCATGCCTTTATCACCTTTTTTCAGTCTAAGCTTGTAAATTCACCCTTCAACAAAAGCATGATTAAAATGGTCCGTTAAGCATTATCATGTACGCAAAAGCATGTGATAATTGGGGTCTAAGATGCAATATTTGACCCTCAACATAAAAAAAACTAATACAAGTGACCCAACACCTCTTCAGCCAGCTAGCTGGTATTTAAGCTGTGGGCTCCACCATCAGGCATATCCAAAACTCATGTGCGTCATGACACACAATTTTGTGGGGATTGAATGTTGGTGGGTGACAAAAGTTTTGTATCAAAATGATATCTCTGCCTACAGTTTATTTAAGTGATAATAACCCTATGAACATGGTATAAACATGATGGCCAATTTAAGGAAGGTTTCAACTGTGGATGTTTTCAGAGTTTTAAATCTGCTTGATTTTTAGAATCTTGTTTTATTGTGGTCTTTTAAAATAGATAGATGGAGTGGCTTTGTCACTGACATCTCTTGGGCCCCACACAGGTTGTGATCCCAAGCAATCCCCTCTCCTTAAAGAGTGGGTGAAAATATAAAATAGCTAATGGTGCACATTCAGATGGGGGAATTGATTTAATTGAAAGACCAGGATCCACCAGTCAGAATGTTCCTCGTATTGTGAAAGATCCATGTTTGCTCTACCTGATGGACGATCGAGATTCATGATCTTGTAACAGGTTTACAATTAGCAATGCCAATTGACCAAGGCTAAGAGGAACAATAGGGTCAATCATTGAAAATAAATTATTTCTATTGGTGTGGCCCACTTGAATCACAAATGTGACTGATATTTAGGCAGCCCTAGGCATAAATTTTTGTGTGGAATTTAATAATTTAAGTGAATTTCATATAATCATCATATGGGCCCTATAAAAATCAAGGATGGATGTATCTCTCCTAATTGTTTCCTTAGGTGTGGCCCATCATAATCACAAGTCATTTCCTTTTTTTGCCCTTAGCTTAACATGGGATTACACATCTAATGGTCGGAGTGAGTTTCGCACACACATCATGGTGGGCCATGCCAAATATCAAAACTAAGATATTTAAAAAAGGAACTTTTATAGGACATGAACCCTTGATTTTTTACAAGGCCCACTGTGACGTGTATGTGAGAGCCAGTCAACCGTCAGATATGTTAACACTAGTTGAGCCAGAGATAAAATTTTGGCTAACTTGAGATTCAGGTAGACAAGGACTAAAAAGACCACTCATATTTTTTAGAGGGCTCTCTTCCAACCATTAGATGTCAGGCCAATATTTTACCACAAGGCCAAAAATTCAAGCCTATCTGTAATTTAGGAGAGTCATGTCAAGGAAAAAAGTTTAGAGGGTGAGCATTGATCTATAACTATTTCTAATGATGTGGACCATCGCTGATGGAGCTAATTATTTGGCCCTAGGCTGACATGGTAGAAGCACCTGGTTGTCAAGTGGATTTCACTTAAACATCATGGTAAGGCCCATCTGAGGAATGTAAATTATATATTAGTTTATTATTATTATTATTATTATTATTATTATTATTAATTTATCAAAATTTTTTGAGCCCTACCATAACGTATGAGTTACATTCACATTGTCCATTTATTTATTTATTTAGATTGTTCAAAGATATAAGCCTAAAAATGAGGCAGATCCAAAGCTCAAGTGGATGACACCTGCTATTTCCTATGATTGTAAGTGCTATGGTTTTAAGCTCCTTTGGTTGTCAAATTTTATGGTGTCAAAACATCAACCTGTGTCTTGTGTAGCATGAGGAAATATACATATGTTCAAGACACTGCATCTTCAAAGTTTCAACTTTAGAATGAAGCTCTACTTCAAGACATGCAAGGTATGCAAGGTCAAGTATGTTGTTCACTCCTATAAACTTCGATGATAAGAGTCTTTCAAAAGCTACAACAAAAGACAAGTTTTGCTCAAGACTCAAGTACAGTTTAAGACTTGAGAAAGTGTACAACTCAAGAAGAAGTTTTCAAATTTTAGAATATCTCAAGTGTAACTTACATCATGTATAGATCTCACGCTTCATAATCTTCAAAGGTCAACCATCATCTGAAGAACTGAAGTTTCAATGTTCATACTTCATGTCCCAGGTATGAAAGACCTTAGATTGACCTTAGGGTAGGTCATTTCGGATACATAATTCAAGTACTCTTTTTGTAAGTGTTGTAGTCTGTTCTAAGACTAGTCTTGGACTCTATTTGACTAGTCCTAGCACTAGCTCGACCAATCCAAGGTATTTCAAGACCAGTCCAAAGTTTGTTGCAAATTTTTAGAATTTTTTGTTGTGCTATGACCAGTCCTGGAGACTGTTCGACTAGTCCCGTGAACAGTGTCGAATCGTCCTTCGACCAGCCCTGGATCTATAACTCAAAGTACAACAACTAAATTTGGCGTCTCATGACTAGTTGTAGGGTGCTTACGACTGGTCGAGGACAGCCTTCGACCGGTCGTGGACAGCCTTCGACCGGTCGTAGATGACCTTCGACCAATCGTGAAATGATTTTATCCGATCGCACTCAAAAATTTAAAATTCCGTTTCTCCTACAACCAGTCGTAGTGTCCTCAAGACCAGTCGTAGGTGCGATTTTTGTAGCTATAAATAGACGACGAATTTCAGAGATTAAGTACGGAATTCAAGAAAAATCAAGGCATCACTTTGAGATAAGTTTGTGTTTATTTTAAGCTACATTATGCATATTTAATATTCTCTTTTGTTAGATTTATTGATTTGATTTTGTTTCTATATTCCAATCTGAATTGAAAAGAGAAATTGTTGTATTCCTTCTTCTTGGAATCAAAATCAAATTTAGCTAGCCCAACTGGTTTAATTTAAAATCAATCTAGAACCTATAACCATTTTAAAGTGAGTATTGGACATTGAACTTCTTCATTCAAACTTCTACTCCAATTGGTTCTTCCCGGCTGCTACAAAAGGAGAATTCCAGATATTTTACGTTTGTGTAAATTTCCTTTATTTTGGTTTTATTTGAGATTAAGCCAGAAAAATCTCATTGTGTTGGTTATCTGAGGAGAGCCAGAAAACTCAGAAGAGGGGTTTTTTGAATTTTGTAAGCCCTTTGTAAAAGACACTATTGTAAAGGTTTTAGGTGAACCTGAGAAACCTATTTTCATAGTGAACGCTAATATCCACTGTGTGGATATTAGAAGTGGAGTAGCAAGCTATGTGGCTATTGTTTAATAGTTAGTGAACACACAGGCGAACCACTATAACTCTGTGTTTTATGGATGTGTGCTTTATTTTTCCTATCTTTTATCATTCAGAATTGTGGAATGTATATGTAAATGCGAATGTTGTAATATTTACATTTCAAGTATTGTGGGGAATGTTGTAATATTTACATTTCAAGTATTGTGGAGAATGTTGTAATAATTTAGATTTAAATTCTTGTAACTTATTTCAATTCTTTGTTATTTATTTATTCCTTATTAGTTTGAGTCTTTGATACAAAGACCATTCTAGAGATAAGGCTGTCCTACCATAAACCCTTGTTTTTTGGTGTAAGGTTGTTCTTAAAACAACATTTGTATCAACCTGGTTACTTTTCATTTCAGCATTGTGAATTGATTTTCTTTATTTAACTATCTCATTATTTAATTCCGCTGTTATTATTTTAAATTTGGCATAGTCCTATCTCTCCCCCCTCCCCCCCGCTCTAGGACTTATAGCTAGGCCTTTTCAATGATGTGGTCCACTTGAGCTTTAAATCTGCCTCATTTTTTAACTCATGCCTTAAAATGATCTAAAAGAAATAAATGGGTGTGGATATAACATATACATATTAGTAAATCTCACATAGTGGATCTCATTTTTCAAATAGTATACCAAAAAGTGTAGATGCCAAAACAACATGCTTGACAGCCCATAGACCTTTGGCTATCGAAGCTTGGGAAGGTTCTCAGTCCGGTTCGTAAATCTTTTGGAAACGGAAGCCTTCTTAAATCTTTAACACCGACTATTCTTAAATCTATAATTGAATGGCCATTTCTGTTGTATGCCCATCTTTAGATAGTTTTGTCATAAGTTCAACACCAGCTACCAACCTGATGCAACCCTCTTTTATCCAAGTCGGGCCCAATAATGAGGGCACAGGAAGTGGGACAAAACCTGCGTAGAGGAGTTGAGATAAAAATTTTAGCCACATACAAAAAATATAGGACCTAGTATTATCTACTACATACTAGTAACATATAACCAATATTGGGGCACCATGCCATAAGCTACAAGAATTTCATATCCCCCTAAATAATGTATCCTCCATTGATAACACACAAACACACACACAAACACACACACACATTATAAGTTCCTTATTTTCATTCACATTCGCAAATACATTCATCATCCAACTAACTATTAATAACATTTATAAAAAAATAAAAGATATCCAACCAACTCTTTATAATAATTTGTAACTTAACCTATTGGGAACCATCATGCACCGTAATGTCTTATGGCAGAGCGGGAGGATTGATGCAAAGACATTCATACGCACCCTTTGCACTACAAATGTGCAATGTCTTATGACAAAGAGGGCACTTGTTTTTAGATCATGGCTAACATTTAAATAACAAGAGCTTGTGAAATACATTCCCAATGCAAAGACAACAACCAACCTCGAAAATTGTGACAAAAATGCCATTGATTTCCATGCAAATCTTTAGGTACGAATTCCTGCCAAAGGAGATTTTGGGACATATCCTAAGCAGAGAACATGGAAGAAATGCAAGTAAGAATAACTACAATGCAAGTGCAATGCTTGGAGAATAAAAAGAAAACATATTATTAGAAGCTCACTAGTGGTGGAAGGCATTCATATGCATGCCTTCTGAGAACAGAAAATTAATAATAATAAACACAAGATAGAAATGAACCATGATATGAAAAAAGAATCAAAATGCAACATCTACATTATGTACAGAGATATAGGTAAGTAAAATGATGACTATAAAGAATCATGAAAATGGCAACATGATGGATGACTATTCAGTCAAGTAGAGCATTAATACACACGCTTGCTATTAACACCTAAGAATCATTTAACTCATAACAACTAAAGTTGCCCTCTTTAATACCACAATGCCTTCTCTAGGCCTTGATTTGCTGGCTTAGTTTTGATGCTTCTTGCTGGTAATACTAGGATAAATCAATTAATCAATTCACTTGCATTGATCTTCTGGAGAAAGTAATCTGTAAATGAGAAAGTGGTAATGGCTTGCATTGTCCACTTCAAAGTACTAAGCTCTAAATAAGAAGAAGAAAATGACCATAATATGAACTTATTCCCACCCAAAAGTGATCCCAAATAATTTCAAAATCTTGTCAATCTCGATGAAACATATTTCCCCAAACCTGTCCACTGTCAGTCGTCCAAAGTACAAGGTCAATTTTCAGCCCAATCTTAGCCCCCCAATTGTCCTATAAACAGCCCTCAACAACTGTCCCTATCTACAGTCAAGCAGACCCAAACTCAAGCACTCTTATCCTACCAATCATATATATATATATAGAATACACTAAGATTCGAAATTCCTACATAGACATCATCATCATCATCACCATAATGGATTATACCAACAACACCTGCTGGACCTTTTTCCTTTGTTTTACATCTCATCATCATCATCACCCTAATGGATTATACCAACAACACCTGCTGGACCTTTTTCCTTTGTTTTACATCTCTCGAAGAAAATTGTATAACATTTCTCTAGCGCATAGACCCTCATGATGATAAGACTCACATTTTTCTAATAGAAAAAACATGTATCATAGGAATTTCATCTACTCACTTATCACTTGTAGAAGGTGATTAACAGGCTGCCTATTGACTATGAAGTAACTAGATTCTTGAACTATGGTTTGATCTAAGTGCACATGACTCGAAAGCCAACCCTTCATCCATAAAAGAAAAATGGAAACATAAAAGAAAAAGTTATGAAGAAGAAACTTTCACGAATGGATGATGCACACAAAAATAAATAAATAAATAAAAATCATACCCTTCGTCCATGAACCCTTCCCATAATGACCAAAGCCCAAATACAAGGCATCAAAGAGCAGCAACAGCAGCAACAACAACAACAAACAGAACTGCCCGACAGATGCATGGATATGAAATTATTGTTTTTTCATCATGTACACATATGGGGCTGCCCGAAGGCAAAGCCATAGGGCCTGTTTTGGATCTCCATTTATAGGCTACTCAAACACAAACAATCATTTACCTGTAAATCAGTTGCAACTTAAAGTCAATCACTTACAGCTTAAAGAGAGGAAAACAGTAACATGATAGGACCAAACCTGTTGTTGCTTCGTGTATGAGTTCTCACGAACATAACAGTTGAAGAGAAGGGCTACACAGATCAGCAACTCGCCATGTTACATCCTATTCATATGAAAAGAAGAACAGAGAAAAAAGTTAATACAGTGCACTACAATTTTAGTCGGCATTTTCTTTTTGATCAATAAAAAAGCTAAAATCAACTTGTTCAAAACAAAAAATAAATGAAAACATTTTCTTTTTGATCAATAAAAAAGATAAAACCAACTTGTACAAAACAATAAATAAATGAAAACATTTTCTTTTTTATTAATAAAATGCTTTGACTGGAATTTTTCTTTTAATGTTTTTCTCCAACTTAATTCAACTAACAATTGCCAGCCTATTCAATCCATAATTGGTAATTCTTTTTGTTTTGTGCTTTATTTTTCTTATATAATAGTAATCTACAACATTTTGGTCATTTTGGAACAACTCAAGAGGTAGGTCTCACCATGATCAGGCTATGTACAAATTATGTAATCTAAATTATGAGCATGCTCTCTTGAAATCCAATTCATATAGTGTTTGGTTGCATATGGAAGAATATGATTGTGGCTCGGAATGTGGATCATCATGAACTAAAAACTCACTTGGAAATACTTGGACATTGCATGTGGCATGCAAGCACTTCAAATCAAATAGTCCAAATCGTAAGGTCGCATTTTAGATGCACCGTGAACCAAAAACTATACTTATTTAATCAATTTATTTTGAGTTAATGCATGCCTCATGTACAAGCTTTAAATGTATACATATCAAGCATCATACTCTGCAATTGATGGCAAGCTCAAATCAGATTTTTATGCCAAAAGATCACTTGATGCCAAGCTAAGATCTCACATCCCAATACATGTGCCCAAGTGGATGTGCATGCGTGTGGAATTAGCAAAGCACATAAATTAAGAAATACTACTAAACATTCTTTAAGGAATTTAATCAAACATATGATGCGCAAGTGTAAGATGTTCTAAAGAGTTACCTGAATTTTGTGGTGTGGTGCTAAACCTGAAATTTTCAAGGAGTCAACACAACCCGTTGTCAACCTTATGCAAGTGGGTAATTTCTAGCTACCAATCTTAAGCCGCTACATCTCTAATAAACAATGGAACAAATGAAGTATGCCATATCTACAATGGGGCCAACCATTTATGTCAAACACCCACATCAATTAGCCGATGCTTAACCTTCAAACCCAAGCTTAAAAACTTATTTTCTTTAATCCTAAATCTAAAATTCCTAAAATCTTCACATCACCGATTCCTAAAAACCCTAATTTGTAAAATCAGAAAATCCCCAATTTTAAAAGTCCTCAAATCCCCAATTTGTAAAATCCGAAAAAATCCAATTTGGGGTCCACATTCAAATCTGTAAGCCCTAAAATCTCTAAATCCTGAAATAAGGGTCCACATTCAAATCGGGAATCTACAAACTACTAACTCCCAAATTCCCAAATCGGCATTAATATTGAGAGAGATTGAGAGAGAGATAGAAAGAAATACTTTCACCTGTGTGAATCTGATTCAACCCGAGCTTCAGATCCACCCTTTCCATCAGGTGAGTCACCAGATTTTTGCCATGAGTCCTCAAAAATCATTCCAATCTAAAACTTAGGCCACAACACAAGGAATGCAAAAATTAAGCCTTTAAAAAATCATGCTTATTTGAATACAGATCCAAATTAGACTAGATCTATGTGAATCATGCTTAACAGACCCTAAGATCTGGCTCAGATTGGTATGATGTTTACATGGCAACCCCATGAAATGTGCCTTGGACCTAATGAACAGTCTAAATTAATGGATTAGGGACTTCTAAATGTCAATAAAGAAAGAGAAATAAATAAATAAAACACAGAAGGTGAAATCCCCAATTCTAAAAATCCTTAGATCCCCAAAATCCTAAAATCCCTAAATCCCTAATTTGTAAAATCAGAAAAACCCCAATTCGTGGTCCACATTCAAATATGTAAGCCCTAAAATCCCCAAATCCCTAAATGAGGGTCCACGTCAAATCAAAAATCCATAAATTACTAAATCCCCAAATTCTTAAATCGGCATTAAGATTGAGAGAGAGAGAGAGAGAGAGAGAGAGCGAGAGAGAGAAATACCTCACGTTCGACAAATAGTCATCAACCGAGCTTCAGAGAGAGAGAGAGAGAATGAGGGCGTGCATGGGCAAGCAGTTCATGGATCAAAGACACACAAGAAAGGTTAGGGAGAGAGAGGAGGGGGGGGAGGATTAGGGCAAGAGAGAGGAGAAGGGACGCAGATTAGCTACTAACAGGTTGTGTAGCGAGACTGGCTATTGAAGTGACGTCACCAAGTTCTATGGGGCCCACTATGATGTATGTGTTGTATCCACACTGTCCATCCATTTGGAGATATCATTTTAGGGCATGATCCAAAGAATGAGGCAGATCCAAAGCTTTAGTAGAACCCACGATAGAAAACAGTGGGGAGAATGATTCCCACCATAGAAACCTTCCTAAGGCCCACCATGATGTTTATTTGAAATCCAAACTGTTCACAAGTTAACAGAGACATGAAAGAAGGTAAAACACAAGTATTAGCTTGATCGAAAACTTTTATGGGCCTTAGAAGTTTTTAATGGTGGGCGTCACTCTCCCCACTCTTTTTTGTGGTGTGGTCCACTGGATATTTGGATTAGACTCATTCTTTGTCTATTTCCCTAAAATGATCTCTCTAAATGGATGGACATAGTGGATACAAAGAATACATCATCATGGGGCCATAGAACTTAGTGACGTCAGTCTCGCTACTCAACCTATTAGTAGCTAATCCACGTCCAGGAGAGAGGGATTTCCTACAAAAGCCTTTAACAGGAAGTTCCTACACAAGGATGCTAGGTGGGGCTCATAAAGATGTTTGTGAGAAATCCACTCCGTCCATCCATTTTATGAGATCATTTTAGCACATGCGACGAAAAATTAGGTTTATCCAATATTTAACTGGACCACACGAGAGGAAACAGTGGGAATTCAGGGAGCGGCGTAAACATTTAATCAATATGTTTTCCCATGGTGTGGTCCACTTGAGATTTTGATCTACCTCATTTATGTGGTATAGCATTAAAACGATGTACAAAAATTGATGGATGGTACAAATAAAACACATAGATCTTGGTGGAGCCCACAGAGCACCAACCACTAGACACCTGGCTACTCGTGTCACTAGCCAAACCATGTTTGAGTGGCTAGTGTACCACACACCACTGACATTGATGGTGTGTTCTGTGTGTCCCATATGAGGTATGTATTATATCCAAACTGTTTGTCCATTTGGAGAGCTCGTCATGAGTCTTAGGCCAAAAAATAAGACAGATCCAAAGATCAAATGGACCACACTACAAAAGGCAGTGGGAGAATGAATGTCTACCATTGAAACCCTTTTGAGGGTCATACAAGTTTTGTATCAATATAATTTTTTTATTTATTTATCCTCTTCATCCAAGTATGTGTGATATTATTAATGGATTGGATGGAAAGTAAACATTATGGTGGGCCCTATGGATGTTTTTGTAACACCCCGAATTTTTACCAACCTGGAGTTAGGCGTCCTTAGGCAATGGGTCAACCATAACACCTTGATAACTTCTTTTAGCGCAATTCCAAAGCTAAAGAAATCATTTAGAACCAAATTCTTTAGAAATTTAACGTGTATTAACTAGGGCTACACTAGATTTCCTGCCAAATTAGCACCAACCACTTTAAATACGATCTGTAAGACCCAAAACCTATAGAATCATTGACGCTATCTTACCCTGAAATCTAGGATCAATCTCTAAGCCTAGTTGCACTCGAGATCATTTGGAAACTCCGTATCGGACCTGGACCACACGTCGAAAGTCCGATAGCGATGAACTTAGACCATTATGACCGCTTAGTTGGACTTGACAATCACCTACAAAATCAAGCCCAACCGATGTCCTGAGACCATTTTATTGAGCCCGGAGTAAATAAAGTAGGAAAAAGAAGATTTTTAGAAAAATTAATTATATTTTTAAGAAATCTACAACGGTTCATTTGCGCGTTATTTTTAAGCGTTCCGACCGTTATAATTCGACCCAAATTCACCCTCGGATCAGGATAGGTGGCCCTTACATGTCATAGTACTTATAGCTCTGATCGAGTTCCCGTAACCGTTGAACTGAAACTAGTCCGCCACGGTCGATCTGGAAACCCGACCGGACTGAAAACTTAGTTTGACCTAGATCTGATATTAGAGAGCTTAAGTCCGACCGCATTTAGTAACAGGACCTCCAAAAATGCTCCGTTGGATCGGAACAGACCCAATTTGGTTATAACCTAAGTATACCTTGATCTTAAGTCCATTTTCGTTAACTTTAGGCTTATAAATAGACCTTAAAACCCTCATTCCAATTCCCATACGAATTTTCAAACCCTAGTCCAATCAAGAGAGAGAAAAGAGAGAGAAAGAGAGAGAGAGAGAGAGTAGGAGATTCACCCAGGGATTCTACCCTACCACTCCATATGCTTCAACACCACTACCGTATAGCTATTCTGGCGTTTCTGATCCCGTTCTTAGGTAAGAAATCCTAACCTTAACCTATTTTGAAGCTAAGACAAGCTGTAGGAAAGTCGTAGCTAACCTGCTTCATGCCTTGGTAGCGTATCCGCCGTTGATGAAGACTTATCGTCTGAATCATATCTTCTACGTGTTTTCTGGTTTAAGGTGCGGACTATATACGTTTAGGTTATGGTTTTCAAGACTTTCAATGTTAAGTAATGATTTATTCTTTCTTAGGATGCTATTTCACATGTATAAAGTGTTGTCCATTTCATTTTTCAGTTATACGTTAATTATATTAATTATATTATATTCCTCATATTTGTAGAAAATACCGTATACGTATGAAATTCAAATTTGTGTTTGCCATGATTAACTGCCATCAATGTATGCTAGATGTATGTGTAACGACTCCTGGGCTAAAGGTTTAGTCCAAATACAGGATATGCCAACATATGATATGTATTTAGTATGTGTAGCTTAAGTGTATGTGAAAATGATTGAATGAGTATGGAATTTGCTTTCGTGCTCTCCATGACTAATTTTCATGGATATATGATTATTGTATGGGCGATGACCCTTTGACGAAAGGATTTGCCCTAATACGTATACTAATGAATACACAATATGTATAATGTAATGTGTAGACTAAGTGTATGTAAAAGTGTCTGAATGAGTTAGTAGTTAGTAAAAATGTGATTGCTAAGGTCGTTGAGATATGAATCTCAATCACAATACTTGAGTATATGATTTCCTCCATGCATTGTGTAACTTAGATTGTTCGTATTAATTGTGTATATGACTTCCTCCATGAATTGATTAGCTTAGATAAATCATGTTAAAGGTATATATGATTTCTTCCATGTACTGTATTTACATTTAAGTTATACTTCATGAATGTCCACATGATTACAGGATATGCCTCATATGCCTGTTATGGAATTTGTATGTGATTGGAGCTGTACTACAGTCCAGGTAATCGGTAAGCGTACTCCAAATGGTGGTTGAGGTTGTTCGCCACGTAGGATGAGTTTAACGAATCTGAGTCGTGCTTAGGGTGTTTGGCAGTGGTTAGGCCACACGGAGTGCTTATGCATTCCATGTCGTACAACTCAACATGCGCTTGGCATAGTTGAGCTTATCAACTAACCCGATTGACCGATGTTTGTTCATCATATTTGGTCGCTACTGCTTGAACCTAAGATACCAAACTTACCAATGAAAAGCCCATCCAACCTTGGTACCTCGATCCGCTAAGACTCATGAGCCGATTATGGTGGTATGGGACACTATATTCGTGCTGTCGGCGTACATTGATTGGTGACGAGCCCTTTGTAGTGACCAGTGAGCACCTATACTCGTGAGCAAATTATGGTGGTATGGGACACTATATTCTTGCTGTCGGCCTACATTGATTGGTGACGAGCCCTCTGTAGTGACCTCAAGTATATCCTAATAGTGCATAAG